>CAVNZK010000094.1:2440936-3661405 GCA_963693345.1 Pieris melete | reverse complement strand
AGGAGACACGACAAAAGGATCTTTCTTGGCAGAAAAAGAACAAACCTGAGTCTTTGTAGGATTAAACCTAACAAGGTTGTTACTACCCCACACAGAAACCTTCTCCAGAATCGACTCAATTTCGAGAACAAGTAAGTTACGGCTCTCATCAACCACAGATCGAGACATGTTCGGAAGGCCGGAATATAATGTGTCGATGGTGCTGTCGTCTGCATAGCAATGAATGTTGTCGATATTCAACAGGTCATTGATATGCAGAACGAACAGGGTCGGCGAAAGGACACAACCTTGCGGAACGCCTGCATTGATGGGTCTAGGATTGGAGCACGCTCCGTCAACTAGGACTTTAATGCTACGTCCTACAAGAAAATTTGCCAGCCATCGGCATAAGTCATCGGGAAAACCGTATGACGGTAGTTTCGAAAGAAGCGCCCTATGCCAAACCCTATCAAAGGCCTTAGCTATATCCAAGCTAGCGGCCAAAGCCTCACCCTTACTTTCCACAACTTCGGCCCATCTATGAGTTAAATAGGCAAGAAGATCACCAGCCGAGCGGCCACGGCGAAAGCCATACTGACGATCACTAATTAGCTGGTGCTCCTCCAGATATCGCAAGAGCTGCCTATTGATGATAGACTCCATTACCTTTGAAAATAAAGAAGTGATTGCGATAGGTCGGTAGCTGGATAGTTCAGAGCGGTCACCTTTTTTGGGAATGGGATGAACATGCGCAGTCTTCCATGAGCTTGGAACTACGCCCGAGGAGTACGAGAGTCGAAAGAGCCGTGTAAGCACCGGAGTCAGCTCAGAAGCACAAGTCTTAAGAACGATCGAGGGAATGCCGTCAGGACCACTTGACTTGTGGGTGACAAGGGAGATTAAGGCCTTCCGCACACCAATCTGTTCGAATCGAACTTCAGGCATAGAAAACCCGCAATGCGGAATAGTAGGCGGTAAGGTCCCTGAGTCATTGAGCGTGGAGTTAGATGCAGTATGTGCGTTGTATATAATTATTGAAAGATATTATAGTTATTTTTAACTGCCTATGGAGTTAAGATTCATGAGAAGACGTTCAATTATCATAAAGTACATGTACGTCGCGAATATGACTGAGTCGCATGATTACTCCTAAACAGATAAAACTAATCCGGTCTGGCATCTATTTAGTTTAGAGACTCGAATTTTCGAAGTTTTAAATTTTGATATATCATTAGTTAGATCAATATTACAATACTAATAATATAACCGATTACTTTATTTTTATTTTGTCATTTCCCGTGCGTAGTCCGTGCGTACTTCTAAACGACAACTATTGAACACTGACTAAATTTATAAGAGTGTCCATTATTTGATGTCCAAGATTTTTTTTTCATTCGAATTAGTGTTAAGCTTTAATGGTAGAAAATAAGTTTAAAATAAAAATCTTTCCGATCCAATTATGTAATGATTATAAATCACATTGGCATTGGTTCACGAGTAATTTATTGTATCGATTGACTGGCCATTCATAATCTGTGGTATGTCATTTAATAGTATCGATATTGTATAGTACAAAAATAGCAGTAATTTTACGCCTTTGCCAAGGAACGTTGCAGTACTTATGGTGTTGATATAGCCTTGTATTACTTTAAACTAATTAATATTTGAAGACCTAAGTAGTGCATAGTACAAAGAACAGTGACGGGTGGATGATTTTGACAATATTCATAGACATGGTCCTTCGAACTAGAGAGTATAAGTCTTGAGCAACTTGTAGTTAGACCTTAAAATTTCCTTTAAGTAAAAAACATAGACTTCTACGTGATACTCACATTCCTTGTGTTTGCCCATTGCGGGCTGTAGGGGGCTGTCGTCAACAACAACCTTGGGCGGGGACACGCGGGGCGGCGAGCTGGGCGGCTCACTCGCACCGCTACTGCTTGCTTGACGGCTAGCCATGTCCTCCGCGCCCGAACTGGTGATATTAATGAATGTTTTGTAATGTAATTGTATTTTAAAATTTTGATATACGACACAGGTTAAAAATAGATCTAGATCTAGATTTGCAAGTTATCACAGATGATAGTGACTATCACTACCAACTTGAGGTATTAAGCGTATGTGTATACTTTAATATAATCAAATATTTATTTATGTATTTGACACTGCAATATAACGAGCATTACAGAACCAGCACAATCAGAACACTTAAATCATTACGAGGGCAATGGGCGGCCTTCTCTTTCGAACGATCTCTTCCAGCCAACCCCAAGCTTAAGATTTTAGTAATTATCAGGCAAAACTAAATATTTAATGTAAAGCTCCATTTAGTGCACTTGGCGATTGACAAACATCCATAATTCAACATACCTGAAGATATCGTCTTCAGGGGACGTTGCCGGCGTGTTCGGCGAGGCGAGCAGCGGCGAGGGCGTAGCGACAGGGCTTCGATCGCGGCGCGGTTGCTTGAACCACTCAGGGTAGATGGCGCTCAGCGTCTCGACCAGGTCGTGGTCCAGCGTGACGCGCCACGAGGTGCGCTCCTCGCCTTCCGACCCGTCGCCAGCGCCACACGAACGGTTCTCTAGAAAATTTATATTTATTTATAAAAAATAGCACTTTTTACTCAGACAGCACAAAAAAGGACCGGTTAGAGAATCTTACTGAGGCACGCTGCCCCTGCAAAATAGTTTCAGGATTAAGAAAGCAGTTGTGGGTAGGTGGGTTTATTAACCCATTGCGTACAGTAAGTTATTATAGTTAAATTATTAAAAATGAAATGTACGAAATACCGTAGTGCTTCAAAGCGTAGTATAGTCAAATGATTAAAAGAAAATTTTTATTCCTGTTTTTTTTGTAAAACGTTGATATTACTCACTTTACAAAGTAAAGACAAAAACAAATGATTTAGATATTTCGAGATTTATTTATTTAAATATTCAAAAACTCAACCAGTAAAAAAGGACCTGAATCGCTTGGTGATATTATTGTTTGGTGTTCGCCTATATGAAGGCTAAAGTAAATGTGGGATCGGTCCACCCAATTCATAATTAATTAAAAAAAGGCACTCCTAGCCCTGAACGTCATTGGTAATACACCAAAGAGTATCGTATAAAAGTTTTAGTTATTTTTTTTTCTATTATTCGCCTTACACAATGTCTAAGCACTACTCGGTCCAAGGACAGACCATAAAAACCCTCATGTAACAATCCTCAGTCGCGCAGAAGTTTCTGGATTTTTATTTAAATTTTTCAATAGTACAGTCAAATCTATTATAACGACATCGAAGGGACTACTCATATTTGGTCGTAAAAACCGATAGTCATAACAGCCGTTGACGTTGTTAAGTGCCTTATACAATAGAATTCAGCCGGGACCTTTAATTTTGGTCAATATAACTGGTATGTTGTTCTAAACGGTTTTGACTAATATTGTATGTATATGCTTTTGCCTTTTGTCTCCAAACACGTTTTTTGTTTCTAAGACATCGGTCTCCTTACAAAGTTTTCCTTTGCCGTAGTAAGTATTAATTGCAGACATTAAAATTAATTTATGCAAAACTCAGTGTTGAGAATCGCTTATACCAGACACTCTTAAAGTATAAAATATAGCTCTACTGAAAACCAAGCAATAAAACTCTACCCTTTCAATAAACAAGGATCTATCTTCTCCGACCTTGACAGCCGTTACACAACAAGCGTAACACATAAATCTGTGTGTAACATTTCTTAAAATGTTACAGAATACATCACTGTAAACAATCTGGCGCACGTGCTGATGCTGACTCATCGCATAGCCAGCCGTGAAATATGACAGCTGAGAATGAGCAAATACACAATAATTCCATGTATAGGGAAAATGTAATTTATATGTAAAAGATGGTGTCAAAAATAATGCTTTTTAGAGTTTCAAAAATCTCAGGTCTCGAAGAGTCTCTTCAAACGTAACCAGACGTAAAAATATAATTTAAAGTTAGAAAAATAGTTTCCTATAACCAATTAGGGATCGTTCAAGTATTACGTCACGCTATTTTTGGAGATTCTTGACCCTCCCTCCCCCACGTAACGCGCCGTTTTTCTGTTCCCAATAGTAAAACGTTTCGTGACCACCCAGACCACCTCTTTATACCTAAAAGTTACCATTATGTCGTGTAAAGTACTGGAAAGTCGAAAATAATATTTAAAATAAGGCCTAACTCAATCCCCGCCCGCATCGTAACGTTTACAAGTGGGACGCACCCCAAATTCGTTACATAATACTTGAACACCCCCTTATTCAAGTGAGTATTTAAAAAAAATAATAATATAAGAACCATCCAACAGATTAAACCTTAACTTATTACGGAAGATTGCAGTAAAATAAATAGGCCTAAACACACACAGCATCACTAAAGAAAAACCACATAAGTATATCCACAAAACGAACCATACCCCATTTGTCGATCTCCATAACGTTTACGACATCTTCTTATTTTGATAGTTCGTACTTAGCCTCCACTCTTAGGAATTTCACAAAGGAGACGTCACGTCCTGACTACCAAACGTCAAAAGTATTAGATTTTGACATGCAGGAGTCATAGTAACGTGCCCTTAAGACTTATGGACACCGCTACAGCCATTCGCGTCACAAACAGTCTACGTTATCACGAAGGACAGAAATGTCTCGTATCGAAAACTAGGTAGGGGACGTTTAAAAATAAAGTAACGAATCATTGCCACGTAATTTGCGGTGTGAAATGCATTTATATTCTATGATGCAATATGACATCCCAAATAGGATCAGCTATTTACAGCGACCATTAGTAATTGAAAAGAGAATTTACCAGCTGAATGTTTCATACGTATAGTATGTGGGTGATTTGTTAAAATATTATGTTATCCTACTTGGATATAAAATTCCTATACATGTTTGTAAGTTTATAAATAGATAAACAATAGGGCAGAGTCCATTACTAACTACTTTGTTTTTTTTGTCTTAATTGTATACATTGTTTACCTTTTCTTTCGTTATAAATGGGCTCCATTACTATAGTCAGTAGTCATGGCAGATCACTCTCCTATATATAGTGTTTTAACAGGGGCCAAACGGGCAGGAGGCTCATCTGCTGTAAAGTGATACCACCACCCATAGACACATATCATCTAGTTTATGACCGAAAGCTCATTCATTAAATGTGAACTTCGCCGAAATTGTAGTAACGATATAATGTTCTATTTCGCTTATGATGGTAATATTAATTGTTTTACATTGATTAATTTATTCTTCTTATTTATACTTGAAGGTCTTCGGACAGTATACAAGCCGAGGATGAAAATTCTGCTCACTGCTGTTTACTTCACTAAGCAATTACCTAAATCGTAAGAGTTACGCTCCGAGAGTATTGCCAGAGGCAGGCATTCTATTAAGCATTTAATAAGCATAATGATTTAGTATTGATTTATACGTGAGTGGTTAATATAGAGTAAAAAAACAATTTTACATTATTTAAAACATTGTCTATAAACAACTACTTGGTATTCAAATAACATCTGATTATCTGATGTTACCCTTAGAGCATTTATAGCAAACACATGTACTTAAGTACTCGAATGTAATGTATGTTAATTAAATAACCTTCAATTAGAACAAGTCAACTCAACGCAAAACAACAAAGAAATAAATACAAAGACATTATAGCATTATAGCCTACAAACCTCGCATCTAAAGTTAAAGAATATCTTTTCATAATGGCGCTTCTAAACGGGCCATGTTTTGCTGCAATTGATGGCTGCAACACTGTGGACGGCAACATTGCAAATAATAGCAGCCACACTATATTAGCAGCCATCAATTGCAGCAAAACATAGCCCGTTTAGACGCGCCATAAGGATACTATACTCTGAATTTTAATTCCATAGAATTCTGACAGCTATTTTTTTTGACATGTTTGCATGCAAACCTTTTTGGCCGGGCACATTTTTCAATTTCAATACGAGTCTGAACATCTTGAGTCTATACATACATTGTATTTGTTAGTGAATGTATCCATTTTTATTAAGTGCGGTGCTCCACATTAAAAGTGGTTTTACGGCGAGTGATAATTACGTCCCTTTTCATCACAAACAGTAAAAAAACGCACAAGTAAATATTACTTTTTTATTAAAGGTTTACTAAACCTGGAATTAGCAGGCAGTGATGCCAGATAAAAAATAAAATAAATTAATTAAAGTTAATTCGATATATTGTTCGTTATATTGAAATATATGTTATTTTTGTATTAGGTCACGACCACGACGAAAGCCGCACTGATAATCGCTAATCATCTGGTGGCCCTTCTAGATACCTTAGGAGCTGGGCATTAATGATGGATTAATGGCCAGTCTTCAAACACACTTACATTGTTTAATATATTATAAGGTCAGCGATAAACTTTAAGCTTCTCATATAAGCTATCATTTGATTGCTGAACTTATAATATTCAAATTTTTCACTATCCATCCATTTGCGGTGTTCGAGTTATTACCCCACATCATATCCTGTACGTTACGTTTATTCGAATAATGAGAACAAAATATTAACACATTTTGCTATAAAGAATACGTGTTGAAACTTAACGAAACGAACACAAATAGAATTTGGGTTATAAACTATACAAATTGTCTGAAAACTTGACTTTGAGCTGTCAAATAATCGTAAACGAATATTTGACTAAAATTGTAAAGTTCGTAGGGCCTACGCTACTCGCGAGGAATCGCTGTTAGGTAAAATTCAACTTTACAAGTCGATCAAATTCAGCCCACGGGAACTGTAATTTTAGAAGGTGAAAGAATTCGGTCAAATTCATTATAAATAAATAAAAAAAAATAAAAAAAAAATAAAAGCCCCACAATCAGCTATATAAAAATAGGCATGCAAATGTCATATAAATCTTCATAATGTCTAAGAACATTAACATAATGTCATAATAATAAGTTAAGTTATTTATAATTTTTGTCAAACTTATTGTTTAAATAAATGATATATAATAACTATTTGTTATTATATATCATTTATGTTAGCTGTAGGATTACGAAATAAATAAATAAATATTCGCCTGTCTTAAAAAATTTAAAACGAAAGTACCTTTATAAATATACTTTTGTATAAAGTATACTTTATATTGTATTGTATAGTGTTAAACAACTTATATCTGATTCGGTTTTCGCACACATCTTTCGCTAAAAAAATCCATATCCCACTTGCCAATCTGCATGATGTTTATGACAATTTTTAATCTTGATAGTTCGTGCTTATCCTCCACTTAAATACAAATTTATTGAATAACTTGTTTTTAATTCTCCTTAAATAACTGTTAGAATATTTTTTGAGTATTGAGTCTTTCACACTCGATAACTATGTCGAACAAATTTATTGATATGTTTGGAACATAACTCTTACGGATCGTAGATTTTCCTGAAATAAATTATTTCGATATTGGCTCCGTACTCAGCGCCAAACCATTGTATGGCTTGACGCACGTCAATCAAAATGTCAGCATAGATGCGCGGGCGCCGAGTCTATGCTCTACATTTCAACCATACATGAATTCTAGGGTTACTAGACTAATTTTCTTATCTAATGACACATCGGCCAAGAAACCTACTGTAGTGCTGCTAAGAATCCGTAATATCTTGTGTCGTGGACGATAAGGGAGCGTGCAAGTATTACGTAACGAATTTGGGGGGGGTCGTCCGGTTTGTAAAACGTTACGATGAGGGGCGGGGATTCAACTACGCGTTATTATTAATATTATTTTCGACTTTCCAGTACTTTACACCACATACCTACTGGTAACTTTTAGTACACACTGTACTGTACTGGTACTGTACTTGGGTACAGAAAAACGTTACGGCGCGTTACATGGGAAGGGGGTTAATAATTTCCAAAAATCGAACGCACCCTAAAGTGCTATAATCGCGAGAAGCGTAAGTAAAAATATTGACAATTTTGACAGGTACATAAGGTTAATGGATCTTATTGAAATGAATCCAGACTACAATCACAATAAACGGTAGAACAAAAGTACCTGTCAAATATAAAGTCGTAATAATAGATGACAATATTTAGTGTCACACCTATTAATTTTTCTAAATTGTTAAAGTGATACCGCCCGCCCATTATACCGTCAGTGCCAGATGGCTCGCGAGTGCGTTGCCGGCCTTTTAAGAATTGGTACGCTTTTTCTTGAAGTACCCTAAGTCTAATTGGTTTGGAAATACTTCAGAGGGCAGCTGGTTCCACACAGTGGTGGGACGACGTACGTCGAAGTGTAACGGGTGGAATTTCGTATTCTGCCTTGGAGTCCGATGATGAAACTCACCTGCAGGTATTTATCCGAACCACTTCTCTGAACACTCTCCGTCGCAAATGCGGTAATTAAACTTGTACTTGAATGAAGGCAACCGAGAACAAATTTCAATAAAAATGGTAAAATCTACTTTCAAAACTTTACACTATATTGGAAATAAGAGAGATTCATATCAGCTTAGGTCAGTTATAAAATTAGAATGTTGATCCTAGTTCCGCGAAGTGAAGGCCTGTGGGTATTACGGCGCACGGAGGTTGTAGGGGTGACGTCACATTGCACGCGGCACTCGACCACGTGGGCGAAGACAGGTGCTACCTACGAAGCTTGTTTACGCTTACATAATGATCTATACAAGACAATGCGTGGAAGTCATAAAAATGTAGGCAAATAGGAAGTAAAAGGTCCAATCTGTGGTCCTTCTTAAAAGCTCCTACATAACATTCAACAGTCAAATATAAATAAGATTTGTACTTATAATTATTTTTTATGATTGGACAATTCACACCAATTGACCTAGTCCCATGCTAAGCTAGTGAAGCACATTATACATAGATACACACACAAATAAACACATATAAATACATTTTTTTAAACATCCAAGACCTAAGCACAACACCAAATGCTCATCACATCGATGTTTGTCTCAGCCGGGGATCGAACACGGGACCAATGGATTCGCAGTCAGGGGTACTAACCACTAGACCAATTAGCCGTCAATAACATTCAACAGTGTTTGTATAGAAATCGAAATTTCACATCACGAAAAGGTAATTTTGCCTTGCTTTATCAAGATTGTCTGCAAGTGAAACAGAAGAAATTTTTTTAAATATACAATACCACTAAAACTACTATAGAAACAGTTCAAGAAATACATTCGTATTTAAATTTTTCCATGTTCAATATAATTAGCGGGGACATTAGTAGACGAATGACCCATTTAAAGTGTGTCACCCCGTGTCCACTCATCTCTACCTTTTCGAAGAAAAGTTATTTTAGAAAGAATTAATGCCAATTAAAATACAGCAACTAACCTACTTCACGCGTATCTCAGAAAAACTGTCTGCAATTGAATTAATTATTATAACCCAAAAACAACCTTTTTAGGCCTCAGATTTCTGTATCTATATCATTGATCATTTGTCTAATAGGCAAGTAGGTGATCAGCCTCCTCCTCCGGGTGTTCCTGACACACGCCGTCGACTTTTTGGGTCTAAGGCAAGCCGGTTCCCTCACCATGTTTTCCCTCACCGTTCGAGCGAATGATAAAGGCGCATACACAGAAAATCCATTGGTGCACAGCCACAGATTTAAGGGATGAGAGTCGCACGCTGAAGGCACTAGGCCAACACTGCTCTCAAAAACACATAAGAGGAATAAATTACTACGCAAACCGTGGTATTCAAGAATGATAGATTACTTACATTACCTATATCATCTGAATTGATAATGACTATGTACCAAGAGCTTCAGATGTGCTCTTACACAACGCATTGATTTGGCTTGCAGCTCTAGGCTAAATTCGGATCGCAATTGACTTTGTAAGTCGATGAATGAATTGCCGGCAACGGCAATCATTTAGTCTGTAACCTGAATTTCAGCGCTGATTGCTGAATGACGATGTTTTAAAGCATTCAGCCGTGTGCTGCATCCTTAAATCTTTTCTCATGAACATTTTTTATAAGCACGAGAAAACATTTCCAGATCAACGCATATTTTAAATACATAAGAGACAAAAAAAGAAATCAGCTCATGTGTTCATACCATAGAATACAATAATTAGTATAACTTTGTTGCTTAGTTAAAAGATGTATAGAGCATTAAAAAGGTAGGATTATTTAGTAAAAAATGGTATATATCTGTGTTTCCCAACCGAAATTCTTATGTAAATGATTAAGTACCTATATAATATTAATTCAGTAATTTTTCATTACATATATAATTCAACGTTTTTATAAATTTTCAAATAGCCCCCTTAACAATTCAATTACCCCCCTGTGGGGCGGGGGAAAACCATGACGAAGGAAGCATCTAGTGTTTCCCAACGTGGGACACACTGGTCTAGATGTTTCCTCTGATAACTATAATTAAAGATTAAGCTGTTGAATATTATTAATGTTAGGTGAGTAGTAGTACTAGTATTGGAACACCATGTATAAGTAGAACCATAACGGGCTGATGACGTAAAAGGATGTTTTCAGCAAGTCGGCAACAGTGGCCGTCTGTTTATCGTCGAAGCACAGTTAGAGCAACTGCAATTGGGCTATACTAAAACTCAGCTGTAAAAACATAGAATCACTTTAGTTCTTCCATTCGCAATAGATATATATGAACAAGAAGATAGTTAGGGCATTACGCAAGCCGTGGTATGCGCGCGCGGCGCCTACGTAAATGGAAACAAATAATTATAAACAAAGTAAAATCTCGACCAGTTTATTATACGGTGATTATGTTTCATTTATATTTATGGTATTTGAAAGGACAATAAAGCTGTGCGACTAAGTAGCATTTTATGAATAAACAAATTAAGTGAAGAGTTTGTTATTTCCTCTGGCTATTTTATTGATCGAAGATATAGCGAGCTATATAATATAATTCTACGACCGAATGAGTGCGTGTGGGAATACGGCTTGTTAATAAATTTGTGGTGAGGGGTCAACTACGTAAAAGCTTTTCCACTTATAAATTGAAACTAATTTCAACTAAACTAAAATTCCAAGCTACAACGTAGGACAAGCCCTTAACCTTCTTGGCCTGGGGCATTCAGAACTTTTTAAATAACGTAGACAATAAAAATGCTTTCAGCGCTAGAAAAACCTAGCCATTGTTTTAAAGATAAAGCTGGTTGCTATCATCAAAATAAATTGGAAAGAATTCGTTGATAAAAGCTAAAACAACAAATAAATGTCTCGGTGAAATTCGCATTTTGATTCGATTTTCAATGCCAACAATGTTAAGCGGATTATATTTAGGTGTACGGTTTTAGACACCTATTACTATTACATAAGACACTATAGAAGACAGTTTTATCTGGGTGGAAATAAAATTTCCAAGGAGCACTTTTTAAAATATAACGAGCCGGCACACCCACGTTTTTATATTTTCACTATCCATAATTCAGATTGAAGAATGCGTTTTGCACCTAGTTTTTATAGGATCGTCTGCGCAAGCGAAATGTATTTCCTGAAGAAAATATTATTTATTGCTCAGAAAGCGAACGGTCCATGGATTTACAATTTGTTTGTTGATTGTTATAGAACAAACTATAGAGTTTATGTGAGATATTTCTAATCAAAAATAACCCTAATAATAAGGTTGTACTACACTTCAAGGACACATTTTTGAAAACATAGATATTCAGAGGTAATTTTATTTTTTTGAAGTTAAACTTCTTTAGGTGCGTGATGAAAAATTGAGGAGAGTGAAATTTTACGATGCGCGCGCACCGTTACACAAAATTAACAGAATGAAGTTGCCCACGGAAGATGCTACGGCATTGGACATAATTTAAAAACAACATTCGAATAATAATAGAATTTATGTTACACTTAATGTAAGAGGATAATAATAAATATTTATTTATTTAATTTTTCAAATGTAAACTGAACTTTATTGACTATAATGACTCTTTTCCAGTCTTTGATTATTATATTGTAATTAATTATTTGCATGCAATCAAAAACTATTTTTAATAATGCCAAAGAAGTATAACTTCTTACGCGCGTACATAAGTACACGCACCCCTTTTTAAACTATTTCACTGAGCTGTAAAATAAAAAATATAAGATTAAAATTATGCCTGTTAATTGGTTTGCAAGGTTACGCATTGGTTATAAGAACACGTTTGTAGGTTATTAAAACTCCAACAAATTTTTTTCTACATTCAACGGGCATATTGAATGCCCTCGAGTCTAGACGGGTCGCAGTCGGTTGTCTGGCAAATGATTATAAGAACTTGGGCACAAAGAGTCCAAATCATAAAATAATACTTTAACACGTCATACATAAAATACATTTCAAAACTAGTAACTAGAAAATGTCTGATAACATGTAGGGTAAGCCAGGCTTAGGATTTAAACCACCGCTCCGACGAAGTTATGTCATATAACCCTGAATTTTACTTCTAACATTCGTTGTATATTCCGAAAAATAAACTACTAAACCAACCAATTTTTCCATTCCATAGTAAAGACAGCTGTACTGATTCTTTTTGGCATTGAAACCGGCGCAAAAAATACAATTACACTGCAATATCATTAAATCTTGTGGACACATGGGTAACGGCAAAAAAGCATTTCCTTGGCAACATTGTTACGGCTCTGTTGCCACTATATAAGTTGCCAAATTAAATGTCACACTGTAATAGAATTTATCCCGAACCGATTTAGAACCAATTGCTTAATCATAAAATTAATTATAGTCTGCAACTATAGAATTTAAATCTGTTTATAGAAAGAATCGTCTAGACATTGCTATTAGCTCATCGGAGTGGTTGTCAAACACTATTTGACTGGCAGTCCAAAGAGCTATGGTAAAAGCCTTGTATAGCGATGATTCAATTCACTTGATAGATTTATTGCCCTAATTTTTAAGATTGATTTATTGTCACGTAAAATCGATTCTTTAATCCCCTACATTTGCCAGATACATACAGAAGAATAAAGGAAAATTTGGTCTGAGTGAGAATAAAAATGAAGCATTTTTTATATATAGAACATGGGGCAAACGGACAGGAGGATCACCTGATGTTAAATGCCGCCCATGGACACTTTCAGTGCCAGGGGGCTTGTGAGTCCGTTTTGAAGCAAACATATAAAGCGATCTCTAAGAATGTAAAACAAAACATTGACAATTCATGTGAAATCAAACAATGTATGAACCTGTGATTTCAGACAGAAGAAAAGGTTGTACTATATTATTTTTATAATATTAATCGGCAGTTCCAAATCCAAGAGTACTCTTCATTTGAAACATCAAACAAAATGGTCCAGTGAGTCGTGGTGAAATACGGCTTCAATACATTCTATAAAAGACACTCAACTGGTTCTTGTTTACACGTCAATGAGTAATTTTGATATATTTTATTTGCGCTACACTGGATGGAGGCAGTCGCACGTGATACCTTCCATTCATCCGTCATGTTCTACGCTCTGCTCGCCTGGCACCTTGCCGGGTGACGATACAAAGGAAGTACCTGTCTTACGTTCACATCCAATCACTCAAACATCCAAATTGTATCTATCAATCGACCTTTGTTCGATGCAAAATATTTAGAAATTATCATCCGGTAAACTGTTTATAGCCACCACATTCAGGCTACGAACTTCTATGCATTACGCGCAGAGATCACGCAATTGCACTAGAGGCTCTAACTTTTTTAGTTATGATTCAGTTAACAAGATCTGCCCTGCGATTCTGTAACTCACTTTTCGAACTCGCACAGCGGTTTTCGCAGCGGCGGTCGCACTCAAATCAGTCGTGAAGCAGTCGTTTTACGATTTGGCATCCTGATAAGGAGGAAGCTTGTAGTTTATTTCGCCGCTGCGAAAACCGCTGTGCGAGTTCGAAAAGTAAGTTACAGAATCGCCAGAATGTTTAGTCCACACGCTTCCAGGATGTTGTTAACCCCTGTTAAAGTGCTTTGAGAATTTAGCGAAATATAAGATTAGAAATATGACAATGTATGGTGAGGCGGTTGAACGCAATGGCGGACAACAAACGAGCAAAGCGAACTCTGTTTTAGGTCAACGTTGAACAAATACCAAACAGGTCGTTTGGTCGCTTCCGGGGGTCTATTTCTGAACATCTAAACGCAATTGCGTTACTATGATTTGCAACGCGATTATAGGTTTATCTTTGAATTGGAACACCTGGGTGCGAAATGTCAAACGGCAATAACATTTGTTATTGGACTACGTATTGGAACAGGACGTATTACTACTTTCTCTATAGTCCGGTGGAACGAATTGGCGGCACTACAATAGCACACTTGTTGCGTTTGTATGTAGCGGCCCTTTTTCGGTATAAAAAACTTGAAAGCTTCAAAAGTAAATAGATTCGGCATAGATTGCGGAAGTTATTCGTATTTCGCATAGCTACCGTGTCCCAATTGCGTCGGTCGACGTCTCCACTTCTATAATCTAAATAAGGAGCAAAAGTTCAACGGCCTTCGAAAATCTACTCTGAACGAATATTTCGATATATTTCACAAAAGTTGTGACGTAAATAGTCAATGTTTTTGGCCACTTCACTCTTAGCGTTAAGGAACAAACAGAGATTTATTATAACCCTAAAATTGCCCAGCAAGACAAGTATTTCGGAAACACGTGACGTTTAAATAGGTCAGTGGACCTGTCACCTGCACGCTGCGACATTAGTAGAATTTGACATGACAAGAAGTTAATTTCGTAGAAATTCGGGCTAGTTAAAAACCCTGAGGATTCCCTGGTCGTAGCTTGTCACGTGACGTGGATTCTTGGCATGAGTTGGAAAACGAAGGAATTGCGAAAGGTATATAATAGTTGTTGACTAGATTTTTTATTTGGACAATGATTAAGAGATTCATAAAATGAAAAAAAAAAACTAAAATTGTATCACACGGCATATAAACCTTTTATTGAAAAGCCGTATCAATAAGATTTATGTTGCTAATAAATCAAAATGATTATAAAATTACATATGAAACAATATTTATCAAACACTTCCACAAGCTCTGTAATATTTTGATCAAAAAATCATATATATTAATTACGACGTCAAAACAATGTGACACGTGTAAAATAAAATTCATTGAAAATGGATCGTGGCATTGTTTTTGGGAAATACAAGGAAAATAGCATTTAAACAAAAGCCAATAGAGCATAATATCGACGCAAACATTATCCCATTGCAAAACACGAGGACAAGATGTTGTCAAATTCAGCTAAAAACTACTAAACTTAAACGTGGAAAAAATCTTGGAGCGATTCCAAGCAGCTGATTGATGAGGATGGTCATTTCGTACACGGCCAATCCAGAGATTTTTCTTATTATTTAGCAAAGCAGTGGACAATTCTATTTTCGTGATGTAGATAATAAGACGCCACAAAATATGTCGCACGTTTAAAAGAAATATTGTATTTGTCACAATTTGTATCTATCGTTCAAGATTTAATGACTTTTCTCAATATTAAAAATAAGATAAGACATAATTAAAATGCATTATTAATTGCGCATTAAAATATAATATGAAGGTAATAACCTCTTTACCGTTAAAAACATGTTTGCATTGGAGAGCAGTCCAGTGTAAATCTAGTAATTGCTTAAAGAAATGTTCATATAAAAATTTGCGTAATTCGCCAATCAGGTTTTAGTTAACTACAATAGAATTTATGAAGATGTAAACATTTTACCTTACCAAAGAGGGTGTAAGGAAATATTATAGAAAGCGTGAAGACTTTGACTTATTTAGCAGTAGTAATAATTCTATTTTTTGATCTATAAATGTAATAATTAATAAACATAATTGACTTATGTTTTCTGTTTCGTATATTTTGTTTAAAAATTTTATCTGTTTTGGATTTGTATTAGTTTTATAATATGTACATTTATAGCTGTAAGATTTTTATATAAATAACTAAATAAGTGTAGTACAGATATTTTAAATCCTGGGTTGCCATCGGATACGTTGCCGGCTAGGGCAAGTGTCTCTTCGTCGTTGTAGTTAGACACTATTTCCCTTATAGCAATCTTGTTAACCACAACACAGGGGCTCCTTAGTGTAGGGACTAGCGAAAGAAGATTTCTGTCACTACCATATTTCAGACATAAAGTTAAATTTTTGTATTATTTATTATCTAATATATAAAATTCTCGTGTCGCGGTGTTTGTAGTTAAACTCCTCCGAAACGGCTTGACCGATTCTCATGAAATTTTGTGTGCATATTTGGTATGTCTGAAAATCGGACAACATCAATTTTTCATCCCCCTAAATGTTAAGGGTAGTCAACCCCTAAATTTTTTTTTTAATTTTAGATATAAAAATTATTCTTTATTTTTTTTATAATACAGCATTAACAATACATACAACCCCTAATTTTCACCCGTCTACGATCAACCCCTATTTTTTATTATAAATGATATACATGGCAATACGACGTTTGCCGGATTAGCAAGTTTTAGATAATATTGCTGCTTTGTAATTCAACATTCATACTTAAACACAATTGATTCCTCGCAGGTATGTATAATTTTATCCATATTAAGAGGGCTGAGACGGCGCTATGCCAGTAACATGTGCCAAACTCATATACAAACATGCTATACCTATATAGACTTAGTTAACAAAGTGCACCTAATTACCTAATGTTTGTCTCTCGACTCACCCAACTACTGTTGCTTTGCCAAGCATTCAGTTTAAGAACGTGAAGGTTAATTACCTGAAAATACAAAATAAACAATTAGCACAATGTATAATAAAAATAAGCACAAGAAAATGGTAAGAACCGCCGGAAACATATTCATTATATAAACAACTGCGTAATCTACCTTCGTATAAATATTATTATAAGAGCTTTTGAGCAAGACGTACATGGAAATTAACGAATACCATTGATAAATTACGTCAATTGTGAAGGAATCCAACCTGCTGTTAAAGCTTTATTCATCTTTGTACTAAGGAATAAAACGCTCTTTATATAAAGGGTTAAATCATGTATAATATATTATCATGTGTGTGAGATCATGCGTTAATCTATGGGCCACATGGAAATGATAACCATTCATTACTAATATTATACAGTCCAGATATTTCTCAACCGCAAGGGTGGGCTGGTAAGCACAGATCAAGATCAAGTTCTTTAATAGACAACCGCCTCTAACAAAGGTAGAATAGCTGGGGATTTATTTCTATTTCTTATACAAATATATGTAGAAGCATCAAGCAAATTTGTCGATACGAACTGTCATTTTCATACAAATTTAATTTTCTACTTTCGACATACACTGCTGTTAAGGCATCTCAACTAAGTCCCCTAGACACATAGCCATGAGTTTTGTGAAGAGACAAACAAATATGATGCTTTTTTTAGATTACATCATTGTAGTAGACTATATTTAAAAAAGTAGATCTCTATAGACCTAGTGACAGTTGTCGAATATGCTTTGATGAGTTTACGGACGCGGCCCACGCGCGTGAGCCTTTGTCGTACAAACAGAACGCTATTTTCATAACAATGTTTTCTTGAAAATATGTCTATTGTAATAGCAGCTCGTTAATTTTAATGAATACTTATTCAAATATGTGTTCACATGTACTCGACTGTAAATTTAGGACTGCGTGAGGTTCATATGTGACTCAATTTAGCCGTACTCCAGTCCATTAAGATATACACTTATCAAACAATGAAAATTTATTCTTCTTCTTATAGTGCCATCTCCTTGCGAAGGTTGGCGATCATCATGGCTAGTTTAATTTTGGATGCCGCACTTCTTAACAATGACTTGGTGCTTTGACCAAAACATTGTCTTAATTTCAACCAGGAGATGCGTCTGCGATCAGGTCTCCATCTACCTGCCACTTTGCCTTGTATGATTAGTTGAAGGAGCTCGTATTTTTTGTAGTTACGTACGGTTGTATTTCGTATGCAGTCTGTCCAAGATATTTTAAGTATACGTCGATAAACCCGGATCTCAAAAAAAAAATTTAATCACACTTTATGTACACTTATGCACGTCACTCACGGATAAAAGATGGACACTTGAAACAACAAAATGAACTGAACCTACTGGAAAGAGATGTATAAGACGACAACAGAAAAGATAAATAGGTGACGTGAAGCGGGGAAAAACTGGATGAATGTACCATACGAATATTGGAACATTAAAAAACTAACCTTAAATATAACTTATAACAACTAATACTCATATTAAATGTAAACTAAACAGTTGTATGGATTATTTAATAAAGCTTTAATAATAATAATTAGCGTCAATATAAAAAGACGATCTAAATTTACATTTACTACTAGTATGGGGCATAGACCCGGCAAGAAGAACTGGTAAAAACTCTCCGATTTTAATCGACAAGCTTTGTGAAAACTGTAAGGAATTGCCTTCACTTGACATATTGAAACAAAATGTCTTAATAATAAAGTAACAAACGCAAATAGAAGCACGCACTCACTTTAGTGAAAGAAAAAACAAAAACACGTCGTAGTCTAAAATAAAATATAAATATTAAAATTAAATTTTCAGGGTATCTAGGTTTTCAAGTAGGTCATACATGTGAAGCGATACGGTGGTGTGTATCAAGACGCCAAAAGGACCGGTCATTCTGGCGGTGTACCAAGGAACGCGAAGTCAGGCCTAACTAATGTGCATTACCCAAGTTGGCATTTCGAATCTGGTTAGGTACCGGTGCTCCACTTTAAATCGCTCTTTATTATCGCTGTACTTTTAGATTGAATTATTCTTAGAAAGTCTTGTCTTTGTGCGTTTTTTTATATATCATAATAGACAACCGCAACACTTGTTATGAATACTATGAATAGTTCAATTGTTTTCCATTTTCAAAATTGCGAAGCACTGTCGGCGCGAATAGAGTCAAGAGCCTACCATAGAGCGTCATTTCTAGTTACTAGTACTTCTTAAATATTCAACCGACACTTTTAAACTTATTTCTTACATTCTGATTTTGACTAGTTTGTTTTGTTTGAAGAAATTTAAACTTTGTGAAGCTCCAAGTCGATTATTACTAAAGAGCGATTTTTAGATCAAACGAATAAAATTATGATCAAACGCGACACTTTTATTGTCTTATTCCTCATCTAAGACAGGATATTTAAGTATTATTGTAAATTGCACATAAATTTATGACGAAATAAAGAAGTCTTCTGTGCTTGAGACACTTTGCTCGATGTTTATGTTAATACGATTTAGTTACGTTTTCCATGCTACGTGCAAGTGGTGATTGCGAATACATATATGTACGTAATGTCTTTTTATTATAATTTTCATGTGAAATAATAGAAATAGTTTTATTCTATATACGAGTATATTAATCACACATTCAATATAATTATTGTATTAGGTACTTAATAACAACGTCATCAGCTGTTACGACTATCGGTTTTTACGACCAAATATGAGTAGTCCCTTCGATGTCGTTATAGACTGTGTAAAGAAAATATATAGCAGAGAACCTCAATGTTAAAAATAATCTTAAATCACATATACAATTGCATATACACACGATTTAAATGTAACGATATACTCTTACAACAATAAACACATTAAAAACATTGCAACAAATAATGAGCCGCGAAATACTATGTTGATCTTGGACGTGCGTTTGTGACAGGTGCAAGCAAACGTAATTTTAGACTACACAAATCTTTTCACGCTTTCATAACTACATCTATCCGGATCTTTAAAATCATAAAATGCAACGCAACTATGAAACATTGCTCGACATAGCATTATAGAACTTTCGCGCAAATCCATAATATTTTTCGATATATTTTCTAAGTGTTAATAGAAACAATCGACTTGTCGTTGTTGCATACGTAGTGAAGAACTAATGTTTTACAAAATCCAACTTTGCCAAGTCAAGTGAAATTTTTACACCGAAAACATATATTTAACAGTAATCAAACTTAACAAAGAACCGTTACTTTAAATAACATCTTGCCAATTAATATTTAAGTTAAAACCATATGTCTACATTGTAATTAAAAAGGCAGCTAAAATAAAAGAAAGAAGATGTTATAAAATTAACCTATAAATAATCCTGACGAAGACAGTTAAATAGTCTGAGAATAATCGTGTCAACATAAGTTTCGGAAAATTTCATAATCCGATACGCAGTAACCGGTGCACATCTGCATATTGCACCCGTAAATGCAAAAATAAATGCAATCTAAACAATCCGAGCATTTCCGTAGCGCTGACACAATTAAATTCTCCTTAAATGAGCCGTATCCAATAAATAATCTTACAGACCATCTCATTAAGAGTGCTAATTGCGCAATTTGTAACTACAATGTAATGCAAATTGCAATCTAGAATAGATGTATAAAAAGGGAGAGTGAACTCTTGTATGAAATTCATTAATTATTTAAGAACTTCGGACTGTTCCGGTTGATTCACGTTTTAAAAGTGTAGAAGAGATGTTTCTTTTTTTTTTACATTTTGTTTGCATGTCAAAGCTACAAAACTGTTTTGAAAAATCTTAGTTATCTGTGGAATTACTATAAAAAAGGCCCAAATCGCGTAGGCTGCGGAGAGTGCACTGTGCATTTTAAGTATCTATTTACCGAAATAAGCTTTAGGCTATCGAATCGCAGAGCACAGCTACTTTATTATATTTAGATAAAACGAAAGGCGACGGTGACGTTTTCAAAAATTCCAACTAATTGGATTTCTCAATACAGATGACGCTTTCATTAAGGACGCAACTTTAATATTCTACTCAAGAAAACATACATGATATGTGTAAAATAAATCAGTGGCACTACCTCTTTAGTTATTGGCCCCAGATTTTTCTAATCTATCAGCCTCCAGTGCCTTTTTGGGTCTAAGACAAGTCGGTTTCCTCACGACGTTTTCCTTCACCGTTCGAGCAAATGTTAAATGTGCACATAGAAATAAAGTCCATTGGTGCACACTGCACAGCCGGGGATCGAACCTACGATCTCAGGTATGAAACGCACGCTGATACCACTAGGCCAACACTGCTCTGCTGCACACAACACATTATGTATAAAAAGGAATATAACATTTTCTATCCCTTTTAGTCTTTAATTAATGAACCGTAATTGGTGCAAGAAGCATTGGTGAAGTGCACAGGTACACCATAACAAAATATTTGGCAAGACTGCAAAGAAATTTCTCGCCATAGCCGATCTTATCAATTGTATTTAAATTTATGAATATGCAATAAAGTCGACAGTCATTACGTGTACGTAGTAAATGTAGCATTAATATTGAAACTGAGTCATCTAGTACGAAATTATCGTGTCTAAATAGTGCAACTTCTCACACCTGCTAGTTACATGAAATATATATTAAAAGCTAAATATATAAGTTTTAAAATATTTTAAGCTGTAGCTGGATTAATGTTAAATGTTATGGTACTGTATAGCGGGCCATAGACCGACTGCAATATGCGGTTTGCTCAGGAACTGCTCGAGCGGTCCGTGTATTGCGAATATGAATTTAGTATGGAACTGCAGATCGCCGTGCGGCAACCGCATATCGGTCTTGACTGCAATATGCGTGTTTCGTGTAGTCTATGGTATTATTACTTCTATAAATAAGTACGCCTTTCATAATAATTTTATGTGGTACAAATAAAAAAGAAACAGAAAAAAGTATTACGCGTAAGATCTAGTAATCTAAATCCTTGCTTAAAAGTGCGTTTGCGCACGACTCCCCAGCGTCCTCGACAATATAATTACGCAGCCATAAGTATTGTTGACATCATCGAAAAAGTAAGCTTTAAATTGGCTTGATTAAATCCAGCTTCCAAAACAACATAAACTTCTATGAATAACAAAAGTTTTACAAGACATAAACTGTGTTGACGTGACAGACAGAAACTAAACCACTCTCAATGTCGCAGCGGCCATTATGTTATATTTTCGAATACTACGTAAAACTATTAACATTTTACGTTTAACCCACCACGTGACATTACTATCATAAATACTGTTACAAAACATAATAATCAATTGAAATAAATACATCAATCAACTGACAAATTGACAAATGACAACTGACAAACTTGAGGACGTCAAGTGATATTTTCTTTTGGATTTGAATTTAGAATGGGCCATGGAGAAAATAAAAAAAGTGACTGGCTATTTGTAAAACTTACTAGTATTGTTTATAAAAAACTTCGTAGATAAAATAATTGAAACAAATCGTTCAAAGACAGGTATTTGAAAAGAGTTGTAAAACTTTTCGTTAGTTGGAAGTGTGTCGAAATATAGACTATATTTAATGGCGTTCGAAATGTTACCATGTAACATTGTTAATGGATGTCATAATATAACTTCGACCTAATTTTAAACTTTCCAACTGTTATAAAGTAAACAACGATTTATTCCCCGTGAAAGAACCCGTCTTAAAATATTTACAACTTCTATTTAGGATTCTAAATCTCCTTTATTTTTAACGTGTTCTACTTAAACTGTGCCAGTAGAGATACGAAGGACATCCTTCAAGTTACAAGCATTTGCTTTTAACAAAATTTATATGCATTCTAATTGTACGGTCCTGGGTCATCGGGGTGCTTTAAATAATGGAGGATTTTAGTTTTACTCTATATTAACCACACGCGTATAAATATAATATAAGCGAAATAATAAAATGTTAATTGCTATGTAACGAATGAATGCAATGTAACAGTCGAAGATAGTGCCTACGTCTGGCTATACTCTCGGGGCGTAACTCCGACGATTTCGGCGAGGAAATCTCCACGCTTATAAAAAAATGAGCAATAAAAACACCCTTAGCATAAATGTACACACTAATAATTGTTTTTTCTCTTATAAAATACATTATTATATTCACAATTTTGATTTTCCTGACCATTGGTCTATTCAAAGCATCTATTTTAAAAGGTAGAATAAAAAGGTAGTTTTACGAAAAGAATTTCATATAACGGGGCGTAAAGCTAAATATGGGGTCATCCGTTCTATGTGAGTATGCGTAGGCACAATGGACCAATTAGGAGTCTAATTGCGGAGAAAGGAGTCCTACTACCCTCTATCTGAGTATGAGGGTTTAGTATATCTTCTAAGTTTTGATATTGACATATGAGAGTTCGATCTCTCAGACTCTTGCGCATACATCCGTAATCGTCTGTCTCCTGCGTGTACGGTCTACAACAGAGATTAGCCGCCGAGTCAGCCAGGAGAACATTATTATTCAGTAACAATGTTTGAACGAATCTAACAAAATGGAAAGTGGTTTTGGAGGACTTGACACCGCTCCAAGATGCTGTCGGCGATACTGCAATAGTGTAGCACCAACGCTAATCGGCTCCAACGACACCCCACCGTTAATCATTACATACGAGCCAAGCCGGCATTATAAGTTTCTGTCATTATTGGTAATGCATTTGGCATGTGAAGTTAATGTTGTTAGATAATTATGACTATTTCTGTTGCACTGTAAAATAATGATCGGCCGAGCTGTATGGACTTTATTTCTCATAAAAAAATGCATTCTTTTTAACATTAGAAACTTAATACAAGCGATATGCACGTCCCCATCGGACAGCCGTCCTAATTTTAGTCTTCTGGGCTCATTCTGATGCCCTTTAAATTGATTAAGCCCTCTAATATTTCGAATTTTATTAACGTGTATAATCCTTTCATCTTGCAAAAGCAGTGTTGGTCTAGTGGTTTCAGCGTGCGACTCACACCATTGGCGTGGTGAGTTCGATCCCCGGCTGTGCACCAATGGACTTTCATTCTATGCAAGCATTTAATATTCGATCAAACAGTTGAGGAAAACATTGTGAGGAAACCGGCTTGCCTTAGACCAAGTAGGTTGACATGCGGTCGACTTTTTGGGTATTTACTATATATTATTGCCTATTTGACAAATTATCATGAAACAGATAGGTACAGAAATCTGAGGCCCAAACCTAAAGAAGGTTGTAGCGCCACTGATTTATATACTTATTTTATATTTTACTTTACTTAGCCACGTATACGCGAAGGAACTAATTTAAACCCGTTTGATCATACAAATTCTAATCCAAGACTTCAGAATAAAATTAGAACGATTTTCAAAAAATATGGGAGGTATATAAAAAAGCATTACATTTGATCTGCCAAAACAATTACTGTAAAGTAAAATTGAACCGTATACTTTAACCACTAACCTGGGAGAAGAAGGTTTAATATTCGGTTAAACTAAAACAATTTTATATCAGTAAGAAAAGAATATAGAAACTCGTAAACACAACGGGGTCAAGGTGTGTTTAAATTGAGGGCGACACCGCTAATTACTGTTTTAAGACGTTTTGGAAAAACATACTTTTACAAATACAAATTCTACTTGTCTATGGCAATTACAAAACTTTTATACATGCAAGATTGTATGCAATTAAATAATTAAGTTATGGGTGCGATTTCAACACTAATATAAAAACAAGTCACAAATTTAAAATTTGTTCTTTATTTAAAAATGTTGATCGAGTTTCCAACGATACAATTATTGTTCTGGGTCATTTCTCATAGCAGGACGCTCCTCTACTTACTGTTAGGAAATTATATATATAGTCAAACCTGAGTGTGACAACTGAGTAAGTGAGAAAGCTCTATTAACTATTTAGGGTCCCCTCATTTCGCCCTCCTAAAACCTCTAAGTAAGAAACATGAAACCTGTATAACTGACAGACATTTTTCTCGCGTGACCCTCTATAAGTGAGATTGATACATCTCTATAAGCCACAGTTAAACGCTTTTAACTTTTGCTATTTATTACTCACTCTTAAATTTGGAAGGACTATTATTTTTTTATGATTTTTTTTATGATTGGACAATTCACACCATGCAAAGCTGGTGAAGCTTGTGTTATGGGTACTAGGCAACGGATATACATACATATTATAGATAGAGAGACATAAATACATATTTAAACGCCCAAGACCTAAGCACATCACCAAATGCTCATCACATCGATGTTTGTCTCAGCCGGGGCTCGAACCCGGGACTCATGGATTCGCAGTCAGGGGTACTAACCACTAGACCAATGACCCGTCAATTCAAACCAAATGTGCGTCTGTTTTCTATCATTTTATAAACCTACTAGCAAACTCGGCGAACTCCGTTTCGCCACCAGATGGCTTCGTTTTATGTAACATTTCGTTTGGTGATCCCGCTTTTCTGTTGAAATTTTTCCTGAATTTTCTTTGCTATAAACCTCACGGAGCCCGAGACGAATGGAAAACCGTGGAAATCGGTTCGTGCGTTCTGGAGTTATAGCGTCAGGAAGGAAAACCCGACTTATTTTTATATAGGTAGTAGATATATGTGAGACAGACTCCCTACCTAACTCTGTAAGCTAGAAACTCGGGTTAGTAAGAAAATGAGATCGCGTCCTTTGACTTCTCACTTATCCAGGTCTGACTGTATATAGGAGTGAAGGATAGGCAAATGTCTCCTAAGAGGTTTACCACAGCAAAGGCAAAAAAAAACAATTTATATAAACCATGGACAAAATTTACATACGATATATGTAAGAAAACAGTTGAAGAAAATAATTATTTTCAAAAACAACAGAACGAACGTCACTTATTTAGAGCTTGATATATTCGGTGGTGGGCTGATAAATTAAAAAAAAATGTTTTTTTTGCTTAACAATGTTGCTTTATCATGTACCTAATCCGCATTTGGCGAATAAGTATCTTTAGATAAGTAATTACTAAGTAAAAACTAAAATATGTACCCACTTACATGTTGTATCTTTTTTGGAAATGTAATTTTAATAATTTTTTTTGTAAATTTTATGTTCACCGTAAATGTCATATATTTTAGAATAGAAAGATTGTAAGTTATACAATATGCATTATCATATCATATTTACTTTAATAAATAAAAGAAAAGAAAAGCTATATAACTTTTGCTCGCGTTTATATCATACCAAGCTCCAAGCAATTTCAAGCTTTTTGCTCCTGTGGTTTAAGCCACATCAACAAATAGGAATAACCATAGATAACGAAATGTTGCTTAATTTTAAATAAAAATAAAGCCTCATAGCCCAGCGGTCTTATTAAGTGGCAGCTAGGTGAGGGGTACCGGGTTCGATTCCCGGTTCGAGGGCAAGTTTTAATTTAATTTAAATTTGTTCTCGGCCTTTGGGAGGGTTGTGCGGTACCGGGCGAGTGCTTAAACCGTACATGATCGAATTTCTAAGGCAAAAAGCAAGAATGATAAAAATCTCATACTTGATGCTGGCTAATGCACAAACCATGCCAGAGCCATAAAAAAAAATAAAAAAAAAATAATACAACTTAATGTGTTATTTTATATTCATTCAAAATAAACTTTCCTCAACTCATAATGAATCCGATTATAACATAAATATTACGAATATGACATTGTAAATCAAGCGAATAAATCAATGTCAAACCGATCCACAATTAACAACTTTTGCCTTCAATTTTAATAGCTTCAGTTGTAAATCACGTAGCACTTAGTATTCAAGATCTACGAGAGATAAACATATACCTTATTTACCCAAGAATGTGAGCTCAACAAGTGTTCACCATACTTACACAACCGGAGATAGTGAGTGCCAAAATTCTATTATCGACAAACTGCGTATATTTAACTGCCACATAAACTGTTGTGCTCCTGGACAATACGATATAAATTTTTATAGACGTATAAATAAAACTTCTTAAAGCACATCGATTGTCAAAAGACAAGACGATATTGTCAAAGACTACAATCTATAAACAATAACAAAGAGATGTACTACCATTATCAAAACACATACATTGATCGGATTTCCTCAAAACGATTTTAATTACACAATATACGTGTGGTTCCGAGAATAATAACGAGTTTGTTAGCGATTCCTCAAACAAACATTCCGTTCTTATGTGCGACAGAATTACCTACCCATACGCCAACGCTCAGTGCATAAATAGATTCATTTTCTCAGATGGAAATTCAAATTTTATACTAGGGCCGTCATCAAAGGCGCGAGTCCTAGTCACGGCCTATTTACGTTCGGACAAAACACGTCAGTTACGAAATATTCATTATTCTTTAGACCGTTAAGGCCAAAAACATTGTTAACATAAAGTTTAGTTGTAAAACACGTGCTTGAAATGAATTGGTACGCCCTACGATACTGCTCATCTAGTTAAGCCCATACACATTCGACATACCCATAGGTACTGGTTACAAAAAAAAAATGCACAGAAGGGTACCATTTGTCTTAGGGAGGGACATGGGAGAAATTATAGGCGAATACAAAGTCCATATGGCTAGGTCACCCTGAGGTCAGCGCAGTCAGTATCGCTGGATCGACAGAGTGGAGGAGGACCTGCTGCAACTGCAAGCCAGCTATTGACAGGGAGTGGGACAGGGAGCGGTAGAAGTGACTTGTGTTGGAGGCCACACATTCTGGGTCGCAAAGATTAAAGTATACGCAGAAATCTGTTTGTCTCAACTAAATTTTAACACATACCTTACGCCTAAACTACAAAACTAATTGAAACTGAAAATTAAATAAATTTTATTAATTAATTCTTTTGCTTTTACTTTTTAATGGATATCTACGTTATTGAGCAAACAGCTGAAATATTTGTTTATCTTTATTTACAATAAAATTATACCATTTATATTATTTGTTTTAATATTGAGGGAATCCCATTATCCTTAATTGTACAAATATAGATTTAATTTAATACAAAATAACATCATGACATTTGGTTCATTTTTTTGTCTAAAATTTTAAGTGTTTCTTTTAAGCTTTTGATTATATTAATAATATGATATGATAATATGATAGGGCAAAAATATTTCTGTTTTTTTTTTTAAGCAAGCACGTAACATTTTCTGTGACTATTGATATTTGAAAACGATTTATAATACACAGAACGAAAAATGCATTAGTGCACAGCCAGGACACGGCTCGGCCAGTTTAACAACTATTACTTTAAAACTGCTCCCTTATCACTACAACGTAGATAACACAATAATTATGCTAAGAATGGTTTAGAAAGTTGAAATAGCAAGGAAAAAATGTTGTCAAGGATATTGAAATTACAATAAAACGAAATATACAAACAAATAAATTCCACTTACTTATCTAGTATTAAAAGTTATAACACGAGCGAGGTGTGTGGAGAGTTGTAAGGACGAAATATATTGGTACCAGGTTAGCGTTATAAGGGAACAAACTGTATTGAAGGGTTAATTAATAACATGATAACGGTGTCTGGGTCATCGTAATCAACAATAACACTCTTGGCATTGGTATGCGTGACGCTTCCACCTGCCACAACATTGCATCACATCACAACACACCTTCAGCTGACTAATCTACGTAGTCAAGTAGTGGGTCCGCGAAGAAAGGGTTTTTTAAAAACTTAAAGTTAAAATGAATACAACCGGTCCGATTTGAGGTCCGTTTAATACTAAATATTACAAGTATTCTATTATATTTATATCCTATTCTTAAAGGCCTACGTGACCGTTGTGCTGACACATTGTTCTCACGCTCTACAAGGAAACGTTACTTAGTAAGAATTAAGAGTGGTTCGTAAATCATGTAACAGCACTTCGGCTATTGAAATATAAAGGATCTTTGTACTACTATGTTGCAAGGGTTTTTGTTTATATAAAATATAATTATCCTATGGTGGTGACACACGGGATTATATAACTCCTCCCTCCTTAAGAGCGAAATTATCAGGGGATTGCACATGCAAATTCTGATTATTTCGCCACTGCAACATATTAATAATCTTATTTTTTATAAAAAACACAACAATTAGCAAAATACAATAAAAGAGTGCCTAAACTAATGCTTTTCACTTTCACTGAATTGCCCATTTCACTATCACTTTCTCTGTTAAGTTGTTTCGGCATGTAAGACATGTGTTGCAGGTCACTAAGGTCCATTCCTTGTATGTTTACTGGATTCTGATTTTCCTTAAAGTTCACTGGTGGCTGTAACTCCAGCAGTTTAATGGATGGGATACGTTCTGATGTCAGATTTTCTCTTCTATAATTATTGTATTCTGGTAACAGTGGGATGGGTTTTCCTTGAAGGTCATCAGCTCCTCAATGCATGTCGTTTCAGGATACGGTGCCCCTGTTTTCTTGTGTGCAGAGATAATAAATTTTCCTCAGAGACTTGTTTGCAAGGCTGTATAAGCGGTAAGTATGTTACACCTTTCACCAGGATATAGGGATATTTAGGAATGATTATTAAGGTTAGGTTTTTAGGGTCATGAAAGATAGGTAAGGGATACATTTTATTATAACTATAAGTTGAATTGGTTATTAAAGCTACCTCTAATACAAAAGTTATTTTCCTGTCTATCATGTATGATTTAACATTAATCGTATCTTCTAATTTAACTAAATTATCCCAAGTGGGTGGATACATAAGATTTTCTGACTGTGATATATAAATTAAAATCTGTAATAAATGTGTAAAACATTGGTTTTGGTGAAAGCCAAAGCAATTTCTAATTATCTTATTTTTTATATAAAGCGTTCTAAAATTACTTACAAAAAGATTATATAAACTTAAAACATATGTAGAGTATACTGCATTATTTTCTTTAGTACTTATGTCTTTTAACATTTTTTTTTTTCTACACGTTTTAGTCTTTCGTCCATAATTTTGAGTTATTGTGTAATATTTCTGATGAATTAATGAGTCCATCTAACATTTTGGAAATAACTATTAAACGCATGTTTGTTGAAAATTTGTTGACTAAGTACCTAATTGATTTATTAACTATTCATATCGTTGAGCATCTTCCTGATCTAAGTTTCCAGTTATAATTTTAATAAAAGGGTTCAATATTCCTCTTCGTCCTAGGTGTGAAGGGATTATTTGCCTAATCTTTTCAGTCGTTATTCTTTGCAAATACTCTACTTGTTCCCTAATTCCTAAAAATTCTTTAAACTAAGGCTTATCATCACTTACTATCTTACTAAAATTACTATATTTCCTATTGTTATATTCTAATTCCATTAGTAGGCCATTCAAATCTAATACCTTAAAATAAGCCAGTTATCCTGTTTGATGAAGGATGTTCCCTGTCTTACGGATCCCTGAATTGTTTTCAACCTTTTGAAGTTGAAGGCCCAAGCTGGGGCTCGTGAGTGTCATCGTGATCACTAAGTACCACCTTTGAAGGTCGTTTTATGCTTTTAATTGGTACCTTTTTGTGTTTACCTCTAATTTTAATAGGGATGGTGTTTCTTTCAAGGTTTCTTGTAACTATGGCCTTTTCAAAACAAGGTTTGTACTTACTTCTACGAGTGTTTATTAATTTTGTGAAAATTGTTTTCCCTTCTGGTAACGGGACGTCGGATTCGCCACCGCATTTTTCTCTAGAGTTTTCCTTAAACGTTAACATTTTATCAGATATGATTTTAAATAAAACTTTTATTCTTTTGGCGTGATCTTTAATTAATTTTTGCAAGTATCGTTTCTCGAAGTCTATATTGAATGCGTTTTCAGAATCTACATGGCCAAACACTACTTCAAACGGTGTTAAAGTTGTAACAGTATGAATCGCATTATTATATGCCATGATGAGTGATATAATAGATGCGGCGTCGGTACATTGTTGTTCGTATTTTGTCAGTCTGTAAATTTCAATTAAGGTGTAATGAAAACGTTTAACTATTCCCATTGAATTAGGGTTCCTAGGTGTGTCGATATGTATTTGGATTTTATAGAGTGACATCATTTCTTTCAATAGATCGTTGTTGAATTCAGTACCAGAGTCGCAGCTTATTTTCTTAGGTATGCCGTAAAATGAAAAGTATTTTATTAGTGCGCGGATAACGTCAGGTGTGCCTTTGCTAGTAATTTCAATTGCCTGTCTTAGTTTGCTTTTAGCGTAAGCTAAGATGAGGTATGTTTTTCCTTCGATACTAAATATATCTATAAATAATTCCTGGAATGGGGCATGTTGCTTTTGAGTTAACTGTAAATATGGTTTCAAAGGCTTTCGGTCATATTTCATATGTTTACAGGCTTCACAAGAATTAATTACTGCTGATATAGTTTCTTTCATGTTATTCCAAAAGAAGTGTCGCCTGATGCGAGTAAAAGTTTCTTGAATACCTCTGTGACAGGTTTTTCCGAGATGAAATTTCAGAATAACGGCTTTCTGTTCATTTTCATCGTCAATAAAAACGATTCTTTCCGTACACTCATAAAATTGAATTGATACACCTTTAAAAAGCCTAATTACCATGTTGCTGAATTGTTTGCGATGTTCCGTATTTCCGAAACATATAAAATATTTCTTTTTGGGTTTTATGTATTCTTTCAGGAATTATTTGATTAAATAATTACACAATTACTCAATAATTATAGCTCACAGAATTTGATGTGAATCTAAACTTATACTTTAGGGGTTGCAGAATTTCATGCACTAACCTACTTACTTCTATATTTCTTTAATTTACTTATTACAATTTACGTTTATATGAATTTAACTCTAACAAAGTCTTAAAACTATCGTTAAGATGAGAGATGTCGATCTCAAAATAACAAAAGAAAAGTGGAGAGGGCTGGATTTGAAAGGTGAAAAGGTGACTTACCAGTACATCGCTGCCTCAACACTCGCACAAAACACCCTTAACGCTTTTGGATTTTCGTTCTTGACAAATTTATTTGTTCTTTTGAATAGCCGTTTTTAGCAATCGCGACGTAGTTTCCCCTTTTTAGGTAAGCAGAATTTGATGCTCGAACCGATAATTGAGAAGTACGTGCAGCTAGAGCGACTATCCTGTCCTCAGCGCCAGTCAAGTAGTGGGTCCGCGAAGAAAGGGTTTTTAAAACTTAAAGTTAAAATGAATACAACCGGTCCGATTTGAGGTCCGTTTAATACTAAATATTACAAGTATTCTATTATATTTATATCCTATTCTTAAAGGCCTACGTGACCGTTGTGCTGACACATTGTTCTCACGCTCTACAAGGAAACGTTACTTAGTAAGTAAGAATTAAGAGTGGTTCGTAAATCATGTAACAGCACTTCGGCTATTGAAATATAAAGGATCTTTGTACTACTATGTTGCAAGGGTTTTTGTTTATATAAAATATAATTATCCTATGGTGGTGACACACGGGATTATATAACTACGTACTACAACTAGCTAACCATGTTTTTGCATATGGAAACATAATGCGTACTTCAGCCATGTAAATTACAGTAGAACCTCGTTAAGTCGAACCTCGATAAGTCAAAAACCTCCAAATCTCGAAAAAATGTTTTGTTCCCTTCCCTTAAAACACCAAAACCTCCATTACTTGAAATCTTGACCCTCTGTTAATCGAAATAATCACCGAGTCCCTCCAAGCCATTTTGGTACATATTTTCACTCTATAACTCGAAAAATTAAATTTGACCTCTGTATCTCGAACATAGGAACGTTTTATTTTACAACCTTTACAACTTGATCATTTGGAATTTATTATCTCTATTGTTCGAACAAAAATAAGTTACCGACTTTAAGAACTTGCCGACAATGTGAGTACACTATTGTTTCTTAGAAAACATTTTAGGAGTATACAATAATAAATTTATGACTCATGGAAACACGTTTTTGCTTGCTTTGTGTCAGGTGTTCAATTTTGATTCCCTTTGAAATTTAGCTTAATTTATAAGAATAAACCTCAAACTCTATAAGTTGAAAACTCTATAACTCGAATTTTTTGGCGTCTCCCTTGATGTTCGACTAATAGAGGTTCTACTGTATATCAAAAACGACACATAAGACTTAATCGAATAAATATATAAAAAAATCTATAAATCTTAATATATACAACAAAGTAGTAGTTTGATCAAACGTTTAGAACTCTAGACCGATTTTTATTTTATTTTCAAGGTTTCGAATGGACAATAAATGTCCACATTATTAGGATAATAAAGAAAAAGAAAAGAAAAATCTTTATTTTTCTCCACAATCTTACATTGATATTAACTAAATATTAAGAAACAGATATATTGTCGCAAGGAAACATTATAAGATTGTGAGAGACTGGTGACTGAACTAAGCAGGGCTTGTATCTCGGACCACCAGCCTCTCCCCACATGGTGTAAAAAGTAGCCAGTAACAAGAGTAAATTATTAATAAGGACATTTTACAGATGTAACATGGAGAAAAGAGGTACCTAATTAAAATATGTAGGTGTGCAATCGCGCCGATATAACATCCGTGCTAATTATTATATATATTATATATAATAATATATATAATAATTAGCACGGATGGCGATTAGATTTTAATATGTAGAGTAATGTCAGCAATTAAAAAGGCAACGACATATATATATATTTACGACGGTTTTATATCTATGCGTGCGTTTAGACGCTTAATTCTTTTTGTGTTATTTTCTTAATATTGTAGTGAACTTAATTTATTTTGTATCACTTTTATAAAATCGTTTAGGTAATATGTAACACGACATTCATTTGACTCTGAGGCGGTACGAAGTTCGCCGGATCAGCTTTGATTTTTATATTGTACTAGCAGACTGGCCAAGCGTTGCTGTGGCTAAGGTTTTTGTTATATTACATAGTAGCAAACTATTCAAGGGAAACGGTAGAAGAACACCAGTCATGGGGGACCATCATGCTTTTTTGGTGGTTATGCCATTAAATTGTAGCTTATGTGTAACGTTGGTACTTTCAACACAGCGCCATCTGTTAGAATTGTGACTATCAAATAATAAACAAATATTTTGCAATAAAATAATATTGCGGGTATAAATTGAGATGTAAGCTATCCTATCTTTTAAGTTGGATCAAACTACACACGGTGTGCAAATTTGATTGATATCGGTTCGGTAGTTTGGGAGTCCATAGCGGACAAACAACGTGACACGTAATTTATATATGATAAGATTTACATTAGTTATTATCCTATTTAATAAATCTTAGTAACTAAGGCAAATCCTCTTGTATTTTTTTTTTAATAATTTTATATCGACTATTAATTATTGACTTTAGAAATAACAACCTAACCCAGCGGTTAAATAATTATATTTGAGAAAATAAATGAGTATTATTTTCTACTTGTTCATTCATATCTATACCGATACTAACTACCACGCCATAAAAATATGCTAGCTATTTTTCATGTGTTCCAATGATACTTTCCGCCAAATTATTTCGACTGCGATATAAAAACCATAGTTCAAAAGCATCCAAGAATATAATTTAATTCAGAGTTGGCAAGTGGCAACTAGAATGCAATTAAATTATCTACATATTTTCAAACGCCTAATTAAGGTGGAACCGTTAAAAATTACCGCAACAGTAATTAAGAAATAAACATTACAGCTATGAGAAAAAGCATTTGAGCCGTTGTTAAAATTTGTAGACCAATTGTTGAATTTTATTTCCTGCAAATGTTTATACAGCTATTAATGAAACTCACTGATAGAATTGTTAGAAATAATAAAAATTAATTAGACATTTTGAGTAGAACGAATGTGCAGACGTTGTTAGGAATTTAAGTTGTTTAACATTTTATTGATAAAAACTATTGGGATCCGAAGTTTTCTCTTATTTTTATTTTTACGTTTTGTTAAGTTTAAGTTAAGGTATGCCTACTCTCAAGTTTTCCGCTCTCACTAGAACAATTTTTTACTATATTTCATTTTTCTGGTATCAATTGCAACCCGGCTCAAAATGTTAACATAAAATTATACAAAGATTAGTTAAAATTTTAAAGTTTAGTTAAAATTATGTTGATCAAAAATCAATGAAAAATATTAAAATATAAATAATTATGAACACACATAATACCTAAACATTATCTTAGCTGAATTTAATATTTCAACTAAGTTTTAAATAATTTTTATCAACACATATAATAAAATCTCATAAAAATTTATCGTTACAATAAATTTTACAACACACCAACTTTGCGATGAAGTATTAATGAGATAAATGTATCGTCATCAACAACACTGGACACGTGGAAACGCGGCGTGAGTGAAAAGCTTTCAAATTTCAGAGGCTAAGATTCAAAGACATACAAATATATGAAACCGTCATACGGACAGTTTAAAGTTGACGTCTATGAATCCCACCCTCAGTAATAGGCTGTATGGCTTTACCGTCGCAGTGCCTGCAGCGCTTGGGCTCCGGGGGTGCGAACTCGTCGCCGAGTTGGCGGTCTGGTACCGGCATGGCCGCGCATCCCGCGCCGCCCTGACCACCATTCACAGTGCGAGGAACGCAGGGCGACCGCTCCACAAGCGGCTCGGTAGCCACTGAGCCTGAACAATCCGCCCGCCCCGGCCGGTAGGCGGCGCCCATGCCCGGTTATTTTGGGCGGGCGTGACTCATACCTCCAACTGCAACGCTCGGTAGCGGCGCCCGCGCATCTTAGGCTTTTCTACGTGTCCTACCTCGCTTATACGCACTAAATTTCTTTTTAAAATCATAATTTTAGTGGTGGGGTTTTAAACCAAATCATAGAATATTATTCGTGAAACCCAGTATAATAAGCAAATAGTAATTATAGTATTTTTAAATGATTGTAAACAATGATTGGAAATGTTACAATCAGTTTTTTATCTGGTAGGATTAATGGATAACTGAACCGGGAGATAATGGTAAATTATGATAGAAATACTAAAAACCAATTTAATAATAATTGTTTCCATGAGTACATAATTCAACCCATAGTGAAATGGGTAACGTAATAATGGTCATTAAAATGTATGCAAGCATTAATTTATGTCACTTTCATATAAGGCAGAAGTACAAACAAAGCCTTTCATGTAAATACAACATTATTTGCATTTGCATGAGAAAAAGATTGCTCGGTTTTTATGTTGTAGTCTGGATTCTCTTTGCTTGGGCTTGCTTTGGCTAAGATTAAGAGTCGAGACTCAGCATGACCTAAGTATGACTCGTATACGAGTAGGTATGTAAAAAATGTATTGCATTTTGACAAACAGGACTCTTTTTCATAGTCTCTGGCAGCGGCCAAGATTCTACGCCGTAGACCAGCACAGAGAAGGCGTAACATCGCGCAATGCGCGTTCTAAGCTGTAAATTTAGGCACATGTCACAAAATACTTTTTTTAGTTTAGAAAAGGCCTTCCGCGCTTGTTTAATTCTACAGCGGATTTCGATGCTATGGTCACCCTTATCATCCATTTCTGTGCCTAGATATCGTATTTTCGAGACACGTTGCAAAATCTGATTTTTGAGGTGTATAAGTTGCGTGAAAAGCTCCGGTGTTCGGCTTATTGTCATGTATTTTGACTTACACGCTACAGAACTCTAGTTTGCACTAAGTGTCAAATCTGTGTCTTACCCTAAGATCAATATGGATGATTGTTCTCGGTTTCAACAATCTCTTACTTTCTCTTACTTAGACTTACTGACAACTAGAGTGCCATAACAAATTATTACCTACTTTTTTCTATTAAATGCAATCAACACAACAACTCTTTCTATAAGGGCAATAAAGCTATATCAATTGTGATTGTTTTTTTTTCTTTCCAAAAATGTATAAGGAAAATATCTGGTCTTGTTTCCATTGATAATGTAAATGATAATTTTATGATCTAACTAGTCCAATAAAACAAGACTCTTAATTAGAATACCCTGTTCAACATGGTTTATGTATTAAAAATAATCATTATGATCATTTTAAAGTTATGACCTTAACCCAAAAACTATAAGAACCAAAAGCTTTTAACCTTTGGTTAATGTTGTTTTAAAACCTTGTTTTTGTATAAATTATATTTTTAACTTTGCAAGCCTAGCTAACTTTCCATAAGTTACATAAATATACCCTACCCACATGGGTATAGCTCTATTTGACTACACTTACTCAATGTAAACTAAACAGTGTTTTCATTCCATATTGCAAAGAAAAGATTTTCAAGAATTTATCTATATAAATATTGACAAAAGTGTTTTTATATTTTTCACATTGTATATCATTGATTCCCAAAGTGCACCAAGAGAGACTTAACAGTTGATCGGGATCTATGGCTTAATAACTTCATCACACCTTTAGTAAAGTGAAGTTGTATAGATTCCCTTTTTTGATTGGCCAATTTTACTTTTTGGCATCCACTAACAACACAATCAATTAATTCAATAAATACTTATATAAAACTGTTAATTCGTAAATGGAGTCAATTCCAATGCAAATTCCTATAGATAGATCTAATCTTTAAGTTTTTGTTGACTGGGAATATGGTACAAATGTAGAAATGGATACCCGTCCACCAGAACCACCAAATTTTTTAAGTGGTTTATGAATATCTATAGTTTAAGATTTTCTGTTCTAGATGGAGTTCAACCTTTTGTTTGGATGAAATCATCGCCTGATTTGCGATGAAAACTGTGTTGCAAATTCGTCAAAACACAGAAGATTTGTGACTCATGACATCTAACCAGTCATAGAAGGATAAAAACTTAAAAGTGGGTCACATATTGGATTAAATTTGACGTGGATTTTTGTTAATTTGAATAGGTTTTAAATAAGTTAAGATACAAGGATGCATCTAGTCATACAAGATGCATCCAGAGTTGACGCTTAAAGCTAAGTATGACTTCTAAATATCAAATATAACAATATATCTCTGAAGTTTAATCAGTACAGTTATATGTGCTGTTTGATCAGTATCAGTGACAAATAATAATTATTAGTTCTTAGGAAATTTGCTTTATTTAAATGTTAAAAATTTAACAGCAAATTTATTGTTTATCAATATCCTTTTAATATAATAGGTGTCTATTAATCATACAATCACATACATCTTTATCAGTAAAGCATACATAATTATGATTTATTAGTGGTTAGTGGTACACATCATACTTATACAACTTGTCTTTGTTTTAGATAATATGTATATTAAAATGATTATCAGACATAAGCCTTATTTAATTTTAAAGATATGCAATACAGTATGGCTTCCACACAAGGTACAAGGTGAAGAGTTACTATAGATGGCTTTTTTGTTAAAATATATAATACATTATGTTGGCTGCGAAGTATTTTTTTATTAATAAAATTAGGCAAACCAGATAATATATTTATATGAAATTTTTTTTCTTTTACCTTTAACAACAACCAACATCTTTCAATGATATCTTCTTTATTTCATATTTAAAATGATAATATCAGAATTTGTAATATAATTATGAGAATATACATACCTACAGCATAATTTTAATAAAAATGCCGGTATTCAAAAAAACATGCAAGTGCGATATTGTTGTGTTTCATATTTTGTCTTGGATGGGTCTTAGATTAAACTTATGACATTTAAATTAAACGGATTAATCGAGAAGATATTTATAACTTCACTGCTGATGCGTAGTGTCCAGTTACACATTGCAGTTAAACTCGTGAAAGGAATATTTCAAGAAGAAAACCGGTTAAATTTAACATTTAGTATGCTTTATTAATCATTATTTTACTATAATAAAACCAGATACTGTCGATATATACACGAAGTTCAAAAATATTTTGATAAATTCAGACAGATTGAATGTGATGGGCGGCTGCCTTGCAATATATAAAGACATACCTGTAACTCGATAAATGTTGTTATTAATCCTCTTTCACGCTGAAATATTCTGCACAGTGTCCAATTTTGTTTTAATTATATTACACCACGTCACACACTGCATTAAAAAGAATATAAAATCTTGAGTAAGCATACGTTATGTAGTTATTTACTTCAATTTTCTGCCATTTTGAGATGTTGTCTTTTCTGCTCTGACGCTTGACAATGACAGATCGGTTTTGTCAGTTTAGAGTCTGCCACAGTAGTCCTAAAACCTATTATTAATCTGCGTTAATAGAGATTATCCACAAGTATTTGTAATACTAGAACGGAAGCAGTATGAAAACTAAGGGTAGAAAGAAAAAAAGAAATTCAGATAGTACGTACGTACGTTCTTACGTGTTTATGACTACTAAGAATCAGACGAGCAAGGCCGGTCTTAGATGATGGCAGCTGGGGAATCCGCAATAGACTTCGAAAAATCTATCCAATTCAGAGTAGTAAACTTTGCATTTTATATTTTTTTAGAATCTACTAAAAATAGTTTATTTAATTTGGAAAATAAATAAAACGCTATTACGCTCTAGATCCAAAGTGGTACTGATCGAACCTTTTGGTTTTGTCTATAACTTGACATTATATTGATCACTGCACTGTACTTTGATTTTTGAAAACTATATCCTTTTATTAATTTATAAACAGCTCTAGTTATTAAACCCTGTGTCTATTTGATTATGAGTCAAACCCTTTGCTTTTGGGTTTATAGTAACCTCTATCTTAAAAAGGGTGGGACACCTCCATTTGTGTAGTTAAAGGGAAATAAAAATAAATTTCTGTGAGATAATTTAATTGAATAATCTATGTAAATATAAATAACATTAAAAAGGTGACTGCACCAAGTATTATAGACATGATAACTATCAGCTATATCTAATCGTTATATACCAATTTTTACAATATTAAAAATATAACAAAAACATATTTACAAAATAATGTACGACAGAGTAATAAAATTTAAAATGCATAAACTAAATTTACTATATTAATATTTGGTGATAACTGGCATGTGGTCTTACCACTTAATGGGTAATTAAAAACATAGTACCCCCAATAAAATTTCTTTTTTATATTCATTTTAAGTAAATAATTTGGATGACTTATCTATTTTAATAAAATATATTTTTCCTACAAACCAAGAATAAAACCGATTGATTTTTCCATTATAAAAACATAATATTTAGGTATAAAGGGTAAGATTCCGAAACGAGAGTTAGGGCGAACTATAGCTCACATATGTCAAAATCCAATACGTACAAACAGATACAGACTAAGAGCTAACTCTCATTTCTGTCTTACCATACCTTGATTTTGTTTCATGTTTCAATTGTAGAATTGATTAGAAGTTCATAATTGTAATTATTTTGTAGCTCATAGAACTAATATATTATAATTCATAATTTAGCAATTTGTTTAGCAGTTTTTATCATTAACTAAAGATTATTCAATAGCCTGGCGATAACATTGTATCACTCATTTAAAATGACTGTTGTATCATTTATCCTTTCAGCATATTTTCTGTTTTTGCATACATATAATATTTTCTTTGCAAATCTGGGTATAACGAGTATGCCTCATAATAAGTAAATCACATTGAGAATTGATCAAATTCATGACTTAAAAAGAGAGAGCTTCAAAAAAACAAAAATTAAATTACTATTAAATGCAAAAAGACAAGTCTGAGACAAATTAAAAAAAAATGGAATGATTTTTTATGTTTTAACTAAAATTTTACTTAAAATATCTATTCGAGTAGACATCTGTCAAGTTTGACGTAATATTGACGTAAGGTATGAGGATACTATAAGCTTGAAAGCAAGATTAACACCCTTTGTGCACTGTAAAATGGGCCTAAACATAGGTGATAAGGACGCCATTTCAAAACGAGAACTCAAAGTGGTATAAATCTTGCTATGATAAGTATTGTAACCAACATCTAAGAATTCTTTTTATAACATTTCTATTGAAATTCAACATTTAATTATGCATATTACTGAATTTATACTACTGTTTTAGCTGTCTTAAAGTCGCCATTTAGTTGTTTCTTTGCTGCTGCTTTTAGTACAGCCATTTCTTTTTGCTCTTTTTTTGTGTTCCTTTCTTCAAATTCAAGCCGATGACGAATTATTCTTTGCACTATATCTTCTGTTGTCATTGTGTTGCCAGAGTTCATAATCTGCAAATTATTTAATAAATTTACTGACAATATTACACATAATTTGACGGTTTCACTTCGATAGATTACAATCGAACGGTGTTTACAATTTAACGGTGACATATATAATAAATATGCCTCTATTCTGTACTTAGTCTAGAGATTTTTTTATTTAGACTAATCAGTTTGTCAAAGTCCTCTAAATGTTTATCTGTACTTCGCTATTCTACACTAATGAAACGCGTTTAAATAAGTCAAACTTGTATATACATTTGTATTAGTCGTGTACACCAAAGACTATATTTTACTTAACACTATCAACTATGTCATATTCATTCGTAGTAAATTTACTAAACAATACTGGCACTAATATGTTACCTTGAAACACCCCCGCTGTTTAGGCACTGTATAGGGATCTGAGCCGTCCGCGTCCAATGCGATAGGCGTAGCGCCGTGACATACAACATCCACGTTGAAGTGTTCCATGAGCTCGGCTGTCACACTGTATGGTGCGCCTATAACCACCTCATGGACATACTGGAAATTTTAATAATAGTTCATAAAAACTTTATTTTGATCCAATGTTCTTTAGCTGGTAGGATTTTCAATTATGTATTAGAAATTAATGGACCCCACTATGATTTGAGTTAGCGACGTTAAATTATTTATATTTACATATAGTAAGTTTCTGTATAATTTTAATAATGGTGTTTTTGTACTAAATTTCTAAAAGAATTGGACAATAGATAAAACTAAACTATCTACAGGCAGTATAGGACAGCAATATTATGGTTTTAGGAAAAATAAAACCAATTTTTTTTTCATTAAAATAGCAAGTTGTATTCTTTAAATTACAATCATGACACTAAGAGGGTAAATGACAGTGAAAGCAAGACAAGACGTTTCGGAGTTCAAATTAATAATAATAATGAATAGTAGTTCAGCATACAATAACATAAATAATCTTTCTACGTTATCTGTCAAATCCATAAAATAATTAAAAATATATTCTATATTTGTATAATATATTTTTATTGTAATAATATATTCTGCATTTGTTTCTCTCAATATATTTTTTTAAATTAATTTTTGTTATTTTGTGTGTATTTGATAGTAATAAATATTATGTCTATGTATTCTGTAATATCTTTTCGTTTATGATCTGTAGTTTCATTGAAAAAGTCTAGTTTCTTATCCTGTTTAAATTTATAAAAGTTTACATATGAAAACTTTCAATTGAATTATAGATCATAATATACCACAGACAGCAGATAACAAAAATGTAGAACATAATTTCTAAGCCAATTTCAATTAATCTATGGACTTAATATTTTCTTTATCGTAAATATATATATATATCTATCTTTGTATGTTTCTTTCATTGGTATCTACAAATGTCATTAAATCAATTTAATTATTTAGGACTTTTTTATTTTAACAAAATCTTTTAATAATCTAGTGGCATCTCATCTGAATCAACTGAAAAATTTATCCGTTATTAACATTATAATTCTATTGTTTTATGTTTATATACAGTAAACAAACAATGACATATATTGTTTCCATGACAAATAAAATACAAATATACGACCTGTTGATGATAGCACTAATCGTCGACGTTTTAATAGATCATCTAATTAAATTAATTCAGTACATATATAGTAATTTTATTTCATTTTTTATTATTAAAAAATAAAAGAACAACAATCGCATAAAGTATTTTAAAGGTCAAAAGAGGAATGCCCCTTTCTATAGATCCCCATCACAGCTGGTGTCATTTTCATTATAGTTTAATTATAAACCAAAAATAAAATGATTTTATATACATATGTATATTAAACATTCTGAATAACAGTTTTAAACATATGTATGCCACGTTCTAAGAACAGCTGTATCCAACAGTTTGTCAATTTTAAAAATAATATAATAAAATAAATAAAATTTAAATAAAAAAAATGAAGAATCCACTAATTTTAATTAAAATTCGACTTTGAACATGAGACAGTCAATGACAATAAGCATTGTTTAAAAACATATTTTAAAACAATTCAATAACAAATTTACCTTACAGGCGAGAACAGACAAGACACGTTCGTGGAGATTCATAATGGGGTAATTGGATCCTTTGTAGCGGTTCACCTCAAGGTCAGTGTGAAGGCCGACAATCAGGAAGTCACCCTGCGCGTGCGCCGCCTCTAAGAAATCTAAATGACCCACATGGAATAGATCGAAGGCACCTGCTACGTATACCACCTGAAATTACATTTTAATTATTAGACAACTAATAAAGAGATACAAAAAATCTTCGCTGTTTTATTATAGATCAAATAATATTTTTACTGTAAAACAATTTCATACCCCTATCAAAAAAAGTATTAATTACGGTTCAACTAAAACATAATTGTCTACTTGTAATAACATTATAAAACATTTAGCAAATAAACAAATCGATATTATTAGTAATACATATATCCGACAAAGTTGGCAAGAGTTGTAAGATGCGCAGAAGTTTTAAGGTATTTATTATAGTAAGTACTACAACATGCGCGAACATTTTCAACCACGCAAAATATAGCACATCAGGCAACGAGCACTATTACTCTGTGACTCCTTATACGATACCGACCTATTCTCAGTTGAGTATACCTTGCGAGTCTAAGGTTGCGTCTTAAACGCTACGATATTAAGAAAAATACAACGAAATTGCACAATTTCTATCTTTATTAAATGTTACCAATCCGCAATATCCATACCGTACAGTACCAAGTAGAAATTGTTTCTAATTAAGTTGCGATATTTATTTTAAAATAAATTTTGTTTGCCATAGTCATTTTGTATGATGATTTGATATGTTCAAAACGCACTGAGAGTTTTTTGCGCCGGCTTTTTCTCTCGGCCTACACCCTCTGTCTTCTTTGCCGATGAGTAGGAATCTCTACCGGAACAATTTAATGACGTGGAATAAGTGATACCTGTATCTTATATTCCATAATAAACATTTTTTTTTAATTCTAGGATCGCGGTCGGTAACTCAAATGGAAGTTGTAATGGCTCTGGTGGTCTAACTGAAAATATAGCTGTAAATCAGATTAGATTCTGTAAGATTCCCATCATAAATCCCAGAAGTTCTAACATTTTCGACATTCGCAAATCAGTGACGTTACAACCTTTTCAGGTCAGGGCCTCAGATTTCTGTATTTTTTCATGATCATTTATAAATCTAATAGGCAAGTAGGTGATCAGCCTCCAGTCCCTAACACACGACGTCCACTTTTTGAGTCTAAGACATGTCCGTTTCCTGACGATGTTTTCCTTCACCGTTCGAGCAAGTGTTAAATGCACACATAGAAAAAAAGTCCATTGGTGCACTGCCGGGGACCGAACCTACGACCTCAGGTATGAGAGTCGCACGCTGAAGCCACTAGGCCAACACTGCTCAAATCACACTTAGCGCTATCAATAATCTTGCCATGAAAATCTACATATTATTATTTAAGGATATCCTTATAATAGATACTGCAATTTATATACAATTCCAGCACTATCAGCAACCGTCCTTGTTCACTGTTACATATCTATTATGCGATATAAATAAAATGCGATTTTGAACATGGTTAGTTAAAAAAATCCAGCAGCAAAATGGGCTTTGGTCTAGTAGCTTCAGCATGCGACTCTCATCCCTGAGGTCATAGCTTCGATCCCTGGCTGTGGACCAATGGACTTACTGTCTATGTGTACATTTACCATTCACTCGAATGTTGACGGCAAACATCGTGAGGAAACCGACTTGTGTGCTCGACGGCTTGTGTCAGGCACAGAATGATCACCTACTTTCCAATAGATTTATTGTCAATGATTTATTTATTTTTTCATAACTGGTGTGATGCGTATTCTGGCTATTATGTATTGTAGAGAAAGAAGCTGGAATGACCTTCAGAGAAGTCAGAAGAGCTGCCCAAGACCTATCAGGTTGGTGTTCTATATTTCTCTGTCCCAAGGTAACTCAAAATTGTATAGCCATTGTTATAGATTTAGGAAGTCTAATAAATAAACATACACGTTATTTATCGTACGCACGTATCAATATGGATTAATTGATAACATTAATCTAAAAAATGTGTATAAAAATTCGCAAAATAAGATAAACAAAGGTAAAGAAAATATAATTTAAAGCAATCTTTACCTACAACCAGTCATCTACAACCGCGATGTGAAAGATTCATCTGACCGAAGGTATAACACTTTAAAAAAGTTGATTAGTATCTATCTATATATTACTTAGTAACATCGTGCGCATGAGTTTCACAAGTGACATTTGATCCCTAATCGTAATTTAAAATAAGCATTGCTCGCGCGACTTTCGAACGCTTGGAAACAAACTGAATCTGAATTAAATGTAAAAAAAAACATCAAAATTTAACTTAACAAATAAATCTTGTGTATTAAAATTAACCTCTGATGTAACTTGTTCGGAACGTTATTAGTTTTTACGAACCGACGTTCAAGGTTTTTTTTATTCATACAATTCCGGAGCACTACAATTACTAAATAATATGAAGGTTAAATGAGAAACAGGAAAAGTCTACAATGATTAGTTTATCAAATATTATCTTCAACTATTAAATAATGAACAACTACAAAATTTCGATTAATAATTCAGTTATGGATTCATCATCGTATAAAAAAACAAGGCCAGACGCCGCAAATTTCTGTATCTGTTTCGTGATGATGAAGTAGGTGATTAGCCTTATGTGCCTGAAACGTCGACTTTTTAGGTCTAAGGAATACCGGTATCCTTATGATGTTTTCCTTCACAGCACGAGTGAGTGATGCGCAAATAGACAGAAAGTCCATTAGTCCATAGTCATAGATGGACACTCGGTGTTCGAACCTCATCCGAAACTAGAATCGCACGCTAAAACCATTGGCCCAAGACTGCTCATACACCGTCGTATGACTTGACAAAATAACGCGCATTCTTTTATTCGTAGATATTTCATCGTATTCGACGACACTTTTCGTGTGGAGAAGAATGGGCAAGAAACTCCACACTTACTCTTTTAAAATAGGTTTACAATATTTTGTTTACGATTTGATTCTCGATAATTAGAAACTCAAGGGACCAGAGATAAATTTCAAAATAACAATTGGGTATAAGAATAATAAAAATGTATATACACACATTTTTATTTCGAAAAGCAGTCCGTAATCTGTTTTAGAGTGAGCGACTACAGTCTACCATAATCTGTACCTCAGAGGTATACAATAGTAACTCCATTTTTTACGAAATCTTGTTTTTTGTACCAATAAAATAGTTAAACTCAGTTCTACATAGTGGTATAAAGCATTAACTCCTACGAGTAGTATATTAAAAGATAAACATTTGTATATGATATTAAATCCAAAAATACTAACGTGGTATAGAATCTCAAAGGATCATAAGTTTATTTACCCATAAGCGTCGCGCAAATATAATGCTTTTAATTGGACTTAATGCCTTTTACCACTAAACCAGTTGACCAAACTTCAGGAGATGGTAAGGAAGTTTTCTATTACTTTTATAACATAGCGAGTAGCTTTTTAGGGGTAAACAATAGTATCTCCCGTAAATACACACTTTTGATTAGGACCATTTTCAATCTTATTTGTAGGTGCGTTAAGGTACGTTTTTCAATACTTGGGAAAAGAGTTTATTTATGGATTTTTTTCGTTTGTTTATGATTTAATACCAACTATTCATACTAACAAATTGCAAAATTAATAATATTAAGGGAGAAAACCTAAAGCCCGCTCCTAGGCTCTAGGCAATAATATCTGTTAGCTAATGTTTGTTAAAATGTGTCGGTAAATAAATTGTTACTGTACTGATCTTCACGGAATATGCAAGGTTTTATTTTTTTAATATTCAGATCTTACAATATTTATGTGATAGTATATATTTTGTTGGTTTGTTTGCCTAGCTTACACGTAGCAACGAATTATTTTGACCTTTTAAATTCATAAGGTGATAAGACCGACCGACTGATAGATACATTTCGTCCTGGAAATTGACATTTAATTATATTTACGTTTTCTTGCAATGGCTTGATAAGACTACATAGTGTTTTCTTTTTCAGGGCTTTCGAATAAATATTATGATTTCCTACAGCGAAACCTTACCCTCCATGGTGATTCCCCAAGGACTTACAATGTTGAAGAAGTAGAATATCAACGAGTTGACCAATTTACGCCATTGCCTGAAGTATTCGCTACAGTAGTTGATGACACCGATGAAGACACACAACCTTCAAATTCCAATTTATTAACTGATATTTCGTCTAATGTTTTACCTCTGCCCGATAAAATTGCTACAGTAGTAGAAGCTTTTAATGAAAACACATGTCCGTCAATTTCCAGTATCTTAAATGATACTTCAGCTAATAATTTCGTACCATCGCCCAAAAAAAATTGTGTTATAGATGCTTCTGATGAAGAGACAAAACTATCAAAGTCTGGATCGCTAATTGATATTGTTTCAATAAACGAAGTACCAGATGCATCTAAATCGTATCACCTTGTCAGTGTACACAGTAACTCTGAAGAAGATTTTTCACCTTCAGATGAGGACTATGTTCCAGACACTAACGAAAATTCACCAGATCATGATTTTCCGGGAAGAAGTCAAATTTTTGTACCAGAAACTAGCTGTAGCAGCTTATCCGACAATGAAGTAAATTCAGAAAATCGATTAAATACATGCATAAACCCTATCTCTATGGATGTTCAAACTATTTCTTTATCGTCTTCATCAGAGAGCAGAGGGAGTCGAAAACGAAAAAGAAATATTTGTAAATGGAAGTGCAACGTTAGAAAACTTAAAGCTGTCACAGGAAAATCATATACATCTAAGAAAGGTAAAGTTGTGCCCGAAAAAAAGATGAAACCTGTATGTGACTGTCGACTGAAATGCTCTGAACGAGTAGATGAAACAGCCAGAGCTGCTATATTTCAAAAATATTATAGTAATGAGATGACTTGGAATTTGAAGAGACAGTTTATAATATCAATGGTAACAGAAATTGAAACTGCTAGATCTAGACGTCGCGATCCTGAACACCCACCTAAGAGATCGTTTACATTAAATTACACATTTTTGGTCAACGATAAACCCGAAAAGATATGCAAAAAGTTTTTTTTTAATACCTTGGCAATTTCTGAGACTGTTGTGAGAAATTCTATCAAAAAATCTACACACGGCTTTGTTCAAGAAGACAGACGAGGAAGACATCCACCGCCTAATAAAACGGCAGAAGCCATTAAAGAAAGCATTCGTAACCACATTGATATGATACCCAAATATGAGAGCCATTATAGTCGGAACAGAACTAAAAGACTGTATCTTGGAAGTCATCTAAATATTGAAAAATTGTATGCTTTGTATGTAGAGTTTTGTGCCGAAAAGAATATACCGAAGGAGAATGTTGCAAAGGCATGGCTATATAGACATATTTTCAAGAATGAGTATAATCTAGGATTTAATCCTCCAGCCAATAATACGTGCGACGATTGTGATGGCTTTGTAATTAAAACAAAAAATACTACCGATGTAATAGATAAGAATGCCATAAAAGCTGAACATGATAAACAACATCGATTTGACAAAGTCGATGCAATAGAGAGTCACGGTTCTAAAAAAATGTTAACAGTTGATCTACAAAAGTGTTTGCCTACACCTTATTTGACAAATAGCCAAAGTTTTTATCTTAGGAAGTTGTGGACTTTTAACTTCACGATTATGGATTCTGTAGCCAAGGAGAGCTGGTGCTTTATGTGGGACGAGACTGTAGCAGGACGTGGCGGAAATGAGATGGCTTCTGGATTAGTCAAGTTTTTTGAACAGCTTGAAGATGTCAGATTAGAAGAAGTGACGATATGGAGTGACAACTGCGCCGGACAGAATAAAAATATTTCTGTAATGATGGCGTATTTGTGGATACTATCAAATCAAAATATAAAGATAATTAACCACAAGTATTTACTGAAAGGACATACGCACATGGAGGTGGTCGTAATCCATTCCATTATCGAGCGAGAAAAGAAAAAATACAAGAATTTCCTATAGTTACACCTTGGGACTGGCAGCAGTTTATTAAAAGCTGTTCCAAAAATGCCAAAATAAGTGTAGTGAACATGGAAACAGATTCTTTCAAAGAATTTTCAGCATTTTGTGAGGGACTCTCAGCGCCTTTTGTACACCGAAAAAAATCGGAATCTGGAGAAACGGTGCCATATTCCAATATAGTATGGATGCAATTTCGAAAAGAACACATGGGCTCAATGTTCTATAAAACATCATTTCAAGACGATATGTTTAGTGAAGTTAGTTTTATTCGAAACAAACGAAAAGGATTTTCTATGCCAACACCAAAACCTATTCGAGATACATTGAGGCCAATTTCCAAATTAAAGTATAACGACTTACAAAAATCGTTACAGTGGATTCCCTCCATGTTTCATGACTTCTACAAAAATCTACCAAATGGCGATGTTCCAGACCTACCTGAAGCTGCTGCTTAATAATAAACATATTTTAATTAGATAAGAACATAACAATAATTGTTACTATTGTATACCTCTGAGGTACAGAATTGTGTTAATTTTAAGAAGTCCAATGATTGATCTCATGAATGTTTCTATTTTATTACATAAGAAAATAAATAAATAAAGAAATTTGAAATAATTTTATTATTCTATACATACATATGATGCTTTATGCCCCTGAGTATTACTTGAAATTAATGTATTATGCCGAGGTAAATAACATTATGATGACATAATGCTTTATTTATACCGTCAACTTAATTTTCTGTTGCAAGTAAACAACCTCAAGTCCACAAAATCATACAAGCAATAACTTTATTACAATATAGTAATTATATTAAATATTACCTACTTAAACAATAAAAAACCTAATTTAGTTCATACTTATATCTCGCATACAGCCCGCGTAACATCGCATTCAACATCTATGCCTCGCATTTTTGTCTCTCCTGTAAAATGTGTGTTTTGGCGCATAATATTCTATACCTCTGAGGTACAGCATTGTCCTACGAATTAAAAAAAAACTATTGATAAGGCTGTACTTGATAAACACTTCAATTATAGAGTTCAGAGTGGGGAAGCCCGAACTTAGCAAAGAAGTAAAGAGCAAGATTCCTTGAACTTCAATTAACATTTGTTTTATTCAATTTATCGAGTATTTTTCAAGGGACCGGAAAAAAATATAAATTATCGAGAGTGAACTGTATAACATTCTCGTTATGAGCCCGTACAGTATGACATATTCGTTCTTAGTTTTCAGAACACATAATATCTAAAGTTACAGTTTTTTTTTGTCCGCGTCACAACCCCCTACTACAAATTCTGTTACTTATAAGCTGTAGTTTTAAATTATTAAATACAGATGACACTTAGCCACGAAATGATTCCTTTATTTTTATACATAAGAACTTATTACAAAATATATTGTTTATTTCTTAATAATAGTCAAAGTCCATGATTTTCGTGTTCATGCATGACGAATTCACGTCTACCAAGGTGTTCACGGTTTTTAGAATTTGTTTATTATATATCTAAACGGTCCATTGCCACTAATAGATTTACATATTTCGCCTTTTTTTATCAAATTTTTTGTATGAAAAACTACGACTCAAAAGTATTAATATTAATATAAAAACGTTCAAATGGATATAAAAACTACTTTATAGAATTATTTGCATACGACGTGTAGTGCGTAGATTTAAGATTATGTCTTATTAATTAAATATATGTAGGTACCTAAGTTACGTAGATATATACACTGATAGTTGCAAGGATTTCTTCAATTCTAAAAAAATAGCGATACTATCTATCCTTGACCTGATATTTCTGTATCTGTGTCGTAATATTTTTTTAATACGCATGTACATCATCAGCCTTCTATTGACACTCGCCGTAAATATAGTATGTATAAAGTAAATAGCATATTATGTACGAAAAGTCTTACCTTGTCAGTTGGCTTAGGCGACAACCCGCTGCTAAATTGTATGATTTTTTGTGTAGTTGGTAAGAATTGTGAACAGCCTGTATACGGTGACCTTGCTGTGCTGTCTGTGCCGAGATTCGAAGAATGGTCTAGTGCGACCGTGTACTCTTTGTCACCTCTCCTAGAAGATAATAAATACTATTATTTGTCTGAAAGTATTAAGATTAGTCGCCCTACCATAAAGGAACTATCAAAATAATATAATGGTCGTATCAATAAACGTACATAACTTAAATTAGTTAAGTAATGTTCACATATAATTTCTTGAACATTGACTGCTACATCGGAGGTCTTACAAGAAACTCGTTGTTAAATATTTGTTGTGACAAGACAAAAAATTCAATAGGTTGGAAACTGTTGAGTTGACCAATTAATATATTTTAATGTTGGCAACACCGAGGAAACACCGATAAGCATCGATAGCGTCGACTAGAGTTTAATATTTTTTATCCTTTTTACTATTTTAAAACGAGTAAAAACTCGTCGAACAAAACAGCTGAATAGAGTTTATGAAAAATAATAATAATCCGGTGGCGCTACAACCCTATAAAGTGTCTTGGCTAGATTGTATCCGTTTCTTTGATCATTTTTATTTCATAGACAATTAGGTGACTCTTCTGTCTAACCAATAATAATTTCTACTACACGCCGGCTTCCTCACGATGTATTCCTTCACCGTACGAGTGAGTGTTAGATGCACTATTTAATCGAGTTTACGATTATCGCTTTTACGATTCTGGGTAAATATTTAAAAAATAAATCAAATATGTACCTAGTAATTAATTTAGTTATCGTGTTTTAAACAATGTCAAAGGTTACACCGTTCTCTTTTTATTTTGTTTAGATTCGTATTTTTCGATAACGTTGTATTCATTAGCATTAGTATAATTACTATATTATTATGTTGGCTTCAGTACAGACATGTGTCTGACACATTTCGAAAATATACGCCATACATGTGTTAAATACGCAGATAGGAAAATCGTTTCATGAAATCCCGGGATCTGAATGCACGCCCTCAAGTTAAAAGCTTAAGCCACTAATTCTAAATAACAAATAATAATCAGAACATCCGCTTTATATATAGATGTAAAAAAAATACAATAGAATAATTATGAATGGAAATACATCGTTGCAAACATTATTACCGTATTATATAACCACACTTCGTTATCAATAGTACTATGAAATTACGTGTAAACTATAATTGACTGCAAATTATGAAGTGTTTAGAGTTAACATTTATACTGGATTCTATAAATAATTTAATATGTTCTTTTTTAAGGAGTTGACGTTAACGCTTATTAAGCGTACGCTTATCCACCACAGGTGTCGGACTTAACGTCTGTGAGTCTACTCTAATTGGCCTTTGGGAATGCTACATCACTCCTGAGTATATTAATTACCAATTCATCAAACAAATTAAGAATTAAATTATGAATACGAACTTTGTTCGGGCCTAAACAGTGTAAAGTATTCAGTTTTAATCGTAAACGAAATTGTAATTGAAAAACTCAAATAATTTAGGCCCATTTTGTCTCATTTTTCGAAATTTTGTAAAGCTCAATTAAAAAGCATATAAATAAATAATAAATAAGAATTACTTTTTTTGACTCAAAAACATTACACTTTGTACTTACATTTAAAATATTGTAAACATACACTAGGTTACGAATCATTGAGAGATACAATATTCAATATATTAAAAGCAGTATTATTTGTTGATGATTGCTATAATGATAGATGACAGTTGTTTTTCGTATTTTTAGGTAAATAGAGTTACTACGCACTAAGTGCAATATCTGCCAGAGAACCAATTAGAAAGGTTTTTATTTAAAATTAGGAATATTAAGCAGTAAACGAGCAATAGGATTTCTTAAAAGCAAGTCCTGCAATATCCGGTATTTTGACTTCCGGTTTTTAAGGAAGGACGACTCACGATTCTTACTTATCTTTAAAAAATTGTGTTTTATTTTCTGTTGATAATGCAACTGCTATTTTTTATGCAAATAAATTATCTCGAAAACATAAATATATTTTTACGACTACAAACTTACACATGCCATAAAAATGTGCGAATACGAATCGTTAATCTTTTGGCGTCATGCGTTTTCCAATAAAAGCCGAGCCAGTGATAAGCTATAGATATGAATTACGTTTGCATTGATAAAATACTCCAAGATTAATGATTTGTGATAATAGTACTTATCAAAGAAAATAATTATCAACTTTCATTAAGAAAAATAATATAGACCATTGGATATTATTATTAGAATGAAGTATGGTGTTTTTTTTTATACTCTAATATATAAAATTCTCGTGTCACAGTTTTCGTTGCCATACTCCTCCGAAACGGCTTGACCGATTTTGATGAAATTTTTTGTGCTTATCTATGAGAATCGGCCAACATCTATTTTTCATCCCCCTAAATGTTAAGGGTAGTCCACCCCTAAATTATTTTGTATTAATTTTTAGATATTTTTTTTTGTTTTTATTTTTTTATGATACAGCACTAAAAAATACATACAACCCCTAATTTTCACCTCTCCACGATCAACCCCTATTTTTTATTATAAATGATATACATGGCAAAACGACGTTTGCCGGGTCAGCTAGTTAATAGTATATATTATACCATGCACACATAGAATATTAGTAAGTAACCAAATAGGTTTTATGAAGTTGTTAACAATTAGAAAACTTATGAGGATTGCCATCTCTATAGAAAATTTAACATTAATACTGAGACTATAAAATATTCAACTCAAAGAGGGCAGAGAGAGAAAATATGACAGAATTATAAGTGCAGCAATAAAAGTTTTCTTTCCACTATCAAAGTTTTTGTTATTTTTGCAAGTAAACAATGAGTGATACTTAGGTTTTAGTATGCATTAAGTCCATTGCTGACCAAATAATATGTAGACTGTGTTTGAAAATGTGACTGACAATTATTAAAAGAAGTTTATAAGTTCGTAAAAGAATATAGGTATAAATAGAATTAGTCTTACTTGAAATGTTCTCTTGTAAGTAATAACATTCGTCCAACAAGATCTGTTGTAGAAACACCAGCTGTTCTTGATACTTCCCTATATATAAGACAAAATTATTTTTTTAAAGTTTATATAGGATTGGTCTGTTATGTACATTAAAAAAATATTTACCTATATTTACCCGCAGTTTTTACTAAGTGATATGTATCTATGCCTTCGGCTGTAACTGTAATATCATCTGGAATACAGAATACTTAAATTTAATACAATAATTGAATCTAAATTTAAATGACTCCATACGATTAAAAGGTTCTATTTTTATAAAAATATTAAGTATGTATAAAAAAATCAGTAAAAACTATATAGGGAATTAAACCCATACCTCCATGAACACAAAAGTCACATTGGTATTTATCTAAGGTCTCTAGAGTTGTGACATAGGGTGCACCCTCCACCACTTGATCAACCCATTTAATTGCCCGAACCATTTTGTACCGTTCTTCCTGTGTAAACACTGGTGGGCCTTTATGTTTAGATATTTCTGCATCAGTGTGAACACCCACAATCAAGACATCTCCTAAAGCTTTAGCTTGGCGGAGAGAATTAGCATGACCAAAATGAACCATGTCATAGCTGAAATTATAAACAATTTTTAAATAAATTTATTGTTTGATGGTATAATCATATTTTAATTTTTTTTCTTATAAGTTTTTATGTACCTTGAAAATAATTTTAGGCTATATAAGTATAACCAATAATAACATATTACATTTGTAAAGGTAATTAATAATTTTGTTCTATATCATGAAAGTTATATCTACATCTAGATTAAATAAGTAGTTTTTTTTTATTTAAACACGATCTTTTTATGTGAAAACAAATTTCTGAGTCAATGCCTAGTCGGCACAATAGTTCGCCGACAATTTATAAAAAAACTAAGATATACTTAATATATCTTATTTCCTAAAAGTTTTACCGCATATATAAATATAATAGTTTAAATATTTTTTTCTTGTGCCAGAAATAATTAATAAATCAATATAGAGAAACGCAAAAAATTTGACTTACCACCCATCACACCAAACACGTATTTTCTTCTTTTCATTATTTTCACCCATTATATTATTTTGATATAGTGATGGTGTATACACCAGGACAATTTTTTTTTTAATTTTGTATATATTATAATGTGAGATTTAAATACGATATATTATTTGCGTTAAATTTACAACACTGACTTGTATACACCCGTAAATTCACTCAGGAACTGACATATTGTCAAATTCGATTTACAAAACAATTTGACAATTGACTTTATACTAAGGCTTTAACTTAAGAAATATTATAAATCATTTCTGCATACTTTTAAATTTTAAGCGCGAAAAATTAATGAAATCGGCAAATATTGAATGTTTTTCTATTACTTTCGATTAGTTAGATCAATTTATGGTCTTGTTTTTTTAACTTCTACTTTTTATCTAAAAATAACTTATTTCAATTAAATTAAATTGACTTTGTGTGTAGCTGTCTAATCACTAACCCACGCCTCATGGACACAATTGGCTCAATAGTGTCACGCCACTATGACGAGAAGGCGATTCTCAACGGACTTTGACGCAACGTGTGCCTTGATTTGGAATTCTTTATAGGGTTAAAATGTTATCTCTGACTGCGCTGAATCACTCACTCTACAAGCGATTAATTATCGTCTACAATCTACGTAAAAACGTATATGGAGTGAGATCGAATATAGAACATTGAATCGTAAATTTAACTAGAATTAATAAAATGAAAGGACATTAGTTTTATATGTATTAAAACAAGTTTAAAAATATAATTGTTAACATGCGATGCCGATATGTTCAACTAATTAATACTGATTATTCAATCCGTGCAGATAATTTAAAAGTAAATAAGTCTTTCTGTATCCAAGACTTTTCCGGCTTTATTAAAAAGCTTTTATTGAAGAAAATGCTTAAAAAATATTACACAGAACTTGTTTAATCTTTAGCATCTGCGACCCCTCCACTCGTAATAGAGAACGTTGCTTCGCTCTCAGGCAAATCTGGAGAATCGTATATTTTTGCGATACGATTCTCACCTCGACCTTTACGTAGGGATATTCTTGTAGTAGATGCATGGGCTAAAATGTTACCCCCAATAGGCTTTTTGGGATCTGCCTGAAAGGATAAAGTAGCCCCAGGGTCTGACGTCATCTGATTTGTAATAAATACCGCTACGTTGTATTCTTCAGATATCTGAATGAGTAATAATAGTTATAATATACATTTTAAACGTTTATAAAAAACAAAATTATTTTAAATATAGAATAAGAAATGAATTAATTTTGTTCAAAAATATCTAACCACCGTACGTTGATTTATGGCGATTTATTTTTCTTAAATTATCATAACCGGTTTCTTAAATTGGGAGGCAATATGTACCCGGATCCTATTATCTATTATTAACACGCGCTTGGCTGATAAAACATTGCTGTCTGCGACCCAAAGTGATAAAATTCATACCACTACTCATAAGTTAAAACTTAATGAATATAAACTTGTATCTTCAAACGTCGAAATATTTTGTAATCAAGTTGTTTTTATGACACCTGAATATACTCCTACTAGACTACTTTATAGGTTTTCTCTGCTAAATATAATTGTATTTTTGTGTCTTAGACGTTCAGTTTTCTATACAAAGATTTTCTTTACATGAGTATGAATTTCGTATAGGAAAAAAACTCCATTGTTCTACGGCCTAGCTACTAGGCTGACTGTGCAATTTCAATAAAGTTTTCTCACAATCCGTTATCAAAAATTGTAATGTTGTGGTACGAAAAGTAGATATTTAAATCAGGAACATCTTATTAACATATTTAACAAACCTTCTGTAATCTAGAAAGAACTTGTGCCAACTTCTGTTGTCGGTCTGCTAGTTCTCCACGCCCAGAGAAATCAACCCTAAATAGGGCCATTATAGAGTCGATAATGAGGAGTTTGAAAACCCCCGCCTCTTCGTGAAATTTCGCGGCAACAAAATCTAGTAATTCCGCCTGCGACAATTAACTTAGCTAATCTTATGAACAAGATGTGAACAGGCGTATTCAAATACGACATTAGTTTTATAATTAAGTAATAGCAATTGTGTATAGCGTTACTTTTTTATTTACAAGTATGAATTATTTTTACATCCTAAATAAAAAATTAGAGTAACAAAGAGATGCTGTCTTTTCTATTTTTATTACAATATAAATTACTAGCATTTAAATTTGCCACTTTGCAAAATTAATACTCAGCTAGAAATTACCTGATGTTCCGAAGTATAAGCTCTTGCATACAAAACATTATCCAATACGCCATTTTGATCTAAATTAAATCTATCTGCTATCGGCCTTAACCTGTCGGGGCGACTGTTTCTTTATTAAAGAAATATGTTGTCACATTAATCTAATTAATTAAAAGAAAGAATTGTTTTAGTCATCCAGTTCTAATCCCTGGAGGAATTATTTCTGGAATTAAGGGGTTAAAGCTAGCGTTATAAATTTGATAAGCATGTTTCAAACTTATAAAGATTACTTATAGGGATTCTTTATTTTCTTTTTTTCAAAAGGATACAAGGTATGCTCTGTATCAAGGAACATGACCTTCCCACCACAATAGCTACCATTAGGAATTTGCGTGGTTACACAAAGTGTATGTGACAATTGTGTTTTACCAGTTCTAAATTCACCAAATACCTCTGTTATAGCCATCGACTCTATGCCACCCGCAAGGAGTTTGCTAAAACAGTAAAAATTCAATAATAATATTAATAGGAGTTGAGGAGGAAAAAAGTTACTTTATAATTATAATAAATAAATTTTGTATATGAATTAACTGACGTTTCTTACTCAAGTTCACTGCTGCCAGTGCTTATTTTAAACACTTGTTTTCGTCTATCACTAACTTCCAGTGCTGTCATAAACCCGAGGCTAACTACTTTGAGACATGCTTCCTTAATTTTTTCTACTTTCGTATCCGAAAACCCTTTTATATTTGACAATTTTTTCTTTGTTGACATTTGGATACCTTTTATAGTACAAATTCCCGCACCTTTCAGTTTTTTAATATCGGCTACATTAATTCCATGTTTTTGTAATATATCTACATCTTGGAAAAAACTTTCTTCTTCATCGTTTTCGGAAATATTCTCATCAAGAGCTTGATCCATCATATTACTAATCGAAAGGCGATTAAGTACTTAATTTAAATGTATTTTAGTAAGTTATTGGGCAGGTATTAATAAATATTATTTTTTAGAAACTTACAACTCCAATTTCAATGATATCAATCTTTAACTAAATTTTTTTTTCTTCAAATTTGCATCGTTCAGTTTCCCGCCTTAAAAGTGACGCATTTTTTTTAAATTAGCCCAGAGGGCACGCTAAAGTTCTTCGACCATACTGTCTATGATAGTTTTTTTTTTGTGGAGTTGGCCTAGTATCTGTCTATGATAGTTAGTTGTTAATTCCACAGCTGGTGCCGAAGAGCGCCTAAGAAATGAAATGCGTTACGCCTAAGTTAAGGAATCCATTTTTTTATCAAACTTTATTAAACAAAATCAATCAATACAGGAAATATCAATTCGTAATGAAAATACGTTTTATAAAAGTTGGTTTGGCCTGTGGTTTACCGCTATTGATCTGTGTCACATTACGGTGCCTATAGAAGTTTATTATCTATATTTTAATAATAGATAGGCTATACTCTTCTATAATCTATGTAGTTGATTGCTGCGAAGCTATGAGAAAAGGCGATCGACGCAAATTGAAGATTTTAAATTATAATTTCTTTTATTAACCTCAAGAATTTTTCGCCTATTCTTCCTAAGTTAAGGTAAGGGCGTAAGCTATCATATCGGAAGTTATAAAAGTGATTATTTATTATGTTATTATATATTTCCTCCTGTATCACAGCCATGTTGAAGTAGTGTTGATTTCAATAAGTTTTCGTCAGTTATCGTTTTCTAGAAAGTTAAAAGTTTTCACGAATGTATGTGACAGACCTGAGTTTCGTTTTGTGTTGTGAATAAAAAGTTAAAAAGTCGTAAAAATGAAAAGTGTAAAGTGCCACCGAAACTGGCGTCGAGGCGTCCACTCTAAGGTAAGGCTAGATGTGTCTCTACATACATCAGACCTAGTAAACTACAAAAAAGTGAACTCTTGGTCATAACAGTGTTTTTTCAGAAGTACTTGCGTTACTGTACAGAAAATTCAGCAACAACTAATCCATGAAGCTCACTTAAACACAATTTACACTAATTTTGTTTCAATGTTTTTTTTTTACTTTTGCTTTAATTTACTTACCAGTATTCTACACAGTATTTAAGTTGTGCTTGGTTAGGATGGGTCAAAATAGTGGAGTATAAGTTCAAATCTTCCTTCATAATTTATTTTTCAGGCATGGATTCTGAAGATTCTAGAGATGCCGGTGATACACAATCAACCTCAAGCAGTAGTAGTTCAAGTTCCAAGAGTCGAAGCAGGAGAAGCTCATCATCAGGGAGTTCTAAAAGAGATACCAAATCACCTCCACATTCACCAACTCCATCTAAAAATTGCGAGCCTCGTTCTCCATCTCCCAACAGCAGGTCTCCATCTCCTGAAAGGTCACTTAGTAATAAACCACAAACACCAGATAACCTGAGTGGAGCACATTCAGACATAAATTCTCCTGAAAACTCAGCCCCAGCTTCTCCAGCTGGACCAAAATCTCCCGATGCTCCAAAATCACCAAGTGATGTAGGCTCAAATATAGATTCTCCAGAACGCCCAGAACAATATTCATCAGGGCCTAAAACACCGCAAAGCAGTAGTTCTGCAAAATCAGTCACAAGGTCCCAACCAGTTTCACCTGATTCTGCCTCTCAAGCAACATCTAGAAATAATGAATCACAGCCTCGTTCTTCATCACCATCGCCAGATAGGACTTCATTATCGCCTCAAAGACCAGTAGTTAGCAATAATGAATGGGAAAATAAAGATAAATGGAGAAGACACACAAAGGCAGAACAGAAAATGGTTTCAGTGCCAAGGGAGAGAAGCCAATCAGAATCTAGCCAGTCAAGTAGAAGTTCTACTTACAATAAAAGAACAAATGCTAAGGATACTGAGGAAATTTCAGATGGTGAATATATTCATATAACTTATGCTTGGTTAATTTAAACTATAATATTAATGTTTCATTTCTTTGGGATTAAGTTAATAACTGTATTATTAATTTGTGTCAAATTTACTCTTGTGTAATTGCAACAAGAGTCTTAACAAGAATATTCTTCTTGAATTTGAATGGATATTTTTTTATAAGAATATTAGCATTAACATTGTTACTGCAAATAGTATTTGTTTTTCTTGAAATGTTTACTTAAACTCCTAATTATTTCAGGGGAAATGGAATCTGACCAGGAGGATAGAAAATCTGAAGCTAGTAATAAACTAGAAAGCAAGGAAAAAAGCATAAGCCATGAAGATTTATCTGATGTGTCAGACTTAGATTCAGCTGATGAAAAGACATCAAAGGTAAGATAAAAATAAATATCACATAAAACCTTTTTCCCAAAATGTTTTCTTTTTAGAGCCATGATCATTTTAGAAATTAAAAACAAATTTTTCCAAGGTATATTCATGTTATATCAAAATTGTAGCTACATATATTGTATATACACATATGTATGTCTACTTCAGATGTTTTTAATGGTTGCCTTTAAACTGGTATTGTTACCAGTTTTGTATACATTAACTTTGGCTTAAATCTGAGGCTTTAACATTGTATGCATGGCCTAACAATCTAAGCCATCAAAGTGATATTCTAAGTACTTAAATCTATGTGAAATTTAGAAACATTTTATTTTCTCTTAAGTAATAATGTTAATCAATGGATTGGGTTCAGTTACTTCTAATCATTTTATTTAAAAATTTTGGCTAATAATCAAACTAAAATTTTAGCCAAAATCTAAGAAGCCGGAAATAGCAAATGGAGAATCCTCACCAAGGTATGAAAAAGACAAGGAAACACATAAAATGGATAAGGTATGAGACATAATTCTAAATTTCAATTTTTTTTTTAATAAAAATAAATTTTAACAAATCAATTTAAACCAGGTTTAATCAGACAAGAATGTTAAATAATCTTTATGCTGCCCTATATCTTATTGGAATAAGTTGACATTTATAAGAAACAGTGAATTAAATAGTTGAGTTTAAAGTTGATTCTAATCTTTGTTAATAATAGGGAATAAATTTTTTGTACAATAGTTTTAGCTTTAATAGATTTACACTTAAGTAATAAATATAAAACATACACAGACACACACCCACACACACACCCACACACATACACGTAATTTACACATACACATACCCCATATGGTTTCCTTGAATATTGTAATGTATTGTATTGTATAAGATCTTCTGTCGATCCGTAGTGGTGGAGGCCTGATGACCTGTAACACAGGTACTCTTTACCTTTAGCAGGCATCAGTCTCACACAGACTAGCTTTTTCCATTAACAGAAATAAGAATATAACTGTCACTTGCTTATGTCCCAAGTTTAAGTTTTTGTGAGAAAATAAATAAAATAAAACTTGTAAATAAAACTTGTAGTAAATAATAGAAGATTTAATCATTATTTTTTTAATATTTAATACTTTTATTGTCTTTCAAGGCACCTCTAGAGAAAATAAGTAATACTGAAGATGCGGAAGAGCAATTGGACTTTGAAGCGGAAGAGGGTGAATGTGTTGAGCCAAAATCCAAGGATCATTCCAATGGTGATATTGATGACCAAGCTGCTGAAAAAGGTATTTAATGAATAACATAAAAAGTTACAACACGCTATGTATATTTTATTTATTCCTATTATAGTACCTATTGATAGATATTATTAGGATTTCAAGACTTCATAGTCTACTTATACATAAGAGTACAATTAACATATAAAACTCTTTTAACATAACTAGATTATGTACTGAAGAGGACTCTATTCACAAATGCCGTTAACGAAATATTGGTATACAAGGTTAATAAATTTAAAGAAGAAACTCTAATTTTTAGCTATGTTTATCCTTACTACTATGCTTACAAAAAGTGAAAAAGGGTTTAAAATAAAGATTTATCCTCATTATTTTCCTTTTACCACTTATAGAAGAAGAATTGAAGCCAGGTAAGCGTTCTCGTGGTTCCTCATTGGAGGAGGGTGAAGTCTCGGATGAAGCTGAACGGAGACCTGAAGAAAGTGAGCCTAAACCCGTCTGCAGATTCTTCTCGAGGGGAGCTTGTACTTGGGGCGTTAGTTGCAGGTATTTGAATTAATTAATATACATATATTGCATATTTAAATGTACACATATGAATGTCAAAATTAAAAAATAGATACATTTTTAGTATGGTAACTCTTTAGGCTATGTTCAGATGGCAAAAACTTGACGCGCGTTTTCAAATCGCGCGACTAGAGATTGTGGTATTTTCATACAACTGTTCACATGAGCGCGCGTCAACGCGGCGCTCAGAGAAAAAGTCTCTAGACGCAGGTGATCGCGCGTTGACGCGCGCTTTGATATTAATGTAATGTCCGTTTGCTGTTCAGATGAGCGCGCGCTTTCATCGCGATCGCATGTAATTTTGTTAATTTTCGTAATTATATTTTGTTCTCGCATCTGAAATGAGTGAAATTGAAGATATTGACATCGACATACTAATCGATGAAGTAGAAAAAAGGTTGGAATATAGCAAATTTGTATAAAAAATATAATATAATTTGTATTTTTTTTTCAAAATTGGATGACCCAATGTGTACGTTTTCTTTTTCTATATTTTTCTTTATAATATAACCACAAAATAATAGCCTCTTCCACGTCCATTTTCTACGTTGTACCGAACTAGACTGACGAGTACTCTCGCAACGCGCGTTAGCGCTCATCATCTGAACGCTCTTCAAATTTGATCGCGCGTTACATGTGAACATAGCCTTAGTTTATATAAGAAATAAACAGATTCACCAAAGATGTTATTTTTTTATAAAAGAAGAAACAAAGATGAAAAAAATATGTGTATTACTTATCATAAGGAATATAAACTTCCTCTGTGTCTTATTGGCTATTGTGCATAGCTTATATTCATTCTATTTTAATAAATATTAACTATTTATATAGGCACCAACGACTGATCTCCTACTGAACCTATAAAGTAAGGAGCTATCATCCTGCATTGTTTCCAGAAGTGGGTCATATATTTTTTGTTTTACCCTTCCCAGATTCCTCCACCCCGGTGTGACGGACAAGGGTAATTATAATATGTTCGAGGTGGTTCGAGGAGTTCCGGCTGGTGGGTACCCCGCCACGCCACGGGATGTTGCCCCACCGGAGTCTGCCTGGGAAAGAGGTCTGCGTACTGCTAAAGAGGTAAGTTTCATTACTTTGTATAATTGTATTGTATATACAAATTAAAATAATATTATTATGTATATCTGTTTGTCGACAAATTCACACTCCAATCTCGGAAATGGCAAATTCAGGTGAATTGGAATTCACCTGAATTTGTCGACAAACAGATATACATAATAATATTATTTTAATTTGTATATACAATACAAATATACCAAGTTATTAATGGTAAACTAATAAATATACTCAGAATGCTGATAACTTATCGAAATGGAAATCACTCTCTCTCACAACTCGCCTTTTACGTATAACCCTGGGTTTTATTCGCCGTAAATGATATTTGTTTGATACCTGTGGTGGTAACAGCGAGATATATTACATGAATATGGTATAGTAATAATTGTAATACTATATTCGGTAAGGGAGCGTTCAAGTATTACGTACGCAATTTTTGGAGATTATTGACCCCCCATGTAACGCGCTGTAACGTTTTTCTTTACCCAAGTATATTAAAACGTTTCGTGACCACCTAGTGACATAAATATGCTTTATTTCAGATGCTTCGTATAGCAAACAAGCGTAAAGAGCAAGACATGGATTTCGAAGAGAAAAAGCTCCATCTATCTGTTGGAGGCGTAGTTCACGACCCGGACGCTGACTTAGCGTACGCGGCCGCGGCCGTCGGCGCCTCACCGCCCCCGATCCACGAAGCGCCACCGCCACGCGACACGGAGGCATATCGGTGAGTTTGAGGAAACAAATACTTAACACAATTCATATAACACATACAAAAAAAAGTGCGTGCGTACAAAGTACACATGTCAGAAGTTAAACTTCTTTGGCAAAATAATTTTTAAGTCGTGTTCATATTTATTCAAATCTAATCTAAAACTTAACAAAACCACATAATGTGTTATAATATTCATTAGTTTCAGTAAAATATACCTAATGTGTGGAACTGATATGTTGGCAGAGGCTGATATTAAACTATCGACCCCTTATATACCATGAAAAAGTTTTGTAATCAATATATTACATAATATTGTCTTTTATTGACATAACTTTTACACATTTAAAGAAAACACTTTTTTACCGGATTGAAGTTATGTATTATTATAAATTTACAATTATTTTACATAATTTTAAATGTAACCGACGTTTCGCGTAAAATAATTGTAAATTTATAATAATACATAACTTCAATCCGGTGAAAAAGCATCAATATACATATAATATATATCGAAATATTTCAGAGGAGGTTATGGTGTCCCTCCATTTCGTGGTCGGTTACCTCGTGGACCAGTTGACGAACGTGAGCGATACTATGAGAGAGAGCGTGGCTTCGAGCGTGAACGGACTTTTGAGCGGCCGCCCTATTTTGAGGAGTACGGGGTGCCACCTGATGATCCTTCTCACCATAAGGTATTGTTGAAAATCGGGAAAAAATATCTGCTATTCAATATTTCTCTTTGAAATGTGTGTAAATTTAAACATTAAGAACAGATGTATATGTTAACGTAAAATTGTAAACACCGTTAGATTGTAATCTATCTCGCGAGATTATAAACTGTCGAAAGATTGTGAAAAAAAGCTGAAGCTGCGGAGGCTTGAATAAATTGCCTGTGCTTTAGTACGCAAGGGGGCTTCATTTCCCGTAGCGCCGGAGCTATCCAATAAATGTATTATTATTCGATTAGGTTAGGTTAGTATATTAATATTTTTTTTTTAATAACATAATTGATGTCAAACTTCACATTTCAATTAGTGTATCCTATACTAAAATCAATCCGAAAATTTTAAAATTATCTTGAAAAATTAATGAAATTTTCTTTCATTTCATTTGCAACACTAACTTAGTTATCATTGAAACTTCTTTGGTCAATCACAGATTAATTTTACTTCCCAACAATTTCATATAACTAATTCTAAAGCTGTGAGTTACTTTCAACACGACATCAATTTACATTCACCAAAACAATCAAGTTACATTCGACAACAAACGAATTAACAAACAAATATGGTGGCGCGGGGCATATTCCGTTCAACCAATCAGCGCGCGAGGTGCGAACCGTTTCACAATTTGACGGTTTCACTTCGATAGATTACAATCTACCGAATAATAATACGTTAAAGCAGTTCGTTGAGGTTCACAATCTCGCGAGATAGATTACAATCTAACGGTGTTTACAATTTTACGGTGACATATTATTATATAATAAAAACATTTACGTTCTTCTTTGATTTTATTTTTTTACAATAATTTATTTTCGTAATTAGTTGATTACTCTAATCTAAGCTAACAAAATAAAAAGGAAATAATTAAATTAAATTTTATCAGCGTCGCGTTCGTGCATCGCGCGAGGTGATAGTCCAACGGGCAGAGGTCGAACGGCGGGAGGGCAGGGAGGGGAGGGAGAGACGCGAGAGGGATGGGCGTGGCGACGAGTGGGCCGATCCTTGGATGAGGGCCGAGCCCGCTGCCAAAAAGCGGAGGGCGCCATCTAGTGATAGCTATTCGTCCTCCAGGTATGGCATTTACTTTAGAAATATTTATACTCGCATTTTAATATAGCATTTTTTTTAAATTCCGATCAAAAAATTCAAAGCTTATAGTTCTAGGTCTATCTCAAGTCAAAATATCGTTTAGAGTGCTGTCAAAATGGTTTAATAGCTTTGGTAGCTACATTTAAGTTTGGCTAATTTGACTGTTCTAATACGAAAAATCTCTAAATTATATATATTTAGAGGTCCGTCCGACGTTTAGGCACTACAGTAATTTGGATTTTCCACATTCCAAAATGAATCCGTTACACCCTACAAATTATTACACAAGTTTCCTAATTATTATGATAATTTACTACCAACATGACATGAAACTATTTGGTCGATCCATAGATCATAGAATTGATAAGTTCTAGAAGCGTAAGTGACATTAGATATTACGTGATAGCTCTTTGTTTGAGTCTTTCGACACAAGATAACAGTAAAAATTGCAGTGATATATATTTGAATAGTTATGTAGAAATATAGAGTAGTAGTGTAGTGTAGAAATCCAAGATAAATTATTTTGTCTTTTTTGTGTCTATGAACTAGGTCTTCAGGTGATGTGGAAAATATATGGTATTTTCATTGTCTTTGGTTTACGCGAGTTCTTGATATTTAAATACATACAACTATTTGAATAGATATAACCGCGAATTAATGAAATTGTTTCTCATAAGTTGACGTTCCGAGTGCTTTAAGGGTCTACGTTATATTGACAGATTATAATTTGACAGAAATACTAAATGCTATATTATCTATTGCCGCTCTGTTTGTATTTGCTATAATTAATCCGCTTTTATATCCATTGAAGTAGTATGTATTTATTTTTTTAGGTTCGGAGTTATAGTGTTATATTATTTATTTATTTTTATCAACTGATAGAGGGTCTCAAGAAATTATTTATTGATTACAAGGAATACGTTCACATATTTTAGCTTTGGGCACGTTATAAAAATGCACTGTTTGATTTATGCACACAAATTTTGTAGAACTTTCTTTAATAATTCCCATGTGTCAAATTAGGCAGCACATTCAATGGTTTCCAAAATTCATAGCCCTTTGAGTGCTTTACTATTATAAAATTTACATATTTTTATTCTATTTATGTTATTAATTCGTAAATTCTCCCCCGCTTTCCTCCCCCTTCGCCGGGTTTCGCTTTCATAACAAATCGTGGTGTTTCGGTGATCACACTGACGATTCTCAAACTATCTTGCATGCTTTTGATCACTCATTGGGGTTTCGCTGCTACTCTGGTGTGTGTATGTGTGTGTGAATATGTGTATGTTTGCGTGTGTGCGTCCTTCATTCCCCTGCGGCCTCCCCTGGGCCTACAGCTCTTCTAATTCCAGCTCGCGAAGTTCTGGAACGCCTGGCACGCGTCGCAAGAGAAGGGCTTCGTCGTCTTCCCGACAAAGGTTAGTAGAAAAGTTATAGGGATGAAACCAATAGAATTGCTGTTGTCGTTTAAGTACGTCTTGTAAGAAATACAGCTGTCTCTGTCTTTTCCTTAATTTCTTGGCTGGCTCTTTTTAGTTGGAATGAAACAACATTTATTCTATTGGTTTGTTCTCTTATGTTACACTTTTCATACATATACTTGCATGTAGTTGCATTGTAGTTAGCGTATAGTATGTTTTGCAATTTATTTATTTTAATTTAAATCCAGGAAGAGAATTTAAGTGATTTTTTTTGCTGGAAGGTTTTGTCGCAGAAATTTTACATACGTTACCGTCTGATAGTTTAAATAATATATGTATTGTATTTAAAGCCGAATTTATTTTAGTTTTAATATAATTTCTAGTTATCCTCTCGGTCAGGGTCATGATTCGTTTGCTGTCGTAATTTATGTTAAGTACTAACTTATATGAAACGTGATTTAAAAGTAAGGTGACTTATTTTCGGTTTAATAATACCAATTCAATTAAATTAAGGCATATGATTGGGTCCAAAGAAGAGTTTTAAAACCACACTCACTCCGTTGGCCCCCCTAATGACAATCTTCCATCCGTCCTGTGCCATCTCCCGCCAATTGCTGGTTTTCAGCTGCAATATGTTCTCCTCCACTCGATCCAGCGGTACCTAGGTCGACCTACTGGTCTCCGACCACTAGGCCGACTCTGGTAAGCCTCCTTCACGTCTTGGGGCATTCGCTTAAGATGCCAAAGGTTGCCTTTAGCCGATGGGCCTTGTATTCGACTTTAATTTTGGGCTAGATCAACTCTTCTATTTCGAAATTTTTTGGGACTCTCCCAAAAATATTAATGAAATACGTAAATTGGTTAGTTATGTTAAGTCATTCGAAAATGCATTGGCAAAAATCCCCATTGAATAAAATCTGTTAATAATAGTCACCTTGCTTTTTGATTCTACCGATTAACCACTAAATTCACACCTACCCACAGACTTTCGCCATCGGTAATAGTACGTGAGCGTCGTTTGGCAAATGCGCGTGCGACGGCTATGAATCCCCCCGCCCCGCGTCGTCGTGCTCCTTCCCCTGCCGCTGCAAGGCAACTCGCAGCTAACCCACCAGCCCCACCCTCACACAGACACAAGGTAGGTCTACGAATCTATGGTATGTTTATATTTTTAGCTCATAATACAATCAATTTTGTTAAACTTTTGTTTTTTTTTTTAATTCTATAAATTTTCTTCCTCAAAAAGAAATTGATACAGGAAGTTAAGAAGTAAAGGTTATTATATATATATATATATATAACATTTAATCTTAATATATATAAATTACGTGTTACGTTGTTTGTCCGCTATGGACTCCTAAACTACCGAACCGATATCAATCAAATTTGCACACCGTATGCAGTTTGATCTAACTTAAAAGATAGGATAGCTTACATCTCCTTTTATACCCGCAACATTATTTTATTGCAAATATTTGTTTATTATTTGATATAATTCTAACAGATAGCGCTGTGTTAACAGTACCAATGTTTCACATAAGCTATCTACCTTTCACATTGGTTCTCCTACCGTTTCCCATGAATAGTTTACTACTATGTAATTTAAAAAAAACCCTAGCCACAGTAACGCTTGGCCGGTCTGCTACTTATATAAATAACATCTAATGATACAGAATTTGATAAAGTACTAGTTTCATGTTGTGGGTGGGATGATCGAACAGGTACAAACGTATGAGATAGAATTGAAACAATTATTTTTTGACACTAGGTCTAATTTTTTTTTTAAATAATGTGTAACCGTGTTTATTAAAACAAAAGTCTTAGTAATGGCGCGTTTCGCTTTATTGTAGCTAATGTTTTCAGGATGAACCAGATCCCTATAATCGGGGCAAAGCGGCCAGTCGCAATCGGAATAGAAAAAAATATTCCCGTTCTTCATCTTCTGGTTCTGGTAATATATTATAAATTTATATGAGTTTAAGCCATTCAATAGTAAACATTTTTAGCATAAGGAGAAAATATATACAGTCAAAACCGGTTATAACGACATCGTTTACAACGACTTATCGGTTATTACAACCAGATTGTATGGTCCCGTCCGAATCCTTAGTAAACTATTCAGTAAACAAACCGCTTATAACAACATCGGATACAGCGACATATCGCTTATAACGACGAAATTTTTCGAAAAAAAGACGATATTCTTTGGCTATAACGACCAACCGCTTCTTGTCTTAGCAAAACAAAACAATACAAACGATTTTAAATCTTATTTATAAGCATTGAATGAATATTTAGGCATATTATTACCTACGCACTTTCTCCCGCCTCATCCGAACCTCTTCCCGGCTATTTGACCTTTACTTGCATACTTTACACATGTTTAGTTCGCTAAAAGTGTTGCCAGTGTTGTTTAGACTGTGCAATTGTGCATTTATGTGTTATCATGTCGCAAAAAAAGAGAAAAGTGTTTTCTATAGAATAAAAATCTCATGTCATATGGATAAAATGCAAAAAATATTTTAGACTGGGGTTAAAAAAAAACAGACCAAAATGACTGATTACTTTTGTACCTAATTATTTCACAATAAATATTTTTGTCTCTTCTTTGACTCCTTACGTATTAGAATATTAACATACCATATTATAACCCATACCTACCTATTCTAGATAGATAACTATGATAATATAACTATGTACATACATATGGACCTACTATAGTTGTGTATATATGACATTGCTTATAACGACTATCGGATATAACGTCGGCAACTATACGGTCCCTTCAATGTCGTTATAAACGGTTTTGTCTGTAGTTGATACTTTTTTTGTGACGTTATTGTAACTTTTCAGAATCGTCCACATCGTCCAGCGATTCTGAAAGTGAGTCTCATTCGTCGTCATCTTCGGGCAGTTCTGGCGCGCGACGAGCGAGACACGCGAGGTTGATTAACGCCGCTGCTAGGCCAAGGTAACAATTATCTTAGTAATGAATCAATTTTCATATAAAACTAGCAAACTCGGCGAACTCCGTTTCGCCACCAGATGGCTTTGTTTTATGTAACATTTCGTTTGGTGATCCCGCTTTTCTGTTTCCTGAATTTTTTTTGCTATAAACCTCACGGAGCCCGAGAGCTTTACAACGAATGCAAAACCGTGGAAATCGGTTCGTGCGTTCTGGAGTTATAGCGTCAGGAAGGAAAACCCGACTTATTTTTATATAGTAGATTAAAGCTTTAATTTACTCCATAAGACATTAGTCATTGTTTGTGGCGGCGTCCATGCGTCGGGTTGTCTCTCTCCCTAAAATATGGCGAGGGGGCCGATGGCTGGCCATGCGTCATGCTCGTGAACGGGTGCTGCTTGTGGTGACTAGCCGTACTTGAATTCGTGTATGCGGTGATGTTGGTTATTTCGACTATGTGTTGATAGCTTCGTTTTATGTTACATTTCGTTTGGTGATCCCGCTTTTCTGTTGAAATTTTTCCTGAATTTTGTTTGCTATAAACCTCACGGAGCCCCGAGACCTTTCCAACGAATGCAAAACCGTGGAAATCGGTTCGTGCGTTCTGGAGTTATAGCGTCAGAAAGGAAAACCCGACTTATTTTTATATAGTAGACTACAGGAACACCGGAAGAGGTTATTAATTTGATGTGTAGTTTTATTATTTTACACTTAACCATTTAACACTTGAATTTTTGTGTTAATATACTTGGAACTAAGTACATATTTATTTCATATATTTGCAGGCTCAACCCAAAGTCAACGGGCTTAGCAGCTGTCACAGTCACAAATAAAAAGGAGGCATCTAGTGAAAAAGGTATTTTAAAATATTTTTTATATATATGTTTATGAAACTATTAATGAGGTTAGATGGAAATTTGTATAGTAAATACAGTTTTGTATATAAAATATTGGATTAAACCTAATTAATTATTATTTTTAAATATATAGTTCAAGGTACATAAGTAAAAAATAAATAAGAGTATAGGCTATATTAATAACACCTCACTGTCAAATTCTCCTTTACCTTGTGTCGATTATAATTTAAATTTTAATATTCTTTGTCGTATTCATTATAGATTCGTGTTGACGTTCGTAATTCGCTTAATATTAAATCATAAAGAAAATAGGCGATAACATTTATAATAGAATTTTTTGATTTCACTTAAGAATTACGAATTTAAATTACGAAATTAAAAATATTTATGAATATATCACATTATTTACATATTGATATTTCGAGTGCTTTCATCGTGGTATAACCCGCGGCACGTAAGTCTAGCGCTGACCGATATTGCGCAGAAGTAAAAAATAAGGTACCTGAGGGGGGCTAGCGGAATGAAGAGCGTCGATTGGCTCTCCAGTCACATTTTGTCCCCCGCGCGACAGTACACATGCGCAGCAATCCCCTCCCCGTATCGGCCAGCGCTAGACTTACGTGCCGCGGGTTATAACCGTCTAGTTGATATGATAATTAGAGCTTGCCAAAAACCAACTTCTCAATACCATTTGGAATGGTAGAAAATTATTCAATTTATTATTTTCATCGATTCATAATTCATTCTGTCACTTGGAGGAAGGTGTAATGTTTACAGCTATCATTTATAAATACTTACTCCTTATTAATAAAAATTAAAATGAGTCCATTTTCTTCACAGCGTTAACTCAAATTGATAAAAATAGACTCGTCATTCGAGAATTGGCTGTAAATGTATACAGTTTTAACAAATAAACGTTCATTCACTACATATACTACATTAGTAACAAACTAATAAAAAAACATAGCTTTGCATTAATTTGGTTTATTATTTTTATTTAATTTGTTTTAGAAACGGGTAGAAAACGCGCAGCAACGTCTCTTGTCGGCGGTGGAGCTGCAAAGAAGTCGGTGTCGAGAAGAGAGGAACTTCTAAAGCAGCTGAAAGCGGTTGAAGACGCCATCGCAAGAAAACGATCCAAAATATAGTAATGCATCATAGCTCAGTCTTTTGTTCAACTCGAAGGTCCTGGGTTCGTTTAAAATGGTTTTAGCTTCACTCGGCTTGAAATCTCGAATCTTTCCCTAAGGGGTCTTATAAACGTATGTAGTGTAGATTCAGTAAAAACATTTATTTTTATTGTCGAGTGGTAGAGATATTAGCTAATTGTGGCTTATATATGTTTATGAGTAGCTTGTCAAGCAAAAAAAAACGTTTAATTATTAGATAATGTGGCGATTAATTAAATGATGCCCTGTACTAGTCGGTAATGAGATGGCATATTTTTTTTTTATACTAAACGAATTTGATATTTTTCTATAGAAATCTACGACTTGTAGCATTTAAATACATAATTATATAGATGTTAGTCGATACAATGATCACACGTGATTGTGATGCTAAGATTATATTCATAATTGAATAGACACAATTCTTTCATTTGATTTTTGTTGTTACTCCGGGACTCGAACCTTACGAGTTAATTGAATAAGCTAAGCTATGGCAATCGGCTCTTAGTAAGCGTAAATGAAATACAGTATGTAGTTGTTTGGGTATAGGTTCACGTTAGTGTTACAATGCTTAAAACGAATAAAATGGCGCTAGTCATACTCTCTCGCTTGCACACTAATGCCATCTCACTCACTTGAGTGTAAAAAAAAATATGTACTTTATTTAGGCAAGCACACCAATATACAAAAAAATTATAAAATTTTCTAATAAAAGTAAATCTGATAATTAAACGTTTATAGTTCTAATGTTTACATAAAAGTTGTGAGAATACAGAATGGCCAATCAAAAGTACTTTAACGAAACTAAAAAAAAATTTTTGGTCGCATTCACGCATTTTCAGGTATATGGTGTAAAACGTTGGTTAATAAATAATATATACTGTATATTCCCGCAGTGATATTAATAGCAACTAATTTGGTATTTTCTTTGCTTTACAAATACCACAAATTTAAATAAAACAACGCGAATTACATTATTTTTATTATGTCTTTCGTAAAGATCTTAGTAGATTTCCAAAGATTCAAATTCACATATACTTTATAGGTTGTCATTTTTTTACCTCCAAAACATAAACACTATTGAAACTGTTTACAACGCCATCTATCGTTGAAAAATTGTTTTGTAATCAAATTAATTACAAAACGTCTCGTTCTCTTGCCCATTGTGGTATGAAAGTCTATATCGGCATATCTTATATAGACAACAAAGTATTATATAAGACTGGAAATCATTATCCAATGTTATCACACAGTGAATAGCTTGTAATTAATTGTGGTTTTAGTGAATTCAATGAATAAATGCATTAGTTTTTTATATATTGTTTTTTTTTATAATATCAACTTAAATTATAAAGTAGTATATAGTCTTGATATATTTAATAAAATATATAACTACATAGCAGACCCGCCAAGCGTTGCTGTGGCTAAGGTTTTAGTTATATTACATAGTAGTAACCTATTCAAGGGAAACGGTAGGAGAACACCAGTCAAGGGGACCACCATGCTTTTTGGTGGTAATGCCATTAAATTGTAGCTTATGTGAAATGTTGGTACTTTCAACACAGCACCATCTGTTAGAATTGTAACTGTCAAATATTTTGCAATAAAATAGTATTGCGGGTTTAGATTGAGATGTAAGCTATTCCATCTTTTAAGTTAGACCAAACTGCACACGGTGTGCAAATTTGATTGAAATCGGTTCGGTAGTTTAAGAGTCCATAGCGGACAAACAACGTGATACGTAATTTATATATATTAAGATTTGAAGGGAATAACTGAACTATTTGTTTTGTCTTAGGGAGCGTTCAAGTATTACGTAACGAATTTTGGGAGAGATGGGGTTCGCGGGGGGGCGGGGGGGGCTATAATCTCCAAAAAATGCGTGACGTAATACTTGAACGCTCCCTTATATATAATAACTGCACCACCTTCGTAACTCCGTTTGTTTCGAATAAAAACAGGTTGGTATGTTCAATGCACTTCACATGTAAGGGGCCAAACAAACTATGGAGGATTTTAAAATTTATTCATGTTTGAGATATTATATAAATTATAGGTCACATTAAAAAAAATAGCTTTAGATATTGTTTATTAACTGAATATTTGCTACACAATATTTATTTGAAGTCGTATTTCTTACTAAAATTTTATTAAATTTACTGTCAATGAGATATTTAAGAGCGCTAAATGCAATATATCCTACTGCACAACCTTTGGCTTCAGTGAAACTAAATGCACCTTTAGTAACATAACCCATAGTTTGTCTAACACATGCGTGCCTTACGCTGTCAAAAGATGTCAACCACAAATTTCTCATACTTTTCACATATTCTGAAGGTTCCTTAGATTTCCTTTTTGGTTTTGTAATTTTCTGAAAAGAAAATGTAGATTTAAAAAAAAGGCCAAAAAATCTTCACATTAACTGTTTATATGTATAAGATTTCAATATTTGAAACAATTGTTATGACTACAAATTCATTTGATAAAGGGTTATGGAGAAGAGAGAATTTACTAAATCTATGCACCTATTAATTTGTCTTATAACTTATAATGCAACAAAGTAAACAATTAATTTTCTTTTAAATTATATTCCTTGCTCTAGAAAAAAGCCCTATAGGATTTTGCAAGGATCAAATGAGAATGCAATGCAGAATAAAGTTAGATAAAATGTCTTACTTCAGTCATCTTCTTCTTTAATTTTATCTGTGCTCTTCTTATTTTCTTTAACAATTTCCTATGTTCTAGTCGTTTCTCTTTCCTTATTTTAGCATTTTTATCTTCATGTTGTGGTTCCTGCAGAACTTTATTTGATTTAAAGTCACCAAAGTTTGGCATACATATTATAGCATGGTCCTTTATAAGACCTTTTCCTTCAGTTTGTAGATAAACCGCAACCAAACAAGAATTTTCATTTGGAAATGAAGTAACAAATGGGGTTTTCTTATTAAGGCAGTTCTGAAAATAATGTACGAAATAAGTAAATAGGAATATGAGAGATGTGTAGAATAAAATAATGTGATATGATAGATTAGACCTTGATCAAGTGTGTGATCATTAAACAAAATTCAAAAACCTTGGAAGTTGTGAATTAATGTTGTTTGACATAAGTGTCTAAATATAGATTAGTTTAGAAATCTGAAGAATAAATCTTTCATTGAAATTTATATTAACTGTTCAACTAACCTGTAATTCATTAATTATATTTGTTTCTCTTAGAATAAAAAAATTAACACAAGCACAACTACTCCAGTCTTGTAATAATATCGTCCAGGGACATCGAAATGGGCTCAAAATACCTAGTTTAATAAAGTTGACTCTTTTACTTGGTGGTCTCTTAAAATAATATTCTTTTAATTGTTGTTCAATTCTTTCTTCCTCTAATGCACCAGATTTTGAATCTGGGCACAAGTAGGTCTCCCCCTTTTCATGAGACAAGTGTTCAGTTTCTCGCAGACCACCGGGTCTTGCACCAAACATTATGAGAGTTAACCAAAATGGAAGCCCATATCCTGAAGGCAATATGATGTCCCATCCACTGCCATAACCTACCAAAACATAAAAAATTATTTAATTTCACATTTAAGATTCAAAGATTTTGAAAGCAAGCACGTAAAATGTAATCTTGAAAGTTTACTTTAGGGTGTGTTCAAGTATTAAGTAACGCAATTTTTGGAGATTATTGACACCCCCCATGAACTCGCCGTAACGTTTTTCAGTACCTAAGTCTAGTAAAACGTTTCGTGACCACCTAGTAGACTATTATGTTGTGTAAGTAGAAAATATTATTAACAATAACGTGTAAACAAATCCCCCCCCCCCTCCGCATCGTCACGTTTAATAATATTAAGTACTTAATATTCAATTGATATCCTAAAAAGGTAATAAGAAAATATTTAAGAAAACAATATTGACTAACCAATTTTTTTATAAGTGGAATTTTGTGAACCAGGTCTTTGTATTAACACAACGGGAATATTTTGTAATGCAGGATCATCTTCATTAGTTTCTCCGGGCACTAATTGTGTTTTAGTGACATGTTCTATGAATTTACCATTTGTGATTACATTTTTCTTTATAATTTCTCGAACATTTGTTTGCCATAAGGGTGAAGAGGATGCATATTTTGGTATATTAGTTAAAAGTTCTATATTTGTAGGTGTTATGGCAGCTTCTGCTTTGGTTCTCTTCTTGGGCCGACTCCAACGAGGATCTTTAACTATTAAACCAATGATTATTCTTGAGGGTAACTGTGATGGTGAGGACAAATTACTAATATTTGACCAATATTCATGTTTTTCCTGTATATGTAAATCAAAGTTTTTAGTTTTGCAAACCCATTCTGAAGATAATTTGATATTATTAACAGTTTTCAAAGAATGAGTAAGGATAGCATGACTTTTTGGTCCAGTCAGCCTAAATCGATTAAATTGCCCATATAATACATTAATAGAAATGTCAGATAAGTTGTGTGATAATTTAATTCTTTTGCTATCTTTTAAAAGTTTTGAATCTTCACTCAGGATTATTGATGAAAAAGATGCCTCAACTTCTTTAATTTGTGACGGATGAACAAATATTACAAGATCTGGTATCTCATTTGTATATACCCATTGAAATTCAACTTTACCAATATATCCAAATGGGTATGACTGTGGTTTAAACATATTAAAAGATCCAGCTCTATTTCCAGACATAAAAGCTTTAGCTGAAACACCTAATCCACAAGTTTTACTACAAAGTAAATTAAACATATTTTCTATGCTTTCAATGGAACCTTTAATCAATATAGGTACAAAATAGGATATGTCTTGGAGGAGACAATGAGCTGAAGTGGCTCTGTAGCATGCTCTAAATGCTTTATCACATGGTCTATGAGCTAATCGATAACCCCATCGTTCAGTCATATGAAATCTTTTAGCATGCCAAATATGAGTTTCCAACCATGTAATTCTTCTTTGCCTTCGTGTGTATTCCTCTAGAAGGTTTGCTGGGCGACGTCTGTATTTTCTCGAGGGACGCTTTTGTTTAGGTGGCAGTCCACTCTTCTTTAGTTGTTCCATGTGTCCCTCACGCAGTCTTCTAGGTAATCTTTTACAGTTGTGGCTCATTACTCTACGCCGCATATGAACGGGTAATGATTGAAATATCAGCTTTGTTTTGTTGGGTCGTAATATACTCTCAGTCATTGCAGTTATTTCAATACTTCTCGATGCCGCAAATTTAAAACTATTAGCCGTGTAGGGAAGATTTTCTGTTCCTCCGAGACTAGCATCAAATTCTGTGGCTTCCATTTTGTAAACAAGTTTTAGCACTGATTATAATAAATATTTTATAGGGATGTCTTAAAAATTTTGTAATATTAATATTTAATTAAAATTTCAAAATAAAAGCACATGCCACTATTTACATTTGTGATCACAGAACACTATTACTTCTAATCTAGCGTGATTGTGATTGACGTAACGTTCATGATGTTCACAGAACACAGGCAGTAGGCACAGATCAATTAATTATATGTTAACAGGTTATATTATCTCAATTAACGGGAATTTCACGGTGCTTTACCATAGAGTACATTATAATATATAGACATTCTAATTCAATCGACCATGAATACTCTTTAGTTATGAAATATGTTTCTGTCTGAATTACATTGATAGTGTAGTTTTCTCATAAAAAAACTTTTTGCACTTAGTATCAAAGTCAAAGTCACAATACAAAACTTCATGTATTACGTGACAGCTGCAGTGAGCAGTGTTGCCAACGACTTCACTTCAACTTGATTTTATAATGAGGATCTGTAGTCTCTTACTTTGCGTTAAAGTAGTAGAAGTCAGAACAATTTAATAAGCAGGTGTAGCTCGGGTGGTTTCTGAAATTAATAATGCTCGGCCTCGTAGTAGCCCTTCAAAAATCAGAAGCTATCTGCTTCTACGGCCACATAAGAGCTCCATCTCAAGACGATACTCCGCCAACGATGATGTTGATCCGAGTTGATACCACGCTCAAATATCTTGGGCTGGCCCTCGACGTGCGGTTGAATTTCGCACCACATTTCGTGGCACTTGCCCGTAAACTCACCGCCGCGACAAACATGCTTTCGCGCATACCTAATATCGATACTCGGGAGGTGTCGCCGCTTATACGCAAATGCGGTGCGGGCGGAAGCATTGTACGGGTGCTCCATATGGGCCTACAAACTTACCCGGCACAATCGAACAATTCTCAGGCAGTCGCAGCGAGTGGTCAGGGTGCGAGAGCGTACCGCACTGTGTCATATGACGCAGTGTGGTGTTATAGCCGTTACCGCACCCTGACATCTCGATGCGGCTGCTCTTAGCGAACCCCAGGCTGAAACAATTAAACGCGTGGTGAGCCTTGGAAGACGAACCAAAGCTAGTAGAGTGGGCGCGAGTGCCGGTCAATATACAATTGAAGCGCTAAGACCTCTGCTTCAACATTGAGTAAGAAGGCGCTTAAGCCACCTGAGCTACGCGTAAATGCCGACGCGCTCACCAAATCCTAGCCACCTAAAAAGAGCCCAATCGGGGAAGCAGGGGTTCATGCGTTTGAAAGAAGGGATGGTGATCCATCCCTGTAAGTACTGGACCAGATCGAATGGCCAGGTCTGTGAAGGAGACTTGCTATTTTTAGTAGCTTCACGAACTAACAATGGGCGTGGAGAGGCGGGCGCAACCGTTGGGAAGCGGAATAGGCTCTGCTGTTGCCGCATCCCACCTAGTTTAATTGTTGGTGGCGCCTTTAGGTTTTAGTGAGTTTTAAGTGACATACTCACTTACACACGCACTATTTAAATCTGTCATCTTTAATAATACTTTATCTAGAATTATTGAACTCGTACAAAATTTATCAATGTTTAAACATGTTGAAAGAAGATTCTTGTTAATAGATTCGCCTGGAAAGAATTATAACAAACTGGTTCAAGTCACTGGTAACAATTATCGTGTAGTAAGTGTAAGTTAAGGCTAATTTATAGAATTAATGGTATTTTGCGTTTATAACAATGTAGTGCACAACTAGTAAAGTCCGATTTTATTTTATTGCATAAAAAAACGCTGATACTCTTCGCCAAGGAAGAAAAACCATCAGTAAACACACTGAGAGACATACAGGCTACTTTAGTTCCCATAAGTTTATTCATGTATTTTTTTAAATTTCTCCACATAAATTAGCACCAAGTTAAATAAGAGATTTAATTTATATTTTAAATCCTCCGTAAACATGACAGGGGCCACAAACCTCCCCGTCCCATTGACACACGTCTCCATTCACTTTCTTAATCCTATTAATTAATTGATAAGTTTATTAGGAGAATATATAGCTTAAAAGAAATTCTCAAAGGTAAACTCCCACTTAAGCTAAAGAAAAAGGTGGTGGATTCGTGCGTGATGCCTTGGGTTACATAATATGGAGCCGAACTTGGATTTTCAAAAACAAAACGAAAGCCAAAATACGTTCGTGCCAAAACACGACAAACAGAAAAGTGAATGTATTCGCAGAAAAACAAAATACAATTATTTGTTTTTCTTCAGCATCAATATGCTGAGCAACATGCCCTACAACTTAAATGGAGATGGGCAGGGCACGTTGCTATACAGATGATGGATGGTCTTAATCAGGAACCGAATGGACAGATCCAAAAGGAATAGGGAACAAGGGCATTCTAATAGAGCGACGGGCCGACGGAATCGAAAAGGTAGCTGAAAAATATTGGATGACGATGGAAAAAATAAAATCGGGTGAAAAATGTTGGAAGAGGTCTTCTCCCGGACAGGGGCCGCACCTTAGTAAAATTATATTTAAGTATATCTATTTTCGTTAAATGTATGTCAATGAAATTTGGCTTATTAATTATTATTATATGAGAAATTTATATAACAACAAGGATTTGAGATATAATATATAGGGATAACACTTAAAATGCACTAGACAGATTATCCAATAATCATCCATCAGAGCGCAATCGTTTGTTGTCAAATTTAAAATCTTGATGTCCATGAATTTTATTTCATAATTAAAGATTACTATACAGTGCACAGACTATAGTTGATGTAAAGCAATTTATAATTATAAGTTAGAAAGATTTGTAAGTCACTACACTTTTCATCCTTGTTCACAACAATAGGTCCATCGTTTAAATTTAATAATATACAACCATTTAAAGACTTGTTTCAATTGTTAATCGGCGTGATAGCTTAGATGGCCACGTGGCATCCGGACTTGGTTCAATTACGTTTTTAGAAGTTAAATATTAACTAGAATTAAGTACAAATATACGTACTTATTAATAAATGTGTTCTATGAAACATTCTGAATTGTTTTAGTCAATTTTGCTTTTATAGATTTATTTAGAGGATAATTAGATAAAAAAACACAATCTAGCTAGGTAGGTATGTTCAAATTTTACAAATTATGATAGTTTCACTTGTTTAATCAATATTATTTAGTGCACAGTTAAGGATTTCTTACATACATTAGGTTTATCTAATCTTGAATATTTAACTTAATTCTACAAATGGTTTTTGGCTTTGTACAATACAAAACTTAAAAATAAAAGTAATGGTTTTCATAAGTTATATTTACAATAAATTAAGAAAATTGTCTCTGGTAAGTAAAAAGAAATCCCTAGTGTCAGATTCTCTATTAACACAGATACAAAATAAGACCTTAGAATATAACACACAAAGTACATGTCTAAATCTCAAGTAGTATATCTTTTTCTATTCTTCATAAACGTTGATCAAGTCGTCTTTTTCTTTAAGGAACAAAATCAGCTTTCAAAATGATCTCAGAAATTAAAATCTGTCAAATCATTATGAAAACCAGTTTCGTTATTCCTTTTCTTCTTTCTTCTCACTCCAGTCTTCCAATTGAAATTCTTCAATCTGTTTAAATTAATTACGACTGAATGTATAAAACTATCATATATATATACAGGCAGTAAATACATTTATGATACCCGTAGAATTCTTACGCTTAACTAAGACTAATAAGTCAATTGTCAAACACTACCGCAACGCACAATAGAGAAATATGAATGGATTTGTCATCGCTCGATTCGCTGGTATGCAGGATTGGGGTATGACGAGCCGGGACGCTCCCATTAAGTAGCAATGACATCATGCTGACTCAGGCGCAATTCGCAGCATCCTAGATCCTCGATCTGTAATCAAACAATACCATTATTATTACGCATTACGACTTATCGTTTATACATAGTTATAGTTTTACCATTTTGACGTCGTGTTTTACGTGGTATCTTTGTATACTAAATGTTAGATACATTCATTTTCAAATAATTAATTCGTTTCGAATGGACAAGGACCCTATTCTGACTAATACAGAAATAAACGAAGGCGTCAGGGCGTACGTAGCGCGTTATGCGGGCTCACCCACAACTCACACTAATTAGGCAAAGCGGAGTGCGCCGGCACTGTTGGCCACAAATGGTGCGAAAAAGCGCCTCCGGCCTTGTTGGGGCGGTTGCGCGGGAGTTGCGGCGCCGATACAATTATTTAGCTTATTTATATAACGTAAGGTATGTTTTATCCGGATCCTTTAGTAATTGGTGAGAATTGGACATACAGATAATTGTGGGAGCGTGTTTAGAAATCTAAATTACTATTGAGTGTTGCGAAATTGTATAAATGATGACTATTCGCTTGCACTGTAATGGGCGGAAGACCTGCATTATGTCGCCATAAAAGTGCTTAGGTATTGTGCTAGGTATATTACGGCGAAAACATTGAATAGTTTTGCTAATGCTCAGTCGAAACTCTAAAATTGGATGGCTCAAATAATCAAACGTTTGTTAGAAGTAGAATTTTTGTAATACCAACGTTATTTTTTTTTTTAATTTTCTGCTTAACGATATTCCTCAGTAGGGTTTGTTAAGACCGGATTAAGATCCGGTCTTATATCACTTTTTGACGATTTTTCTTAAAAAACAAAGGTGATACAGGGCTGGATGCAGGTGTGCGGCTGTGACGTCACATCCGCAAGCTCAATGGACGCACTATGTGGGCCACACGTGTCACTTTACCCCGCGCCCCGCTCACAAATACTCTAATTGCTGACAACTATGGGAAATAGCACAAATATGTTATTTATCGCGAAAACAATTTCGATTTGTAGCTACGGACGTTTACTAAAACCGTCGAAAGAGGTTTATAACGTAAGTCGTAATATTCTTTGCTCTTTTGGAAAATTTTGTAGTCAAGCCAAAAGAGTCGACTAGACTCTGGACTAACATTGCTCAAATTGAAAACATATTTTATATCATTACTTTATATACATACAATGTAAGGTAAAGCTAAGCTATTCACAACGGCTTCCGAGTAAAACTAATCTTTAAATTTAAGTAAGTACCAAGACGGCCTTCAAAACTTATTTTAATTCCAAGCCTTCCAAATATCATTCTTAAAGGACATATCCTAGAAATAACGGTAATACACGACAAAACATGGCTCAAACTTTTTCTGTGAAATCCATTAACGCGATAATGAAGTAGGCCGAAATATGAAAGTTGGATTATCTAACGCAGACAAAAAACGCTTCAATAGCTTAATACTGGTACAAAATAGCCATAAAAAAGGATCATGCTACGAGACCATGGTAGATAAAAGAATGTAGTTGGTGAAATGACGAAACTAGAAGCGACAACACAAGTATGTAGGGCAAGTGACGAGACGACTATTGATAGTGCGGGCGACCGCTAGGCATAGACTATAAACTAACTATAGAGTATAGACACTATTCTGACAATTCTATTCTCAGTTTGCAAGCGTCTGTATGCTAATAGCATTTAGCATAATATGTGAGCCGTGAAATTCGCTTTGCAAGATTGCTTTACCTTTAAAAGGGGCAATGAGCTTAGACGCTTTTCAAATTAACTTTGTTCATTGTTCTGCTCAAATTTAAATTTAGACATATTATGTATCATAACTTTCAAAATAATGAATAGTCAACTATGGTAATATTTCATTGTGCAAATATGAATGAAAATATAATCTGCATCTATTTTTGAATTAGATATTTTTTGTCTGCATATTCTGCTAGCGTGAAATACGTAATTTAAAAAGCGTAACTTGCTATATATCTATACGAATGCTACAAGTACATACTTAAACATCGGTATGTAGTAAACAAATAGATAGGAAAGTAGTCTGAGCGTGATGTTATCAGCGTTTATCTCTGGCGGTGTTATGGTGCGGTGGGAGCTAGATAGGGCGAGCATTCCGCGGCCCTAACGGTGAGTTATTTCGCCGCTCACGGCGGTCGGCGGCGTGAATGGCCGCGAGATGCAGCGCGCAGGCTGCAGCCCGCCGCCCGCACGCCTCTCCCCGCGCCCGCGCCGCATTCCGCCTCGCAGCGAGCTTGCGCAACCTCCGCCACATTCCATTCATAGCGGCGCGCGACTCAATAGCCGCACAGCGCACCGCGACCCCCTCACTACCAGTTAGTACTTATTCGAAGCTCGGGCCGCGCTCTTCACCTCATGCTTCCCAGAATGGTTAAATGAGCGCACTTTTTCAAATTTTAGAGCGTTACGCCACATTTCTTTGTAAAGTTCACGGCGTTCGGTTGCCGTAAATTCCGCCGGACGTTGACCCAGCCGCGGCTTTCTCTGGCTCGCTGTTTGCTATTGGAACGAATCTATTAATTGGAGAAACTCAGTTCACACATGAGCGTGGAAAGTAGACTGAATAAGCTCACCGATGTTGAAGTTTGTTCATTTAATTGAAAGCCTTTCGGACACATCGAACATTGGGAAGAATATATTTTTTTTTAATTTGAGAGATTAAATTATCGTCTCATTCATGACGACAGTACCGCATTATGTTGACAGCGTGCGACTTTCACACGGGGATTTCCCGATATCTGATAGGCATGAATCGTACGTTCTGAGACGGCCGTGTGGGAATTTAATATCAATAAGTATTATGCAAGTAGGTCCGACAGTGTCACACACGAATCTCTTAGATTTGGATCGAGAGGTGTCCACAATTCAACGGCGGATCAAAGCGACATAAACTCTTGCGATAGCAACTCGCTACTATGTAGTGCATCGAATTGCGGCGCGTTGCGATGTGCAGCGCTTTGCAGAGGCTGCATTCCTCCGGCTCTGGGTGAAATGTCACCAAACAGCATTCCGAAATATTTGAAACGACCTTTATGGCGCGAAAGAAAGTGTCTGGGGTGCGGGGCGGCGGCGCGGGACCGTGGGACAGCGGCGCGCGCGCCAGTCGCACGCCGTCCGCCCCGCGCCCCGCGCATTCCACTGCGCCTCCCTCCGAATTTATTCAGCCGCGACACCGCGTTGCTCACTGCCGACTGCCGACTGCTGGCTTCCGACTGCTTCTGAACCTAACTACCACCGCTTTCTAGCGCCACTGACCACAAATAGCCGGACGATTCTTTTCCTAGTCAAATCCATGAGCTCTTTACCGATTCCTCTGCAATATATTGAATCGTTTGAAGGTTGTTTTAGATCTCATAATTTTTGCTTATTTAATAAGTAGAAATGAATTCGTTCCAGAAGAGCAATTATACATGATGGTATTCGATTCTAGGCCAGTTTTAGGAGCTAGTCCGGGCTGCGACGTCGCAAATAGCCCGTGACGCGGCGGGCGGTGCACTTTCGCGCGGTCTAATGCCCGGCGCCGCAGCCAGACGCTCGTAATCGGTCCTCTATTTAAAAACGTCGACACCGGCGGGGAATGTGGCAGCGACAATGCACGCGTCAACGACCGCTCGCGGCGGAAGCGGCACACTTCCAGCCCGGAAACCCGCGCCTGCGCCTTAAGGGACTCGCTATTTATAATCACTGATGTAACTCCCCTAACGCACATCCCCGCACATGTGAGGGCGTCGAGTTAAATATACAAAACCATCTACCGTTACAGCTATGTATGTGATTAACATATTTTAGGTTTAAATATCAAATGATGATCATATATCAGTGTCTAATTAGAAATAATTACCGCTTAAACGCATATCAATAAAAACCGTAATGAGTACGTTGGAAACATCGGTTTTTAAACAAGATCAAATGATCAATTTCGTTTATAATTTAAGCGACTGTAATAACAACATTATATAATCTCTATCATTTGTCCAATCAAAATATATATATATGTCTATTCTTCCGATTATATATCGAGATAATTGTTTGAAGACTTACTTATTTGGTTTCACGGTGGATTCGGTGGCAAATACACAATTTATAACAATAAATACTAAGCCGCAAGTACATACCAGGAAACAAATATCCTTAATGACAAGAAAGATCCGAAAGCTCAACAAAATTAATAAAAGTGTTCCAGCTATTATATATTATTGCTATCTCTTATAAAATAATTAAATAAAAAAAATCATTTTGACATTTTACTTCCAAAACTGAAATTAAATTAAAAATTGTTCACCCGATTAAATTTCATTTGAATTCTACGAAAACGTTCCAGTAAAAATAAAGACTTAAGACATTGAAAGTAATAAAATCATAGTATTTTTTTTCTTTTATAAAAAATGTATATGCCCTTTGGAGAGACCCTTGGGCTGGGGTTCAAGTGCACAGGCGCTAATTAAAGATTTAAGATGGTACCACAGAGCTGGTGCTTTCCTCGCTCAAAGAATAAGTATCGCAATACAGCGAGGAATTGCTGGCAGCGTTAAAAGTACACTGAGTAGGTACCAAATTTTAATTTTTTATTATATTTATTATTAATATGTAGGTTAAGAAAATTTTAAATACCGTATATTTGATTCTTGTTTAGGTTTTAATAAACGATATATTATATTCATTGTGTGAAATTAGTTATGTAAGAGCTGGGAACACCGGCACCATTTACTTAAAAGGGTTTCCGAATCTATAAAATTGTAAAGCCTATAACAAATAACACACATTTTTATTTATAGAACCTTTAAACAAAGTAATCGTTTTAAAAGAATGGGCAAAAGTAAAGCGAGTATATTTATCAGTTACGAGATCCGTTGAGGCCGTAACTTGTAAGTAGTACCACTTCCGGTCGTTCCGGCGCGCGCGCATCCGTTACCCGTCCCCAAGGAGGTCCGATTTAATTAATTCATCGTGATACTATCGCACCGAATGCTATCGCAATTCCAAATTCAATTATAATTCATATAATGAGCAACAATTAAGGGATAATACAGTTTAGTGAAATAATGGCGTCTTAAATTTAGTGTTTTGTTAATTTAAGAAAAATATTACGTTTACAATATTAAATTAACGATTTCCTCTATTTCTAATTCAATCTTGTTCGTTATTTAGTTAAAAATTACTAAATTAATGTCGTTTAATGTTTGAAGTACACAGAAATGCAATATAATTTTATATTCAATCATGATAAAAACAAATCCTTTAAAGAGACAAAACTCTTATCCTCTTTATGTCTCTTTCTTTCACAGTGTGATGAAAAGAGATAGGACAACACTATAAAACAGTACAATTAGACAAAATTTATAAATCATTAATTTACCACTTTAAAAAGTCTGTAAATGGATGCGCAAATCGTAACATAGACCTGGTATACTTCCTATGTGAGTGAATGGTTACAGTAATCGTCACGATATTGAATTTTAATATGTATTGGGCAGAGTGAACAGCGCCTAATTGCTGGTTCATGATCATAGCCTCGTGGTATGCATTTTAATGCGCTTGACTTGACTTTTCGGCGTGTCTTTCGTGACAATTAAGGTGATGTTACACTTTTTATTAAAATATTTAAACAAACGAACCCGCTAAAAGGTTACAAAATAAACTAGAATCTTTTAATTTGTGTCAAAGACCCGTGAGCCTACGAAATAACTTTGCTACGAAACTGCTACGCTGTGCTACGATTTTGGTTTATCTCATTTAGATATTTTTCAATATGTAGCGATTTTTAATACTGTTACTTCAAAATTTACTTTATATCGAAATACAACAAAAACAGCTCCAATGAACAATTTTTAGTTTTGTATACAACATATATATGTATATATACATATATACCAATGGCGCTACAACCTTTTGGTCTGGTACTCAGATTTCTGTATCTGTTTTAATAGGTCCGTGATCCGTGATATCTAAGTAAGTTATCAACTTTCTGTGCCACACGCCGTCAAATTTATGGGTTTCCTAGCGATGTTGTCATTCACCGTACGTAGACAGAAAGTCCATTGGTGCACAGCCGGGGATCGAACCTACGACCTCAGGGATGAGAGTCGCTCGCTGTCTACATACAAATGAAATAAGGGAAAGAGATATATAACTATTATTTCAATACGCAATATAATACTGAATTATTTTGCATACATTACACATTATTGTGTACGATTCTGATTTTACTTATTACAAGGAAAACGTATCACATAACGGTGTTTTCAATAAAAATATTTACATTCCTTTGAATTGCAGCGTTTGATGTTTGAATTCTTGGAAGTTTTGTTTGTTTTTTATTTGATCATACCGCATATAATTATTACAACTAGCCCTGTTAATTTTATATATATAAAATATAAAAACGCATCGTAAAACTGTTCGTTGAATGAAAATTGAAGTTCATTTATTCGTCGGAACTTGGAAGTATGGATTTACTCTATGATTATTTCAGATAGTAGTAGGTTTGTGCTATACACGATACAAAAGGCGAGGAATTTCCTCTTTCTTCATCAAACAAAATCAATATCTAAAAACCCGTTTTAAAAAATAGAAAAATATCTTCAATAATTAAATAATTGGGAACGTCATATTATAATAATTATTTGTGCATATTGAACAGTAGACGAACAGATGGAAAAGACGCGTGACACAGTTACAGTTTTCAGGGCGGCGCAGGCGCAGTCTCGCGAAGTGTGCGTAGATAGGGTTGCCAACTTTCACAAGCCAACGAACTTATGTCACCAATTAGCCGTGTACCTAATCGATTCTGGTCGCCCCGATTCTATATATATCACGTCCACTATTTACTAAACTAGCAGTTTTCATTTATATTTAGTTTTTATCATCTATCCGTGAATAAATCTAACAGTTAAAAATTATAAAATATATGACATGCGGGTTAGTAAAAACATAATATACAAGCTACTTTAGGTAATAATTCCAATGACACGAAATTATAATTATCCAGTGACCACCATCAGAACTTGAATACATAAAACAACAGTGGCTCTTCAACCTCAGTATCTTTTTCATGATCATTTCTCAATATGATGGAGATCAGCATCCAGTGCCTGATATACGCCGTCGACTTTATACGTCTAAGGCAAGCCGGTTTCCTCATGATATTCCTTTACCGTTCGAGCGAATGTTAAATGCGCACATAGAAAGAAAGTCCATTGGTGCACAGCCGGGGATCGCACCTACAGGGATGAGAGTCAGTCGCTGAAGCCACTAGGCTAATACTGCTTTTTGATTGATGAGAGATTTGAATGGTTTGGTAAGTGCATTGTCAAAAAATAAACTAATATGTCAACTGTCAACCCTGCTCTAGAAGCTAGATTGTATTGTTTCAGTGTAGCGACAGTAAGTGGCGCCGCAACACGGCATGTTTTATTCAACAGGCCGCGACCCGCGCCGCCCCCCGAATTCTGTTAGCCTTGTCATGCCGACGTCGCCTCTAATTACATAGCAACATGACCGACTTTAGCCTGTCACGATTATTTCGATTATCGGTAAAGTCAACAAGTAGAAATAGGCGACACAGAAATTAGTCGCACTCACTGTGGTACTTGCGCAAGGTGCGAAGCAAAACAGCTGACGGATTCAAACCATTCACGGATTTCTATCTATCTCTTGTCAATACTAAATACCAATTAGATCGATATTTATAATTAGAATAAGAAAACTAATCAAACAATATCGGTATTATGGCTGCCACTGAAATATATAATTCCTAGAACAAACAATGTATTATGAAAATTGAGGTGACAGTTTGGGTTTGAACAGAGCATTTACATTGTGCGATACGAGGTCAAGGCTCCAACGGCGCCTACCTGACGTCCAGACTTATTCTATCTGGGCCATGCTCCCATTGGCAGGATTAAGCTGTTTCTACATGTATATATTTGAGCGATGTTAGGAAATAAATTTGCTGAATTTTCTTTAGACTCACGGAATATTGAATAGTTGTGTAACATATTGATACATCGATTTGTCTAGACGAATTGTTTTATGAAGAATCAAAGCTCAAAATAGCACGAACGTTTTCGGTCCCTGAAATTTCGTAAGTAGCGTGCGCAGATGGGAGGCTCAGTTTAGGTGTGAAGGTCAATGACCGATAAGGTTTGCGTTACACCAACCTCTTTTTCCCCTCGAGCTCCGCACTATCGTCAAGCGACCTATTAACGTGTTGCCAAATGCCTAGATCTGTAAATAGATTGTAGGTACCCTCGACTTTCTCTTTGTTTATATGCCCAGTATTGACTACGAAATTACAGATTTTCGCTTGTTGATTTTCACCAAGCATGTTAGATGTCTTTTTATACACGTGGATTACAAAGTTAGACTTGATATTCTAATTTTGAAATCCACATTGTATCAAAAAAAATATTATACATAGACAAAATAATAATTGTCCATGTATAATGTTTTTTTAGATACGCAGTAATTGCTAAAGGAAACCATAGATTATATAACTTTACAACGACGATCCAAAAGGCTGTAATGGTATTTTTGGCGAGTCGTAGGGCAAAAGCAATTGTAAAGTGCACCTTATCGCACCATTGTTCGCGGCGGGTTTATACCTTCCCCTTGCCCTAAATAAGGGCCCGTGACCCGACATACCACCCACAACTGCTTGACGATATAATTAACTATACAACTTACAAAGTACAGCCGATTGACAAATATATTTTCGTTTTTTAACTTAGATCCTAGTTATACAGATAAAATATAACTTACATATTTGTTTGCAACACCACAGATTCAAAATTGAAGCCATCCGAAGCAACCCAGTGTTCGAAATTTGAAATGTGCGCCAGTCATGTCGCCGAAGTTATGTCTGAAATTATCGAAAAATAAAATTACAAAACGAATCTTTAAAAGCATTTTACGTTAATTGAGATTGGGAATATATGACGCGATGTTTTCCCAAGAGTCGAGACAATCAGTGAGAAGTGTCACGACATCGGTATCACTGTGAGAACAACAATTTAACCGCGGAATATTACCATCACTTATTGTTCATTATAGATATTATGTATGAGACAAAAAAGGTTTTCATTAGTTAAACTTTGAAGAAAATAATTTCGTTCCATTTAAAAATATCGTAAAAATACTTGAACGAAAATATAAATTAAAAATGTTTACCTAATCATTCAACGAAATAGGTATTATGTCCGTTTGAGTTGACAGTTATCTGACGTGGAACATAAATTTTGCTTGAGAATATTATGAAGGCGTTATCTATGACGTCACAAAGTGAGAAAGCCGATGACAAGTAGGTGGTAGGTACCTATGAGTGGAATGCGGCGCGGCGTGCTAGCCGCCTAACGGTCCGCTTGCGATACCTCTCGACGCGTTCCCAGGCCGAGCGCCGATCGCCGCCCGAGATAAGCTCCGCTCCTATACGAAACCCAATAAGCTTTTTCCTCGAAGCTCTCACAACAGTACCGCTCCCGTCAAAAAAATTACCAAAACCGAACAAAAAAGCCGGTGAATAAGGCGGGAGCGCGAAATAAGAATGACCCTAGTTCTGAGAACGATCGGCGCCGGTGCAGTCTTTCTTTATACAACCTTTATAATGATCGCTTTTTGTGAAGCGACCCTTAATGGCTTATCGTGGGGCTGAGAACTGGCATAGTGAGACGTGCGAAACAGCTTCGTCTCGCTGTCTCACCCACCTACATGTGCTTTCTTAAACGGAAAGCGGCCGCAGTTATACCACCAATATTATTTATGAATGTTGCGTATTAGCAAACTCGTTTGGTTTAGTATATTTCTGCAAATAATCGCGTAGGACATATCCGTCAATGGGAGGAAGTGCCGAAGGAAGTGCTTATGAAATGTGCGCCCACGCAGAGTTTAACGGAAGCGGAGGCGCACAGTAGGCGTCGTAGTGCCCCAAACCCATGTGGGCACAAAGTGAACTAAGATAGGCAAGGGGCACACAAGACGTCATAGCTGAGTCAACGATTGCCTCTGACGTAGACCTGACTCATTCGCTCAACAAAAATATTCAGTCATAATTTTTACAAACACCTTTCAACTATTAATAGCGGTTTATGACAGAACAATGTCTTCTGACAAGTCATGTGACGAATATTTGGAATATTCTAACAGGAAGATACTTTGAGTTTTGGTTTATTATCAAATATTAAATGTACCTATTATTACTTCAGCGATTTTGTCAATAAATTAAGAAGCTGCGCTATAAAAAAATACAGAAAACTTTTCCGCAATTATTAAATTAAACCATTTCTTATATTAAGTTTACAATTTGTAATGAAAGGGATCGTATAAATTGATATATGCCTTTATGAGATGAAATGAGGGTTAGTTGAGGGCAATGAACATAAGGGTGATGTTAAAGTAGAACTAGATCGTCGGTGCGCGGGCGCACGCAACGTCACGGTCTGCCGATGACGTACGTCCTGTCGATAACGCCACAAGCCACAACGCCATACACATCTCATTGTTTCCACTTATTGCCTACGCATGTCAAACGATTCTTATCGACTCCGATACTAGGTACCTACAATATATTTTGCCTATTCAAGCATGCTTTTCCTTATCTCAATAACGGCCCAAATTTAAATATTGCTTCTCCAATTTTAAATCACCAACCGTCTTTACCGCAATTTAAAATTAGCAACCGATTCAAAAGCATTCATATTATCTAATCTTACGGTTTGTCCTGTACTATTCCAATAATTCACTGATGAAAAACACTGCACACATTATTCACATCGCAATGGTTACGCAGAACTGAACTGTCCAGTTGATACGACACAGTTCGCATTTAGCACTCCGAAGTCCGGCCTCAACTAGTGATGTTCACTAAACGCACGATAATACTAAAAGAAGTCAAGAGGTTACGATGTTATCGATGAAGACATGAATATTCGAAGACGCGAGGGTCACGAGTGAACGGACCGTGGAGCATTGCGCCGCGGCGTGAATGGAACGACCGACATTTTATGAATTGAGAATCGTCGCCCATTGACCTAAGCGATAGAGCGACGAGCGGATATTGTGCATTGTCGACGGGGATTCCAGCAACGGCTCCACTGAGAGTCCAGGAGCCCGCTCGCTGTACACTGGCACCGACGGAAGTGACGTTCCCGCAGAATATGGCGGCGCGCGCGCAGGAATTGCGCAGCTTACCTATCGGGACGTCTCCGCCGCCGGCAGCTCTCGCCCGAGCGCTACCGCCGACGGGCTCGCCGTCTTCGCCTCATCGAGTTGCCATAGACGCGCCCGCATACACCGATATCCACAAAAGTGCGCGCGATCACTGGTTGGTTACCTTGCGAATAAATTGTTCACACTTAGTATTATCTAAAAATATTCGTGTGCGACGAGCGGTCGGAAGTCTCGGAGCGAGCCGACACAAAATAACACGCGCGAACTGTTTCCCTGTCGCGGGGAGACTGAAGAGGGCAGGCCGCGCCGGCGCCGGCGGAGGCTCCGGCGCACGCGTACTTTTCTAGCCATCTCTTTCGGTAGAAGTGCCGGCGGCGCGGTGCGAGAGAGACGGGGCACCCTCATTATCACAGTGCCGACTCGTGAACACCAATAAACCGAGGAGTAGGGACAAAATATTCGACCTTCACTCTACGTGAACGCACACTAGCGCGGCGCGAATGCGACAAGGACGCACACAAGCACAACTCGCCTCGCAAATTGCTTGCTCGTCGTCGCCGCTGCGCGGTCTGTGCTCTTGAGCTACACTTGACAATTTTTCCAGAAAATTGGTCGTTATGTATGGGAAAGTTATGCTATCTGGATTATTTTAAAGCAATAAATGTCAAACACCGAAAACTGAACATTAGCTTTTCACACATTTCTATTGTTGCCTAGCACTAACTCGCATTGTTTAACTTAAACACCCGAAAAGTTTTTTATAGTTTAATTTACACTAATTTACTTCTATAAATACTAGTAAAAAACACGACCGTTAAAAAAACAATAATAATATGGTTAAAATATCGACCCAAAAAGATAACGGACATAAGTTAGCACGTAGTTGTATTTAGCTGTTATAATCAAACTAAATTCAAATAAAAATATATACGACTTTAAATTATATATTTAAGCAATAGATTTATATAAATTAGATATTTGTTACTTAAAATTCGATTTACTGTTACCAGAAATGGTTAATCTACCCTCTCAGAAAGTATATAATGCGGGTACTTTTAAGATGTAATATTAATTTGTGGTATAATTATAGTAATCAATCGTATCATCTTAACTAAAAATAGAAGAAATACTTTACTTTGGAACCCTTTATCTAACCAAAACTTCATAGTTTCATTGAACGACATTTCTACCTACCTTCTGAACGGAATTTTAAAGTTTTTCTAAAATAAATTGGTTGTACACGCTTCAAGCCATATACATACATGAATTTAATATTTTTTATAATGGCCATAAAAAGTTATATTAAAATCAATAATATTTATACAAAAACAGATATATTTAAGTAACTTACAAAATGAACCAAATTATCTATTTAAAGTGTATTATTATTTTTATAGTACCTATGTACCTATAGAAAGGAAAATAATAGTTTTATAAATGGCAACACTGAATGTATTTTAAACTCTTAGATAAAAAGTATATTATTTAATTATTTTATTTTATTCAATAAGAGGTAAATTTTAGGTAGATCTTATATTGACTGGATATTAAATCTAGATATTTATTTAATTTAAATATGTAGGTACCTTAATAAATAACAAATAAAACGCCATTTATTTTATTTAAATAAACTGTCATTAATTTTATTAAACAAATAGTCTAAACTTTACATTTATTTCATTTTAAAATAAATAAAAGAATTATTAAGTTTATGGCTATTCTTTATAAATTTATTAATTAATATGTATATATTTAGTTTTTATATTATTAATTAAAATAATAAAAAATACATAGGTACAATATTATTTTTGGTTTAGAATGGGCATATTGTATATTGGGCATATTGCCTCAGTTATCAAACATTCTTCAGCTAAAACATATATAAAAAATAATTCTTATTAATATGTTTTATTATAATTATTTTTAATAGTGTATAATACATTCATTAAAGTAACAAAAATATATATTTAATTATTAAAACTTGGTACTTTAACAAATTCTCTTCAGCTAATACTGTTTGACATATGGGGTGTGAAAAAATGTGTTTTTTTAATTGAATTTATTTTTTAATGTTGAATTTTTTTATTAAATCTTATAGGCGCTGAGTTGTTGAGTATATTTATATTTAAAAAGTGCGCGAAAAGTCAGTTCCAATGTTGCCACACGCAGCGAACTTAGTGCGTTTGGGGGAATATAACCGCTCACAACTGTCACACATGTTAAAACCATTACATCCTGCAAAATACTTGAAATTTTACTTTTATTTCGTATTAGTGAAATGAAAATGAATTTTTGGATTTATAAAATGTTAAATTTTTTTCTAGGACCCCCAGTGTTGCTCTATAAAAAAAAACAAATTTGTTTTGGGGATTCGTTTGAATAAATTTAAAATGTATGGGTTTTAAGAAGCAGTATTTAATATATATAAGTAGGTATAAATGATTAGGTATATGTTGTTGAAATCGGGTGCCCTTATCTCCAAATAGGGCAGAGTCTATCTAATCTTGGTCTCCCACTTAAAATTCGAGATATTAAATCACTTTTGATATAATTCAACGTATAAAAACGATGAATGTAGGTAATATTTGGATAGACTTATGTTCTACTTTATTATCTATTCTGTTTCCTTAAAGTTTTTCACTTAGGTATACCGTGTTTGTAAAGAAAAAAACAATTGATTTATTATCTTACCATTTCAATAGGCATTACAGGTATAGCGTTTGACAGAAATTACACAAAAACTTTGTAGGTATAAACTAATATTTAGCTACAAGTAAAATATTGATTAGCCTGGCAACACTAATAGTGATAACTCCTAACATAATTAAAACAACACAGCAAATAAGTATTTGATGAATAAATATACAAAAATCACAATAATAGCAACACAGAACTGTCAACGTCAACTGTCTTCGTTTAATATCAATTGCAAATTTAAGAATTTTTTCCAAGACGGACTCCTAACCACGTAACACGTGGCTTCGGCCTTTAAAACTACCAAAATTCTCCAATTATGAACAAGACCTGGCTGTATGGGCTAAAGTCCTTTGCCATTCCCATTAGGTATAAATTAATATCATCATCTATTGCGAATTTGAATTCTGTACTACAGATAAATAACGAACATACATTTTAAGCTCAAAAAGATAATGAAGACGTTGAAACAACCGATCGCTGTGGGATCGCACGTGGTCGTTGTATTACCTCATTTGAGTGTAATTAGAACGGGAATAGGAAAAGGGCGAACGGCGTCGTGCACTCGTCTTCCCTCAAGCGTGACGTCCGGCCAGGGTCACCGAACCCAACCGCTTTCTTGTAACCTTATAGTATTCATATATTTTATCCGCTATCCCTTAGCTTGTACCAATCTCTTGAGATGGCATCATCAAAATTCCTCCTGTACCATTAAGGTCTTATACCAATTTTGTTTAATTAGATGTAACACTAAGACTAATAAAGAATTGAATAAACCTTTCTAGGGCGTCAGATTTCTGCATCTGTTTCATGATCATTTGTCAATCAAATAGGCAAGTGTTCAGCCTCCTGTGCATGACACTCCGTCGACTTTTTGTGTCTAGGGCAAGCCGGTGACGTTGTTTTCCTTCACCGTTCGAGCGAATGTTAAATGCGCACATAGAATGAAACTCCATTGGTGCACAGCCGGGGATCAAACCTAAGCGATGAGAGCCGCATGCTGAAGCCACTAGGCAAACACTAAGTCTAATTTTTCTTAAAATTGTTTTAAACACTTAGTACCTACCACGGAATAATTTTTATCTTTACACAGGGGCAAATGTGGGTACTAGCGATAGATCAATTATGTCAAAACAATATTTCTCCCATGAATGAAGTTTTATTATTGTTAATTTTAAAGCAAGATCTTATGTTAGACACGTCTTTTGGGTCTAATGGGTTTTTAAGCGAGAACTATGACAAATACGGGAGCGATACACAAGTCGGAATCTTACCTAAGGAAGGAAGTAAGTATAGGTATATAGATAGTCAAGTGGTATTATTTTGGCGAGAAACGGGAGGCGGAAAGCGTTCCCTAGCCAGTTTTAAAGCTAGTCTTTTGAAAGAATTACCTTTGAATTGATGGGCTAAGTTTAAGGATGTATTCTCAGCTTCCATTTGACAACTTGCATGAGTGTGACAAAGAGAAAAACATTAATCAGTTTAAGGTTTAAATGAGAAATGGTTTCCTTTTCATAAAGCCTTTGATTTTGACGTTGGAAGCAGCATCATCTTTAGTATGTATTACTAAACTTATACCTTATCAACACGTTAATGAGACTGATAAAATTAAATTGTCAACCTTAATATATAATTAAACTTTTAAGAGGATTTAAACGAGAAGTAAAGAAAATGTACGATTTCTCAAAGGCATTTCATATTATATATATGTACACGAATATATGTCATATCCAATGCATAAGATGTCATTCAACTAGTTTCATGATAGTTTTATTATTGTCATAATGCTTTTGGTACTGAAAGAGGGTGTAATAGCAATGCGCAGAGAATAATGAACCTTAACTCGTTCGCAAAGGGTCCTAATTTTAACACCGTTCACAAAAGACGCGAAGCTACCAGAACCACGTGGCAAAATTGTACATCCGTGCCGAATCTGTCCCTTTATTAAAATCCTATTAAAAATTTAGGCTTTTAAATCGCTATCAGACGTAAATTCCCTTCTATTTGTGAACTGGCGCCGAGGCACATTCCATACGTGCCCTACCATTTCCCCAGCCTAATTTACATTACCAATAAACTTTATCGTGGTTATATGGATCCCCGTATATACGGAGCAGTGTACGAACATCAAACACGTGGAACGCATGGACTCATATAGGTTGCAGCACAATTGTAGATGTCAAATTCCTCAGCCCATATGAACAACCATAGACCACGTGACAGATGCAATTCAAATAATAAAATTTTATTGGGAATAGATCGCTAAATCTTTTATCCTTGTCCCTCTTGTGCTGCTTTGCATAGGAAGAAGCGTGATAAAACATCTATTGGATTAATAAAACCATTTAATACGATTAAAATGATATCCCTAGATACATTTATAGAATGTACTAAAAGGGTAACATATACAAATTATCACATATAACCTGAAAGTTACAGTAATTCTTAACGCTACAACTTATACTCAGCTATGAAAATAACTTGAAAAAGCCCAAAAACAGTAAATAGCGATAAAGTACCGAAGTACCGTACCCGCATTCCGATGAATGGCTAGGGCCGGCGAGGGGCGAGGCGGGAGGGAGGGAAAGCTGGCCGCATGCCTGCGCGTGCGCAAGACCGCCGTAACAATCGCCACAACTAATTCTAACAGGTGTCTACCTCATCACAATTTTCGGTACAGTTAGCCGTGGCATATTAAACAGGAGCCAGCATGACTTTCAAATTGTTGGCTTTTCTTTGAATAGAGGATCTTTAAGAAAATGTATCTACTAAGTTTTACGATCTATACGCCGTTTACATCTTAATAAATGTTAATGTAATTATAGTTAGGAGTTTCTATTTCCAGATCCTATTTTTCACATTATACATATTTTTACAGATTGATTGACATAAATCTAATATATAAAATTCTCGTGTCGCGGTGTTTGTAGTTAAACGGCTTGACCTATTCTCATGAAATTTTGTGTGCATATTGGGTATGTCTGTGAATCGGACAACATCTATTTTACATCCCCATAAATGTTAGGGTTAGTCCAGCCCTAAACATTTATTTTTTTATGTTAAGATAAAAAAAAATTATGATACCTACAGCATTAAAAAATACATACCCCTAATTTTCACTCCTCTACGATCAACCCCTATTTTTTATTATAAATGATATACATGGCAAAACGACGTTTGCCGGATCAACTAGTAATAATATATAATTTCCGGATAGTTAAAATAAATACTATATGACTTAAATTACTAACGCACCAGCCCTTATATATTTAATATAATAAAGCCTAATTTATTCCTTGAAACATTCATCTTTCAAAAAACACACGAACTTTATACATAATTTTTTGAGAACCTCATATATGGAACTCCAACTGGGTCCTATCTGAAGCATTTTTCTCCCATTCTTCCCCCAACTTTAAGCTCTTAGCTTCAGCCCACTGTGCAAGAAGACCTCTCTTTTCCATGGTGATCCTATCCACCTCACCACCCTCATATAAAATTCTATATTCACTGTCTTAAGAGTCTTAAAGTGTAATATAAACGAATCAAGTTCTTAGGTGTATATCTTCTATAGGTAGGTACCAACATATCAGCGACCACCGACCGTGCAAATCTCCGGAATTAATTATGTTAATTAAACTATAAACAACATTATATTTCATATATTAACTTAAAATTGTCCTAAATTCCATAGATAATCGATATTTTAACCTTTTTTTGGGTGCATTGTTATAGATGTATTGTGTCAAACACCGATATCTATATAAAACTAGCAAACTCGGAGAACTCCGGTTCGCCACCAGATGGCTGCGTTTTATGTAACATTTCGTTTGGTGATCCCGCTTTTCTATTGAAAGTTTTCCTGAATTTTCTTTTCTATAAACCTCACGGAGCCCGAGACCTTTCCAACGAATGCAAAACCGTGGAAATCGGTTCGTGCGTTCTGGAGTTATAGCGTCAGGAAGGAAAACCCGACTTATTTTTATATAGTAGATTAATCACAAAAAATGTTGCTAAGCCCTAAACTAGAAGACGGCTGGACAAATTCGGTTAATTTTTAATTAACTAAAAACTTGAAACTTTGGAAAAAGGATGTTTTTATGGATTGCAAAATTTAAAAAATATAGGTAAAACAAAATTGAATTTTTATTTCGGAAAAGCTATCAGTATATATGGAGTAGCATCGCAAAATGTTGGTATGTACCTACAAAAAGCTACGAAAAAATTGTTTAAAATTGAAGATTTCATATATAATTAAAACAATATTAAAAGTTCTAAATGTATCCAATAGGTATACTTTCATACTCACGATATTAAGAGTTGACGGTTGACACGGTAAAGATTTAAAAAAAAATCTGTATTGTTCGTTCTTAGTAGGTTCGGGCTTTAATTTTTTATATTACAATGTTCTTTAAATACACAATTTAATAAATTTAATAGACGACTCAGAGTGATATATGTGTAATGACAGTTATTTGAATTTCTCCTTTTATTTGACCAAGTTAAGATCCTTACAGGCCTTAATACACAGGCGCTAGGCCTGCCAACGACAAGGGGGAATGAAGGACGTGGCTAAAAGCAGATGTGCAGACCCTTAAACTGCGCGCCTGTTTATGTGTAGAAGATCAGACTTTCATCTGACGGTTCTCTACCCATTAAATCCCTTGCCATTTTATCGCATGGACAGGTCACGCAGTGGGTAACTGCCCACTGTTTAGGCAGGTTAAGTTTAATCTGAGACCCAACTGCGGATTTGTGAAGGTTTTAGCCTGGGTCCATATCATCAACTTACTTTCCAGGATCGAAGTAGAGAGAGAGAGAAGAAGTTGAGGCATATAGCCCGAAGAGGCCGGACTTTTTGATTCGACTGGGTAGGCACAAAAGTCTTAAATGACTATCTCAGAGACGCTAAAATGTGCCTAAAAGGGCGTCAAATAATATTCTCAACGGGTCGATATTACGAGAAAAGTATAAAATATAGCTATATGCTATAGCTATATGTAAAGGTCTGTTCTGTAAAGGCTTTTAAAGTTGTGTGTTACAGAGTTAATAATAGCTATTAATTGTTTGTACCAAATATTTGTAGGTATGATCGTTCTAATGGTTTCACATCTGAGCGTTTCCCCACCATCTGCCCACTGAAGTATATCCGAACCAATTCGACTTAGGGTCTTTAGAGAAATGAGCGTTCTTTTAATTAAATGTTAATGCTTAAACTAAAGAAAATATTGAGTCAACGATGAACAGCTAAATGGATAGAAAAATCTGGATAATTCGGTAACATAAAGGTGATTCTTAAAGGAGGTTTACTGAAGCTTCGAAGGAACCGTTTTAAAAACCTAGTTCAGCGTCATAAAAGTCAAAACGATATTGTAACGTCCAAATCGAACCATATGAAGCTTCACGACATCCGACATTTGATTCAGCAGAGTGTAATAGAAAGTATTTATCAACCGAAAATATGGAAGCCGATATCAGAAACTAAGAACAATGGGAATTTTCTAAGCCGCGCTAGCTTCGTTTTTAGCTGATAACTGGCATGATACTTCCTTATATATAAAAAGTAAAAAAATTGTCACATTCGAAATAAAAATATTCACTTTTCGAGTAAACTAATGTACCTACACCAAAAGATGTAATAAATTCTAACATATTTATACCTCGTTAGCTACCTACAGGTTGCATTTTTCTTCGTAAATTATTACTTTATTAGGAATACTTTAATAGACTGACGCGAAATGTAATCCCGGAGAATTCAAACATATATGTTTAACTGAAAAATTACCCAAAAAATGTAACCCTTGGTATAACTCTCATCCCTGAGGTCGTAGGATCGATCCACGGCTGTGCTAGACTTTCTTTCTATGTGCGCATTTAACATTCGCTCGAACAGTGAAGGAACCCGGCTTGCCTTAGATCCAAAAAGTTGACGGCGTGTGCAGGCACAGGCTGATCACCTATCATTGACACATGACATGAAACACATTCAGGAATCTAAGAACCTAAAAAGTAATATTTATAACTATTTAGGATAATTCCATAAAATAAATTGAAAAACGATTTTTTTAACTTAAATTACATGAGGTTAAGAGGCATCTTTTTGGGATTTGCGCTAAAGGTCATACAAAAAGTTGTTAAAAGAAATAGGTGGTAGTGTTTACTCATCCGGGTAAGCGATACCATTTACGTAAGCTATTTAATACCTCCGATGACTACATAGTTGGGGACATATCTAGAAAACATTTAAAAAAAAAAGCTTCATGAGTATTAGCGTAGGGAGATTAGGCGGGCGACTCACCATCACCGTCCAGCGTTCCAACCCCTTCCAGCGTTTCCAAGGCTCTGAGAGCCCTCAATTGATTTATTTAAATTAATATTTATAAATAATGAGTGCAATAACCCGCATTAGTAGGTATGACCTACAGAAAAGACAAATATTGTGACTACACAAGGACCAAAAAATCGTCACTTGTCACAGAACAGAATGATAATTAAAAAAAAACTTTCTAGAGATTACGTCACCAACTCCCGAAAAACAATTACGGTTGGTCCAAATACTAGTTGAGGAATGCGGATGCTTCCGTAAACGATTTCTTTTCATAACTACATCTCGCTTTGGCGGCATTTTAAGAGAAACATGAAACTATACGTTTGACATTTCGACCCAATCAAATTTAAATGATTTAATGTTTTGTTATTTTATGTTGATCGCTACGAATCTACGCCTTTTATTACATTAAATAATTTTGTAGAGAAAGAACGTAACCATGGTCTATGAAAAAGAAAAGTTTAATAAAGAGGTTTTATTTAAATGACAATATAACACTGATAATTTTGTTAAACCGCTCATTTCAATTTAAAAGCGAACACAATATATAAATAGTATCTATAGATATTATTTTTATTAATTAAATAAAAATAACAAAAATCGGTTTATGGATACTTTATACAGCAGGACCAGGGGGAAGAAAGATATAGAAGTTAGCAGGAAGCGAATTGAGAAAGAAAGAAGTCAGAAAGCTGGAGCCTGTACCCGTGAAAGGGTTCCGATGAACTGTACTGAAGGAAGCTAAGATATAGATATAAATTGTGCGTGTACTAGGTGTACACACGTAAGAAGTGAAACTTCTTTATGACCTTAATTTTCGAAAAATGATCTACTATATGCAACTTTACAGAAATTCGTTAAATTAGATAAAGTTTAACAAAAGGTTTTTTTTTATCATAGACATGAATAGAAATACAAATATTTCATTTTACCTTATTACTACGAAGATTATTATCGAATTTAATTAATTGTAAAAGAATTATTACTATCATTGAAAAACGTGACGATTTGCTACAAAATTTCTCCCATACGTCGATAAAGGACTTTCATTCCAACGCCGATAAAGAAGTTTGACTTCAAAAAACAACATGGCGCGTAACCGAAAAAGTGTGACGCGTAACGAAAAAATGTTACACTAAATTTTTTTCCAACCCCGATAAAGAAGTTTCACTTCAAAAATGTATATAACAAATCTATTGTAAAAATTAAATTAATTACGAAAATTAAACGGGCTTTTATTATTATTTTTAAATAAGTACTATTATTATAAAAAAGTTGGATTTAGAACGCTTAAACTTATGTATCGAAACCACAAACCAATTACTTATACATAAAAGATGTACATTTGCTCCACGTGGTATTAAGTCTAAACGGGGCAGAAGCGGCGCGTGCTAGGCAGGTGCGCGGGCGCAGCCGGCTCGTTAGAACCCGAGAATGCCTGTTACTTAGGGTCCTATGCTGTGAATACATGTAATTGCCTTACCAGATCGTGCGATTACGTTAATTTCATTCCACTTTTTAATCATTACTGATTTTCGAGGCATTAATTTGAATTGACAGGTGCGGGGAAACGTATTCCGATCTACATTTCGATACATTCACGCTATTGTAACATTGTAAAGGTGCAAGTATTATATTTTAAATTTAGTCTAATGTAAATCTAAAAATACGATTAAAGGACTGGCTTATGAACACACCTTACGCAGTGTTGGAGATGAGATCCTGAGACCTATTAACACATTTCATTCACTCAATCACTCAGGCGTGTTGGAAACAGTTTAAAAAAAATGTTGTAATTAAGAAAAAAAATATTTTTTATGGAATGTATTATCAAGTTTGTTATGGAAGAGCTGGGAACCCTGACACAGGTATTTTTTTTTACTTAAAACGGTTCCCAAATCTTACACATTATAATGAATTGTTGTCAAATGAAAAAACACTTTTTTTAAATAATGTAGCTGCGCGAAATTATAGTAGGCAAGTAACCAATGTTTAATAGAAGAGTTAAGAAGTTAGATGCGCTATACATGTATATATGTATGTATCAATTTCCGCACTTAGACGCTCATGTGTTCCGTTTAGTTTAAAGTCCTGGCTAATTAAGCCAGCCAGAGCAGTGTTGGCCTAGTGGCTTCAGCGTGCGACTCTCATCTCTGAGGTCGTAGGTTCGATCCCCGGCTGTGCACCAATGGCCTTTCTATGTGCGCATTAAACATTCGCTCAAACGGTGAAGGAAACCATCGCGAGGAAATCGGCTTGCCTTAGACCCAAAAAGTCGACTTCGTGTGTATCACAGGAGACTGATCACCTACTTGCCTATTAGATTGACAAATGATCATGAAACAGATACAGAAATCTAAGGCCCAGACATAAAAGTTGGTAGCGCCACCGATTTATTTTTAATTAAGCCAGCCTAGCTTTTTCCAGAACCTCAAAAGTCCTCTGGGCACTTCGCAGGCGTAACGGAGCAACCTCCATTTCTAAGGTTATTTCATAACGATGCCATGCTGCATCATTTCATGTCAAAAGAGAATTAACGAATCTAGACCTCATATCGAAAATTGAATCGCATAGACAAGAAAGTTACTTTTTTTTATTTATAAAAAAACTTGCCAACGCTCGGCACACTGATACATTGGTAAAAACAAACACAAAATACAATTTTTAATGTGACAAGCACTTAAAGACAAACATGACATGCATTTTGAGATAATACAAATATCAATCAAAACAATTATTAAACACAAACATTACAAAAAAACCAATTACTAATCAAAAAAACGAAACAAAATCGATTTTAAAGTGTGAGGGGAGCAACTATGGATATTCAGACCTAGCTCGTTTATCAGAATGCTTAATCTGGACATCGGTGAGAAAAGATATCCTTTACGTAGTCAATATCTACGCAGCGTAATTAAACACTAGAATTTAATAAATAAAAGGAAAACGCTCCGAACGTCGTTCAAGAATTGATAAGGCAAAGGCACGGACGAAAGTGGAACAGGGTTTGTCAACACGGGCCGTCAGCTGGCCTCCACGATAGCGCTTATCGTCGGCGGGACATAGTCCGCTCATTCACAAGCCATTCCATTCATGCTCCCGTTCCCACCACCGCTCTCAAGCAAATCTAATCATTAAAATGCAAGAAAAACAGTTGAGATTCCTTCGGCTAGTTTGGGGGGGCGAGGGGCGGGGGCAATATAGATCGAGGATATCGCGGGGTCAACGCGGATTGCGCCCGATAAACCGATCTACCCACAAGTAACCAAATGTTGAAAACGGAGCGTTTGTGTACATGTAGACTTTCCATACATACAATTGTCTTGGAAATCACAATACGAACAAAAGTTGTTTAGAAATCATTGATAGGACGTAATTTAGACTGCACTGAAGGTAGATAGTCCAAATTAAGGAAACAGCAGGTACAAGGCAGACAGTGGCACAGTGGAGGAAGCATTTGCCAAAGAAGAGCACACAGATACCTAAATAGAATGAGATGATAGAAATGTAAATTATTTTATTTCTATTAATTTTCAATAAGACTGGATTTTTTTTATTCAAACAATTGTGAAAAACACAAAGATTAGTAGTAATGGATTGAATTAAAGCTAAATGATTATATTATATGATATATCATTAATCTATAGGAATGAGCAGTGTTGGCTTCAGCGTGCGACTCTCATGCCTGAGGTCGTAGGTTCGAACCCCGGCTGTGCACAAAGGGACTTCTATGTGCGCATTTAACATTTGCTCGAACGGTAAAGGAGTGAGGAAACCGTGAGGAAACCGACATGACTTAGACCCAAAAAGTCGACGGCAGATTCTGAAATCTGAGGCCAAGACCTAAAGAGGTTGTGACGCCACTGATTTATTAATTTTTTTAATCTATAGGGTTATAATAGGAAAGTAGACATACCGATATGTTACTCATCGAAATATGGATTGAATCATTATTGTGAAATCGTGATTCATGTGTGAATATCGTTTCCGGGTCATATTTTGAACTTCGGACATTGTTAGGGGATGATGATTTACATATGTTAATATATGAATCATACAATATTAACAATTCTCAGTAAATAAGAACACGCAGACGCATGGTACAACAAAAATTGTGGGCCGGTTTTGATCGAATATAAAACAGAAATCAACGTGATTTTTTTTTAAATAGAACGGAGGGCAAACGGGCAGGAGGCTTACCTAATGCCAGAGGGCTCGCGAGTGCGTTGCCGGCCTTTTAATGTATCCTTTTTTTATTGTCTTCACATTCTACATATGTCTAAGTAATTGTATGTACCTATATCGTATGCAGTTTAGCACTGCTCTTACCTTATTTAATTTAATATGTTTTCCTCGTAGTAGTCTGGAAGAGATCGCTCGAAAGCGATAGCCGCCAGTTGCCCTCTTTTTATTTAGGTATTTTAATTGTTATATATTTCTTGCTACGAACTGTAAATAAATAAAATAAAGCGTTGTTAAAACAAACATGTATTTATGTACACGCGTTAGAAGTTATACTTCTTTGAGTAACAAGAAAAAAATATTTTCAAAAATATTATCTTTCGCCTTATTCAACGTTTGTAGAAAAAAACTACACTAACAGTAGAAAAAATTAACTCTCATCATTTTCCCTAACGCGCAAAAGAAGTACATATAAATTAAAAAGAACTAAAGTGTTGACTATAGCTAACTTCAGGGCGTCGATTTTTTGTAACGGTGTGCGCGCATCGTAAAAATTTACTCTCATCATTTTTCCCTAACGCACCAAAGGAAGTATAACTTCAAAAATAAAACTTATGGTTAAATATAATTATGGGTTTTATCTGTTTAGAGTTAAATTGCATCATCGATCATAGACAATTTTACAATAGGTACACCCTGGTGACAGCAATTAAATCAAAAAGTGTGAAATGGGTCGTTTTTACGAGCTAACAATACAAAATTTTGCATTTTAACTGGCATATAATAATTAAAAAAACATTTTTTATTTTTATAAATCTTTGTAACAAGTTCTTGTCAAGGAAGTCCCATTAATGCAAGCTAATTTAGAACGTAATTGCAGAGAAATAAGATGCTATTTTCGATATCAGATGTGGGTTTATTATAACGTATTTACAAATGTGAGTGCCGCTGCGCAGTAACTCTCATGTGCGTAATTCTTTTATCTAATCAAATTCGAGGACAATATAGGATTGTTTATACCTGAATAAAGGATTTTCTAAATTAATTACTTTTTAAAATGCTCATCTGAAATTGGGACTTCCAAAAAAATATTGAAGTGGTAATATTTTTTTTCAATCTTATGTGAAATCGTGATTCATGATCGTGACAGAAAGATATTTTGTGTAATTAAAAACTCTTTTATTTATTTTTCTTTTTTTTATGTTTTTCAGAAGAGGTTTTTTACATCTTTAGTTAAATTTAAAACATAGACCTTAGGTTCAAACTGAAGCTTAATGTTATCGAATAGTTACCCAAGTTTTTGCTAAATAAATGAAGAGTGAAATAAATTCCTACGTAACCCTCCAGCCATGTGTATGTCACAGATAGGTAAATAATCTATCATACGTAAGTCCGAATCGTTGTTGTTTTTTCGTCCTAGAAAGATATTAGAGCTACTCATGGCCATGTGTAATACCTTTTCAGAATCCACATTAAATGCGCCAAAACTTGTTATACAGGGTCACTTTTCGGTAGAGTAATTTTATTTCACAGTGGGTACCGAAGTAAACAAAAAGTTTTGATTTGAAAAAAATTCATAGGTATCGTATAACTTAATATTATCTTCAATACACTCAATAAACAACTATAAATAGTAGGTATGTGTTAAGCGAGAACTCATCAGTACCAATCTAGTGGATATTATGAAAAAGATACAGGATGTAGATTTTTCGAATTTTAATAAGAATTAGTAAAAAAAAGGCAATTTTCTTATAAAACGCAAAATAAATCATAACTCTGCAGGGGTTGACCTTAGAGACCTCCCGTAGAACAATTTTTTTCCGCTGATGACCTCATCTATCCCCAATTTGCGTTTGATCCACGACTTTTTGGCCACCCTGTATAAGAAGTTAAAGTGTTTACGAATGATATTCCTATTTTAAATAATCCTCGAAAGCCTTACCTATATTTATAATTATCTGGCTCACTTCTGGTCCAGGTGATAAAAGTGGTAATGCGCAGGAGTAATTTTAATATATAACCAATATAATTTGAACTACCCTCAAAAAATGTGTAGACTTCCAAAATCATCATGAATAATTTAATACCGAAACAAATATAGAATTTTTAAAAATACCAAATAATCACCGTGAAGCGAAATTAAACGCGTAATTTTGCCCTCACCATAACGTATAGGAATATTAAAAGTATGTATGTGTATTCGATACAGGCCCGAACCCGCGGCGTTGTCATATCAAAAATGTTGAATGGCACAAGACAGCGTCATAGGCGCCAGCGCAGTTAACAAGTTATCAATGTAAACCGAGTGTTTACTCAGTTAACCGTAATCTTATCCAATGACCTCTTTTCACTCTCCCGTTTCGAAATAACGTAACTTGCACATGACTAGGGTTGCCAGGTCTATGGAAATACAGTAGGTATAAAGCGTGATCGAGGAGTTCCTATTTCAGAATTACTAGACATCTAAGAAACTGGGGACAAGTAGGTCGGATATTTCAATGGTGAACCGTCCGAACCTTCACCCAATATCTTTATCAAGAACGAATATTCCGAACCAATCCGACTTAGGGTCCTTCAAGAAAAGAGCGTACCAATTCTTAAAAGGCCGGCAACGCAGTCGCGAGACCTCTAGCATTGAGTGTCCATGGGCGACGTCACTTAACATCAGGTGCGCTTCCTGTCCATTTGCCCTGTCTTATATAAAAAAAGACATTGCTAGGCATGTCAATCATGTTGTTAACTGAAAAACAACGATATATAGAAGGCTATGTTCCTACAAAAGTTTAGGGCATTACTTATAAAGAGCTGAAGCGCCACAAGGAGAAGTTCCCTAGTACTGGTGTTTAGTGTTACTGTTACCAGCAACTATTTCCTTCGAAAAGATTCCGCCAAGCCGTCAAACATTGTAAATGTCATTGCTGGTATAAGAGAGACTAACTAACTAGACTAACTTTAAAATTTCATTCATTGACTGCCACTGAGAACATAGTCGTTCAAGTAAAGAGCGTACCAATTCTTAAAAGGCCGGCAACGCACTCGCGAGCCCTCTGGCATTGAGGATCTCCATAGCGGTATCACTTAACATCAGGTGAGCCTCCTGCCTTCTGTAGCCAAAAACAACCAGACTTAATTTACAAATAAAAAAACTAATTTCTATTGAAATTTAATTAATAATTGTAGGTTAAGAACATTGTTAATACTGTATATTTGTGTGTTGTTACAATCGTTAATTATAATTATAAAATAGCTAATAATGGTAACCCTATACTAGACCTACGTAGTAAGATAGTGTCATTTTCAAAAGTGTCCCAATTTTTTAACTTGATAAACTACCGTCCGATAGTCACTTAATTTATTTCTTAGTTAATTATGCTCCCCAAGTCTGGCCTACATTTGATGGCTTTTACGTGTTTACATGGACAGGCGTGGCATTGAACATTTTTCGATTTTCTAACATCAGTTTCGTAATTGTGGAATTTAACTTCCTTTAAGTAAGTGACTCAGGCCACAGTGCCTTTGAATCCAGACTGTTTATAAGAACGATAATAATATAAGATAACAGCTTTGACCATTAACATGTCTCACAGAAGAGGATCATAATATATAGGGGAGTAAACGACCTGATAGAAGAGCCATAAAGTTTTGTAGCCCATAGACACCAATATTAGTGGGTGCGGCGGTCTTTGATAGAGCAGTATGGTCTTTACTTTGAGCTCGTATTTCCTAGAGATTCTCGAATGTAGGATAAAATTCCCCAAGAAAAGAAGTACTTTCAACAATCTCGGTATTCTACGAAAACAATCGTTTTTATTAACACTTCATTGCATTAAAAGGGGCAACTGGAGACCTTATCGCATTCGAGCGATCTCTTTCAGGCAACCAATGTGAAAAAAAGTATTGAATTAGATAAGGTTAACTAGAAATGCAAAAATGCATAAGACATGTAGTTATTTAGAGAAAACTAAGGAGGAACAAAAAAAAACTAAACTAAAAAAGGATACATGAAAAATAAAAAGTGCAAACAACAACGATAATTTCAGATCGTTTTGTTGGGAAGTGAGACTATTTTGTCATAATAACCTGAAATTGTTAGTAATAAGGGTCGTTCGCACCTATTGTTTAATATTTACTGTTAATCTAAACGAACACCCTCATAGCTTTGTTCACTGCATTTGTATATTTTCTTTTGTCGTATTTATTAACGTAAATACAAAGAATTACCGATTTGTCGGCTATACGTAGATAAATAAAGATTTGAGTGAATAAGAACATGATGTTGGACATTTATTTATAACACGTACGAGTAAATAAAAAAAAATTAAACGCAATGCAGCGAGGAAATTCTGACACAATTAATGGTACACTGCCACGGGACTAAGCTTTTTAAATTTGTTTTCATTTTCTATAGATTATAAATAATAATATGTTATAGAAAAAAACAACTTTAAAACATTTCTCATATTAGTTACCATTTTTCTCTTGGATTCGAAAAGAAATTAAAAGGAAAAGTTTGCTATTAAAAGAATTTATATGACGCAATTATTTGAATGTTATTAATAACGTCCAATACGATAGTAATGCTTATCGTCCTAATTCTTCGGCGGAAGTCTCAACTCAAATGTTCATTCATATATTTAGTACATGATAATGCCTTGGTACGCGCGCTATTGAAGATTTCGTAAAGGAAACTTCACGTACCTTCAGTAGGAACATTGCTACGACTCTTGCTAACTCTTGTTTAATAATCTCCGTAGCAAACTTGGTAAGATGTGACTCAAAAGTCCATGAAAGGATCAGCAGATTTGGAGTAAGAGTAGCTGTAAATACCAATAAAATAGACATGGCTGGCGTTTTCATTGCGTTGTACGAAGGAAGAAGAGTTTTTTTTTTATGTAATAGGAGGCAAACGGGTAGGAGGCTCATCTGATGTTAAGTGATACCGCCGCCCATGGACACTAACAATGCCAGAAGGCTCGCAAGTGCGTTGCCGGCCTTTCAAGAATTGGTACGCTCTTTTCTTGAAGGACCCTAAGTCGAATTGGTTCGGAAATACTTCTGTGGGCAGCTGGTTCCACATAGTATACTTCTACTAATAATACTTTTTATTTATAGAAGTGTTTGTAGGTTGTCTTTGTCTTTGGCAGATGCTAATACTAGACGTGTAAGACGAAGCTAAGGGTTGCTCTACTGAAAAACCTCTTTCAGGTGGAAAGACGAGTCAAGAAGGGCCAGTTGAAACTCTGTAGATTTATAAAAACAAAGATAAATCCTCGCGCAAAGTTATTTCTGCCTAAGTGTCTAAATATTATGAAAAGCTTAAACTTTGTACTCCACTATTCATTAATCTGTCCAATTTCACAGTCTTCATCTCTTTTCATCACAGCGAAAAACAATTTGACAGAATGAGACAATACTTTGATTAATAATTACGTTGCAAAAGAAACATTATTATGGTGATGGGACAGTTTGCGGAGACGGAAGCCATATCATTTGATAGACGGTCACACGCGCGTGATCATTGTGAATTTACAATTTTTGAAACTTCTTTAGGCGCATGAGGGTAAATTTTTACGAAAACATCACGAAGATGTGCAGCGTTTTTGTCAAAGAAAAGGCAAAGAGCGATTGAGACCGATTGTGAGAGAGTGAGAAAGGCGAATTACCTTATAGAAATTCTATTTTTGAAATTAAAATTTCGTAAAGAGAATCTATGAAATATTAGTATTTTATATTTAATGCAAAATAATTTAATGAAATCTCAAATGACGAATTGTACATTAAAATGCCACGTGTTTTTATTATCAAAGAATTTGTACTAATTTTCGACTTTTAATATTTTAATGACAATTAAATTCATTATATTTTCCCTTATACCTCCCTCTAAATATCGGATTAGATTTATATATGAACAAGAGTCAAAAATTAGTTTGCCAAAGCAGTTTCACTTTTGACATGTGTACTTTGTATGCACGCACTTTTTTGTACTAGTCACCTAGAAATGTCTGATTTACAATGGTTTACATAGTTTTATTATCAAAACAGTGGAGTGAATTTTTTATGATTCTATTCCTTACTTATGAAACGTATTATTCCATCCAAGTCTGATACTGCCCCAGTCAAGTTGTAAACATGACAGAGGAAGTGGACTTATACACAGTATTAATATTGAATTGAACGTTGTGATACATAGATAAGATGTTTATAATGTAACCGTCGAATTGTTTGCTCAACCGTCTGAATACCGTAGGGTTGAAGATTTACGATATGCCCATCCGGTGTAGTACTTTTTATTTATTTAAATAGAGTCCAGGAGGTTGCAGGTTCAAAATTCATGTACAAAAACATTAAAAGTAGCCCCAGTTAATCAGCCTACATAGTTATTAACTAGCTTTTTTTAATTAGTTTTAACTATGATTTAAAACAAAAATTCAGTTATACTTGATACGAATATGATGGCATTTGCAAGGGCATCGCCAGGATCGCAGGTATTAGCAGCTGAAGAGAATAAAAAAAATTAAAGCCGGCTACGCATTTGCGAGCCCTCTGGAATTAAGAGTGACTATGGGAGGTGGTATCACTTAACATCAGATGAGCCTCCTGCTACGTATCCTGGTGTCTTTAACAATTGGCTCGTCTTTGAAAATATTGTTTCATATATACGTATTTAAGATTATTTAAATATTTACAAGATATCACTCAATATAATAAAAATTCCTTTAAGAACTTTATCAAAACTTACTGGATTAGGCTTCCGGAAAGTGTAACTAGTGCACCTTCTTTGAACTTCTTTAAAAACAGCTACAGCTTATTAGCTGCTAGTGTATTTATCTACATAATAATAATAAAATATACAGCTGTACGAACATATTTCGCGACAATTCGAACAAGCGTGATGTTACCAGTTGTTTTTTCTTTCAGGTTTAGCACGATCAACTTAGGTAGGTATACATAATATAAGATATATAGGTTTAACAGTAATTCAAAATATAGTAATGCATGCCATAGTTCTTGTAATATTGATATTAAAAATGAAGGCCCAATCAAATTACATCCAGTATCTTCAATTAATAAATAGTTCCATTGAAACGGTTTTTTCGTTACGTTTAAGTAGAATAGACAGTGAAGAGACAATTCTTGATTAAATTATATTAAAAATTATTATTTATGAATAAATATCGCAATACAGCGAGGAAATGCTGCCAGCGTTAAAGGTACACTGCCACAGGGACCAAACGTTTTAAATTTGTTTTATTGTATTGTTCTTTTATTTCGCTTGTCGTTACTAGGGATGGCATCATTTGAATATTTTTATATAACGTGATTCCTTGTGGTCCAAATAAAACTGTAATGCACGTGTACCAGCATTAATATAGGTGGCAGCCCTACTGGGAGGAAGTATATCGGAGGCGGGAGGGCTAATTGGCGGCTTTTCGGAGTCTGATAACCCGCCCGCTCCGGAAGCCGATAGTACTTTGATGTGGAGCGAACGTTTCCTTATACTACGTGATATAGCGCCCTCATTTCGAAGCTATCAGGGTCTTTGGGCATACAGGAATGTAGATATGGATACCACGTTTTGTTTAATACAATTCTATAACATTATTTTACTAAGAGAAACTATTTATTTATGTAATTCTAAGACAATGCGATTAGAGGTGGAGCTTTAAGTTTAATAATAAAGTATTATAGTAGTAGTATCACAAGTCAATAAACACTTCTTAACCATGTCGTATTCAATCGTGATTTTTGTAATTCAAGTATTTTCTTATTCTTTTGTATTGCATTTAAAATGTAATTCTTTTTTTGTAAAGATGAGGAGGCTCACCTGATGATAAGTGATAACGCCGCCCATGGACACTCTCAATGCCAGAGGGCTCGCGAGTGCGTTGCCGGCCTTTCGAAATTCGTGAATCTTAAGATTAGTTTAATTTTATGGTAGATTAAGTATGGTTATTATATAATTTTTAGTGTTAATTTTAATTTTGGTGTGCGCACTTTTTTTAGTTTTTTTCCTGACTAGGGTTTCCTGCTAGAGATCGTTTGTTAGCGATAAGGCCGCCCGTTGTATCCCTAATAGTTAATGTTACTTGTTTTCATTTGTAATGTAACGAAGTTTTAATAAATAGTTGATTCGATAGATTATATAAAACGATATTTTTTATTCCCTAGGTACTGGCAGGAAATAAAAAAAAAAAAATTAATATCGAAATATAAAATTGAGTGAATGAGACAAATCATTGTTTAAAAAATTGACAATGGGATAGGATCACCGAATAGCGGACAACAGAACCCCAAGGTCCTTACTAAACTAACACCCCGGTGGCAAGAGAAATCCCGGTAGACCGAGGCTGCGTTGGTGGGATAGAATTGTCAAGGACCTCGAAGTAATAGTTCGAAGGGATAGGGTTCGAAGTTGAACAGGAAGCAATAAACAGATTGCGATGGCGAAATATACTTGAAGAGGCTAACACAAGCGGCTGTATTGATGATGTCAAAATCAAAGTCATAATCTTTTATTCATAAAGGTAACACAATGTATACTTATGAACGTCAAAAAAGAACTACACATTAAATGCTTCTAATTTGACATTTACTGCCAGTTCTCATTCAAACGAAAGAGAAGAACTGGCAATAATCTCTCCGCCACTCTTTGATGATGACAACCTTTAACAGCCACATAGGTATACATAATAACTATTACTAACAGAATTCATAGAATAGACGCAATTAAAAAAAATATAAACGATAAATCATTGCGAAATATCTGCGAAAAGAGGCGTTTTTCACGTTGCAAGCTAATTTCAGATAAAACAAGGAAATAGCTAGTATTTTATAACTCATTAAGACCTATCTATGACGCAAGGGATAAAATATAGGTATTTCCCACCAGTACTTTAGTACGTAATTGATAATATTTTTCCTTTTATTTTCAACTATATTTACCCGTTAGGTGCGAATTTAGGCGTCTTATCAAACCATTTGACTATGTTAGTTGGTTATATATTTTGCTTCATTTAACGTAAATTTTATATTTGTATCAAGTTCACCCATATTAATAGAGTTTATTAATGATAATTCTATTGATTTGTTTATAAGTGGGCCAACAGGGAGTAGTTTCAACTATTATGTAATATCGCCCATGGACACTGACATTGCCTCGCAAGAGCTGACTGGAAGAATTGACCTTTTAAAAATTGGCACTTGAAGGACCCTAAGACAAATTGGTTCGAAAATACTTCAGTGAGCACACATAGCGGTGGTGCGCGGAAAAAAATATCGGACGTCGAGGTGATACAGAATTTCGTATTCCGCCTCGACTTCTAATGATAAAACTCAGTTGCAGGAATTAATCCTAACAACTCCTTTGAACACTCTCCTTGAACGCAGTAGAAGATGCAGAAATCCCCACTCTCTATACACTTCCAAGGAATCAACGATTTACGAGTGTACTACATATTTAGTTTGCACCAACTTCTGCGATATTATACTAGGTGAACTATTGTGAGACAAAAAAAAGATTTGACGCTAAGTCTGACTCCCGAATGTCAAAAACCTATTTAATTATGAAGGCTGGTGAGAAGTAATTAATAAATCAAAAACCCATACCCTGTAAGTCCCAATGGCGAAGTTTGGTACCACCATCAGCAGCGCTACAGATGAAGAACTATATAAAAACTGTAAAACATCGCATAGACCAATATGGGTTGTAGCGCCCCTGGTTTTTGTTTCACAGCAATTTGGAATGATCAAAATTCCCGGCTTCATTAAGAATATGAAATCATCTTAACAAGTAGTTCATTGTGACACGATTCCAGTGTGGAATGTGACCGTTTCAATATCTTAGCGTCAATGATTCGCATTGTAAGAAAAAATCAATTTGTGTCAAATAAAGGGCAAAGGTCTGGCGTTATCGGACGGTTTTATTACTTGCTGTTAATTTGGGACCAAAACATCCGCTTCGGTATACTGCGAGTTGGCTTTAAGTAGGATTTTTTATTATATAAGTTCTAAAACATTATTAATAATTAGTAATTTGCTACACTAACTACACATATCCAAAGCCAAAACAGATTACATTGTTAAACAAAAACGAAACGAAAACATAATTCATTTAAGTACATATTTTATGGATTAAAAATATGAAAATCAAACATTAAACAAATTACAACATAAATTTTAAACAAAAAATTAATTGTTCCTTCTGCTAAATGTCATCTTTATAAATTGTATTGTAGTAAGCAAAAGCCCGAAAAATTGGCGAATCAATTTATGTAATATTATCTTAAAGGCCGGCAACGCACTCGCGAGCATTATAGTAATGTTATAGTTCTCCTACCGTTTCCCTTGAATAGTTTACTACTATGTAATATAACAAAAACCTTGCCACAGCAACGCTTGGCCGGTCTACTAGTATACGATATTTTCGAGTGTTTCAGACCATTTACTTAAGTATTCAGGAGCGGTTTTAATTAAAAGTTTTACTCTCAAAATTCTTTATTAATGTTTTTAGCGAAACGTGTAATATTATATCGTACGACGCGAATATATCAAGTCATTGACAAGACCTAAATAACCTAACACCGTTCATTCAACAATTTAATTGTATTTTTTACTTACAATCATAGCTAAATAATTAATGGCGCCAAGTGATAACACTCGACTATCAATTAAAATTTAAATAGGCAATACATGAATTTTACCCACTTTAAGTCGAAGTTTACGCATTTTAAGTATTCAATCGATATAAGCAATTCATATTATATCCTTATATATTAATAGGACAGAGTTAAAGGTACAATGCCAGTTGTTTTAATTTTGTATTATATTTTATATTAAGAACTAGCCGTTTCGCGCCCGCTTTGCTGGACGAATTAAAATAAATTTTATGTTTCATTATTTTATTTTTTTTCATATTTTTATTATTCTTCTTTTTAACTTCCCGCTAAGAAAATTGAAATATTTCGAAAATCGAGTTTTTAACAGATGTTGACGTTTAGAGGTTCTAGGAAGCCTCCCCGAATGTTTCCGCGGTGAAGTCCGTATGGATAAATTTTCATAAAAGTAAAACAGCAATAAAAAAATGAAGGAACGTTAGAATTCGACCATACATTAAACCATCTAGGAAAAATTTCGCATCGAATGGTGGTAGTTTCATGTCGATACGATCAGTGGTTTAGGCGTGAAGGAGCCTCAAACGAAGACCATTTTTCTTTTATATATATAGACTAGCTGCCCGCGAAATTCGTTTCTCCTTAATGCCTAGCCTACCTTTTTAGTACCTACATACCAACATGGAACATTTTGCTATGCTACCCCAGAGACTGTTCGGAATGAAAACTTTTTAGGTATTTTTGTGATTTTTCTCTATATAAACCTCAGAGTTCAAGTTATAAGTTCTTAATAAACAAAATAAAAAATTATTGATCGTAGAGAGTAATTAAGGGTTTTATGTATTTTTGTATGCTGTATCATAAAAAAATAAAAACAAAAATTTTTGTCTTAAAAATAAAAATATTTTTTTGGGATGGACACCCCTTATCATTGAAGGGTTTGAAATATAGATAGTACTTAGCCGATTCTCAGATTTACTGATTATGCCTAAAAACATTCATAAGAATCGGCCGAGCCGTGTCGGAGGAGTATAGGAACGAATGTTGTGACACGAGAATTTTATATATTACTAGCTGATCCGGCAAACGTCGTTTCGCCATGTATATATCATTTATAATAAAAAAATAGGGGTTGATCGTAGAATGGTGAAAATTAGGGATTGTATGTATTTTTTAATGCTGTATCATAAAAAAATAGAAATTAAAAATTTTGTCTAAAAAATAAAAATAAAAATTTTGGGGTGGACTACCCCTAACATCTGATTCTCAGGCATACCCAATAAGCACACAAAATTTCATGAGAATCGGTCGAGCCGTTTCGGAGTAGTTCGATTACGCACCCCGTGACAGAAGAATTTTATATATTAGATATCCTAGTAATAAATCAGTGTATCTGTTTCATAATCATTTGTCAATCTAATACCTATTGTAAATACTGATTTCTTGTGTGTATCTTAGAACAATTTATAAACAGGTAGATCTTCTGTATCTGGGTCGATTGGGTCTAACACTGCCATATGTAAAAAGTTTTGACAAATGTCATACTTCGTGCTGTCTCGACTCTAGTACATGGCGGTTTCCGCTCGATGTTTTTCTCGAGCAAGTGTTAATTCGATTCCTGCACAGGATTCTTTGTTCTAAATAAATAATTGGAATTTATTATTCCGAAATTGAATAGGAATAAACAAATTTATCGTGTATCGTTTGTCGTGTACACAAAACCTTTCGTAAAAATGCGAAATTACATTTTTTTGTTGAATGAACTATTATCTTTTATTAGTTTAATGTAGCCTGTTCTAAATATAAGCTTTAAAAACGTAAAGCCAGAAACAAAATGTCAGCTGAAACAAAGTTACTAAAATACTTAGATATAACGGTGCTTAGATAATTTGATATCTAAAACAAGGGACTTTCGCACGTATCACCACGTTACAAAGTGTATTTTCGACTGTACAATACAAATAAGGACAATATTAAATTTCTTTTGTATAAACAAAATGTCGCGAATACCGGTACATGACACCTGGTCAAGGATGCCCGTTCTAGATGATGAAATTACTTTCAAAACGGACTTAGATCTCACAATCTGTACCGAATTTAATGGAACATCCTCGCACAAACTTTTTATGTTCTTTATAGAAGAAAATAATAGGTTTTTATTTTTAATTAAAACAATTGCCTATCACAGAAGATGCTTACGTAACAGAAATCTGAGGTAAAAGGGTTGTAGCGTTACTGTTTTTTTAAAACCTCTTTTTTTTAATTTTTCAAGTGAAACTTCTTTAGGCGCATGAGTCAAAAAACGTCACGAAGATGTGCAGCGTTTTTGTCGAAGAAAAGGGAGAGAGCGATTGAGACCGATTGAGAGAGTGAGAAGGGTGAATTACCTTATAGAAATTCTGTTTTTAAAATAAAAATTTCGTAAAGAGAATTTATGAAATATTAGTATTTTATATTTTATGCAAAATAATTTATTGAAATCTTTTTTTTTTATTGAATTTTAAATTTGTATTAATTTTCGAGACTTTTAATATTTTAATGACAATTTAATTAACATTAAATTCCTTACATATTTTCCCTTTTCTTCCCTCTAAATATCGGATTAGATTTATATAGCCAAAGAAATTTCACTTCTGACAAGTGTACTTTGTACACACGCGCTTTTTTTTATCAAACCTTGTACTTATTTGAGATTCTAGCGCGAGCTAATACGTACGTCTTATTTTTAAGTTGAAACTTAGCGCTAAGTTTGTTAATCTGTCAATGTTGAGATCGTGCTTAAAAATAAAAAAATACACATATTTAATCCTGAATTCAGTGTGGGAATAACAAAATATAATTTGAAAGTATCTTAGTCGCCAGTTTAGATATTTATTTATTCACACTTCGTTGCAGTAATACATAAATACACAACAATTAAAATAATTGCATAAAAAGGAAAGCAACCTTGTCGCTTTCGTGCGATCGTTTTCAGACAGCCACTAGACCAGTCATTATAGACATTCGAAATCGAAAATTTGATAATAATTCCAAAAGTTTTCAAACTTCGGTCAAGTGAATGGTACATTGGGACGACAATAAATCTCATTTTGCAACCTTGTCCGCAGTCCGGAACATTGTTAAAATTGCAATTAAATTAATTTTTGCTGTATGGTCGTGAAAAAAATTCCAAAAGTTCTGCAAACTTGGGGAAGTTTTCGATATAATATTTCATATCACGTATAAAATTTGCAACCAACCTAAGTGTACGGAACATTTTTTGTTATTTTTTTTATTTTAACAAAAAATGTTCCGTACACTTAAATTGGTTGCAAATTTGACACGTGATGTAAAATAATATATTTAACACCACTCCAACTTTGCAGAACTTTTGGAATTTTGGTCTCAAGAACTGAGCAAATTACCTATCATTTATTGCATTTTTAACAATGTTCCGGACCGCAGAGCAGGTTGCAAAATTTTATAGTTTGTTTTAATACCACTCCCGACCTTACATCAAAATTTGAAAACTTTTGGAATTATAATGAATTAATTGTCTTGACTGACTGGACTACACTGAGAAAAACTAAATTAGATATGGTGAGAGCAAGAAGAATTATAGTGACATTTAGTTTCCGAGAAACTTGTGGACAATTCATGAAATTTACTTAAGCAGAGAAACAGCCTTTGGAGAGTTGGCAAACTGCTGGCTGCTTCTAAACTCTTCGTAGACGCCACTGTGAGTATGGTGGAAGCAGCCAGGCAATGCAAACCAATCAAAACATGTAAACAGTGAAAGGGACTATAATAATAAAAAGCACACATTAAAAAGAAAAGGAGAGAAAACATAAAGTATAGAAAATATATATTATATAATTCCTCAAAGGCCGGCAACGCACTTGCGAGCCTCCTGGCAATGTGAGTGTCCATGGGCTGCGGTATCACTTAACGTCAGGTGAGCGTAAGGAGATAATAAAAAAGAAATGGTGCGTGTACCTACTTATGTACGCGCGTAAGAAGTAATACTTCTTTGGCTTTCTTTATTTTTTTAAATATTAAATAATTAATAATAAATATTTAGCGTTAATAATTTAACAATATTTAATATTTAGTATATTATTCAATTATTATTATTAATTATTATTTTTTTTTTTTTATATAATTAATTCAATTTAATAACTAGGTATGTTTCATAACTTTTTAACTAAGTAACAATAGGGCTTTGTGAAAAAGTATTGCTAAATTTATTTGAAAAAAATAATTAAAACTCCATTATTTATTTATTTTTTCATACTGATAATTTTGTGTCATGGTGTGCGCGCCTCTTAAAATTTCACTCATAATTTTTTCATAACGCGCCTAAAGAAGTATAACTTCAAAAAGTTTATTTGTTTAGTATTTTATTGGCGGTTCAATGTGTTGTTGTTCAATGGTTATCGCTATACGAATATTGAGATATGGCCAAATTATAACGTTGCATACCTACAACAATATTATAATTTCAATTTCACAGGTCAGATTGGCAATTGACGTAACACAGGTGCAGGTTATATGCACAGGTGCTAGATAATTGTTAGGCGAAATCAAAAACTACCATAGATAAAGGTAGACTAATGTATTTTTATCTACGGATTTACTAGTCCTTGCAGATAACCAATTTGTAGGACTTATTAAAGTTATACTTCTTTTGGCGCGTCAGGGAAAATGAAGGGAGTTCATTTTACGATGCGCGCGCACACCGTCCCAAAAGACCGACACCCTGAAGTTAGCAATAGTCAACATTTTAGTTGTTTCTATTGTTAGTCTAGTTTTTCTACAAACGTAGAATAAAATTTTTAAAAAGAATTTTAGCTTGTTACACCAATTTTTTTAAAACATACTCTTATTGTTATATAAATTAATATATTTAATTAATAATTCAGTCGATTATAAGACGGTATTGTCACGTTTTCCATCAATGAATAAAATAGTATACAATGTAAAACCCTTAAGCAATTATTTCTTAAACAAAAGCTGTTATTTGAAATCGAAAGCTCCATCCGTTGGCAAATAGTGACTTCCCAGAAAAGAGGTAGGAATTTAAATCAGGTATTAACCACCTGCGCGGCGCTTCACTGCCTACTGGGGTCTATTAAGAAGCATTTCAATGTTATGTTTGCCTAGTACCTGGCAATTATTTAGGTCAACCTTTTGAACTAAATTTTACATTAATTAACTAAATGTCCTAAATTTTTTAACTACGGTTAAAAACTTAATAGTAATAATGTGCGTTGAAGGTTAATCGATTGAAGCAAAGTTTAAACTTTGATATTTTAGGTAAAGAAGAATCATAATGTTGCTCGCTGTCATTTTATTTTATATAATAACATTATTTTAATCTAGAAACTCTATTTCCATCATTTATTAGTTATATTTTGCCACGAAACTTGTAACTTATTTGTAATAAAGTTGGTTAATTTAAGTAATTATAAATATTTTTATAATTCAAAATACATAGAAACTGCGTGCAGCGTGATATAAACACTTGATACTCCATAGACATACCTATTTGTTTAAAGCCACAATATTTTTTGTCTCAGTCCCTATGTAGGTTTTTATAGTTCCTGTACTTTGTAGGTATTATTTAAATTAGGTTAAATGGCAAAAAACTGTGTGATTAATTTTAATAACAAAAAGCGTGGATTTCGCGAGCAGGCGCGCGCGGCGCGGGGAGGCTCCTCACTGGCCAATGGGCGCTCGCCGTGCCGCATCGCACTTATTACCCAACACACAATTTTCCACGGAAAATCCATACATTTTTCCACACATTTATTGCACACACACTCTCGCGCATACACCCCCATCGATATACTGTGCAAATGGACTGCCATTTTGACTTAGAAATACCCGAAAAAAATTATCAAAGATCGCGCCCTTCGATACCTATAGATTTTTTTTGTTAATTAATTATATAATTTTTTAGTATTAATAACGGTTGGATTTAATATTTGAATCATTTTAAAATACTTTTCGAAAATATCGAATGTTAAATTATTTAAATTCTTATAAAGGACGGTGAAAGCCGGACGCGAGGGTAGTATATTTTTTAAATAATTTCTATTCTTTATTGGATGATAAAATATTTTTAAAATTAAAAGGATAAGTGGTAATTTGGTTTAACTGAAAATAGAGCAGGGCAGGGCCCGCCCAGGCAAGAGCCGTGCGCGGGAGTGGCTTCGCGGCGCCCACCGCTCAATGTTGTAACGAAAAAAAAATTTTGAACCTTCACGTTTATATATCAAAAGATAGGCGCAAGCCTGTATATTAATTTAACGAAAAAACCGCACCGAAAAAAATAACTATGCGCCGAGGAAAATTGTGCAAAATTTTCCGGTCGCTCTCCACTTGTGACGTCAGCACGGCCTCGTTCCACACTTTGGGTGGGGAAAAACAAATACGACCACGAAGAGATATTACAAAATTTTTAAAAGTATAAAAACCCGTAAAATCCTAACGGGATGTTAGGAGCCGAGGTAGACGATTCCACGAAGGGTTGTTAGAAGCCTATATCCGCGGATAAGGTTTGGGCGATAAAAAATATCTCATTCATGTTTGGGTGCGCAGGCGCCGACACTATGGATAATTAACTATGGCTTACCCGCGGGTACACTTGAATTTTTGGAAAAAAATATTAAATTTTAATTGATGCTAAAATTATTTTTTAAATAATGCCTCCAAAAATATAAAACTACAAATATTTCAGTATGAAACAATTTTAAATTATGTTGTTATAATAATGTTTTTTATGGGAGGCTTGAAAGTGCGTTGCCGGCTTTTACGGTCGCTTTAGAGCCTGAAAAGTGCTTAGAAACTTCTCAGCTTCTAGAAGAAGCTAGTCCTTGTACAACGGACCAATTGACAGACTAAAAGTGCGGAAACTGAGTCCAAATTACTAAGGCAGTGGTACTCTTTTCTTGGAGGCTTTAAGTGTTCGAAAGACCTGGTAAACGTATCGAGGAACTGCAGACGTCAAGTTGAATCATGTGGAAGTTCATTCACGACGTAAATCTTTTATTTCGTGCTTCACATGAGATAAGAAAAGAATTTAAAGTAGTGTCGATAAAGCTAGATCTACTTTTTTATGGGGCGAACGGGCTCATCTGAAGCTTGCTAGTACGTCGACTACTGTCTGTACTGTCGACCTTTATAGATGTAGTAAGTGTGTATAGCATTGTTGAGTTATTAATGATACCTAAGATATCAAAGTTAAGGGCGCAATTTCAAATCATTTTTTTGTCCCTTTAGCGTGGTTATTATCTGTTTCGTGACCATTTTATCCAATAGGCGAGTAGGTGATCAGCCTTTTGTGTCTGACACGCCGGTCTTTGGGTCTACGGGGTGCCGGAGTCACGATGTTTTCCTTCATGACGAGTGTTAAATGCGCATAGAGAATAAACAGTGCATGGGCACGTTGCAGTAACTAGACCTAAACTTTTTTTTATTGAGACAGTTCGTAGATTAGCGCGTTCCAACTCGTAATTTATTTAGTTTATTCTTTTAGTAGACTTTCACAATATATAGTTTTAATTAGGTACGTCAGTCCTTGGGTCCCAAGGAAGAGGGCGGAAGTCGCTGCACGTGTTACGATAACGGCTTCATGCTAAATGCGCTTTTATTACATATATATAAGTGCGATAATCCTATAACCTTAATAACGTAGGATTTTGTAGTAAAATGTGTAAATTAATACCGTTAGTTCACGTTATTAATTTTGTGTTTGTTACAAAAGTGTTCTAAGTATACTTAAACTATAAATTTAATAAGAACCTTTCTCAGTGCTTATCATGTTTTAGTTGATTTTTGTATATACACATGTCATTTAAAGTACGACGCAAACGAAACATATTATGTATTCATGTACCTACTTGGTACTTATTACCCATAGAAGTATTAATCTGTAGTTAAACCTCAAAAAGTAACTCGAAAACACCACAGATTAGAAAAAAGCGGTATCTTGTATGACAATATTAATCTCTGCAATTAAATACTCTTTACACATAAAAAAATCTAAACATAATTTGTGGTTTGATAATAGAATTCTAATTCATTTCCGTACTTCGTGAAAAATATTCGAATTTCAAACTGAAAATAGATACTTTGCGCAACTTCACGTGTTTGATACTAGATATTTAAAACTAGGTACATAGCAAATACCGTAAGAAGTAGGTAGTGAGAATGCCGGTTCGATGAGTAACTGCTGACGTCATCACTGCATAGCGCAATTACCATGAATTTCTGGTACAATTCACATATTTCCTCATGTTTCAGTTAAAAAATTTGATACACTACACCGAAGAACAGACCAGATAGACTTATTTAAAAAAATCATTAGAAGTAGAAAATAGTGGATTGTCAAAAAATCTTCAAAGCAAGATTGATACATTACTTTTGTTAAACAAATTGATTACATAGATTACAATCACAGATTAAATTTTTAGAATAATATAAAAATCTATTATGGAGATAAAAAAGCGATATCTATCTAGTAGCTTTGAAGAACTCTTCAATTTATCTACCCTCATTTTAGCGGCTTCATGTTTTAGTTTATAAATGAATCCTGGAAACTGTCTTTTAATTGTTATGATATAACTGAATCTCACTCGATCATATTTCGTCAATGTCGAGTAAAATAAATACTGACTCAAAAACTGTTCTACTAAACTAACTAACTAAACTCTCTGTATTCTTAAAAAAACAACAAACATCATAATCTGTTTAACCGTTTCAGATTGGTACCAAATATTATGACAAGAGAATTTTATGTATTTCTGCAAGTAAGCCAATCAAAAAAATACTAAAAACATTCCAATTTCAAAGCGTAGTGTAGCAGTCCTTTAGATAAAAGTAGGTGGAGAAAGTTTTTAAACAAATAACCTGTCTTGATAATACTTAATGTTAGAATGTATTCAAGAAAAACTTGCAGGATTTTATTGACACTCTCTACCAAGATAACCATAATTGTGGCTTCCAATGGCGCTATAAGTCTATATGGGATGTGGCTACAGAGAAGTTTTTTTTTAAAATTTTATTTAATAGACAAGATGATTATGTGTATGTCCACGGCTTTCTCACGGTTGCCTTTACCGAAGGAGCAAGAATATAAAAGGACAATTGCAAAGTTACAACGCCGTGATTCCAATTCTCAGAGTTAAGGGTAGCAAGTCAACACATAACAGTACATCTTATAGTCTCAAAATTAAAAGCGACCAAATAGGATCTCTAAACCGTTCAAATATAACAGCCATTGAAAACATTTTCTTAAAGTTTTTTATCTCTGTCTGACAAATTGTGCTAAACATGTGATAAAAAGAGATAGATGAGTATGGTTAAAAGTGTGTAATTAGACTAATTTTTAATAAATAAGCTTGTTCTTTTGAGTTGGCAAAACTTTTATATAGACGAATGGCGGGAGACTTGAATATTTTCAAAATGGCGTCACTATCGCAATAAAATTGTCTATAAGTAATATCTATGGTCCGTTTAGCTGTTACGGAGGCCGCTAGGGTGCTTAAGTCTAAGCCACGCCTACAATTATATGTGAAAGTATGTTTGTTGTTTAAAACAGGTACAAATTAGGTTTACCTATAGCTTAGACCCTAATTTAGATAATAAATGGTGGTGGTTAGTTGTAGTACGTTCTTTACGTAAAATATAGTTAAATTAATCCAAATTATATAAATGGAACAAATATGTTTACATATGTTTATTAATATTTACTAAATATATTAAAAGTACTAAATGTGTTGAAATGATATCTTATTATTTTAAAATTTATTTAAATAATCTAGCAAATGTATAAATAGTTCTTATTACACAACCATAATGCAACCAAAGAATATTGTACGTAAAATTTAGTTTTTATCTGTGTGATTTAAAAAAGAATTGGAAATTTTAAATTTAGAATACATAGCACACTTTATAAAATTCAGCAAAGGTTTGTTACGGTATGGACAAATATGATGAAGCCAGTGTCGACTGATAATGGCGTATGTGCATGTGTGCGTGCCCACCAACGAGGTTATCAAATTGTATTACTGTAAAAATTTCCTATATAATGCTTTCTGATTCAAATTGCACAGATAAACGTATCTTCCAAATTTCAATTTGCACTGCACTGTCAAATTAGCATACAAATTGTCAAAATTTAAAGAATGACATTTAATATGGCAGTTTATTATAAATAAAAAATTAATTATTGTTGTTTGGTTATCTTGCTAAAAATCGAGAATGGCTGGACCAATTTGACTAATTTTGATCTTGAAATATTTGTAGAAGTTCAGGGAAGGTTAAACGGTGTTAAAAAAGAATAATACTAAAAGCGAATTCTGGGAAATATTTGTTTGATATGTATTTTTAGAAATAACAAAGTTGTCATATATTTATAGATGCGATCAGAAATTTGTTTCATAGCTGTAGTATGAGGTCCGATCACTTTAGCCTCTTTAAAAATGTATTTTTAATTTTTACACAAATATATGTTTATTAGGTGAAACGAAGTTCTAGTTATAATTTCTATAAAAAAAGTAACGGGTAGAAACAACATTAGACATATGAGTATATTTGCCTCGTTTTCTCCATAATTTGATACAAATAACAGATAGAGAGAAAATGTAGATTAAAAATCGCGCGCTTGACGGTTGTAGGTATATTTTATATATTTTTGTGTATTTAAATAAAACACAGGGCACCGTCTGCTATAGACAAAAAAAAGGTTGACTGTATATACTCATAAATGGTAATAAACGAATGCCTAGATTTACACCATACCATATATGTTTATGGCGCCATCTAATATAGCCTATGCACACTATCTCCAACAGGAAGCAAGTTATTGTTAAAAAAACAATAGATAAAAGCATTCATCTAAACACAAGAAACAAAATATATCTGTGAACGTACTATTGCATAGTCTGCGTACGTTAATATTGTCTGTGTGTATTGTATATACTACATTATAGTCTGTGGTGTTGCGCGGCGGTCGGCGGCGACGGCCTGCGCAGGAATGCAACAGGTAACCGATTCCTGGAAGGCCGTGGTCCGTTACCGTGCCGAATATCTCCGGCAGTCAAACGTGCCGACAAGTGCGCCCGCCGGCCACTTGCGACAACGTGCGATGCACCCACCCCCCTGCCCCCTAACATGCATCACCTAGGGCTGCCCCAAAAACAACATGGAACTCACGTAACTTAAGCGTTCACTATCATAGCGTAGAAAAAAAGGACGAGTCGTATCTCAGCAAAGTTCTGTCTGTACTTTATTGGCGATTCATGCAGAATTTACAAGCGATTTCGAGCTAAAAATGCTCTTTGTACGATATGTGGCAACCCTAGCTGCTGCATTCCAAGCGACATCAAAATCGAGTTAGAAACCAGTCGAACAGTCCGCATTCTATCAGCAGCACTGGGACCTTCTTCACCTAACATTCACTTTATGACTCCAATATGGATTCCTCGAATTAATATGAACAGTTTTTCGTCATGCCATATCAGTAGCATATATGCTCTTGAATACAGATCACGAAAAATGTAATTTGTAATTCGAAGAAAATTTTTAATATTTTTGTATTCAATGTTATCGATATATAAAGGAATTATTTAACTATGTAAAACTGTAAAATGGCCGTAGCCGTACAGATGACAGATTGTCTAGAACCGTCTTGGACTGGTCTAAACAGAAAAGGAACAAGTATGTAGTTGGAAAAAAGTGGATGATGAATATAAAAAAAAAATGTGGAAATTGTTAGAGGAGGCTTTCCAGACAGGGTCTTAGTGTACTAAAATTATATTTTTGTAAAATGTATGTCAATAAGATGTGGACGAATAAAGGATTATTTTTGTGTAAAACTTCATAGAAAAAGTTCTACATATGAAAACCACTAAGAAAATCGTCTAAAAGTCCGAATCTATGGAATTTGCTACGTTTTGCGTGAGATGTGGACAAAGGTGGCCTGTTTCGCTCATTTACGTAACAGTCGATCCTTAACTTAGGATCATTCAAATATCAATGAATGATGTGAATCTAATTCAGTTTCGACGGCCAGTAATAAGTACGGCAGGGTTGTCTATGTATTAAACAATTAATAGCTAGAAAATAAACAAAATATTTCGTCTTTTGTTTTTTTGACGCGCTTTGTGTGATTGGTCAATCGGATATGGCGTGTGTGTGATTGGACGAGAGATACCAATTATAATCAAACGAAACTTCGTTCGTCTTTTGTTTTACCGTCAGCCCTTGGAAATATGGTCTTAATTTTTCACATAGTATTTATTTGTTACTTTAATATTCTTATATACCTAGTGATTACTACATAGTAAACCTACATACTTAGGTTAAGAATAGATGTAATATATTATAAAAATAATTCAAAATTAAGATTCACTATCAAATTCGTATCTCTGCCTTTACAATATTCAAACATAGAGTATTCTAACTAACACAAATAAAGAGTATTTACAACATTCTTAACTTACATAATATTTAATATTAATATTATTTAAAAAAGTTTGGTTTCTGTGATTATCTTTCTTCATACCTTATCAAATTCTGTCTAATAACTTGTTATGCTTCATAGTAAAAATAGCGTCAAATATCTTAAATGCTTCTAACATCTGTTCAGAAATCGATACCAGATCTATTAGTGAAGGGACTCCCCCACATATCCCAATCGCACTTAATTTGGGGGCATTGTCGGTCGCCCCTATCCACAGTGACATGTCATGAGAAGACAACCGAAATAGACTGAGATTTTTCTATTTACGAATATTCGTGCTAGTTCGTGTGTTTGAACCCCGCTTTTTCTATATATGGGCATAAGTGAACTCCTAACAAAACTCTCTTCTAAGTTGAAAGTCACCAGTGTGTGTTCATCATCCTATTACTTAGGTACTCAATTTTTTAATAGAAGTGATACAGCAGCTCTCAATGTCACAGATCTCGCGAGTGCATTACCGGCCTTTTAAGAATTGGTTCGCTTTTATGGAAAGGTCATAGAATTGTTTATACTACAGTGGGCAGCTGGTTCCACATAGAAGTAGTATGCGACAGAAACTGCCTTAAAAAACGCTCAGTTTCAGAACTTTAATAAAATAGCCAAAATGTTACGAGAATCTTTGACATCAGTAGTCCAGAAGTTGGAGTTTATTCTTTATTATAAGTATAGAAGATTTCCTTTTAAATGGTTAATAGATTGTAACTTCTTGAAAATAGCTCCGATTGTAAGGTCGATAATTTAAACAATATATGAAAGAGATATATCTTATATATAAAATTCTCGTGTCACAATGTTAGTCTGCATACTCCTCCGAAACGGCTGACCGATTCCTCTGAAATTTGGTAAGCATATTGGGTAGGTCTGAGAATCGGCTAACATCTATTTTTCACACCCCTAAATAATAAGGGTGGTCCACCCCTCAATTTTTTTTTTTATTTTTTAGACAAAATTTTTAATTTCTATTTTTTTATGATACAGCATTAAAAAATACATACAACCCCTAACTTTCACCCCTCTACAACCCCTATTTTTTTATTATAAATGATATACATGGCAAAAAGACGTTTGCCCGGTCAGCTAGTAAGATATATAAGAAACTATTGCTAATCTGTGGAGCGAAGTTAGTAATGTGTTTAGCTTAGTAACAATCACAAAATAGTGTTTTTTCGTTCTTCTCAGATTAGGGCGTGTCTAAGATTTATATTAACTTAATTAATGCGTAACTTCTAGTGTAATTTTTACAAGTTACAATTAAAAAAATCTGTAAAATAATCAATTATTAATTATATATCGCAATATAGGGAGAAAATTCTGCATTAAAGGTACACTGCCACAGGGACCAAACTTTTCAAATTTGTTTTAATTTTCCATTTATCCGTTTTTAATTATTATTACTATGTTGGTTAAGAATATTGTAAATACTCAGTTTGAATATTGTAAAGGCAGAGAGACGTATTTGATAGTGAGTCTCCAGTTCTAAGTTATTCATGGCTTCAGTTCTAGTGTAGGTACACTATATTAATATTATTTCTCTTGCGTTAAATTAAAAACTTTTAGATTTTTGTTTATCCGTTTTTAATTATTATTCAGTTTTTTTCTCTCTTTATGGCTCTGGCACGGTTTGTGCATTAGAATTATTCAGTTGTTAAGATAATAAAAATTAAATTAGCTTAAATTTTCCACAAATAATTGATTTTTTATTAGCGATATTCTGTGACAATTACAAGTAAGAATGAAAAAAATAAAGCATGCAAATACAGGGGTCTGGGCTCAGAATATGATTTTGTCCCATTCGGTGTCGAGACCCTTGGTCCGTGGGGTCCTAGCGCTTTAAGGCTTTTTAAAGATATTTCAAAAAGGTTAGTCGACATCACAGGAGACCGAAGATCTGGCAGCTACCTCGGACAAAGAATTAGTCTAGCAATTCAAAGGGGGAACGCTGCCAGTATCTTCGGAACCTTGCCTAAAGGGACTCCTTTTAATGATATATTTTAGTTTATGTTAAGTTTAGTTATTTATTTCAATGTATTTTATTTTATTATTAGTTTTAGTGATAATTATATGTTATATATAGTATGTTAATATAATAAACTTATATTATTACAAGTGCTGAAGCAGAAATCATTTTCTTGCAACGAAAAATTTCGTATGTTAAACTTTTAAACAATATATCTTAATCATAGTTTTTAAACTATTCCCAGTTGATAACAAAAATTTGTGTAACAATTTCACGTACAAAATTATACCCTATATTCATTCTACTACTAAAAATATTCCCCTTTTCGACGTCCCTTCCTAGAAAGATAAGAAAGTACACACATGTGCCCAACATGCACCGGAAATGTGACATCTATCTGCCCCCTGCGACGCAATCATCTAATAAGTCGGAAGAGAATCTAGACAAAAGTTTATTTTTAGATAGCTAGAAATAGAACGAAAGGTGAGCTTCGAGCGGCGTGAGCCACGTGTTAAAAATATCATCGCCCCAACCACGCATCCCCTAAACATTTCGCTTTATTGTTTTAATGTCGCTCGCACCTGGAGTATATAGACGAACTAATTAACAAATCAGTTATTAATTTGATTAATAATAAATAGGCTTTCTAACGAGATTTTAACTCTATATAAATTGTTATTTTTACTTCGGTTAAAAATTACAATTTTAAAAACCCGCCAAATGCTTCGCCTGTCAAGATGGCGTCGCACCTGTCAAGTAGCTGCTTGTAAACAAACGTCAATTTTTACAACTTATTCTTAAATAACATATATTTCTATCAAAAACAGTGTCCGACAAAATCAGACCCCAAGACAGTATGGGCCCGTCTAGGCTGTAAATTATCTAAAGTAGGTACTTTTGTCTCTTTCTGTCAAATGGCGCTTACGCTTTTTTGAAAAGAGACAGGAAGATAAACTAATGGCGCTACAACCCTTTAGGTCTGGATTCGGACCATTTGATTATTTTAATAAGAAAGTGAGTTGCTCAGTCTCTTGTGACGCCGTACGCGTAATAGCGTAATATGATAAACTCGCGTCAGGACACGTGACCTGATCGAAAATTCGTAAGACGCATGAAGAGTAGACAACTCGCGCGGCGTATTTAATGTAATATAAATTGTCATGTTTGTGTACGATAGCGCACTATATACTGATTATTAAAGCAATTCGTGTAAAATTATTCCCTAACCATTACAAAAATGCACAGCGTTCATATTCAAGTTTTCACTTCTGCCGTCACTCGCGGGTTGCACAACCGTCGATTTTTTTTTCATTAAAGCCTTCTACGACCAGAATGATTATTTTCGGGGGAATGTACTAACAGAAGAAAGAAAACGCGTGAGAAATTACATATGTTGTAATTTTTGAATAAATAAATAAATTTTTGAATAAAAAAATAAAATATGAATAATTAATGTTAGTAAAAAAATAATAAAGTGTACTTATAGACTTTTTGAATTATGGTATGAAAATTTCACTAAAATAATTATTTAAGTAAATACTTGTGTGATTAAATAAATGAATATAATAAATAAATAATGATTTAAGAATTATTACGTCGTTTGCTTTGCTTTTAAGTAACTTTCCAACGTCATCAAAATTTAATATACATACAATTAAATCAAATGTTTAGCTGAGAATCAAATACAAAAACTCTGGCTTATACGTAACTACTGAACGTGAATTGAAATGATTGTTAAAATATTTAATATCTGACATATTCACAACAAAGAGGAAAAAAATGTTAATAATGTGTTATTATTATAATTATGGGACGTGACTACAATTTACTCAAACAGACCTAGATATAGGGGAAGTCCCTCAGTGAGGTCTAGCCGTCTTTGGCCTGGATTCGAAGGATTATTTTTTTAATAGAACAGGAGGCAAACGGGATAATCTGATGGTAAGTGGATCAACGCCCATGGGCACTCAATGCCAGAGAGCTCGCGAGTGCGTTGCCGGCCTTTTAACAAAAGGTACCGTCTTTTCTTAAAGGTGTTTATCTATTCGATGTATTGATATACATCGGCTCCTCCTTCCGTGGACCTGGATTGAAGCGACTTCTAAAAAAGACACTAGAGCATCTTCATTAAACTCACTCAATACTCAAATCCAGAGGGCTCGCGAGTGCGTTGCTGGCCTTTTAAGAATCCTTGTTTCAATCTCTCGCAACAGCTATTTAAAAACTGAACTACTAATGTGTTTACGGAAATTCGAAGAATTAAATGCCACAGATTATATTATTCATGTTATATAAGAATAGAACGTGTAGACAAATTGCAGATTGTATGAATGCATTAGAGGCCCCCGAGGCTGCAGTGCGCAGGAGTTGCTTACGTCATTTCGCAGAAAACGCGGTGTCGCCTTCCTATATTTCATACTTGATTAGTCAAACAGTTGGGCATTACAATACATCGCTCAAACCAAACAACTTTCGACCATATACGAGTGTGATAAAAACCATTTTTCAGTGAGAATAAATCGAGAAATTCTTAAAGAATCTTGGACAATGTCAATAGTATTCGATATTTTTGTGATTTGGATTCATCATATGTTTGAATTATATTTTTTTTTATTTGGGCTACGTTTTAAAACAGTTATTAGTTTTTATTAATCTATTTTTAACATAAAACACTGTAGAATAGTTTTTTTAGCAATGAACAGAAAAGTAATGCGGTAAAAATGACAAAATTTAGTAAATTAATCTTACAATGTAGGATTTTATTCTTACTATATGTAATATGAGTAGGCTAAAAAAATTATATTAAGGCGAAACGAAATTCGGCGGGGGCCGCTAGTTTTTAAAAGAATGTATGAGACCCTTCAAAGGTTTGATTACCGGTGAAACAATAATTTTGTCTTTCTTAAAGATCGTATATAAGAGAAACGGACGCCATCCCATGGTCCATTAATGTATTGGGACAAGACCAATGTATGTTAAAATTGAATTCGGAAATGTTTAAAGACTGATATGGAAAGGAACAAGGGGAAGAAGAGAGCGCCCTAAAAAAAGGCGGATACAAGAAATAGTTAGCAGGACGCGAATCGAGAAAGAAAGCTATGGAGATATTAAGAAAACGCTGGATGAAGTCTTTGTGGTGGGGTTCCGTACAATGGTACTTACAGAAGGAATTTATGCTATCGAGTAAGAAGAAATCTATAACAAATCAGAATTATTATTATTTTTCTACTTGGTATTATTATTATTTATTTTATTTTATTAGAGGCGCAAACTAGCTGCTGTGGTCTCTGGCAGAATGACCAGCGCTATGGAACTTTTTGCTCCTCAGCATAATGCTGAGCCAGGGCCAATTACAACCACAGTACACACACATTGCACACTGGAAGCGAACCGAATGGCAAAAGGGAATTTTTTAATTTTAATTTTTAATTTTTATTGTTTTTGATGTCTTATTTTATTTTATTTTTTCTTTAAGTATTGTTATTTTGTGTGTTTATGTGTGTGTGTTTTCGTTTGTAATAAATGGTATGTCTATGTCTAAATCTAGTTTCTAAGTGAGCAGTGTTAGACTATTGGTTTCAGCGCGCGACTCTCATCCTTGAGGTCGTAGGTTCGATCTCCGGCAGTGCACCAATGAACTTTCTTTCTATGTGCGCATTTAAAATTCACTCGAACGGCGAAGAAAAACATCGTGAGGAAACCGGCTTGCCTTAGACCGAAAAGTCGACGGCGTGTGTTAGGCACAGGAGGCTGATCACCTGCCTATCAGATTGACAAATTATCATGAAACAGATACAGAAATCTGAGGCACAGACCTAAAATGTGGGAAGGATTTATTTATTTTTATTTTATAACAAATCAAAATATATTCAATTTGTAAAGATTGGAAATAAACGGGCTTTATTATTATTATTAAATGTTTAAACAACATTCATCTTTTGTTTTATATGTTGCCACATGAAATAAATAGTTCTCACGGCTCCCAAAAGGTACGATACTGTATGTAAGTCAAGGATATGATATGAACCGTGGGAGAGTGGCGCATGTGAAACTGAAACTATAAGGGAACAGGAAGTGATGACTTATGTACGCTAGTCTATGGTTATTACTATTTACTGGCTGGTCATAAATTAAAAAAAAAATACTGAACAATGAGGTCTATTACGAAATACGAAGCTTCGGTTGACGGAACTAAATATAACTGGCATAAAGTTAAATTTCCATAAAAAAAACTATATCTTAATATACATAAATTACGTGTCACGTTGTTTGTCCGCGATGGACTCCTAAACTACCGAACCGATATCAATCAAATTTGCACACCGTGTGTAGTTTGATCCAACTTAAAAGATTATTATATTACATCTCAATTTATACCCGCAATATTATTTTATTTTATTATTTGATAGTCACAATTCTAACAGATGGCGCTGTGTTGAAAGTATCAACGTTTCACATAAGCTACAATTCAATGGCATAACCACCAAAAAAGCATGTTGGTCCCCGTGACTGGTGTTCTCCTACCGTTTCCCTTGAATATTTTGCTACTTTGTAATATAACAAAAACCTTAGCCACAGCAACGCTTGGCCGGTCTGCTAGTATGTATATATAAGAATGTCATTCAAATCATATTTTTGTATAATTCATCTATGGTTCCGAAACGAAATATATTCGCACAATTCGGATCGGAAGACATTTGGTAATAGCCTTGCAGGCAGATTGGAAATAAACGGGCGATGGAAGATGGAATACCGAAATAAACGAGCTTGCCGGAACGCCCAAAAAGGGCAGTCATTGCAGCCCATAGACACCCATTTTTAGTGGGTGCGTTGCCGGCCTTTGAGGGAGGAGTACACTCGAAGTTGTCAAAACAATAGGTGTTTGAAATTTGACGCTAGAAGCACGTTACGGTGGTTTAGTTGTAAGGGACTGTACAGACTATTAGTATTTATTTTTATAGAACGAGGGTAAATGGGCAAGAGGCTTATCTGATGTTAAGTGAAACCGCCGCCCATGTACACTAACACTGCCAGGCTCGCAAGTGCGTTGCCGGCCTTTCAAGAATTTGTACGCTCTTTTCTTGAAGTACCCTAAGTCGAATTGGTTCGGAAATACTTCAGTGGGCAGCTGGTTCCACATAGTGGTGGTGCGCGGCAAAAACTGCCTTAGAAAACGCTCAGTTGTGGAACGACGGACGTCAAGGCGATACGGATGGTAGTTTATATTGATACTCTCAATGCAAGAGGGCTCGTGAGTGCGTTGCCTAGTATAGAAAATGCGACCTCAAAACTAATGCGAAAGGAAAATATCGCGGTGAAGAAGAAATGATTGATACAAAAGTCATATTATGTCAGGTTGATCACCAAACCTATAAATGATATTTATTATTATTTTATGTATTAATACTTCGTTGCATTGACATAATACAAATTTAACATAATTAAATGAAAAGGAGGGCTTATTTATCGCTTTCGAGCGATCTCTTCCAGGCACTGTGAAAAAAGTTATTAGAGAAGCGCCACTGATTTACTACTACAGAATACAGATTATGAGACTTCAAATCCGTTTAAGTCCAGAAATTACACTTTCACCACACTAATAGTGCCAGAATTATACTAGTGGTCCTACTATAGGTATTAATTTAGTCTTAATAAATATATTTTAATTGTTTTTTAGTCTTGATTGGTGTGTAGTAAGTACTACCTAGCGAGCTGGTTTGGCTTAAAATAGAATATTTTCCTTTGAAATGAAAAGTAATGGATACCTATAAAAAGGAAACCCAAAATGGCATTATATCTGTCAAATATTATTATTACTCTATGATTTAATACCGTCGCTAACATCAGTTTCGCCAGCTCCTGGTCTTTTAATGTTAATTGTCTTACTGCTTTGAATTGCTAAGGACACAATTCAATAAAAAAAAAGTGTGTGTACACGCGTTAGAAGTTACACTTCTTTGGCGTAATAAGATAAGAATCTTATCCAAAATTTTATTCTACGTTTGTAGAAAAAACGACACTAACAACAGAAAAAACTAAAATGTTGACTAAAGCTAACTTCAGGGTGTCGGTTTTTTGTGACGTGTGCGCGCGCATCGTAAAAAATTACTCTCATAATTTTTCCCTAACGCGCAAAGATGTATAACTTCACAAATATTGAATGAAAGCAATGGTTCACCCAAATTATGAAATGTTTCTTGTATGCCTAAACTACGTACGTACGGTGGCTAATGCAATTGAAATAGCAGTTCTCCTGGTCCGTCACAAGACGGGAGGACAAGTCCTCTGAGCGGGGCGGGGGGACCCGGGAGCAGGAATATTCAAAGCGTGAGAACGCGCGCGACCCGCATGCCGCGACTTCACATATCTCACGCGCAACCTCTAATGCGCAGCACAGGAAAATAAACTCTATTGCATAGGAGATAAAGTCGAAATTTTCTTTCTAACATTTTGCGGTTATCGCTCAGAACATTCGAGGACAATACTTTGCTAGTAGGTACGACTGGCATTGGCCCGGATACTATCGATGAGCGCGCTCGTCCATTCTCTAATCTTCAGCAAGTACCTAAGTTCGTTCCAAATTCAAAGTTTATACAAGAACTATAAAACATCATTGATTACAACGATAAATATACCTACGTTCGTTAATCATGTGATTTAGGCCGTGGGCAAAGCTCGACGTCAAAAATGTGAAACATTAATGGTCCTTTTATTGTCAGTCGTTGAAACGCTGTGGGCGTGTCGTAAAACATTTTTCGCGAATAACTAGGGGCCGATTTTATTTTTGCGGTCAATTCGTGGAACGGATTTTATGTACGGAAATAAACCCTTTCTGAAGCGTAAATAGGCATATGTAACAGATTTTAAAATAAGAACACCAAGATAAAACAACGTAAATATATTCGTAAAAAAGTTAGTATATTTTATATAAATTTATATTTAGAACTGTAAAATGCTGAAAATTTTAAAATTGGAACGCCATGAAATGTTGAAGGCTCGTTAGGGGTGTGCATGGTGTGCGGGCGTGGGTTTCGGGGCCCCGGGCGTCGACCTCGAGAAAGGCCCGTCGGGCGCTCGCCTTTTTACGCGCTCTTTCCCGCGGCCGCCAACCCCGCGGGCCCCTGGCGGTCGCCGCCCGCAGATAGCGAGCCAGCTGTCGTCAACCGATGTTCCGTCTGACCGCATTATATTTTCGCGAAAATTTTGCACCAATTTTATTTTTACATTATTTGTATATAAAAATGTTGTTAATTATATATCAAAATATGTTTGTTGATTATAAGTTTCGTATATTATTAGCTTTAGTTTACGGGAGTACTATAAATTAAATTAACTTCTTAATCAAAACGCGAATTTATTTACGTTTCGAGTGCTTTTTAGTAATCGCAGTCAGCCATAGACAAATAAATGTAGATAACTTCAATATAATTTGACACGTGTCTATTTGAGTTAGGTAGCAAATACAATTCCGATATGTCAATTGGAATTTATTAAATCTTAGACATGTTTATTCGGGTAACAGAATTGTTCCAACTGAACCAGTCTGTATCTAGGACATTCGTAAATGTTTAAACTTAGTTTTGTACGCGAAACGCCATTGTTTTATTATTGGTATTTATAACAAACAACACTTCTTCATATTAGATTATTTTTAGTATCGTATGGTAACAGAGAATAATATATATTATGATCAAATGAAATCTAACTATAGCGGCCTATTTCAAAATTAATAATAGTCGTTCGTTATAATAAAAAATATCGGAAAAGCGGGCCGCGAATTGGCGTCCTCTGGCCGCCGCTCCGCCGCCGCTTCGCCCTAATTAAACAATAATCGAAAAACTACAATGAACGGGCGCGCGGCTCCCTGCCCCCGCGCCCGCGACCCGCACGCCGTGACGTCACCATTGCACTCCTCATTATCGCCTATGTTGAAACATTCGAATTTCAAATTATAAATTTTGCATGTGACCACGTAATCGCTAAGAAATACCTAATTGCTAAAATAGATATTGTTTTTTTTAAATAATGGGATTAAAATCATTAAATTCTAATCTAAATTAAGATGTATTATTCATAAACATCGCTACTAAGAGTAGTTTAATTTTAAAGTTTTACTTACATGAACACAGATTATAGACAAAGCGGTCATAGTCTAGACTCTAGACTCGCTGAACGAAAACTACGCGCGAAACTAACATCGCGCAAATCGCTTGTCATTGCTCGGATATTCTGTTTTATTTGTATAAATAATAAAAGAAACAAATTACTTAAAACTATAATTTTTTAGCATTCATTTCTATACTTTCAGTATTATTTTTGACGAAATTGAAACATACAATTTTAAACTACAACAATCACTTTACGATTTAATTTTTTTACCATTTCCTTCGATGAAAAAATTGTTGATGAAAAAAATGCCTGTTTGACACCCCTAGGTATTTTCCGATCGTTGGGTTATGGGGCAAAGAACTATTACGCGCGCCTACGTCACAATGCGTCACCACAGGTGACGTCACATATTCAAAATCATGATTGATGCTTAAAATCATATTGAATATTTCCATTCCTTTATGATTTAGAAGACTTTACTTTTTATTCAAAACCTTGTTTTTGTAGTCGGTTAAAAATGGCTCCAATACATACTGAAATCGTTTACTAATCGGGCAATAAATAAATAAACCAGTGGCGTTACAACCTTTTTAGGTCTGGGCCTCAGATTTCTGAATCTGTTTCATGATCATTTTTCAATCTAATAGGCGAAAAGCCTGTGTCACGCCGTCGACTTTTTTTTCTTTTCCTTCCCTGTACGAGCGATTGTATTACGCGCACATTGACAGAACGTCCATTGGTGCACAGCCATCGAACCTACGATCTCACGGATGAGTACTGCTTATTACCTAAACATACATATATATATATAAACCATTCATAATAAAGAAATTATGATTATGCGCTAAAAAGTTTTAAATAACGATACATGTTTATTATATACTAAGATCATCTTAGATTCAGATCACTGGTTTCCGACCCAACTCCATTTAGGGCCTTTCACGAATAGAGCGTCAGAATTCTTAAAAAGACGGCAACGCACTTGCGAGCCTTCTGGCAATGTGAGTGTCCATGGGCGTATCAGGTGAGCCTCCCGCACGTTTGCCTCCTATTAGGTATATTAAAAAAAAAATATTTTTCAATACGTGGCTTTCCTCACGATGTTTTCCTCTATATGAGCGAGTAATAAATACATGGTGCAGTTGGGGTTCGAACCTACGACCGAAATGAGAATCGCTCAAAATTACACTGCTCGTGCGTATTAAATATTTTGAAATAATTTGCATTAAACAAATCCAAAGCTAATAAAATATTTCTCTCGAACTCAGTCAGTCGTTTAAGAAATTAATATCACTTGGCGATCGTCAGAAGTGCAGATTGCATTTCTACGTATTGATCAGGCGGAGGCGTCTCAGATGACACTATTGTACTATTAGAATACCTATAGTAAATCACTATTCGAATTTTTTGATTCGTAGTTTTTTATTTATTTACACTTGGCGAGATATACAGTAGATATAGATAAGGAGGGAAACAGACCTTATGGAGCGATCTATTAAAGGCAAAAGTAAAAAGTATTACGTAATCGGATTTACAGTAAAAGTAAGTAAGTTAAAGTAAGTAAGTTTTTTGTAGGAATCCTCGAAAATGCATCTCGTTAGCAAGCATAGACAATGTGTGGGTAATATCTGTTAAAAAAGTAAATAATTACTGTTGACGTAATCACCAAATAAGACAAAGACCCCCCTCCACCCTATAGTGCTTACGTAATACGTATACGTAATAATAATTAAATGAACGACCAAAAACACTGTAAGGAAAATAAAATTGGGTGATCTCAAGAAGTGCTAACCTACGGTAAATATACAATTAGTTAGACGAAGGATGGAACAAAACATAGCAATCAAAATTTATTTAATCATATAACATGAACAATATTTTAATATAAGATCTAAATTTAAAGGTCAGCAACGCAATTGCAAGTTCTCATGTGAGAGTTTATGCGCGGCGTTTGGCTATCCAATAAAAAATAGATTCACTAACCAGTAAGCAAGAGAGAGAGAGAAAAGAACTGGCAAGGAACCTTTACTTTTTAATTAGCTTTGTCAAAGGAAATTGGAACTTCATACTTCACTTGACATATTATACTAAATGTCATAAATCATAATAATGAGATAGAATTTAATAGTCTTTGATTTTTCTTAACTTCAATAGGCTCGCTTTTATCTTTTACCAAAAACACTTCAGTTAATTTTTCCTTTTCAATAAAATTCATTCTTAGTATGATTCACACATTCGCTATGGCAACTTTTAATACTTATAAAATTTGCTTTTTAATTAATGTCTAGATTAATTGTCTAATAAGCGTATCAATCAAAAATCTATCTTAATTGCTACGAGTCGTAGATATCTACAGGGTATAATTCAGAAACAGTAATAGCAGTATTGGCCTAGTGGCTTCAGCGTGCGACTCTCATCCATGAGGTTTCATCCCCGGCTGTGCACCAATGGACTTTCTTTCTATGTGCCATTTAACTTGCGATAACATCTTGAGGAAACTGGCTTGCCCAAAAAGTCGACGGCGTTTGTATCACAAAAGGCTAATCCTTCTTGCCTATTAGATTGACAAATGATCATGAAATAGAAATCTGAGGCCCAAATCCTAAAAGGGTTGTAGCGCCACTGATTTATTATTATTTTTTATAATTCAGGAACAAGGATTTAGACATACGGAAGGCATAGTTCGCGCTAGGACTCGGAACTCACCCTAGGAACCGCCTCAATCTATCTATATATCTATCCTATTAATTCATAATTCTGAATTTTAGAGGCTTTGATAGTACTATGTCATATCCACGTAAGCAATTAGTAGCTAATACATATAATCTTGAGTAGGGAATCACCAAAGGCATGAAAGCGTAACACACTTTCGCATTTATTAAAAAATTGTGCGTATACGGTGATGTAATGCGATATCATTTTTCGTTTTTGTTCAACCCGAACAAAGACTACTTTAAGACAGAGTTAGTATAAAAAAAGCAAGATCTGGGACGCAGTATCTGTTACATTAGTTTTTCAGCCTGCTGTGCCTGACACGATGTCAGCTCTTTACGTCTATGCATGCGGGTTTCCTCGCGATGTTTTCCTCCACCGTACTAGCGAGTGTGCACATAGATTGAAATGTTGACATGTGTCAGGCATAGAAGCTTGATCACCAACTTGTCTATTACAAAAATAATCACGAAACAACAGATACAGGAATCTGTAGCCAAGATTTGCAGCGTCACTGGTGTTTTTGATTTTACAAGCAAAACACGACCTTGTCTTGAATGGAATGAAATGCGTCTGTCCCATGCCCCACCATGAACCTCTTTACCCCACTTTGAAGGTACATTTGTTACATGTAAGTATATCACGTTACAGAGTACTTGAAATGCAAATTTGTGGAATGCGGATTCATTGCATCATCGCGTATAGACGCGTTGTTGACTCATTGTTTCCATTTTCCTTTTTGATTTTTCCATGTCCTACGTTTGTTAGAACTATGGTAGAAAATCGAACCAATCATATTGGTAACTATTTATACTAAGTCAAAAATTAGTAATAACAGGTGTCTCAAAAGAAAGTTTACATTTATTTAGCGTTATGTGAAAATATTAGACGACCTCTTGGTGCCTGAACTTCGAAACTTTCCTATAACCAAAGAACATGGTTCCAGCAGGGCGGAGCAACGTCACACACGTCCAATAGATACGTCTCTGCCACGAGTTCGTGAAATTTTCTCAGGAAAATTCATCTTCAGGAGAGGTGACTTAAATTGGCCTCCACGCAGTCCTCATTTAACCCCTATGGATTTTTCTTATGGGGTTATCTTAAGTCTAAAGTCTACGCCAATAAGCCGACTTCTCTGGCGCAATTGAAAGAAAATATCCGTCACGAAATGGCAGCCATCACTGAGTCCACCTGCCGAGCCGTCATAAGTAATTTTATTGTTCGATTAAATGAGTGCCGCGAACGCGAGGGTCTACATTTGGACGGTATTATTTTTAAGAAATAAATTCCTAAAATGTGTACTTTGATAATGAATTAACACTTTTTTGATATATGACTTACTTTTTTTAAATCGATGAACTAAATATGAACTTCCTTTTGAGACACTCTGTATAACCTGCCGGCCAGCGGCTCACTCATAATTATTATGACGATGGAAAGCTAAGCTTTTTAAGCAAATGAGGCTTTATTAAAAAGGCTTAAATTTGACCTGCTGACTTCTCGACCACAGATCTGCCTGATCGCGTGCCTGTTATACTTATAAACGTCAATATTTAAAAAAAATAAAGAAAGAACAGAAAAAAATAAGATTATGAAATTTCTTTAAATTTTAGACGTTCAAGTATCACATCGTTTCCTACACATAGGTATATTTATAAGTTATGAATAAAAATACTATAAACATAGACTTACAAGAGCGTCTGCAAGCAACGGCATGACTGACAGGTGCAAGCACGGGTAGGTAGGTAATGTAGTTACTTCCGACCTGACAAACAACATTCAGAAGCTTAAATGATATTATTAAACCAAAAATCATATTATGATAATATCTTTTTCTCTAGATTTTTTTTACAAAACTAAAAAAAATTGTTGCGCTACAACCTCTTTAGGTCTTGGCCTCAGATTGAATCTGTTTCATGATAATTTTTAAATCTAATAGGCAAGTGGGTGATCAGCCTCCACACGCCGTCGACTTTTTGGGTCTAAGACATTTCGGTTTCCTCACGATGTTTTCCTACACCGTCCGAGCTAATGTTAAATGCGCACATACAAAGAAAGTCCATTGGTGCACAGACGGGGATCGAACCTACGACGTCAGGGATGAGAGTGGCACGCTGAAGCCACTAGGCCAGCACTGCTCTGCTTTTTTTTTAATAAAAAAATTAAGATCTGTCGCGATGAAGACTGATTAAAACTCGTCCCCAAAACAAAATTAGACTTTAATCTTACGCTTTAAAGTCTATATTAACTAAATCAGTACAATTTCTCTAAGCCACGTGACTTTTCAATACGTTATTGCAACACCTTCCGACTTTTAAAAACCAACCAAATGTCGAAAGATTTTTTTTGTAGAACAGGGGGCAAACGGGCAGGAGGATCACCTGATTTTAAGTAATACCGCCGCCCATGGACACTCTCATAGCTAAAGGGCTCGTATGTCATTGTATGTTTCTTTAATAATTTTTAAATTAGTCGCCGTGATATTACTTATATCCAATTTGATTTAGTCATTCGAGAGCCAAAAAGAAGATCTAAGAAAGCCTAGATTTGACTTAGCCCAAAACATTCCTCACGATGTTTACCTCTTAAGCAATAACGCACATAGGAAAAAAGTAATTCGAAGAAACGTACGACCAGTGTCAAACACTGCTATTACAGTCATTTGTTTCGCGGGGAAGTCTAAACTGAATTAGCGCGACATGACTGGTAGCGCGATCAAGCATATGTAGTACTGTGTTATGTAATTATTTAACTATTAGTAAACATTATATTCAACTTGTTAGCGCATAAGAAGTTAAAATTAATCGGAATAAAAAATTGTTCACATTAAAATTATTAATTCTTTGTTTAAAATAGGTATATCCACGGCCCACATAAAAGTTGAGTAGACTTTTAAAATTTCTTTAAAGGCTGTATATTACAATAGTGAAAATTGGTTTCAGTAGTTCCCAACAAATAAACAAACTTTGGTGTGGCTAGGTGTCAAGTTTATAAATCGTTACTTATAAACAAAAGTTTGTAAGGCTACAACACATACATACATATGCTCCAAAAACATTCCTATACATTCCCTTCTAAGCTCCACGAACAATAGTGGTACACTACGATGATAACATGCATAAAAAATGTCATACATTACATAGTAAACATCTGGCGTACGGTCCATACTCGCGCGCACCTAGTATTGGTGCAACGTGCGCGGGCGCACAGCACTGACTGCAGAGGCGCCCTCTGACCGGCGCATTGTCAACAACCGAATGAATGGAAATGAGCATCGTATAACACGAATGCATTGGCCCATATTTCTTGATAATGTTACACCTTTGATCCATTTGTAAATAAAAGTTGTTGACTAAAATCTTTGTCTACGATACAATCTAGGATTGAATATTGAATCTGCCTAGACCAGGCATCCTGCGGCGCATAAGGTGGTCATGGTCTCCTAGGTTCGATGCCCAGCGAAACAATTATTGTATTTGATTTGCAGAGGCCGATCGGGATATAAAGAAGTTATTTATAAAAAAAAAATCCTATTTGTTTAAACTTAACGATTTGCTTATTAAATAAAATTAGTTTTGCGTACTTACCTCATACATACCACAAAGCCATGTCGGCCTTTTGAATATCGCTCTCTTGAAAGACTAAATTACGCTGCTTCTGAAATGACTGTAATATATACTATATACTATAATATATGAAGTGTGAATTTATAATATGCCTATTAGTTCATCTTTATGTCCTAAAACAAAAATGGGCGGGGAACGCAAAATGACTTTAAAGACATGTAAAGGAGATAGGGGAAGAGAGGAGGAAAGGGGAGAAAAGGTGGATAGAAGAAATAGTAGATAGCGTTAGCAGGAAGCGAATGGCGAAAGAATGCCATGAACAATATATTTGGAAAAAGCTGGAAGATTAACCGAGAAATGGTTCCGATCAACGGTAGGTACTGAAGGAAGCTATCAGATATAAGAACATAACAAATCTAAGCTGTATATTCTACTTTTGTAATAATCGCTAATCAAACGGGACTTTATTATATTATTAGTTCATGTATTGTAAAATTACTAATACTAATCTAAAATTCATACTTAGACGAATCAAAAACCCTCTCGTCATTTAATTTTATTTGGAAGTGGTCATAAATCTTAATATTAACTCGTTCGCCATTCATATTATATTGGTTAAATGATAAATGGCTGCATCATTGTATTAATATGGGGTAATAAAATACACATTTCTATAATACATAGTTATGGTTTATCCAATTTATAGTTTCAACTTAAATAATCATATAATTACGATGATTTGCAGGCAGTGGTAGTGGCTTTAGACTGAGACCCAAAACTTATGAGCTTTCATTCGAAATTCGTATATCCTACTTTTCTTTCGTATTTGATACACGAGACACTTGCTTCACACCAGTGTTCCATGCTCCTATATACATAATTTTTAATGTTAAAATTTTGAATAGTTCACTTGAGAAAGAAATTATTAACGAAACACAGTAAGTAAAATTCATAATTTAATTAAAAGCTGAAATTAATATTCGAAATATTTTAATAAATTTTCGAACCCCTTAACAATCAAATTGCCCCCCTGTGGGGCTTGTGCCCCACGTTGGAAAACACTTGCTTTAGACCTTATGGACGGCGTGTGGCACTTTTAAAAAAAATTGTTATTTCAATTATTTACGTTATCTAACTAAAATCTAATATATTATATAATAATCGATTTATAACGTTCCTAGCAGAGACGTACAGTTAATAAAACTATTACTTTCGTAATAAGATGTAGTTATAGGTTTAAGCATCTTTTGAGCAGTTTCGCATGGCAACATTTATTATTACCTACTGTGATATTATGTTTATTATTATAAATTTGTCTCATGTTAAGTAACAATAACGAAAGCGATTTGTAAGTTTAGTTTATGCCTATAAGAATATATTAAACTAGTATGGAATAGTATATACAAAATATTTTAAAACCCGTTATCTGTACACAAATAAAAACATATTTTCTTAACACGTAAATTATATAAATTGTGTATGTAACAAGTATATGTAGAGAAGAAAGCGCATTTATTGGTGCAGCTGCGCACGCGCAAGTATTCGGGAGCCGTGTTTGGGTGTAGGGTCATTGACCGCGAAGCGCCGCGGCACCCTTCCTTTTCTAGTGCAATTCCTGTCGTTTGTCACGTCATCCAAAACATTCATCTTATCTTTAAATTATATTTAGTTGGTAATAAAGCCCTCCGACTTTCTAACTCCAAAGATAAATTACTTGTCTGAGGGTCCTGGGTTTGATGTTTACACAAGAGAGATATTATATGTTAGTGATTCTTTTAAATGGATAGAAACAATTGCGTATATAAAACCAGTTTTTGGAGATATTAGAAACTTCTACAACATATCAGTGAGTATAACAGCGTACCAATTCTTAAAATCCGGCAACGTCTTTTTCTTTATTTTTTTGCGACTGAAGCGCAAACTAGCTGGTGTGGTCTCTGCCAGAATGACCAGCGCTGTGGAACATTCTGCTCCTCAGTATAATGCGGAGCCAGGGCCAATCACAGCCATATAACACACACATTTCACACTTGAAACGAACCGAATGGGAAAAGGGAAAACAATTTTTTTTTATTAATCTCTCATTATATTTTCTTTGATTATTGTTATTTTGTGTGTTTATGTGTGCGTGTTTTGTCTATGTCTATTTACGTTCTGGCAGTGTGAGTGTCCATCGGCGGTAACACTTAACATCAGATGTGCCATCTTTAACATAACCCGAAAGCCAAAGATTCGATATACATAAAATGATTACTAATTGGAAAACCAGCTTTTAACGTAATTTCCAGCTTTGTTTGAGTTCGTAGTTAGTCGTCTTCACGGTGTAGGTACTGTATTTAATGCAGGTATAAACTTTCTTTGTTTATTTATGTGGAATGCGGAGCGTTGAAACACACATTTAAAATATAAAAAAATATTTTTTAGTTTTTTTTTTCACTAACGGATATAAACGTGAATTTATTGAAATGCGTATACTTGATGTTTTAAGCAGCAAGCGTAAAATCGATTTATTGAATATATGGACTACAAAGGGCTATCAATATTAGCAGTGTTGGCCTAGTAGCTTAGGCGTGCGACTGCGCTGAAATCATGACCTTGGACTAATAGAAATTTCTTTCTATGTGAGCTATTAACACTGGCTTGTAGGGAGAAGACAAACAACAACTGATCATCTTTCTTAACCAAGGTGGAACTGCCCAGGATAAAACTCGAATCTTTTATTGAAACTGTTACTATATAGGTTTATATAACACACAAACTTGTGTATACTGTCATATTCATCATCATTTAAACATTGTGTGACTCTGAAGCGAATTCTAGGTCCGCCCTTGGATGTTTTAGTCTCTAAACTTTAAAAGCAATTTCTAACCCCCAATTTACCGCCGCCCATGGACACATAACGCGGGCTCGCCCTTTTAACTGTATATTCGAAAAAAGCTTTTGATTTCCGATATGACGAATAGAAGAAATAAAAAACAAAAGATGCTGTATACTTAACTTTTAATTACATAACAAATTCGTTAAAAATACATTAAACGACTAAATTACAATAAGTACTTTGTACGAATAGGTATTAAACGCAACAAGATGGTACTCATATCATTTCGATCGCATATAAATTCTCCAAAATAAATATAAATCTCTTATTCCAGCTATTTACAGCCAACGTCAAATAAATCAGAAAATAAAACTAATTTTAAAGAATACTTTCATATTTTTACACTTACACTTTTAATTTACATAACAAGAATGTAAGAAAAATGATAACGCGTTTTGATTGGCCAATGACCAATCACAGACACGCGACACGATCCCTTCAACCAATCACAAACAAACGAATCGCGCCATCTTTTGTTTTACATTCTCACGGGAGACCTTATTGATAAACGTACTATGAGCATTAAATAATCATATCTACTGCGAATACATATCAAAAGATTAAGTACGTTTATAAATAAGCTAGTACCTACATACTATATACAGTTACATTTGGCAAATCAATCCATTAGCACGCTCGAAATATATCCATTTGAGAAAACAACGTACTAAAACTTCATTATTATATTGTAGTTTAGAAACTCAAACTTAGCGAATTCTATTGCAAAATAAATGTGTTGTAATCATTTTCTACAGATATATTACAGCCATTTTGTAGACTCTTTGGGTGAGTCAGAAAGAAGCGCGAACTATCACTTCCTAAATCAAAATCCAAAAAAAAATGCGTACTCGTTTCAGAATCTTACCCAAAGTAGTCACGAGAGCTATGGTTAGTGCGTATATTGAAGTAATGACGTCGCTACATTGCGATCTTTTACGAAAGTCGAAGAAATAAAGAGTTAATTGAGGTTCTAAAAGCCAAATGGCTTTTAACGTCAATGCCTACTCTTTTACGCACTAAGCGTAAAAACACAAAACTTTACAAACTTCAAAAACAACTTCGAATTTTCAGTACTGAACGGAGTTAAAACAGAAGGAAATTTTACGAATACGACATGGTAAACGAAAAATCTGCGACAAATATCATACCGCTGTATGTTTCGTAAAGCGATGTACGGCACCAAGATATATCATTATCACATTGTCAAACTCAAAAATGTGTCTAAAATTTACGTATACTGTCTCAAATGAAGTCGTGAAAGGCACAGCGTGATTGTATATTTGTTCATTTACCCAAGGCCTACGTCTAAACACATCATCACCAGGAAACCGATGATGCAGCCCCACGTAGCCAACTTGCCGTTACCCCTGTAACAAAATATTAAATATAAATATCTTTATTATATATATATTTTACACTCTTAGGGATGGGAAATTTTCACCACTGATAATGCCTGGATTGACTTGCACTAAAGGAAAACAATTTCGCAAATCTTAGCGAAGTCTTCGTGTAAGCGAAGTCGTGTCGATGTCTAATAATATTTTTCAGGAGGCGGATCACCCCAAGTTAAGCGTGAAATAAAAAAAATAATAAACCAGTGGCGTTACAACCTCTTTAGGTCTTGGCCTCAGATTTCTGAATCTGTTTCATGATCATTTGTCAATCTAATAGGCAAGTAGGTGATCAGCCTCCAGTGCCTGACACATGCCGTCGACTTTTTGGGTCTAAGACATGTCGGTTTCCTCACGATGTTTTCCTTGACCGTTCGAGCAAATGTTAAATGCGCACATAGAAAGAAAGTTCATTGGTGCACAGCCGGGGATCGAACCTACGACCTCAGGTATGAGAGTCGCACGCTGAAGCCAGTAGGCCAACACTGCTCAAAGCGTTAAGTAATAATACTATTTATTTGTGAGGCAATAGTTCATTAATTAAAAATTTTGGCCGCCTATACACCTGCAACACCTGATTTGCAAGTGTGTTGCCGGCCTTAAAGGGATACGAAATCCTTTGCATAAACGCCTCCGCACATTAACGTTCATCAAATACACTAGCAATAATTTACTTCTAGACTTTATGTATCCGCTATCAAATTAGGGCCCATACACTTTCCGTTAGGTATGTTGTCGTCATCCATTGAGAAATAAGGACGACACGTGTATATCAAAAAGGTATACACACATCACGCACAGATAGACAATAGTCATTGACTGCCAGTTCAGTCCACTAGCGGGAAATCGCGGCCATTTTAAAACAATTCCTCGTATTTTCAATCGGGACGGTTCTTATTAAAATAATACGTAAATAAATTTTTTTAACAAAAAATCGAATTCGTTTTAAATGTTTTTTAGTAATCTTGCACAGTCACGAAATATTCGCATAAATAAACATAAACAATATGTAAAATTGTGGCCCATTTAGGCGTTTAAAATGATTTCTGGGTAATTTAATTAAAACATCAATACGTCGTAACAATAAAAACAATCAACCATTCATTTGATTGAATATCATATGATAGATTTCTAAAAATGTTACTAAATATTAAAATAACAATAAAGTTATTTTAAAATGAAATCCGAAATATTTTTGTAATTGAAATCAGTCGTAACTGAATACTGCCCATACCAATCAAACATGTGATACAAAGTGTAAATAAAAGACCTGATTAATAATTCAGTTTCAACAGTCCAAACTATTAATACCCAGTAAACGTAGCTTATTGTAATAACACTTAGCAATGGATGCTGATCACGTCTTAACTGGGGAAGACCAGTTGAGCACACGCCGCTGTATTTACCCATATTATCGCCTTATGTTGTAATTGTATCTTCATACCAGATCCTACTTCATTATCCAGACTGTTTAGTAATTTTATTAAGTCTACCGGGATAATCAGTGGTGCTACAACATTATTAGGTCTGGGCCTCAGATTTCAAGTAGGTGATCTGTCTCCTGTGATACACACGCAGTCGACTTTTTGGGTCTAAGGCAAGCCGGTTTCCTCACGATGTTTTCCTTCACCGTTCGAGCGGAGCGTTAAATGCGCAAATAGACAGAAAGTCCACTGTTGCACAGCCGGGCATCGACCCGTCAGGGATTAGAGTTGAATGCTGAAGCCACTAGGCCAACACTGTTCGGCTACGATCCGGATACGGCATATTTATTTATTTAATTATTTGCTCAACAGTATACAGCTACTCACTAAACAATATCCAAAAATTTACATTGTACACAAAAGCCAAAAACGGAATACACATTCAAACGTAAACAAAGCACAGTTTCAACTTTCACCTATATATACAAAAAATATAACAAAGTATATATGTATTTATAATAAATTCTAAGATTCATTGATCATTATAATATACTAGCAAACTCGGCGAACTCCGTTTCGCCACCAGATGGCTTCGTTTTATGTAACATTTTGTTTCGTGATCCCGCTTTTCTGTTGATATTTTTCCTGAATTTTCTTTGCTATAAACCTCACGGAGCCCGAGACCTTTCCAACGAATGCAAACCGTGGATATCGGTTCGTGCGTTCTGGAGTTATAGATAGCGTCAGGAAGGAAAACCCGACTTATTTTTATATAGTAGATATTTAATATAAAGGAAGAATAACAAAGCCATTATTAATAAAAGATACCAGATATATTTATGAAAAAAAGCTTATTTTTATTATCGTACTTAAAATATTCGATTAATATCGAGATAAAAATAATCGGAAACAATTACGTAGTAGGTATATAGGTATATGCCACACGTAAACATCTTTGTAAAAATAGTTATATCTCTAAATCATTTAATCATCCCAGAACATTCAATCTTCTTCCTAACCACTTGTTCGTACTATAAACTCCTAATAAGGGACGACGGAACATACATGAAGAATATGATGATAAGAAATGAAAAAGCGATAGAGCCAAACCAGAATTCTATTCATGCCCTCCCAAAAAATGTCCTTCGCAAAGGATGCGCTGCAATCTGGAGGTAGGTCAGGGAGTGCAGATTCCCAGACGATGACGTCATTAGACAAACTAGAACGCTCCCGACTTTATCCCGTAACAAACATTTTATATATTGATACTGGCGAGACGGTGACAAGCCCACGCACACATTAGATTTACTTCATACTTCAAAAACGCAAATATTTACGATAAATAGACGTCCGATCAAAGTTACGGACACATTTCTACGTCCGTCATCATCATTTTTCATGTCAATTTTAATAGTTTTCTTCAATCTGACATTTAGAAGTAAGTCTCTTCATGACCACAAATGCTGTGAAGGATTCCAAACGTCGACGTCGATTTAAAAAAAATTGCATTTCCTTTAAAACTTTTATTTAAGTAGTGCCTTTTAGTATAAGACGGTTTCCTTACAATGTGACGTGCAATTTATTTCCGCAACTCAATGTAATCTATACTAATACTACAAAGAAGAAGGATTTGTATGTAAGTATGTTTCTAACGAAATGGCCCAAAAAGTACTGGACCGATTTTAAAAATTATTTCTGCAAGATAAAATAAGGATATTTATTATATTAAATCTCAGTGAGATGTTTTTAAAAATTACCCGTTTATGTAGTGTATTCTGTTATCATTTTGTTTCCATCAAGTCTTCACACAAAGGGAGCGAGTACTATTGCTCAATACATTACTATTTAGGTATGTCGTTTTTACGTTTTTGCCAAAATGTTAAAAAAATAAATGTCCATACGTGCGAAGGCGGGACAGGCCGCTGGTACACAATATATTCGAACGAAAAATCTAACGATTACTCCCACTCTGCCCTAGCCCTATCTTAGGGTAGGTGCCAAACAATCCTTAGGATAGGTGCCAAACAATCCTAAGGAAAGGTGCCAAACAATCCTTAGGGTAGGTGCCTAACAATCCTTAGGGTAGGTACCTAACAATCCTTAGGATAGGTGCCTAACAATCCTTAGGGTAGGTGCCAAACAATCCTTAGGGTAGGTACTTAACAATCTTTAGGGTAGGTACCTAACAATCCTTAGGATAGGTGCCAAACAATCCTTAGGATAGGTGCCTAACAATCCTTAGGATAGGTGCACAAACAATCCTTAGGGTAGGTGCCTAACAATCCTTAAGGTAGGTGCCTAACAACCCTGAGGATTATTTTTCACGTAGTTTTCGTAACGAATTTATCTACTAAATAATATAAATCTCTGCTGGAATGTGGTAGCCATCCTACCTGCCTTCTGGTAAGTGACACCGCAGCTCATGTACACTTACACTGCCAGAAGCCTACCAAGTTGGCCTTTTAAGAGTGGTTTCAGTCATGTACGATAAATCTCGAGCCGGAATCTTACCCGAGAAAAGTTCAATTCACGTTGTCTATTAAATGTGTGATAAATCATTTTTATTTGACTACAAAGAATTGTAGAACTCCGGATCGTTTGATAGAAGATTTTATTTACAGAGTGTGGACAGCTGCATCTGTGCCAAATGCTGTCAATTTATACCGCCTATATTACTTTTTAACTAACACTTAGTCACATTGGATGAGGAATAAAAATGAGTAGTGAAGTAATAAAATTGTAGTTCTTTTATTTTCTTATAAAGTGCCGTTTTCTATTCAAACAGAGTTGTAAATACTTCGGGTCGTTTTGTCCAGAATCAATTGCCTCGTTATAGAAACACAAATCGTAACAATTATTATTTGTATATTGAATATATAAATCGAGATAATTTTTAATCTAAGAAAACCAAGACAAAATTGATTGATCAACAGACACTTTTTAAGTAAATATTTTTATTAGGAAAAAATTTAAAGTATCTTTTGATTTATATTAAATCCAGTGGCGCTACAACCCTAAATGGGTCATGGCCTCAGATTAGATCCGTTTATTTGAAAAAAAATTATTTCATAGACGAGTAGGTGAGACGTATAGAATAGAACATACGCACAATGTTAGTAATTCTTTTTTGGGACACTATTCTTTAATAAAATCCCAGAGGCTCTTTTATCACTGCCTTTTAATAAATTTAAGAAATGTATTAAAGAAAAGCTGTGTAATAAGGCTTACTGCCTATAAACTATTAACGATTATCTAGTTGATAAAAGGGCTTAGGACTAGTGCTAGACAGGCTACTTCTACCTAATTTGAGATATTTGTTTTAAAATAAGTGTTGTTTGATGATTTGCCTTTAAAAGAGTACCGACAGTTTTTTAGTTTAGTTTTTGTTTTTTTCTCTCGCCCTTCACCCTCTGTCTTCATTGCCAATGAGTAGGGATTTAAACCGATTCAAATTTAATGACGTGGAATAATTGATACATGTATCTTATGTTCCATAATAAACATATTTTATTTATTTTTATCAGCCTTCTCTCTGACACATCGATTGTTAGATTGCAGACATGAACGAATGATACTGGACTTTAAATGTCATCCGTATTTTTTAGACACCATTAACTAATATTTTAAATGGTTATAGTTTATAGATTGAACCTATTTTTATCAATTCAATTTTATAAGTAACCACGAACATGTCTGATAGTTTGTTCTGGCGCCGCGTCCGGGTTGTCAGACAGTGGCACGCGCCACCTATTCTCTTCGACATTATTTGAGTCGCAACACGTCTATAAATACATTGATTGCGCTAGATGCATCGCAATTTGTTAATATACTGTACTCGTCAACCCATGCTTTGTATAACACGTAATTTATTTCTATTCAATTTCCGCGTAAATAAATGAATCGGAAACGCGAATTTGCGCGTAATTTTTCCTTACTACGCGTTATACATTCCATCCTCAAAAGGACTAAAAACGTCAAGTTAATAATGTATTAAATTCTTTAAATAATAATTATTAAAATACATTTTTTAACCTATAAAATCCTCACTATAACAGGAATTGAGAAGCTCTTTATTTTAAGCGAAAATACACATTTGAGAGATAGTTCTTTAAAATTCAAGACCACTCAACATAACACAAATTCCCCAAAAGAAATTTCTCCCAAACCGAGAAGTGGCCGACTGGAATAGGCTTCCGGAAAGTGTAATTAGTGCACCAACTTTGAACTCTTGATAATAGGTTGTATAGTATTAGTATAAGATCCCGCTATACAACGACCTTCACCGAGATGCTTATTTAATGAAACTTATTTTATATTTAATTTAATATGTCAATAAATATAATCCATATGGGTTGCCTAGCAAATTTCAGTCCAGAGTATGTTTAATTAATATTTAAAAAAAAATTTTTTTTTATAATTTGCATGTAGTAAATTTTTAGAACTTTTTTCAATCAATATTTTTAATCAGGGTAGTATTATATATTTATCACTGTAACTTTCTTTTATACTAAAGATGTATATATACTTTAGTGTCACATAAAAAATATACACATAAATAATTAATTGATTCAAAACAACCTAACGTTTGCATATTCTATGGGCTTCATACTTTCGATTGGTATAGAATTTATCTAATAATCGTACCGCTGAAATGTTAAAAAAAATATTTTTTTTTTAAATAAATTAAACATACTCTGGACTGAAATTTGCTAGGCAACCCATATGGATTATATTTATTGACATATTAAATTATATAAAAAATAAGTTTCATTAAATAAGCATCTCGGTGAAGGTCGTTGTATAGCGGGATCTTAGACTATATCTCAAAATCTCCAAATACGCGCGCATCAGCTTTTAAGCTGCTAGTGTGTTTATACACATAATAATAATAATAAAATAGTAATAATAAAATATTAATAATAAATTTAGACAGTGGTTAATAGAATTCGTATGTTGCACTTTGCGCTTATGCATGTTGTCTACTGCGACTAAGGATTTGTTAAAATTCAATTCTGAATAATTAGTGTATAATTTGAACCGAAGACAATTCAATTTCCTTTAAATATAAATACTAATATTTCATATAAATCCACGACTGTACTAGACATTCTTGTTTTTCAACTCTTTGTAATGTTGTAATTATCATTAATATATTAATAAAATGTCATTCTACAACGTAACAAAGCAAAAGGATCTTGGATTGGAGCTCCGGTGGGCTTTCTTTTTAAAAAAAGTTAGTTATAAAAATCCTTTGTAATAATTTATAAGCTATTCGTAATATTTTAACTTTTCTTTCTGCACTGCAATGTGCACATTTGACATTCGCTTGTACGACGCAGGATAGTATGAGCCCTGATGCCTTAGGCACAGAAGGATCATCTACTTGCCTATGAAAAAGAAAGTAAAAGAAACAGAAATCAGATGCCAATACCAAGCGCCAACAATATTTTATACACAATCTAATACACTGGCATCGGTAAATATGAATCCTTAATAAAATAAAATTGCAAACATGCCGGTTTCCTCAGGATGTTTTCCTTCATCGTACGAGCGTGTGTGTGGACATAGATTTCATTGGTGCACGGCCGAGGATCGAACCTACGACCTCAGACATTAGAGTAGCACGTTACACCCACTAGGCCAACAATGCTATTCTATTAATTTATATCTATATACTAGCTGACCCGGAAAACGTTTCTTTTGCGATGTATATTATTTCTAGGAAACATTTTATTAGTTGAACTATCTACAATTATGAAAAATTGGGGTAGAGGGGTGAACATTAGGGGTTGTATGTATTTAAAATTAAAAATTGGGGGGGGGGACCCCTTATCACTTAGGGGCTTGAAAGATAAATAGTAGCCGATTCTCAGACCTACAGAATATGCTTAAAGTTTCGGAGGAGTATGGGAACGAACATTGTTACACGATAATTTTATATATTAGATAATAAATATATAATGGCCCGGTAGTAATACCTAGTAGAATGGATCAAATGGAATAGGTACGTTTTATGAAATTTCCATCTAAAATGCATAAACTTTAAAATTATTTTTTAGTTAAAGTTTAATCTATTTTTATCATAAATATTAAATTAAATTATAATAATATGTATCGGTGAATCGGATCTGTAACACGATGGCCGCTTTCGTGTGAATGAGTTTTGACACGGCTATAATCGACATCGAACCATGCAGCATTACAATAAATTTACGATTATATGTAAGAATCCGTTACCTAATAAAATTCATAATATTGTGAGTACTTTGAACGATTTTAACTTTCGGCGTTACGTAACATTAGCGAAATCGTGAGAAAATATGCAAGAAATGCCAATAAGATCAATAAATTGGAAAATTATGAGCGGCATTAATCACTGGGAAAGTATTAGCGTTAAATTTATAAGCCACACATGATTATGGCGAGTTGAACGTCCGCTACGACTTCAAGTATTCAACGAGATCAGGTCTATTTCGTTCTAAACAATGAGCAAAGACGGCTGTACTCAGATCCGGTCCGAGTCTGCCCTCCAAGTAGCCAAAGCTCTTTAGAACCTGGACGAAAGGAACGAACTGGTTCCGGACAATGTGCAAACAATCAGCCCGTTACTAAGGGGAAGTAATTCGCAATTCAAATTTGCTAACAAGCGCTCTTCAAAACCGGCAATGTATCGTCAATCCAATTATGACAGATCGTATTTTCCCTGGAGATTTCGCGCCATAGATTAATTGAAGGGGCCATCCGATATGTATCTATGAAAACATACGTACATTATAAGACCATTTGAATGTCGCTCGAATTACCCGTAGACGCAATAAAGAACGTTATCTTGTTTGTATTGACATTGAAATGCAGGACGAGGCCCGCCTCGCAAGGGTCAGGACAAAGAAACGCTCCATTTCGTACTTTTGGGTCATTCTCAAGGACAATTTAATTATTCATTCCAATAGAAGTACACATTAAGGAGTACATCCTGCAGTACCCACTTGGGGTATTAAAGTAGGTCAAGCGACTGACTTTTGTGCGTTTGTTAAGTATGTTTTAAGTACCTGGCTTATGTTTAGTTTCTTCAGATGTGGATTCATACAGAGAGACTTTTTCAGAAAAACAAAATCAATATTCTTGCAATGCCTTTCGCTAAATGAGGCTCGCGGCTGTGTTGGCCTAGTGGCTTCAGTGTACGACTCCTGAGGCCGTAGGTTCAATCCCCGGCCGTGCACCAATGGACTGTCTGTCTATGTGCGCATTTAACATTCGCTCGAACGTTGAAGACATCTTGAGTAAACCGGCTTGCCTTAGACCCAAAAGTCGACGGCGTGTGTCAAGCACAGGAGGCTGATCACCTACTATCCTATTAGATATCTGAGGCAGAGACCTAAAAAGCTTGTAGCGCCACTGTTTTTAATTGATATATTTAAAAATATATATTTTGTTTTAATTATAGATAAGATTTGGTTTGATTAAAATATAGAAAGCCAATTATTTAATTTCATACGTTCAAGATCAATTTTGTAAAGGTACTATAACACCGCCGATCATCAAACAACGATTTTTTTTTTAAATCAAGTACCCTATAATCTTAATCCAAGGTCATGGGGTAGCTTAACTTATAATTCAAGGTGTACTTACGACGCATTCGCCTCAGGGATGATGTCATCAGCTACTACGTATATCATGGCACCCGCCGCGAAGGCCAGTGCGTAGGGCAAAGCTGGTTGCGCATACGCAACAGCCACAGCGCCTAGCACCCCGAAGACTGGCTCCACCATACCTGACAGCTGGCCGTACCTGAGAACAATAAGATTATTGTATTTATTTTAGTATTTTTTAACACACTTTAAAAAATCTAAATGATCGATGTGTTTTTTTAGACGACTTACGATCGCTTTAATGCTCATAATACGTCATAGCTACGATGCGTAGATAGGTATATCTAATATAAATCAGTGGCGCTACAACGTTTTAGGTCTGGGCCTCAGATTTATGTATCTGTTTCATGATCATTTGTCAATCTATTAGGCAAGTAGGTGATCAGCCTCCTGTGATACACACGCAGTCGACTTTTTCGGTCTAAGCAAGCCGGTTTCCTCAGAATTTTTTCCTTCACCGCTCGAGCGAATGTTAAATGCGCACATAGACAGAAAGACCATTGGTGCACACCCGGGGTTCGAACTTACGACCTCAGGGGTGATAGTCGCACGCTGAAGCCACTAGGCCAACAATGCTGTAGTACGTAGATATATCTATTATCTATATCAAATAATTCGTAGCAATTACGAGTTTTGGTTATAAGAACCGAGCCTTAATATTATTATTATAATATTAAATACTATATTATTAAACTTGTTATATAATCTAAAGCATGATTTAAAGCTCATAACTCAATTAGCGTTTTAATTAAATAGCTATTAAAGGTTTGCACAATGTAGGAAAAATCCGAGTAAATACATACTAATGAATGTCTTGACAGATAACATTGTCTTCGGTTAACATATAAACGCATATTTAATACATTATTTACATAACGACGTTTCGAATGCTTCAGCAATCATGGTCAGCGTGAGACTGCCACATCAAGCTGAAACATTGCCATGGTCATCAAGTTATGATTATTTTATTGAAATGTTGGTATATAAACGCCACCTTTTGCAACTTTTGGTATTTACAATATTCCCTTAGATTTTTAAATAAACCTTAATTCACAGCAGTGTTCGCCTTCAGCGTGCGACTCTCATACCGAGGTCGTAGGTTCGATCGCCGGCTGTGCACCAATGGACTTTCTTTCTATGTGCGCATTTAACATTTGCTCGAACGGGGAAGGAAAACATCGCGAGGAAACCGACATGTCTTAGACCCAAAAAGTCGACGGCGTGTGTCAGGCACTGGATGCTGATCACCTACTTGCCTATTAGATTTAAAAATGATCATGAAACTGATTCAGAAATCTGAGGCCAAGACCTAAAGAAGTTGTAGCGCCATTGTTTTTTTTATTCACTGACAAACGACAATTTACAAAGAACTTATAAAAACCAATGTTGGGTATTTAATTTTTTTTTAATAAATTGAAAATATTATTATTGATGTGATGTGTGTGTGTGTGTGTGATGTGTCCCGTCCAATTTCATGATCAGACATCCCATACTTTGGGATTATAGATATATCATACCTCTGATTATGGTCAAGATTTTTACTACGTAAAAATTGCAAAATGATTTAATAACAAATTTAAAAACTGATCACTTAACGTAACAGTGACCAAAAATTAGACGTGACCAGAGCTAATGGAAAATTTCGAATTCGCAGGTCCAAATCATGTCGAACAAGTCTCGAAACAGAATGTCGTCAGATTATGCATTGGAATTTGAATAGCTCCAACTTTTGCAAAATGATTTTGATAAACCTCCTTTTAGTGATATACTTATATGCAGTGTAAACTAAAGATTAAAGTAGTGCTACAACCCGATCTGGGCCTTTTTTCTGTATGTTTCGTGATCATTTGATTTTTCTTAATAAACAATAATAATAATAATAACAACTTTTTTATGACAAAAGGGTTATGACAGAATTCATATATCGCTAGTCCCCACACTAGGGAGGCCCTGTGTCGTGGGTAACTAGAAAACAATTATTACGTGGTACATTTAAAAACAGTTTAAAAAGAAATAGTGTTACAAATTAAGTGAATGAGTGAGTGTGTGAATGGGTGTGTATGCGCATGTATTTGAAAATGTAGCTGAAAGTTGTAATGATCGTGCACTGTGTCTGTGTTAGTTTATGAAACCTCAAAGTCATACCAAGATATGTAGTAATGGCTCTGTAGATTCGAAATCCAATTTGGCTAGTGTAATTTCTAAGTGACTTGCTTTATATCTCGATAATTTAACGATCTCAGAATTCATAGATTTGGAAATTTTATTATAAAGGAACAAATAGGTGATTAGCGTTCTCTGCCTGACACACGTCTACTTTCTTTGCCTCAGGTTTCTTCACCATACTAGCGAGTGAGAAATAATAGTCCATTAGTGTCGGGGTTCTAGTCCAACAGCTTAGGGACGCTTTTACAAATATTAGAGAAGTTTCATTTTAGTGCACAAAAGAGTTTGTATTTCAGTTATTTTCCAAACCGGGATTGGTTATGTTTGCCTTCCATATGTTGCGCAGTTTAAAATCTTATTAATACACCAATTTGTATTCTTGTCTTTTTCACTTTTGAGGTGTCAGTTCAACGGAATTGTTTAAAACTATAGATATAGCTGCTTTGGTTTATGCGTTACGACTACAGTTAGGGTCGAAATTACATGAGTTCTGTCTCCTAAAAAAATTAGCAAACATACACTTTTATTTAAACAACAATGTATGTAAATAAAACCGCTTCTACCTACAGTAGTACATAATATGTAGTACCTTCTAGTTTTTCATGAAAATCCCCCCCCTTGCATACCATCTGTAAGTTTTCGCGGCATATGTAGCCTACAACCATCTCCAGGTTTCAACTCCTTAAGATGACAAGAAAAAATGGAAGTTATAAGAAGAATGGAAGGTAAAGAACTAAAGGGGGAAAGACATTCAAACAAATCTTTTGGAAAAACCTTTCAACAATCGTTGGACATATGGCGCTTTAAGTTTTTCCCTTGGTATGCTACCATATGAAATCGGAGGTTCAGATAATGAATGCGTAGAAGCGTTGAGATGGGATTGCGGCGGTGAGAGAGGCAAACGAATTGTTTTGGTGAAAGTGCGGGCCGCCGCGACCACATTCCTACGAACTGGTCGCTGTGGGAACTGCCATGGAGCCACGGAGCGAACCCATGGCCCGCAGAAAAAATGCACACATCGCTTGTTAAATGCTTCATCAGCATTTAATTGAAATAACTTCTAAATCACTTAGAATTCACTATAATAGGAAGCTCTATAACGTAATTTAATAATAATAATCAGTGGCGCTACAACCTCTTTAGGTCTGGGCCTCAGATTTCTAAATCTGTTTCATGATCATTTTTCAATCTAATACGCATGGTGATCAGCCTCCAGTGCCTGACACACGCCGTCGACTTTTTGGGTCTTAGACATGTCGGTTTCCTCACAATGTTTTCCTTCACCGTTCGAGCGAATGTTAAATGCGCACACAGAAAGAAAATCCATAGGTGCACAGCCGGGTATCGAACCGATGACCTCATGAGAGTCGCACGCTGAAGCCAAAAGGCCAACACTGCTGTTACGTAATTTAATATTTGTCGAAATAAAACCTTCTGAATCACAGTTAACATGTAGGTTATAAACATGAGTAAAATTACTTTGTTCCATTGGCATTAGAAGTAAATTTAACATTCATCTTGAGAATATCAAAGTGGCTAGGGTTGCCTGGATATTCTATTAATCCTCTCAAAGTTTCTTGACTTCATAAATAATAAAATATGTTTATTATGGAACATAAGATACAGGTATCACTTATTTCACGGCATTAAATTTGAATTTGTAGGCATCTCTACTCATCGGCAAAGAAGACGCAGGGTGTAGGCCGAGAGAAAAATCCGACGTACAAAACTCTCGGTACTCTTTTAAAATAGCAAATCATCAAACAACACTTATTTTAAAAACAAATATCGCAAATTAATCAGATGTAACCTGTCTAGCAGTAGTCTCAAGCCCTTTTATCAACTAGATAATAGTTAACTTTAAAAGTAAGCCTTTTTACACAGCTTTTCTTTAATACATTTCTTAAATTTATTAATATGCAATAATGTTTAAAATAAATATCCTATTGTTCGATGTACGATATAAACTTACGCATACTAGGACGCGGCTTGACCGATAATTTAACACTAATTAAAGTAGTGATACTGCAGTTAAATACAGTGACAGCCGTTGTTGAAAGAATGAACAGTTATTTTTTTTATTTGGTAATTACGTCAACAGTAATTATTTACTTTTTTACACATATTACTCTCACATTGTCTATGCTTGCGAACGAGATGCATTTTCGAGGATTCGTTTATGTACTATTATTCCTGGGAGCTTTCCTTACTTTTGCTGACAAAAGGAAGGGTGAGGGGAAAAATTCCAGTAAATCTGCTTACGTAATACTGTGTAAACTCTGTCTCTGTCAAAATGAGTTAAATTTATTTGGTTTAACCCAATACCCATGCATTAATTCTTAGCCCCTATAACGAATCCTGTCTAAATAAAACTAAACTAAAAACCGAATAATAATGCTCGGTCCCTTGAAATTCGTTATAAAGCGTTTACACTGTACTTGAACGGCCCCGTAGTACCTGTATAGAAGCATATATATAAGAGTTACAAAAACTAAACGCATTATATAAGAACGAAAAAATGTAAGTAGCAGAAAATTAGACGTTTTCGATTATTTTTTTGGTTTAAGTCTGATCCAAAGCTGTGGCTTAATTTACAAATAAAATGTTTTAACCTTAACCAAGCCTTAATTGAACAACATATTTTTTTAAAGTATAGTTTCGTGTAGCTCAATGCTCGCTTACTGTTTGACAGTATCACGAGGCGGTTCCAACGTGATGCTATGTTATCGTATCCATTATTCAACGGATGGCGAAAGCGGCAATTTGCAACGATATTCAACGGTTCGTAGAATGGTTACTGTTAACTCTGTCACAGCCGACAACCCGACAACGTATACAGGATGCCTGTCAGCGAAATAGATATATGCTTTTGGAAAACAACTTTATCGCCAAGAATATTTATTGCTAAGCGAAAAAATCAACTTGCTTTGATGCTTTTCGGTAGTTAATAAACAATACTCGCTATCAAAGCCTTTTATATACAGTTTAATATATCATTGTGAAAATATTTGATATTTTCAATAATCAAACATTCACCACAATACCAAATCAAATAAATAACATTTAATAGACAAAGATTATTACGTATGTAAATTAATCTTCGGCGTTGAATTTTTTCCCACGCATGACTAGGTAATTGGACGTCATCGATCAAAAATACGATCCAATAGTTTAGGTAGGCATTCGAGAAGATTAGGCGTGGTTATGCGCACCGCAAACCGGCTGCCATTGCGCAGAATAGCGCCACCAAGGCTGGCGGCGGCTTCCGCAACCGCGTCTTCGGTTGCCTTCGGTGTTGCGGCATTGCTCTCTCGATTTAATTATTTAACTCCGAAGGCCGATCGCCCGAGGCAGCGGGCGGCACTGACTGGTCCGACGGGTGCGGCCCGGAAGAGCAGACAGCGCGCCGCCAAGAGAATGCGCCAGACTCTGAGGCACCACAGCGACATCGCACACGCAACACATTTCGAAATAGACAACTTTCTCGGGTCCACTTGGCACCTGACGAAATCTATGACGAAAGGCAAGCTGCAGCTTAAAGCGCGGTGTCCGCACCTGCACCGTTTTCTAACAAAGACATCGTCAATTTATTGAACGGTCGTACGTTCCAGATTCAATATGCCATTACTCAGCGATCAACGAATGTTCTCGGAATACAGCTGCATAAAGCTTAAGCAGTTAGATAAGGCAGCTGAGGATGATGAACCCATCATATAAGGTGTGTGTCGTGATGTTTGCACGATGTGAGTCATGTGCTATGAGAAATGTTCAGTAGACGCATTGTCTACACAATGGTTAGCCGATACGCCTAATTTGATTATGTCATAATCGAATAAAAACTTTGATTAATAAAAAATTACCCACGATTATATCATGTTCGATACATTTATATTCGTAAACATCATTACAGTCGCAATACAGAAATGTAGAAATTTCATGTTTTAGGAACTTTTGGTGAAAATAATCTGTATTTTTATATAACAACGAATTTGAACTAAACTAGTAAAAGCTTTCTAGTAGCAGCATTTAGTTCAAGTAAAAATGCTGCAACGAGCAAAACAGGAATACAGTACAATTTAAATAATTAAATAAAAAGGAGGGCAACAATGCGGCCTTAAAGCTTTCGAGCGATGTCTTCCAGGCCACTACTGTGTGAAAATTAGATAAGTAGAGCGCAAGAAGTGCAAAACTACACAAGACATATTATACTTCGACACTAATGGAACAAAGAAAACCAATTAAAACATATGTAAACAATTAAAGGGACAATAATAATAAAGGTATTTCAATAATTAAAAAAAAGGCATAAATTATGCTTCTTATAATATAATATAATTTATAGATATTAAACTATAAACATGAACCTGTGAGAATCAAAACAAGACATCAAATCGTCATAAAACATATTCGAAAACCGTCTAACTCCACGTCTCCATCGGTACGTTTACACGTACAAGACACATTGTAATAAAATAAAGTTTATTTCTAGTAAAATTACTAGCATACAAATAAAACTACATAACTGAATTTTGACCACATAGGTCTCTGGCAGACCGCGATTGAAAAGCACTTACAACACTGAGTTAAATAATGTAAAAATCGCATTTAAATTTGTCAAATGAAAGCTTTATTTAAATGTTTGTCTACACAGCTATACAACCGCGCATAGCATTTTATATTTATACTAGCTGACCGGGCAAACGTCGTTTTGCCATGTATATCATTTATAATAAAAAAATAGGGGTTGATCGTAGAGGGGTGAAAATTAGGTGTTGTATGTATTTTTAATGCTGTATCATAAAAACAAAAAAATATCTAAAAATTAAAACAAAATAATTTAGGGGTGGACTACCCTTAACATTTTGGGGGATGAAAAATAGATGTTGTCCGATTCTTAGACATACCCAATATGCACACAAAATTTCATGAGAATCGGTCAAGCCATTTCTGAGCCGTTTAACTCATAAACACCGCGACACGAGAATTTTATATATTAGATAATAATTTATCGCTATGAATATTTAAATTAATTTAAATAAGGAAAAAAATGCCTTTATATGAGGACACGTGATACAATAACATTTTCCTGTGTCAACTTTTACTCACATTGGGGTTATGGGAAGTCGCTTAAATTACTTATTTGACCCATAGACCGCCTCCCATAAGAAAGGAAATCCTATTCCGTAAACGTGAAATAGTAAAGCCAAGCTGAGAAGGTTCATTTGACAATTCAAAACTTTGTTTTTTACCCTATATCACCAATTTCATTGTTGCATTTGGGTGATCTGTGAACTGATATTAATAAAATGATTGGGCTATAGAATGGGTATTTTGTGATCTAATTCAATAATGTAAAACAACGGATATCAATTCATAAAACAATAGATACTTAACGAAGATATAAAGCGTGTAGGCTTAGTGCCTGCAGCGTGCTACTCTCGGTCGTAGATTCGATTCCCGTCTGTGCACCAATGGAATGTTTTTCTATGTGCGCATTTAAAATTCGCTCGAACGGTGAAGGGAATCATCATGAGCAAACCGGCTTGTCTTAGACTCAAAAAGTCACGGCATGTATCAGGCAAAGAAGGCTGATCATCTACATGCCTATTAGATTGACAAATGATTATGAAACAGATACACTGATTTATTACTAGGATATCTAATATATAAAATTTCTTCTGTCACGGGGTGCGTAATCGAACTCCTCCGAAACGGCTCGACCGATTCTCATGAAATTTTGTGAGCTTATTGGGTATGCCTGAGAATCGGACAACATCTATTTTTCATCCCCCTAAATGTTAGGGGTAGTCCACCCCTAAATTTTTATTTTTATTTTTTAGACAAAATTCTTAATTTCTATTTTTTTATGATACAGCATTAAAAAATACATACAATCCCTAACTTTCACCCCTCTACGATCAACCCCTATTTTTTTATTATAAATGATATACATGGCGAAACGACGTTTGCCGGATCAGCTATTAACTTATAAATTTCTACAGATCCTACAAAGTAGTCGTCAATTTTCGCTTCATTTCTAAATTTAAATAGATATTTCACTTAAAATCACGCTAATTGATTAAAGGACTTCGTATCGTGGCTCTGTTATATTCACGATGCTTAGAGGGCACCCGAGATGGGTCGTTTGCGAATGTACTGCGGGAGTTCGCGACGGCGTTTCTTGTTCGGGCCGCATTCCTTCCTCTTGCATTCCACAGAGCTACCTACTTAGGTTAGTACCGCTTAACTTAGTTAACTTATTTGAACCGTTTCAACTCTTTAACGACAAAGGACAAAACCGCGGCGTTTTTATTTATTTTTATAGTGCTATATATATCACCTACTCGTTTGAAGTCACGTTACTATGGAGCATAGTTTCACATAAAAGGCAAATTGCTAATTGTAATCGAATCAAAACGAACCGGCAAATACTCCGTGGGTACACTTGTAACTTTACTTTGCAGTATAACTATATTTGAAATGTATTGTTAAATAAATCGTAAGTGCAAAATTAATTTTGGGCCGACAACCCGATTTTTTATCTAAAAGAAACTTTTACATTCGGGATTCCTGGACTAATTAAAAAAAACTTTCATAACCTACTTGAATCTATACTAATATTATAAAAAAGAAACTTAATATTTGTGTTAAATAAAATTTGTATAACAACAAAAATATATTTATAGTCAGTCACTACACGCGAGTGAAACCGCGGTGCATTGCTAGTATAGAATAATTAAACAAATAATAGTAGTTTTAATTTCCAACAAAAAGTAGATTCTAACCACAAAAAACCTACCGATAAAAGCATTACGACTAAAGTAAATTTGGCCCAAGCTTTATAAAGCTCGCTAATGCAATGTAGGGTAACGGAAGACAACCGCATACCAGCCAAGGAATTCTGCCTTCGACCGTCGACTTGCGAGACCAGTCGGTGTTAGTGAACTGTAGCTATGGCTTCTGTGAATTTATGTCGGTACAAATGACAGTTTGAAATATGCATATCTAACATTTGTGGAGCATGTATTTAATATAGGTCTGATTTGTATGAAAAATTCGTATTGATACAAGGACCTATTTCATCACTATCATTATCTTCTATACAACCACGTATTGTATGGGCTTGAGCTACTTCGCTGGAAAGCTACTTCGCACCTTAATATTATTTAAATATATATAAAAAAAAATTCTGCCCAATAAACGATTTCTTGATGTTCTGTAGTTTATTTTAAAGAAACAAAAATTAAAGGTAGAAAGAAGCAAGGAACGGAACATTATTATGATGTGTGCCGTAAAATTGTGCATCACTTCCACGGCTTGCTTAAAAGCAGTAGGTATTAAAAGTTTTGTTTGTAATAAAGTGTACCTACTAGCTTTGAAGAAAAAATATTAATACAATGGACACTGCAATGTCTTAAAATAAGACGTTGTGGCTAAGGAGCGTCTTGTTGATGCAAAAAAGGAAAATGATTATCGCGTCAATTATGAATACTAGAAAGATAATTTAGTGGTTGCCTGGATGAGATCGCTCGAAAGCAATAAGGCCTGCAATAGCCCTCCATTTTATTAAATTATTTTAATTGTACTGTATTACTGCAACGAAGTGTAAAAAAAATACCGTTAAATAATATAATAACACCTATCTACCTACACCCAATTAATAAAACGATATTGTGTTCCAATAATTTTCCTAAATCCCTCTAGAACGTTCTAAACGTTTAATGAGGTAAACAGATAAGACAATCAATATGCCATTTCCACTACCTATTGTGAAGGGTGCTTTCACTCGGTCATCTAGGGTTGTCTACTTCAAGAAAATAGAAATTCATTCAACACGTCCAATTTTGCTCTTATTTCTATCTAGCTTAGTATAAAATCAAGATGATTGAATGAACTTGAACGTTTGATTGAGTAACATAGATAATATTTACAATCGCCTCTCGATAATTTAAAACTCTGACCTGAGATAAATTTCAAATGACGAGTTCAAAATAACAAGCCTTTAAATAACCACGAGGGAGAGGGCGGACTCAAGTAAATAAGATTTTGTTCAAAATTCGTGATTTTTTAAAATATGTATTATTATTATTGAGTAACAATTAAATACAATTACTCACAAATTTTTATTTTGAAATAAGTCCGTAATCCTTTTTTTGGGTGAGCGACTTCAGTTACAGGTACCTGTATGTAACAAACGACAGCTCTGACCATGATAAACTCTTCTTATAGAGATTTCAAATCACTGAGGGCACCAATGAAAAAGGATTTTGAATTCCATTTACTTGGCGTCTTTCAAGGGACCGGAAAACATTTTCAAATTATCGAAAGTCGACTGTATTTTCAAAGTGAACAAAAATCTAACCGTGCAAAGCCGAGACATAGAGTCAAATATTATTCTATCTTATGTTATATCTCCGCATATAATTATCATATGAATGTTTACAAAATATTGTAAAAACTGTTTTAAAAGTATGGAGTTTCTTGCCCATTTTTCTCCATATGAAATAACCTTTTGGAAGGGGCAACTAGTTTTTTTTTTAACTTGTAATATTGACTTTCAAAAGTGCCTTCTTATTAGTCCTGATTGAAATAAATGATTCGACTTTGACTTTAATTAAAATAGACGAGAGAGAATACGGCTAATACAAAAATTGTGAGGAAGTAAATAGCAGCCCTATGCTATGTCGGGTCGGCGCGCCGCGGCGCCATCGTTTCCGAGAACAGCGTGGAATGCGACTCTTTACAGCTTTTACCTATTCGGTAACATTTACAATGCGCGCACGTACCGCGTACGTCACTGTAACCTTTTGCACTGACAATTTGAGAATTCCTTTGTTGAAGGCGGTTAGGAATTTTAAATTTACTTCAACACATAAATATTGGCTAAACGAAAAAACGGATTATTTACTCAATACTAATAATAATAAGCAAAAAGTTACTAGTAAAATCTAAAATTGAAAGTGTAATATAATTTTTATTGTTTGTAACATTTTAAACAGAACTCTCATGTATTTTTGACAGCTTGTAACATACTGTATATATGATGTGGTGAACTGTAATAGATAAATACAACAGAAATTTGTGTAACGAAACGAAAAAATACCTTACCAAGTGGAATAGTTGACTGAGCTTAATATAAATCTTTCGATAGTTATTTCTTTAATTATTAATAATTACTGGAGCAGCTCCTCTTTAAGTATTAAAATAGTTTCTTGCACCTCACACGTCTTTGATTTAAGAAATGATAATAAATAAATATTTAAAAATTAGGGACACCTTCACTATCGTACAAATAAATTATTATAATTGTTGATTTAATTTATCGATTCGTACAATATCGACAATAAATGCGACACGACAGATTCTCCAAACTTTTGGTATAGTTAAATTCACGAATACTAATCGACCGACGTATGTTCTAGGTCCAAAGTATATAAGCTCACGGTTCAAAATGTATTTACCATTGAATTTAACCTATTAGTTTGTGCTAAAAGTATGAATTTAATATAGAAAATGTTGGACTATTCGAGTAGCTAGTTCTCCTAGACCTTATTTATTAAACACACACGCATATAAAAACTTCTTCAGTTACAGTTTAACAATTACTGTGGAATAAAATTTACAAACAACTATGACTTATTTAAAGATATGTTTTGCCCTTTCTAGTTACTTTGTTACTGGCTCTTCAGGAAGGTCTGTCTGTAGGCCAAAGAAAAGTTTACGATCTAACGGAGGTAGCAGGAATGTGGTGGATGAAAGTTTCTCAAGACTCCCTGTCTTGGACGTGGAGGAAAATAGCTTCTATTCAGAAGTCCACTTTATTATAAAATAAATTAATAACATTAGTAATACATACTGATAAAGTATACATACTAACAAATTAAATTGGATTTGATGAAATTGTATTATTATTCGCCTCGTTCTGGTGCCTTCATATTTTTAAGTAATCAGTCCACTACCAAAAAAACAAGTCCTGAATAAATAGGTGTCATTCTGTTGTAATCGTGAAGAGTTTGACTGATAAATATTGATCTGATGGAAGTCGTGTAATAGGTACATTACATAAAATGTTTACCAACCAGCCCGGAAATGTTAAAAAACATGTATGGAATATAATCCAGATTATAAAGTGGTGATATTTTTGACGATTCATTATGGGAAGTCTGTGGTAAATGAGTGGTTGGGGAATGGGGTCGGTCTGTCTGGCTGCGTTGGCATTCGTCCCAATGAGCATTCTCCAGGGCTCCCAATATATTAAAAACAGTATTTTTTTCGCTGATTCTATTATTAACACAAGAATTAACTTTTTAAAAATTAAATTCGAAATCAATTACGATTTCAGAACGAAACTGAAAAAATCTTTAAAATAATTGTCTGTAATTAATAGAAATGTTTCAAATATATAATTAATGTGTAAAAATTATAATTTTTAGTCCTCTTATATTTTATTTCTCTGATTTAAGTTTTAGAAGTAAGTTGAAAACCCTGGCTGTGAGCTCACTAAATATTTCTATTTTAATAGCACTTAGAACATAAATAAAAGAATAAACCGTCGTTCTTCGGTCCTACTAAAATTTAACCTCCTATTTGACAAACGCAATTAATTTGATAAAAATGGTCGTATTATTATTCTAGGCCTGAGATTTCCGTACCAATTTCATCTTTTTCTTAATTTCAAGAAGGTGATCAGCCTTCTGTGCCTGACATACCTTTGATTTTTTTTTGATCTAAGGTTCTCAATGTTTTCCTTCGTTCGAGCGTTAGTTATTAAAAATAAATCTATTGGTGCACAGTCGTGAATCGAACGCACCTCTGCTGCTGTTAACTTTTTGGTTTAGTTGGCTAATTTTATTAATTTATAAGATTAATACTAATTTGATTAATAAACTTACTAACTCCCAACTTTAGTTCCTTTTCTATATCCGATCGAATGTTACAATTAATAATTAGATTTGTCATTTATTATTTATTCACGTAATATTAAAATAATTTCAAATGCAATAATTCGATGACAAACCGCCGTTTTCAGCTGTAAAATATATTAAAAGCTTACCAAAACGCTCTCCATACTGAGAAGCCAGCTGACTGCAGTGGCAGGCTCACAGCTAGTCCTTCAGGGAAGTTCTGGATGCCAATGCCCAGCGCCAGGTTTCTATAACAAAACATTTTTAATCAGTACCTATAAATAGTTACGAATTTGTATAAATTTCATTTATTTAATAAACCTTATAGTTTACACATATTATTATCAACAGCCACACAAACTTAAAATAAAATCCTACCACAGCTTCTTTGGGCTCAGAATAAAAAAGCCGTAATTTTTTTCAAATACCACCCAATTATTAATATTAATTATTACACTAAAATTATATTTATCTTTATTTCTGACCACTCTTTATTTTTTGGCCATGTACATAAGTTTTAAAGAGTTTAACAAAAATTAATAAAAATATTACCAGCATTCACTTTACATGTAATAATTATTTAAAAATAGTATAGACTACGTCAAACAATTAAATCAAATTCAATTTATGAACTGGAATCGATCTTAGGACGTCAATTTCCTTTTTCCGTTTCTTTGCAAAATAGTTTAAATATGTGCAACGTAAAGAAGTGTAAAGTCAAAGATATTATAATGTTAACAAAATGAGACATACAATATATTAATATATATGTACAACTCAAGATCTTGATATCCATAGTTGCTCCCCTCACTCTATAAAATCGATTTTTGTTTAGTTTTTTGTAATTTTAATTTGTTTGATTAGTAATAATTGTTTTTTTCGTAATGTTTGTTTTGTTTAATAATTGTTTTGATTGATATTTGTATGATCTCTACATGTATGTCATGATTGCCTTTAGGTGCTTGTCACATTGAAATGTGTATTTTGTGTAGTTTGTGTATCTTAACAAACACAACTTGAAAAGCTTTATATATCCAACCCCCACCGACTTCAGCAAGAGATTTAAGTCAAGGTTCAGAGTCGAGACTAATACTGTAATTTTTCATTCCGTAGAATTCTGACATTTCATAAGTGTTGCTACTAAAAAAGTTCTCTACCGAAAAAGGGACAAATTTGACTTATTTATGGGCAATAAAAAAAGCTACGTATTTTTTATGTTTTACCTACAAAAAGGTAAATCTAAATATTTAATTACTCAAGTGACCTAATACAAAATACATTAACTAACATAATAAAATGGATACATTAACTAAAACATGCATATATAGCTCAGATGTTCAGACTCGTATTGAATTTGAAAAATGTGCCCGGTCAAAAAGGTTTGCCATCTCTGACATGTCAAAAAATGATAGCTGTCAGAATTTCACGGAATTAAAAATCAGAGTATAGTACGAATTCAAAAATATGTATTTGACATACGGCGTTAGCGCAGTCTTACATAGTCGAAGATGAGTTTGCATAGAATCGCAAGTATCGCAGGAATGTCACTGCATTCCGTTAGGGCGTTCCTCCTCAGCACCTGTCTTGATCTAGGAATGCTAACTGTACAGCCTTCGTCGCCGTTAACTAAAGGTCATTGCGTAAGATTATATCACCGATTTCTGTGCTGCAGTGTTATTCAGAATGTTTTAGAATTGATTAATTCAACCTTTAAATTGTAGAGGGTAATGGTTTTACGACAAGCAATTAGCCTTCTGCGGAAATAATTTTTATTTCGTCAGGTGTTATAGAGAAAATACTAGGGGGTGAGATTCTTTCCACGACTGAGTGTTTTTAGTGCAGTTTTTGCCGCGCATTGCCACTATGTAAAACAGTACTGAAGTGTTTTTGAACCCATTCGACTTCAAGAAAAGAGCGTAAGAATTCTTAAAAGGCTGGCAACGTACTTGAGAGCCTTCTGGCAATATTAGTGTCTATGGGTGGCGGTAGTATCACTTAACATCAGGGGAGATGAAAAAACTAGACAACATCCGTACGTCAAAAATGTATTGGATATTGATACTCGGGAGTCGAAGATGTAGTTCGCGCTCAGCTTCTTAACCACGCCCTTAGAAATTTGTAGCCTAATAAATAACAAATACAATGTTAGGTTCGCGTTCTATAAGACCGATAGAGCCGAAGGCTGTTCGCCTGCCTTATAAATTATGTATGAAACAGACCCCGTAGGTCTTCCTTCAGTTTAATACAGTTTAACACGTAAATGTCGTCGCCAAATATTGGTATCAAAATTCGTCATGCTGTTGCATTTTTTCTTATAAATATATGACAGACATTTGTAATTTAATAAATTGTCACGAACGTTTGTTTGAATTCGAACCCCGGCTGTGCACTAATGGATTTTTCTTTGCGGTGAAGGAAAACATCGTGAGGAAGGATGCATTGGACCCAAAAAAGACCCAATATATATAAAATTTTTTGAAACTTCTATGTCTAAAAGATGATTAAAATCGATCATTTATAGATACGTATTTATATATATTCTATATTATTGCGTGTTGTTCCCATGAGAATGTAAGTGCGTGCGTCTGTTTCACCATGCCTCCTGCTCATAGAGGACAAATCTTTGTTTTTAATTCATTTTATTATTATTAATTAACTATTAATTACTCAAGATGTCATGTGGAACATGGTGTAATGGTTGCAGCTCCTAACAAACATTGTGTAACACAAAAAACTTGTCGATTAAATGTAAAATTAGAAGCATTTAATATGTATTTCTTTTTTGACGTTCTAAGTGTACATTGTGTTACCTATATGAATAAGTGATTTTGATTTTATTTATAAATTCAAAGCCATATAAGCACGATAGTATTTTACAGTAGCGAACCGCAGAGCATGAAAGCACACCGCACAACTTTCTAGTACGCGATAATGACTGTACCATACATTCCTCGAAGCGACAACCAAAAATATTTGTACACAGCGCCATAAACGGAAAATGGACATTTCAGTGAACATTGTTTCATAGAATACTTACCGTTTCGATAAAGAGGGTTCGAAATTATAAGCTTCAGAGACGAGGCTTAGCACGAAGTTTGTTTTCCAAAAATACGTATATCCTATTAGATCATTTAGAAATCGACTAAATTGAATAAACCATTGTTAACTGTCTGTTGTTGTCTATATTAACTACACGATGTAACACTGTGGTTTAATGTATGATAACTTATTGATAAAATAATAAATAATGTAATGTTGTGATTTAATAAAGTAAATAAATAAATCAATGGTACCTACTACAACCTTTTTAGGCCTCAGATTTCCGTATCTGTTTTATGATAATTTGTCAATCTAATAGGCAAGTAGGTGATGAGCCTCCTGTGCCTGATACACGCCGTCGACTTTTTGGGTCTAATGGTTTCCTCACGATAGACAGAAAGTCTATTGGTGCACAGCCGGGGATCGAACTTACGCACTCAGGGATGAGAGTCGCACGCTGAAGCCACTAGGCTAACACTGCTCTGTTGGGATTTAATAGGTAATTTCATAATAATAATCGCGGCCTTATCGCTCGAGCGATCTCTTTCAGACAACCACTGAGAGAGTGCAAAAATACATAAGACATATGTAGTTATTTAGACAAAACGAATGAAACAAAACAAATCAATTAAAACTTATGTAAACAGTGATGAGGACAATATTTAAAAAAAGGACACATGAAGAAGAAAATGTGCACATGATAATTTTTGAGATCGGTTATAGACAAAATTATGAGATTCTTAAAAAAATTTATTCGCATTTGTACAAAATTCAAAACTTTATAGTTAATCGATGTCAATATTCAGCTTCGATTATACGGGTGCATTAGTCTGGCGATAGCATTGTAGGGTCTCCTTATATACAAACAAATTATTATTTAATTTAAATACTAAAAAGTTTTTAAGTTTTATTATGAAAAAAGACCATTAAACTTTTTGTTTAATATAAAGCAGTTTTATATGTATCCTTGTTAAAGTTTGTATTTAGTATCATTAGTTCATTTTGCTATTTACAACGGTGACAATCGATTTAGCAACGAATTATCGTACTGTGTAACCTATTATGTCAACAATCTATAGAAATTTTGTAAGTGAGCGGTGTAACGTTGACTCCGGATACATCCGAATTCCAATTACATCACAGACGAGACCATTTCACTTTCCGACCTACCCGGAAGTGAATTCCTAAGCCCGAGCATACAGCGCGCCCGATATCCGTATCGCGCATTCCATTTTGAACCTCAACATCAGCCGCACAGGGTTCACACGCCACATTCCGCGAAAACTGTCGACCGACCACAAAATACCAAAGCGGATGTGAATGTTCGAGATATTCACTCAAAAAGTGACTTAGTTTTCGAGCGGCAGAGTGTAGATTATTTTGTATACGGGCATCGCGAAAGTAGTACCAACTTTCACAGCGCGGAGGGCGCGGGGCCTTGACGCGACGGCCCATTGACGACACCGTGACCCACATACCACAGCTCCATTCATGCCGCGCTCAGGACTCCGGGCCCCGAACAAAACACTTGCCAGAACCGAAATTTCCATCAGTCACTTACACAACATGCACTGTCGCAATCTAAGCAGTGCGGGTTACGCGAGGCCACCACGTATACACTTGTTCAATTAGTACCATCTTGTACCTGAACAAATAACAGGATGTTTTGAATCAATAAATGTACTAACGCGTACATAATGGTGCATCTCGGAGGCATACTGACAATTCTGAGTTATTCAAATTGCATTAATAACAATGTAGGTACGAGAATTGAGCGCAACTTTCGAGCTTGTTTTCGTAGTTGTGTGACGAGTGTATTTACCGTATAGAATGTGATAGATTAATTGGTAACTGGTATTGCGAGGTGAGTGCGCTGTAGGTATCGCGGATTGCAGGCGACGGCTCGGGGGCGCGCGGGGAGAGGGGCCTGGCTGCCAGACAGCGGGGCTCCGATGGGAGACCAACAGCCTCTTGATTCTTGCATAGTTGAGAATCTATTCGACCACTGCTCCACTTCGCATAAACATTGCATATTTTATTCGGTGAAAGATGTTTTTAATGTTGCGATAACGTTTCTTAATCGTACTGAAATCGTCTTTATTGATGTTTCTAAACGATATTAGTTTATTTCGAAATACAAGGTTTACAAAAGACGACAGACTCGACGGCCACGGTACAAAGTTTTCCGTATAAACCACCGCAGGTACTAACTAAATTGTTTGAGACTTCTTACAACACAATTAAAACCTCTTTTCGCTAAAGTCAATACAATGTAGACAAATAACACTTTGCTTGATGTTCACAGAACATAATATATAGACAAGAACCAATATCTAATTCACAAAGACGATAATGCTATAAATTTTATTAATACCCAATATTCAACTTTTTCACGTCCTACCAGAACTGTTGAATAAAATTATACATTAATAATTTCGTAATGAATTATGCATCTGTCATTCCTTCAGTGTTTTTCTCACATATTCTGATTAATTCGGTGAACTGATTAACCAAATAACTCAGATGAAAGATACGAAGGGCAAAGCTAAAACAAAACTAGCCCTATGAAGTGCAGCAAGATCGGCGTCGGCGCCGAGCACGTCACGCGACCGCATTCCATGGCGCCTCCATTCATGGGGCGCGAGTGAGAGGCTGCAGTGGGACCTTTGGTATGAACGAGAAGGGAAATCGAGCGCCGTTACCCTGTAAGAATGCAATTCGTAAGCACGCGCACGGATTTGATGCTCGCTACGTTCCGATCATATGTCCGTCATAGAGACGTCCTGCTCGCGCACAGCGAATTACCTCTGCGGGCGCATATCGGCCGATGCGTTTGTTTGCATACTGCCGGTGTGATTTGATCGATCGCCCGTTTCCTGTGAGAAACACAGGTTGTTTGTCGAGTCAGGTGGAATTGTGACCGTTAATTTTGTGATCAAAGATATTTTGTTAAAGTCAATGGCAACCGTAGTCTATGGACTCTTAAGAGAAAGCGATTTTCTCGCGGTCGTATCTACTTCAACACAAATGGAAGACGACTCCAAAGTTCGTTAGTTTTTGCCAATTTCCACATCGTCACTGTAGAATGATAATCTCGTATTTGAAAAAAACTATTTATTTTTATTCTTTAGGTCTGTTTCACAATATATGGATAAAGTACCAAATAGCTATGCAACGCATAAGTTATTTGGGAGATAAATTTTGCTATTTGACACTTCATCGACTCATAACTTTGATGGACTTTATGTGACGAATAGCGCTATCTGACAGTCGTCAAACGCAACATTAGTGTTTATCCTACCAATAATATAAGTAATAAATAGCTAATTTGGAACATATGCAGAACTTATCCGTACATTGTGAAACAGACCCTTAGACTCTTATGTCATTTAACTGGTATAATCATTAAGTAAGGACTTATTAATGTTATTAATAAATAAGACCTTTTTACCATCTAAAGCTATGGACAAAAACACATAATAATATATTAACGAACATTGAAATGAAACATTTTTTTCGTTGCCTGTAATGTTTGGTTCTCTGGACATGCGAGGTTATTATCCTACAGCGACGATATAGCACATGAACTTCCATGATATCCAAGCTTAAGCATAACTCTTTAAGGGTTCTTCTACAGGTAGACATCAAGGCGTACCTATGAAACATCTCGACCTAACATTAATATCGTCATACATACTGTAGGGCACATAAAGTACAAACATCTATTAGCCAGTAAGAGGAATGTGGTTGGACATGACGGCGGCAAGCTTTAAACAGGTTAATATTACTCAACCTCATGTTTAGGTATACGATAACATATCCTTTACATTAGCTTTGAGTTTCTTCAACTGAAATATAGACCGTCAGTTTCATATCCGCTTATAAGTATGCCGCTCACATACAAGAAGAGAATCGTATAAGATTTCTTCTTAAACTTGAAAGTTTATATGAAAGCCTTACTACGTACTCGTTAAGTGTTTATATATTTAGTTATTAGGCTTACGACATCACACACAGTACTTAATCTACTAATTATTTTACAAAAACTTACATCTAAAATGTGTGACAATTAACGTAAACACAAGTTTCACAAACAAAAAATAGAAATTTAAAATTTAAAAAATACAATTAAACCATATACAAGGTGTTAAGAATTTTGTAGAACTCAGATACCACATCATTAACATTATCATGAGCGCGTAGGCTATCATTCCAATCAATGGTTTTCAGATCCCCTATAATAGACACATAGTCAGCTTTTTAAAAATTTGGTTTAGCGTTACCTCTCGTTCGCAAAAAAAATATTTTAGAATATTCAATACTTAACAATAAACTAGGATGATTCGCGTATATTTTACTTAACGAGTCGGAGGGTGCTGATACATTAATACAAGACATATTACTTAATACTAAATCCAAGAAACGATCATCGCTATTACCTATACTATTAAATTGCTTTAGGCTATTCATAGACATAAAATCAACGTTAAAAGTCAAAGTTTTAACAATTATTTAAGCCATATAAATAACATAAAAATAACAAACTCTAAATGTTGTTTCTTAAAATTAATATTACAGAAACACATTTGAGTTTTATTCGTGATATATAATTAAACACAAAGCAACTGTCATTTGCACTAATATTATACAGAAAAATAATTTGATTGTTTGAATTTAATGGGCTTCAAAACTACTGGACGTATTTGAATAATTATTTCACTATTATTCATCCTACATAGGGATGGTTTGGTTAATATTATTGATGGGATAACTGTAAAAATACCAATTATATCCCTATATCGGGTACGCTGCGTAAACTATTGACAATTTTCTTGAGCAAAATGATGTCTTACAGTTTTATAGAAGACAATCAGTGGCGCTACACCTTTTTCAGGTCTGGGCCTCAGATTTCTGAATCTGTTTCATGATCATTTGTCAATCTAATAGGCAAGTAAGTGATCAGCCTAATGTGCCTGAGTCTGACGCACGGCGTCGACTTTTTTGGGTCTAAGGCAAGCCGGTTTCCTTCACCGTTCGAGCGAATGTTAAATGCCCACATAGAAAGAAAGTCCATTGGTGCACAGCCGGGAATCGAACCTACGACCTCAGGGATGAGTGTCACACGCTGAAGCCACTACGCCAACACTGCTCTCACTACTCCAAAACAAACAAATACCTAGTTCATATACCTATAATCGCACCCGTGCGAATTCGGGACTCATTAGATTATAAAGTGAAATATCATAACGCTTGTTTCTAAATTGTAATTTCTGTTACACCAAATTGGAGTTTAGCCAAAATTGACACAATAAAGATGTAAACAAAGTCGCATTCTGATTAAAAATAAGGTTAAATCACTAAGGTCGTTCTGTCTGCACGCGATTCAAATGACTCATTACAATGTCTGTGATATGTATTTTTGGATGTGAAACATTTAAATAACACAAAATTTTTCGACATTTATAAATAAATGTGTATCATGTTTACACATATCGGGATCGAAACCAGATCGATTCCCGTGTGGGGCCGATAAAAATACACAATTTCAAATTGCATAGTACTAAGTTTGGAAGTTGGTGGTATACCCTGTCATGATGAAAGATATTATTAAACAAACAATCAATGTGAAGCAAAAACCCTTAAGCGGGCCATAGACGGACCGCATGTTGCAGCCGATGCCGACTGCTCTAAGCCGCTAAAGAGGGCTGTAGCTCCACTGGACCATAGGTGGTAATACACACATTAATGTGGCCCCATTCACATAAATCAAATGTTTCATGAATTTTTCAGCCATTTGTGACGGGTTGTCGATTTCACCATCATCAGCCTCTTTTTTTGGTCATTTCTGGACGAAACCTCCTCCATAATAGTGAACGCAAACAGTCTCTATTGCGTAGCATAACAAACTATTCCATATGTTGGTATGTAGCTACTAAAAATGTAGGCTAAATAAAAATCATATTAAGGCGAAACGAAGGTTCGCGGGGGCAGTTAATAATAAAATTAACAAAATTATCGCCCGTTAAACGTTTTAATAATAAAAAGTTCGGAATATTGGTTGGTATTGACTTTAGAAGTAGTAGAAATCCATGGTAGGCATTTCAAAAATCCATCAGTAAATTACACGGTGCACACATCTCCATGCACTGCCAAGGGATCAAGCCGCTCTGATTCGGGTGAGATTCAGAAACGATCACAAACTTTAAACCCCTTAAGTCAAAATCTAGTACATTTTCTACATGCTTAGTCATCAGATTAAAATGTATCAGCGTTTACTATTAAGCATGCAAATTAGTATGATATCACATATGACGGATCAAACTACAGATTCTAAGTACGGTATGTATGACAGCGCATTCTAGGCGCCTTGGCGGATTTCCTTCGATATAGCTGCAAGTTTATGTGATGACTAGGTATTAATCACGATCTACCTGCACTAAACAATCTGACTCACGACGGGACAATCCATACTTTACCATATAAGGTAAATCGAATTAATAATTAACTAGTTTCATTAATAAACATATCGTTAGGAATATAACTTTGTCCATTCGAAGTTTATGTTAAGAAAACTATGAATTTGATACGATAGGAAAAAGAAATATTTGTTCGTATTAGCTATATGATGAAACATATTATTTATTAATAACGTTCCTTATGGCGCCGTGGCGTACAAGCGGATTACCTGTTGACCTCATTGAAAAGACTTTAAAGCTACTATAGTAACTAACACATTAATAACCATATGGACTTATATGATTGTCTGCTGCCCGGACATTCAACGACCAATATTTATGTCTTGACCTGTTTAAGTTATCGCGGAATATGGTTAAAAGCAGTATTAAGAATATCCATAGCGCAAAATCACCTGCATTATGAGCACATCCCACATACACCTTCACTTAAATACCATCACACAACACAGCCAAATTCGGTTTAGCTGTAGGATTACGAAATAAATAAATAAACAAATTATTTATTGGCTTGCCTTATTGGAGTACAGACAAAAAAACGCATCTTCTTGAAAAGACTTGAAAAAATATTTCTATCGCATAAGGTAGGTACTACCCTCACCCAATTTTACAACGAAAACCCTAAGTTTAATTAAGGATCTTCATATTCATAGTCAGCAGGTACACAGCTAGGTCACTACTATTTAATCATTTATTTATTTAGTTATAAGCCCACAAAATCACACACAGTCCTAAGTCCACCAACTATTTCACAAAATCCCACATCTAAAATGTGTGACAATTAATGCAAGCATAAGTTTCTCAGTAAAAAAATCAAATAGAAATTTAAAAAAAAAACACAACTAAAACACACACGACAATGCAAGCACACATTAAAATAAAATCAATTTTTTAACATAAACATAAAATAAAATTTTCAAAAACTATGGCACTGTGCAGAAAAAAAAGAAAAATCATCAGAAAAACAGCGAAATTAGGTTCTAAAAAGGCACCCCACAATGCTTTCTCTAAAACCGATCAGCCCACTACCGAATATATCCAGCTCTGGATACGCTGTGTTCAATTTGTTGAAATCGCGAAGAATACCAACGAGAGGTGCCTGAACTCCTAGGTTGGTTTTGGCAGATGGAATTTGGAATATATTGTTGATTTTAAACCTAGGGAATGAGTAAGGGACGACAAATTTGATTTCCTGTAAGAGGTCACTGTTCTGTAAATGGTTGTTGAGCAAATCAAATCATAAATTATATTAATCGAAATAGCGCCATACAAATTCCACGTAGATCGTAAAGAGACACGTGCAAAAATGCCGCGGCCATTACTCACCCATTCATCAACGCAGTCAAGGGCGGAGCGAACCTTCACTTGCATTACTAACTTTTATCTTAATTAAATTCGCCTGCGTAAATTTCGAGTATTTTGACAAGATTATTTGCAAACTCTTTAGCAAGGCTCATCTGATGTTTAGTGATAGTGCCCATGGACACTCACATTGCCAGAAGACTCGCAGTAGGCAGCTGGTTTCACATAATGGTGGTGCACGGAAGAAAACTGCACATAAAACCACTAGCTGTCCCCGCGAAATTCGTTTGTCCTTAATGTGATTTACTTAGCCTACCTTTTTAGTACATACCAACATGGAACATTTTGCTATGCTACCCCAGAGACTGATCGGTTTTCTGGGATGAAAACTTTTTAGGTTTTTCTGTGAATTTTTCTCTATATAAACCTCAGAGTTCAAGTCGTAAGATTTTAATTAACAAATAAAAAGCAGAAGTTGGTGATATAAGACTGAAAAATTAAAGTTTTTTGTTTTTTTGGGGTGCGGACACCCCTTATAGCCTAGGGGTTTGAAAGAATAGGTAGTAGCCGATTCAAAGACTGACTGAATATGCATTAAAAAAATTCATAAGAATCGGTCGAGCCGTTTCGGAGGAGTATGTGAACAAACATTGTGACACGAGAATTTTAAATAGGTATATAGAGATGAACCTAAACCTTCCTAAGGAATCACACATTCTATTGGTGAATTAATTTTATAATATGTATGTACACTTTAAGGTAAGGTAAGCTCTAGTTACGTCCTTCGTTCCACAACTGAGCGGTTTTTAAGACAGTTTTTGCCGCGCACCACCGCTATAATGGAACCAGCTGCCCACTGAAGTATTTCCGAACCAATTCCACTAAGGGTCCTCCAAGAAAAGAGCGTACCAATTCTTGAAAGGCCGGCAACAGACTTGCGAACCTTTTGGCAATGTGAATGTCCATGGGCGATATCACTTAACATCAGATGAGCCTCCTGCCAGTTTGCCTCCTATTACTTATACAAAAAAAACTACGTATTGCCTATCAAAGACATTTATATTATATAGCTTTGTACAAAATGGTTTTTCACATTAGTGCAATTGAATAAATTGGCACCAATGACGTATGAATATACACTGACGTGCCCGGCGCCTGCGGTGGCAAACATTTATGCAATCAATTCTTTGGAAACGCTTGACGTATGCTGTTCGTATTAAAAAGGAAATGCACTCTGCACGTGACTGATGTTCGAATTCTATTTTCAAAATACTACGTAGTTAGGAAAGTCAAACACATTATAGTTACTAGGTTCTATAATCGCATAACACAGCTGTTCTTGTCTGTGGAACAAATGTTCACCAATATATCGATGAACCTTATTATCAGCCTCTAGTTGATATTGTCTTGTACTGGCGCAGAAGTCTGATCTAAATAATGATCAATAAAAAAGCTACCCGAACATTTATAAAGTCACCTATTGTAAAATAGTACACCTATTTGATTCCTTAACCAATTCTATACAGAGTCCTACCTACATAATCAAACCTCACTCTTCAGTCGGTAGCTCATGTGTGAGCGTCGTGGTCAGCAAGGGAACATCTGGAGAGGACAATCTGTCTAGCACCTCTCGTATCACAGTGTATAGTTTTGAGGACGATGAGTCTTTCACTTGATCGGTCTATCTGGTTAGTAAACTGCCACGTGATCTTTTGCCTTCTGTGTTACCAACCACGATCAGTTTCTCCAAGTTATCATCGCCTCTGCGCTTTGTATGGCCGAAATAAGATACAATTCCCTGTCGGCATATGGTAGACAGGCGAGTCCGTATGTGGAGTTGGATCAGGATCTATGGGTTGGTGCGCTTCAAACCAACTCTCGCAATAATGAAACGAAACGTATCTACTGATTCAGTTTAAAAACCAGCTGCCTTCTGAAGTATTCCCGAACCAATTCGACTTAGAGACCTTCAAGAAAAGAGCGCACCAATTCTTGAAAGGCCGGCAACGCACTTGCGAACCTTCTGGCAGTGTGAGTGTTTAGGGCGGCGGTTTCACTTAACATCAGGTGAGCCTCCTGCCCGTTGGCCTAATATTACATAAAAAAAATAAGTGCTTCTCCTATCTATCTATCTCCTATATACGAGTCTCTCTCTACCCTAACCATAACAAACTCGGAACTTAGGTTACCATACTAAATACTTAGAATATTTTTATAAAGGTCAATTGTCTGAAAAGGCAATGCATTTTCACCATAAGGTATGAACTCGAAGACAAGATGAGTCATTAGCGCCGTTCGTCCGGCGCTGGCGCACAGGAAATCGTAAAAGCGCATCTAGAGCACATCATCCGGAAACGCGTTTTCCGGCATACCGTGCCTTGCTTCCTAATATCCTTTGCTTTATCCGTATAGTGAACTCCTCTATTTCGGGAACGGAACTATGAATGCGGAACACATACTGTCTAAGCATTTCATTACGTCTTTGTAAAAATATCAAACTATCTATACTAGAATAGTAGATCGAAGATGTTTTCACATCGCACATCGCCGAACATACATTGGCAGAAACTCCCCAATTAATAGGATATGTCGCTACCATTATGAACTCGGCTAAGAATTGTGTCTTAATTTTAAGACACAGTACCGATTCTTAAAGTCAAATAGTTCATTTATTGTTTGTATTATCACTGTGTTCTTTCGCTGATCGAGCCCGCATGTTGTAGGGAAGGCACCGGTTTATGTATTTTTGTATATACGTCAATTTGTTTGTTGTGTCATGTGTTTGTCCTAATACAAAAAATATCTTTAAATAGAGGCAGTGTTGGCCTAGGAGCTTTAATTACACTCTGACTTGTTGTAAGTTCGGATCCCAGTTGTGCATCAATGGATTTTCTGTCGGCATTTAACCCATATTCCTGTAGAACTAAGTAGTCGACGTATGAGACATAAGTGATTAGGCTGATCACCTACTTCCCTATGAAAAAACAAATGACCTAGAAGGTTGTCACAGCATTTTTTTATTTTAAAATAAATGGATACTGGATAGTGATCCAGCCGAACTTCTGAAAACTTCTTGCTTACACAAATCGAGTCGAACAAGGCGTTTGAGTGCAGTTTTTGCAATTACAGTGGAATCTCTGTAACTCGAACCTAGTTAAGTCGAAAAATAAGGTCATTCCCTCCCGCTGAACCACTGAAAATAAATATTTCCCTGCGAAGTATTTATAATACATGTTTATACTCTATGACTCGAATTTCAAAAAAGAGACTCCGCAATGAATGGATACATTCATCGCATACACTCGAAATATACACTTAGAAATCGCGCCTCTGTAAGTCCAAATTTCAGCAGTTACATCATATGTATCTCGAAAACTTGTTAACTAGATTTTTTGCATTTCTATTAATATTTGAGTGATAGAGATTCCACTGTATTATAAATTCATAAAACATGGTACGGTATCCGTTACCATTATACCATTATATTTACTTGAAACAACAACATTACCATTACACGGTACTTTAGTCCATAAGACCTGTTATTTTAAACAATTGAATGTCGCACAACACCTTAAATTGGGGTAATTTTATCTACACAGTATTGTGCTGTGTTTGTTTATATAGTTTGTGTGCACAAGGCTGTGTAAAATAAGACACAATTCTCCATACACATACATTTAAAAAAATAAGAAAAGCTTTAAAAATTATCCGTGGTATCGTACGAGTGCGTGACAAAATTAAGTAGTACCTATTTAAAATTGACTTTATTACTTACACATACCATACTAATATAATAAAGATGAAAGATTTATATTTTTTATGTTTGTAATGAATTAACTTAAAAACTAAGTCAGTTTTTAAAAATTATCCCCATACATAGGTATTTCCTGTATTTCCTAAACATTAAAAAACTTGTCAGTGCGATGCCGAGACAGGTCGTTATTAATAATTCCATACAGCTAGTGAATAGGTTAACATATAATATTTTATACGCAATACGCTTTTCCCGATTTTAAAAAGATTTTACCGTACCTTTAAGCTTACGAATCAAAACTAATAAAATCAGTCCAATGTAACGTCCGGCTACATTTAATGTTTGACATCTATTAGTTACAAAACCTATGGCCAAAGATCCTCCAAAATCACCAAAGGTGAGAATTTGCCCCGTTAACGTGAATTTGTCGCGTCGTCTGATTCAGAAACCAGACTTCAACTATGAAACCCGTAATATAATGTAAGACAAACTCAGTCGTACCTTAGAAATGTTATCGCTATTTCTAACACGCAAGTATACACATAAATTAAATGATACAAAAAATATTACGGCTATAATGTAAAAAAAAGTCTCTAAAAATCGATTCAATTCTATTGTTAATAAACTAAAAAGCAAACAGTTGCGCATTCCAATGCCTAGTGCACGTGGTGCATTCCAATGGGGTCATAAACCACGAGGTGAGCTTAAGAACAAGTGCATTTGTGAATCTGGCGCTTAACGCGATATAATAAAAACTATCTTTTTCCTCAATTCACCGACTCTTATACAACGTGAACTCAATTTTCGTTACCATGATTACTGCAATTATCGTCGTAAGTTGTCTATTTGACAATTCTTTTCGTCAATATTTAGAGTGCATACGTCGCTTGACGCAATATAATAAAAACTATCTTTTTTCCCAATTCGCTTCTATTTGTTTCTTTTTTCTGAACTTATACGACGAAAACTTAATTTAACATTCGTTACCATGGCCAATCTTTTCACATGCAATAAACGTCATAAGTTGTCTATTTGACAATTCTTTTGGATGTTAAGACTACATTAAACAGATAATAAAAGCTATCTTTTTCCCCAATTCACTTATAATTTTTCCTTCTTTATGCTCTTATAAACTTAATTTAGCATTCGTTACCAATGTTACCAATCATTTGACACGCAAATAATGTCGTAAGTTGTAAATTAAAATTGGACAATTCTTTTCGACAAAGAAGGTCACTTATAGAGAGTACATCTCGATAAAAAGAGCATTTTATCTCTTATAAATAAAAACCTCAAAAATAATAACTCTAAAGGTATTAAATGGCATACTCGTACGCGGTATAGGAATTAGGCGGCAAGCCATCCTGTTGGGAAAGCAGAAAGTCGGCATGCAGTCGCGAGGCGGGAGAGGGGCTAAGGAGGAATGCGACCGGACAGAGCCTCGCCCCTTCCCCCCCCCCCCCCAACCTCCCAACATTTATTTAATCACTCGACACTTATCAATGCTCGTGTTTCGCAAATTTTGATAGTCGAATTAAATTAAATACGTAATCATATACGTAGGATCCGTTGCCAAGTAGATCTTTCAACACCTTGAAAGAGGGATGATTTTACTATTTTTACTTGGCATAAAATCTATAGGAATATGTAGGCTACATTTTCGTACTTAGAAGTGTTAACTTAGTAATAGATTTTATTAGGATGTATACACTGTTAAAAATCTATAATAATGGCTAAATGTTTTGAATACTAAAAAATATATACGAAAAACTAAACTACCGCCACACAATTTATAAACCCAAAAAGTCCACAGTCATCGCAAATTGCTCCTCTCAACATGGAATACAAAATCGGAAAATGGCTTAAATCTGAGAAATATTTCTGAATCGTAAATTACAAGAGCGATCGGCGCCGGCGCCGCGAGGGAGCTTGTTACGATATTTGAACAAATTCCCGCCGGTGTTAATCTGCATAATCAGAGCGGCGGGCACAAAGCGGCGAGGGCCATTATATTCGGTGCGCGGGCGCCACCCCCCGACCACCTCCAGGCAACTAAGCCTGTATCATTACCTGGAACTTCAGTTTTATCACATTAACAAACGTCCTAAGTCCATTCAGCTTTAATCCTTCTTTCTGGTGATCTCTTTTGGATAATTTCGCGAGCGGCAATTTCTAATTCACGCCATCTTTCTTTGGAGCTCTAGGATTTCAATAATGGTGAGTCGATAAAATCTAATATATAAAAATCTCATGTCACAATGTTCGTTCCCATACTCCTCCGCAACGGCTCGACCTATTCTTATTTTTTTATGCATATTCAGTAAGTTTGAGAATCGGCTACTATCTATCTTTCAAACCCCTAAGTGATGATAATTTTTATGCAAACCTCAACTGGACTGCGATTATTATTTTTATTCCTTGAACTCTTTTATTCCGGAAAAGTGAACAGTCTCTATGAGGCATAGAAAAATGTTCCATATATTGGTATGTAGCGACTAAAAGGTGGGCTATGTAAAAAAAACATATAAAGGCAAAACGAAGTTCGCCGGGGCAGCTAGTAATAATATTTGTATGAAGCATGTCTGAGAAAATTTACGAATGTCTTGTATATAAGTCCAGGCCAAGCTCCAATGAACCGATAAAATTACTTAATCATGTCCTTTTGCGGGCAAATAAATTAATAAACAGCGAGGGGAATGAGAAAATAACGATTTGTGAAGTCAAGCGGAAAAATTCTTCGTTTTGAAATATGCAAAGGTATTCATTGTTACAAGTTTTTGTCAAGATTAGTACCTTCTATCAAAGGTAAGCTCCTCCGAATGTTTGAGAATTTTTTCAATGAAATATTATGTCGCAGCAGATCCTAGGTATACGTAATATTGAACAATGAATCCTCAACAACTTTATTTATACACAATTACAACGATTCTTTGGAGAACTGATAACATTGCCAAGCTAGTTCATAACTGGAATCTTCAAGGAAGAAGGTAGCCGCTCCAAATCGACCTGGTGATAAACAATCACTGTGGAGGCAAACAGAAAAAACAGCTCAAGACTACTCATGATTGGTCAATAGCGTCTTTTCCCACAGCGAAACAATCGTTTTTTCAAAAAACAAAAGTCAAAATAATTTATTCATATGATGTCCTATAACCCCTAGATGGGGCAGAGGGCGTCCATATCGCGTTCGGTCTTGAGACTCGTATTTCACCGCGCTCCAAGTCTTTCCAGCTCTCTTTGCCTTGTCTGCGACTGTACGGCGCCAGGTTTGCTTGGGACGGCCACGCTTCCGCTTTCCTTGCGGATTCCAATCAAGCGCCTGCTTGGGAATATGATTGGGATCCCTTCGAAGTGTATGACCTATCCAATTCCACTCGCGTCGCTTGATCTTCTGACTGATCGGGCCTTTCGGGATCGGGGATTTGTTACCTATATGACTGACTTTATTCATATAGGTAACAAAAAATTAAAATGGCATGAATTTTTTGTATACCATTTGTAAAAAAAACGGGGGCAGACAATTTTTTAAGACCGACAACGCAATTAATAGCTCTCTGGCTATGTAAGTGTCCATGCGCACTTACGACAGGTGAGCCTCCTGCCCGTTTGCCCCCTGTTCTATAAAAAAAACTAGAACGAGGCCTAGCACCCACGCATCATCGTCGCGACAATACGTCAAGGCTGTCTTCGATGTGTCGCGACGGATTTTTCAGCGAAATAGTTTCACTGATGACGGCTGTCTGCGTCGGCGGGTCGTTGACCCCTCGTTATTAGCCAAGTAACCAGTCGTATTACAGACTCCATTTTTGGTTTTTCACATATCGCACTAATGTACTTAAATGTTTAATAGTATATTTACATTATGTTATTCAACGAGGTAATACCCACTGTTTTGATATTTATAAAATTTTAATACAATAATCTTCTTAAAGTAATTCTGTGTATTACTCACTTAATGGGGTTTAAGTATCTATTTAATTTTTTCCTGCCTATTTTGGATCTATATCCTAATTGTTGTGTAAAATGTATGACGTCATATTTTCTTGTTTTTTTAAGCATAAGGATTTTTTTAGATTTGAGGATTCATAAATAAATTAATTAAGCATAATAATTTAATAATAACAAGGAAATACAATTTCTGTACATCTTCATGTGTATGTTATTATTAAAATTGCGATAAATTTCCATAACAAAACATTAAACCTAGAAAAATAGAAATCTCTTATGGAATGATATTTCCAGGCGAGTTCGAAAACCGTTAGTACACATCCGAAATTTCATTTTTTTTATGTAACAAAGGCGCAGAAGGCTCTCCTGATGTTAATATACCGCTGCCCATAGACATTTCCAGAGGATTTGCAAGTGCGTTGCCGGCTTTTAGCCCAATTCCAATTTCCAGTAATTTATTGTTAATTGATATTTCAATAATGTTAAACAAAATTTATTTCCTTTCAGAATATCACTATACACGTACGTACCTAGTTCTGTTGGTACTAACGATAATAAAATAAATCGTAATTTATTATTGCACAATTCAAAGTCAAAACTTAACGTTCAGTATGCCTCCGTAACATTCAGAAAAAACTATAATATTCACTCTCAAGATTTTATATTTAACATTATTGAAACATCTACGAACAATTCATTAACATTTTAATGAATTAATGTTAACTGTCACTTATCTAACCTATTAAACCATGTTAGTGACTATATTCAATGACGACTGCATTCCTCTGTAGTGATTTAATATAACAAGTATTTGTTTGTTTACGTGAGTATAAAAAAACCAATTAAAACACCTATCTTTTTTTGTAGGTATAAAAGTTTAAAAAAAAAACAGTGGCGCTACAACCTTTTTAGGTCTGGGCCTCAGATTTCTGTATCTGTTTCATGTTAATGTTAATAGGCAAGCAGGTGATCAGCCTCCTGCGCCTGACGCACGCCGGAGACTTTTGGTGTCTATGTTTTCACGATGATTTTCCTTCACCGTTTGAGCGAATGTTAAATGCGCACATAGAATGTACATTGGTACACAGCCGGGGATCGAACCTACGACCTCAGGGATGAGAGTAGCACGCTGAAACCACTAGGCCAACACTGCTCAAGTAATTAACGTTTACCACATCATATATGATGCTATATCAAGAGTATGTTACAAGCTATCTTTTTTAAAACATATGATAATTAAGGTAAACATAATGATACAAAGAATTAACAAAAACTAAAAATACAATAAAAACGCTTCCAGTTTTAGATTTTACTAGTAATTTTTTGCTTATGGCAACAAACATTAGATACCTATAAATAACAAAATTTTGCATTAATCATTGCCTGCATATAAACTGAGGCGTATATAGAATAAAATAATAAATATAGCGATGTTATTGTTCATATACAATCGCTTTCTATACCTACTCGATCTGTAATCTAAAACATTTTCCCAAATTTAGATTGATAATTGTCAAAATTCGATCTCTCGAATTCAAAGAATATTACAAAAACGATCCATCGATCGGTTATTGAAAATTATTTAATATCAATCTCTAGTAGTAAAAAATGGATGGGGATTGAGTATAGAAAGCGTACGTAGAGTATTAAACAGTTACTCAGTATAAACAATTGCGAAAAATTAAAAAGGGTCTAGGGTCTGAGTTTAATGCGTCATTGAAGTTGAGTAAAATAATGATAATGTCGCTAATAGAGTTTCTACGTCTATTTTATATTCTGAAAGGGCTTTACAACGTAAATTTTTCTGTTACAGGCAAACACGTATTACAGATGAAAATTTTATTAAATAAGGATGTATCAATAACGAAAGGATTCCACATACACTTTACGAATAGGATTTTAAGTAAAAACCAATTCTTTTTTCAAATTATTCAGGTAAATTTGAAAATTCGGTTTCATGTTATTCAAAAGACCCTCTCTCGGTTAAACTTGTAAGACACGACGTGTATAGTGGGAACGTAGGTAAAGATGTGCCGTCTTTTGCCTCAATTAAAACCAGAATTATGACGGCGAGGGCTGCATTTAGCCTTAATTAAAAAGCAAAGTTATTAAGTGTTACATGGATATGTCAAAAGAGTCTGAAATAGGATTAACACTTGCGTGGAGGCAAATGTATCTAGGTTACCAAAAAGTGCTAAAAAGGGAGTTTTTTCGTGTAACGACAATTATGTCACGGACACGGGGTAGACTTTTTTTCAAGGCCGGCAACGCACTTGCCTGCCCTCTGGCAGTGTATGAAACCATGGACGGCGGTATCATTCAACAAAAGATGAGCCTCCAGCCCGTTTTTTGTATAAAAAATTAAATTCCTAACTAAATTCAATTATATAAACCACAGTTTAAACTAAATCCGTAAGAAATTTAATTAGCCGATTACCGTTGGCATGTTTGGCAGGGGCCATCACTCGCCCACTTACCTCGTTCACAGCTTCTAGAGTTAATTTCGTCAATTAGATTATTATGAAACGTTTAACGCCCACTTTCAGCTAATTAAAGATGACACTTTCTTACTGAAACCTTTAAAATCTTAATTGATAACGTGTTATTTCATAAGTTTAATTACGCAATTATTAACCAACAAAAAACAAAATACAGTCAAAATCTGTTAAAACGACATCGAAGGAACTACTCATATTTGGTCGTAAAAACCGATGACGTTGTTATTAAGAACCTAATACAATAGAATTCAGCCGGGACCTTTGATTTCGGTCAATATAACCGAATCAGTGAATAGCTGTTTATAATAAGACAAATCAAAGAAAATACTTAAAATTATATCGTTATTCATACATATTATCAATACGAGATTTTAAGGAATTTCAGAAAAGAAACTCAATAGATAAATAAGCATAAAATTATCCAAAAGTTACGCATTCCTCGCATACTTTACTCTATTCATGTAACACATTTTAAAGCTGCGTTTGACCCTACAAACTAATTGGTTAACGGTGGGTCCATAGTGCAACTATTTGTATCCCGCTCACTCACTTATCAATGAAATTCCTATGGCGCCCTCCGGTGCCTCACGCGTTACAAAATGGCGACTACAAGCATTATCTATTGCGTTATTTTGGTGAAAAAAACTTAAACAATTATAAACCTTATTTGATTATTTGGAAAATATAAATTTAGTTGATTTCCGTATAATGCGATTTCAATTATTACAGGTAGGATTGCAAATACGTCGATTAAATTAAAGTCTTATCATTGTGTATTTATTTATAAAAAGTTATACCAAACTAATTTCAAAGAATTAATTGAATTTCACTTATCTACAGAATATTAACAACTGAAAAAAAATATTAAACATCTAACAATACTACTAACGCCATCTTCAAGCGAATTCGGTAATATCTCCGAATATGCCTAGATGGCAGTAATGTTAATGGGGTATATTTCGAAACAGTCATTATGGTATGCGAGATTGCTACTAGATGTCACTGATACATATTAGCTAATTTAAAGTAGACATTATCGTAGTTTCTTAAACAGACGACAGGTGTCGCTGTACTCAAGATACAATAGCATATTACATTATTTTATATTGTTTCTAAGAGCGATTTATTTTATGGTAAGAAAGCTCGCGTGAGTGCTATCGCTAATGTGATAGTAACAGTAGGTAGTCCGAAAAGCCGTAGAATAAAAATACTTATAATAAAATAAAAAAAGGGACATACCTTTAAATAACATTCTAATACCTCTTACCATGTTGTATATACTAAATTTATTAATACTGGTACCATCGAGGTAATAAAATAGTTGACATGGAGCATTCTTAATGGAAAACAGTGACGCGTGGTTAGAATATAAATTAAATAGGTAATTTGTATGGTACTTGCGAATTAGTCGGTTACATAATTTTTAAATAAAAAGTTTACTTTATTTTTACATAAATTTCACTTGAGATAAGTCCAGTATACTAATATTTATTTATCATAAATATTTACGAAGCGGTAAATGTAGGTTTATAAGTGGAAATTCTTATTATTAAAATAAAATCATTACTTTTTGTGGCTCTCTAACCACACATTATCTATACATAAGAGGAAAGATTTGTATGTAAGTATGTTTGTAACGAATTGGCTCAAAAAGTACTGAACCGATTATAAAAATTCTTTCACGATTTGATTACTACATTATCACTAATTAATATGGGCTATTTTAATTGCAAGAAAATAAGGAATATATATAATAAGGATCCCTACTAAAACTACAATAATGTTAACATACCATACCACATGCGCTGCGAAAACTATTGATGATAGAAAAAAAATGTTCCACAATATCAAAAAATGTCACACACTCAATGATAGCATGTGTCAAAATCTTGTTATAATATAAATAAAGATATGGGTACATCCTGTTGGTATATAACAAACACTAACCTGGCACTATGAAATGAGGCTTTACTGGATGATGCAGCGGCTCCAAAAGCCACGCCCACAGCCAAACCTTCTGGTATATTATGGACTGTGATGGCCACTACCAGAAGCATTATCCTCTTCCACTGAGACTGACGTGCTTCTAGGGACCGCATAACACTGTCTCTTCTATCACCTTCACCAACTTCGCCATTTTTCTAAAACAAACGTTTTTACTTATCAATATGTACACATTGTATGGGACCGTTCAAGTATTACGTCAGCAGATTTACTGCATTTATCCCCCCCCCCCCTTCTCACTCTTCTTATGGTAGGGGAGCCCACGATGCTAAATGGGGTTTTACTCGAGCGTCGTAGAGACCTATTGGGATGCAAAGCTTAGATAAAAAGAAGAAAAAAATGTTATATGATAAATTCCTTTTCATCGGTGGGGGAAGCGGCTATAGATAGTTAAATATGTAAAAAAAAACTGTTGCATGGACATCCTCGAGCGCGTCAGATATTGATAGCATCTATGCCCTACGTATTTTTAATAATGTACGTATGTTAATCTGATCGTTTGCATGATGCGGGTGGTTGTATTTAAGGGTTGAAAATGAAAAAAAATAAAAATTATCGAGCGCGTCAGATTTTCTAAGGGAGTGTTAAGTGCACCAAAAAAAAGCTCTCATTCACTAATCTGACGATTTCGATGGGACGCAAACCCACGGCCATTTTCTTAATTTGCAAAAAAAAATCGCAATTTTGAAATACTCAAGCGCGTCAGATTAAGATATATGTGGTTCATCTTTATGTTCTAAACGTACTGTCTCATAATCTGACGATTATCTAGAGGGATTCGCCTGATCTGACAAAAAAATAATAGAAAAACGGTTCACCTAAAGGGCCATCCCTGCAACTTCCCGCTAATTCCATTCCTGGGCGCTTAAAATTGATATTTTGAGCTCGCTGAGTTCAAAGAAATAACATTTCTATGCATTTGAGCTCTCCCAGCTCGAAAGTCTGATAGAAGTTTCATAGAACACTATTTTTGGAATTTTCAAACCGCAATAACTTTTGAATGGATCAAGCAATTTTCACGCGGTTGGCGGCATTCGACGCAGTTTTATCATTCTCATAAGTAATTATGAAATTTTAATTGATCGAACCACAAATTTCGGAGTAATCCCGAAAAAACACTTTTTCGGGTTTCTTTCGTGTACGATATCTCTCGAACGAGTCAACCGCTTTTGACCAGCTTGGTGGCGATCGACGTGGTTTTTCAAGCTCAAAGGCGGATTAGTTTTTGAAGTTGATCGATAAAGAAACCACTTTAAAAAAAAATATTTCTTATTTTTTTAAGATTTCTCAAAATTTCTCAAAATCTATCGGTCCGAATCGGTTCAAATTCACAGGAAATGTAATTTTGAGGGAAATATTTAGAACGCCGTTTAGTAGATTCCGATCGGTTTAAGGAAATGTAGGCATCACGCAGCTGCACGCATTTAACTTTATCGACGAATTTTTGTTATTTCGGCTTGCAGAAATCGTCAGATTATATATTTTTCATTATTCTTGAATTATTTCCTTCAAAATAAAAAAAAAATTAGCTACGCTCGAGAATGTCGAGATGACGTTTTTTTTACAACTTTGTTGCCCTCCCCTTTTTTTCCGTCACTCTCAAATTGTCAGATTAGTGGAATATACACTTTTTAGGATGTAATTAACTCACCCTACCTTAATCTGACGCGCTCGGGAATTTCTGATGGTCAATTTTTTTTTACTAAACTGATCCTGTCTCCTTCACGTGCGGCCTTATATATGGGCCTCATATTTTGTGGAGGTACTTAACCGGGTACAAGGTATCCCCCTATATATTAATCTGCCGCGCTTTAGTAAATCCCGAAATCCCCTCTTGGGCTCCCCTACCATTAAGCAAAGCTCTCAAAACGAATAGTATTAATTTTTTCGTAGGAATCCTCGAAAATGCAATTCGTTTCTAAATATAGAAGATGGGGGTAATATGTGTGAAAAGTAAATAATTACTGATGACGTAATCACCAAATAAGAAAATCAAAGACCCCTCTCCCCCCTTTAGTGCTTACGTAGTACTTGAACGGTCCCTATGTTGGTGTGTAATAATAAAATCAATGGTGAAAATAAGCTTGTGTTATTCCCGCGTCACATGAAATGGACAATTAAGACACCTAATAGATTTAGTGCAAAATCGGAAAATGAAAATATGTAATTCCTATTACTGATATAAAATTTTGGTTTAATGTATATTATGTAATGTATACCATGGTCTATATTTTCTTGGTTTAAAACGAAAATAGGAAATTTCTGCACTGGGGACCTTTTAATCTAAATAACATAGGATTATTCCTCTTATATAAGATCACAATAAAAATGTAATATAGTAATTAAACATTTTTTAACAGTATTTTTCGATAATCTGTAGCTTAGAATTACAGTTAAAACCCTTTACGACATCGTTTTGAACAACATATCGGTTATATTGACCAAAAGCAAAGGTCCCGGCTGAATTCTGTTGTTATTAGGTACTTAATAACAACGTCATCGGCTGTTACGACTATCGGTTTTTACGGCCAAATATGAGTAGAACCTTCGATGTATATGTTGTGATGTATATCTTAATATATATAAATCACGTGTCACGTTGTTTGTCCGCGATGGACTCCTTAACTACTTAATTGATTTTAAATTAAATTTGCACATCGTGTGCAGTTTGATCTAACTTAAAAGATAGGATAGCTTACATCTCAATTTATATCCGCAATATTATTTTATTGCAAAATATTTGTTTTTTATTTGATAGTCACAATTCTAACAGATGGCGCTGTGTTTAAAGTACCCACGTTTCACATAAGCTACAACTTAATGGCATAACCACCAAAAAAGGATGGTGGTCCCCATGACTGGTGTTCTCCTACCGTTTCCCTTGAATAGTTTGCTACTATGTAATATAACAAAAACCTTAGCCACAGCAACGCTTGGCCGGTCTGCTAGTGTTATAATAGATTTTGATTGTATTTTCTTTATTTGTAATAGGTAAATTCTGTACTTTAGAAAAAAGCTATTTCTTAGGTCACCATAATAAATAGACTATACTACCCTAAAAATTAATACCTATTAGTATAGAATATAGATATATGTTGGATATACAAACAAGTGAATGTTGTGAGTGATGGTGCCTTCTTCTTTGGGCCGTGTGCTGGTTTGAGATGCAATCTGCGAACTCGACTGGTTGAGTTGCCTCCATCGTAACAACTGTGGGATTCGATGACCGACGGTTCAGTGCCGTCATCATTTCCAAGTCTTCGAGCTTTTCTTTGGAATCTTTGCTCTTTGTTATACCTGAAATTAAATAGTATATATATTAAGTGATGTATGATTTAATTATTTTAAAATAATGTTTTTATTGAACACATTTGACATCCATTTTATTCCATAAACAAATTACAAGTTGTAGCCATAACGACTGGTATTTGGTATATGTAGAGCGGGTTATTAAGAATAGTATCATTTGTAGTTACATATAAGTACATGGTCAAGAATTTGTATGCATTATAAAAGATGCACAAATTTTTGATCGATTCTTTTCTTAATATTGATGGAAAATTTTAATTCACTAGTATGTATATATTTTTACAGCTCTACATATTTTTTTAAATCATGCATGCGTAACCAAAACAATTGTTATGAAATCGAGGTCAGGAAAAATGTTTACGGAACTTGTTTAAGTGAAAAATAAAACAAATCTCGTACTTGTTGTTCGGATCGGGGAAAAATGTTAATTTATCGACCAATAACAACATCAAGGCTAGTACCTACATATATCTCTCGAAGCACACTGCACTTAAATTGATCGAATTGCTAAACTCATCGAGTGAATCTGTATTTTTGTAACGAATAAATCCACAAATTACTGGACCAATTTCAATTCATACACTGAGTGTCGGGCTGTTCAAGTATTACGTACGCACTATAGGGGGGGTCTCTGATTTTCTTATTTGGTGATCACGTCAACAGTAATTACTTACTATTTTACACATATTACCCACACATTGTCTATACATGAAAACGAAATGCATTTTCCTGGATTCCTCCGAAAAATTAATACGTTTATATACTATTATTTTTGAGAGCTTTGCTTACTTTTGCTGACAAGAAGAGGGGGGGGGGGATGAATTGCAGTAAATCTGTCAATGGCTCTACAACCTCCAAGAGGATGGTCTTTTGGAATCAGACTCCTGTATGTGTTACATAATCATTTGTCTTAATAGGCAAGATGATTATGAGCCTTCTAACTCATATCGATTATTAGTTCTAAGCCATGTAGGTTTTCTAGCGACGTTTCCTTCGCTATACGAGTGTCAATTGCGCCAAAGACATAATTAATTGCGCACATATAATACTTTATTGGTGTACAGCACTGATACGTACAACACGTGACCTGACAACTTCGGCTGTTTGTATCATGTATGTGTGTGTGTATGTATCAAATAAATGCCTTGCTAAGCCAGGACAGGCTACTATATACATAGTTGTAAATAAATTTGTTCAACGTGGCTTGAAGGCTAAAATTCGAGTGAACACACCCGAGTCATATACATGAAATACTTTAAAAGAGCATACTCATGCAAATAATAAACAAATAATATATATGCTGATAACGAGTTTACAATGTTTCATTTCTCAATACCAATCAACACAGTATAAAAACGTAACAGGATCGTGCTCTTAAGTTTTAGGTTTTAGTTATAAATAAGGACTATTAAATATTAGACACATTGTTAAGCATAAGTCAGTTTCGAACAATGCGCTTTGAAACTAAAGCGCAAAAGCTAGTATTCGTTTAATTATTTATTATAAACATACTACAGGTAGTCTTTAAGTCTAAAATAGGTGTCTCATGCGAAAAACATGTCTTAAACTTTCGAACACTATAGGAGATGTACGTAAAAGACCGTAGATAAATAAGTTAATATTGGAGATAAAGTCTTACTTGCTCATAGAATAAATACAAAGAACAACTACACACGATAAGATAAATCTTTCATTAGATTGATTCACTGTATCATCTTCGTTCAATCCTTACATTAAACCTACATCTGTTCATTACGAAGATACTTGATTTTTGGGCTCCGAGATTTAAAATATTTTATCAATGTTAGAAAATAAATTAAACAAGCACGCTTATGTTAATAAGTGAGAAAATCGGCCGATATTTGGCATTTTTTATGTACGTGTCGGAATACTACTAAACGAACATTCCATTGAAAATAAACACCTGACATAAGGTCATGACCTTTTTGAGGTGAATAACATTAAACATGAATTTAGCAGTTGGCTAAACAATTTTTTATACTACTACGAACGTTGAGTTCGTTATTTAAATTTTTTAAATTCTTATAAAAAAGATGTGTTGTTATTTTTAAAATATTTAAAAACTGAACTAAATATGTTAATGTTATGTATCTAAAGAAAGTGAATGAACTGAATTGCTTATTGTATTATCATCAACATTCAAATTCAAATACGTTTAAGTTTAAATACTAAAACAGGAAAGATATTGTTAAAAAACTTAACAAATTTTCTTTTAAAAGCCACATGATAATAACAAGTGTTTTAATACTATTCAAAATATCTAATAAAAAATATAATGTTTGCCAACAATATAGTGCTATTTAACGCAGAAGAGCTTGTTTGAATGCACTAATAATATGAGCTACTGAGCCAGTACTCTGTAGCAAGTTTGAATGCAATTTCAATGTAATTCACTTAATAACTGTAGCAGTGATGTCACTTCATCTCATATGTACAAAAGCTCAATATTGAAACCGATGAAAACCAATCGCTATTAATTTAGACAATTAGAGAGACAATGCCGTTTCCAATGGAGATAGTAGAAAATTGTTGTGGTTATTATGTATTATTATAATGTTTAATTTTTTGCACTTAGATCATCATAATCAAAAAAAATTATAGCGGACTATTCTACTGCATCAGTTGCTACTTCAACAATTCTAAACTTGGTGCCATAACTTTAAGGAAATACAAATTTAAAAATGTTGAGAAATATTAACACTTAATATAATAAGCTATGACATTCTACTAATTAAGATAAACTGAACTCATGTTGACATCGAAATTAATTTTATACACCCATAAAATTAATCTAGGCGCAAATTGTTATCTACTGTAACTACTACTTTTTATTATGAATGATAAGCAGATAAGAATTACATTTAAGTACATAATTTAAAACTGCCAAAATATTTAAATTAAATATTAAGGCTAGTCCATGTGTGACCTTGGAAGTTTCAATGTTACAAATGTTTTATGTATATTGTAATTGTTTCATCTTTTTTTTCTTCTACAAAAATATGTTATAAACTGTTTGTTATTGTTATATATATTTATAATATTATTTCAAATGAATAATTGTTTTAACATCTGTTTGGGTTGGTTTGGTTGGTTGGTTTAATATGTAATACATATTATAATTTTCTAGTACATAGCAATATTCACTTATTAGCCTGAAACTATAAATTGCTGTTATTATAATTGCAAGGTATGTAATTTTAAGTACTCAAAGTGTCATATATTTATTAGTAGTAGTACTCTATTACATAGTTAAGATATTATGTTATATACTTCTTAAAATATAATTGTAACATTTTTCTAGTATAACTACATCACCATATTTTGATTGATAAATTAACAATATTATGAAATGTCTGTACAGTTATACCACCATGTTTACTTAATATACAATAAAATTCTGATTTTTTATCATTAATAAATAGTTTCAAAAGAAACAAGAGTTTCACACAAAAGTGAAATGAGCCTGTCTTAGAACACAACATAACCTCATAATATGATTTATGAAAGTTAAGCATTTAAAGTGTAAAGGAACTGTCACTTAGGGAAACATTCAGAGTCAACATCTAAGTATGACTCCCATGTGTCACATTCAATAAGTTTTTGATAAAAACCCAAATAACATAGAACCAAAAAGCTCAAATTATTATTTGTAGTAAAATTGTTCTCTAGCTAGGCAAGATATAGTTGTTTAAGTGCTCTAAAAAATTCAGTTCAATTTTCATAATAATTTCTGAATTATGATCACAAACAACCCTTTACCTATTATTTGTATCTTAAGTTTTTCTAACATTTTTCTTTACACAAGGCGTAATAGTATTAAACATTTATGGGCTACTTCAAATTAAATTATATTGTTAGTTTCTCATTTGTTTTGAAAATTTGTTATTTTGTAACCTTGTTTAGAAAATTTAAGTACACAAATTTCAACAAAACAAACAATAATAATAAATGAATTAAAATAAAAAATGTCGAATAATACTCACTTATCATCATATTTGTTGAACTTATTCCTAGATAATCCAGGAACCGGTCTGTACCAAAAACAAATATAGCTCCAAATAGAAATCCCACAGCAACAGGTACGAATGCGAACTGTCCTTCATCACCATACATTCCAGATTCTTTACACATTTCAATAGCTGGTTCTAAAAGTGACCAATAAGATGCTGCAGTCATAACACCTGCTGCGAATCCCAGTGAGACATCCAGTACTTTCCTCTGTAATACAGAAGAGCATATTGTAAATATGTATCGATTGAAATAATCATCTTAATTTATGTTGTTTTCTCACATGTTTTCCTCGAATAAAGAAGACACAGCCGGCTCCAGCGGCAGTTAAACCCCACGTCAGGAGCGTACCCAAAAGGGCTTGTGTCACAGCTCCGTATCCAGGTAGCATTTTGCTAGTTTACGTAGGAATTTTTTATATAATATATTTCAAAACACATCTCAAGCCAATTTTTAAAATACACACTAATTAGTAATTAACATTAGTGACGACCTTATATACCAACACAGCACATGTTTATCGCGTTTATTTGTCAAACTGAACTTTTATAACTTCAAATTCTATATGACATTATTTGTCACTTGACAGCTGACATTGAGTTACAACATTCTTTTGACACCTCAATTTCTGAATTTCGGGTGTAGATAAAAAAAATGAATTAATCGTAGTAATAAAACTTTAATATTGTTCTGTATGGGCAATATGTGATGTATGTGCTTTCTACTAATTTAGTGGCTGGCTAGCTTTTTACAATTTACAAACAGTGATTCAATCGAAAGCCCGCCTCGAATGAAATAGATCAGGGGCCAAGACAAAATCCTTATTAAGTTTATGAAAGTATGGTTCAATGTTTATTATGTCCGACTGCGATAATTTGATTGAATTATCTAACACTCGTCACATTTCGTTTTCTAAACCCATAACAATTTTATGCTTAGAGACAGGAGACTTAAAAATACTAGTAATAATTTAGATCATAAAAGAAAACAATTAAGGTGTCATCGTTAACAACAATATTATGTAGTTCTTGTTACTAAATTTTAAAAGTGCATAGAACTAGTATGGCATTTATTTTTATTTTATAAGAGATTATTCATTCAATAAAGTATTCAGTATAACCACCATCTAGGTCCATGAGAAGGCACTAACTGTTTTATGTAGAAAAATAATATAATCGTTTAAATACTTAAATAAACGTACCTCGATGTTTTAAGATTTCCGTCTTCTTAATTTGAAGGTTATAAAACATATACATTTACTATCTTAAACAGATGCTACGTGATAGATTACGCCTTTTGATAAAACTGTTTAGAGAATTAAGTAAATTAGTTGAATATTGTGTATTTAGTTGTGATTTGTGTGATTATTCGTGTTTCTTATGATTCAGTAATATAAGCAACTTTGATAACATGAAAGTACTGCATTGCTATTACAGTTACGGTCATACTTGTTGCGGAATAAGAATGCTTGAAGTTATTTATTTGTTATAGGTATAATTTATTTATAATGACCACAGTGCGTATAATTAGGTGATAATGAGTTCTATTCCCGGCGAAATAATATACTATTTCAAGTTGCTCAGGATAATGATTAACTTTGCTTTTGTTAATACCGGCGGATAATAAATTATTTTTGTGTAGTTTTGCACTTTACCCTTTGTATTTTTCCTTACTAGGGTTACCAGGAAGAGATCAGGCCACCCGTTGCCTCCTTAAGAACTTATGTTACCTGATTGTCTATGTATAGGTCGGTTATCGAAAGCTGGCGGGTTCACAGTACTCACACTAATGCAATTTCACATACAGTATGTTTCAAAATATGTTTTTTTTGCCAAGCTATATATTTTAGTCCACTCTGGTATTAGTAAGGTTGGGTGGGTTGTAAATAAATAAAAATGTGTCAAATACAAATAAATATTAGGTGCATACGTGGGTGGATCCAAAAGTTCTAAGACAGACCAAGAACGTGAAAGAGTAATTCGTGTAAAAAAATTTTCATTTTTCGACATACGCTCCATCTAGCCATGACTTTGTTGGTCGACAAAACGACCTTAGCCGTTTTCGAAGAAGGTGATCCAGATATTATCCATTGTTTGGACTGTTGCTTTGATTCAGGAGTATGGTGGTGAACCCAGCTTTCAACAAATCAAAAAAAAAATCAAATCAGCTTTCAGCATCTGATGTCAAATGAAATATAACATTTTTTCATTAAAGTGTTTTTATTAAGATGCTTAAAATAATTAAAAACATTGTGCACCATTTCACGAGATTGCCCTGGTAATGTTTGAAAAAATATCAACATGTATAGTAAAGATCAACATAAACAGTAGCAAAAGCAAAACAATAACTGTCTCTTATATACTCATAAGCTTGACCGAGCGCGAGAGACACGGACAGTCTTTTCATGATGTATTTGTGATTGTATTTCAGTTTGACAGACTTTGACATCACGCCTCGCGCTTATTCACAGACACTACACAAGCACAAAGTGTAAATGTGTTGAAGCCGTCAGCTTTAAATAAAATACCTATACTAATAATGCAACAAAGTGTTAATAAATAAATAAGTAGACAGAAATGATGGATACATAGTGTTTACATTAAATATTTTTTTATAACACGAGCGGAACAGCCATAAGACTCATGGACATCCATGTTAGTGGGTAGGGCCGGCCTTTGACCGAGGAGTATGCTAATAATTTTGAAATGAAACTTCTTTAGGCGCATGAGGGTACTATTTTAACGGAACGTCACGAAGATGTGCAGCGTTTTTGTCGAAGAAAAGGGAGGGAACGATTGATACCGATTGAGAGAGAGTGAGAAGGGTGAATTACCTTATAGAAATTCTACTTTTAAAATTAAAATTTCTTAAAGAGAATTTACGAAATATTAGTATTTTATATTTTATGTAAAATAATTTATTGAAATCTCAAATGACGAATTGTATATTAAAATGCCACGTGTCGTTTTTATCATTAATGTATTAATTTTCGACACTTAATATTTTAATGATAATTAAATTCCTAACATATCTTCCTTTTTCCCTCCTTCTAAGTCTCAGAAATCTAAAGTTTTAGATTTGTATAAATATGAACAAGAGTAAAAAATTAGTTTACCAAAGAAGTTTCACTTCTGACATGTGTACGCAGGCACTTTTTTCATCGGGATAGTGCGAAGAAAACGTGGAATTATTTCGGCTCGTCTTTAGTTAGTTTTATTTGAATATACTATTTATAATTTATATCGTTATCCTACCACTTATGTTATTAAGTATTTTACTAATAATTCCATCCAACTAATTAATGGTTATTATATTGACATCACTTACATCGTAATGGGTGTTCCGTTACTCGATACATTCACGTCGAATACCGTAATATAAAAACTATTATTAGTTTGCGGATACGAAACGTCAACCTGAAAGTGCCTTATTCATAAAAAGCCTTAATTAGCATTAATGAGAGACATCAGTGAGCCTTTAAGGGCTATTCAGAGTCGAGATTTACTTCCAAATGACAGAAACGTATAAGCTTATGGGAGTTACAGTTCGCGCTAATAAATATCGAGCCGCTCACAGGCCACAACCTAAAAAAACGGTTAAAGGACTGGTTGGTGCTCCTGAGACCTAACATCTAGTTACACATTACACTCTCAAATCAGTCGTGAAGCAGTCATTTCATGATTTGGCATTCTGATAAACTACAAGCTCCCACCTTTTCAGAATGCCAAATCATAAAATGACTGCTTCACGACTGATTTGAGAGCGAACGCCGATGCGAAAACCGCTGTGAGAGTTAGAAAAGTGAGTTACAGAATCGCAGGGCTGTATTACAAATATATTATTAATTAATAAAAGTGATTTTTATTTATTTATTTCCTGGACACATCAAAATTATTTATGACTACATACGTAAACTAATTAATTATGTTTATCGACAGGAGGCACACAATAAATATCAAAAAAACACTAAAAGTCAAATTAATTTTTCCTGCATGTTAATTTTAACCATCATAAAACCATCTCTTAAGGACCTATCCGGTCGCTAAACTCCAAAAATGTACATTGTTATTTCCATTTTTCGTCATCGTTTCTTGAAGTAGGGCGAATGGAAAAAATATATGATGGAGTTGAGTAGTTCATGTATCCATTTTGAAAGATCGATACACGATTTAAATAACTTCGCTCGATAGAAAAAAAATCCAAACATAGCCAATTTTTGACACTTTGAATTCATTTTATGACAAAAATCTATATAAAACATGATTTTGAAACTAACACGATATTTTTTATCGCAAGCCAAGTAATTCATTTCAGAAAAAAAAATATATAAAATTACATTAATTTAATGTTTTACATAACTAATTCTTATTACGAGCCGGCGCACCTCAGTGATCTAGCTCTCCACTGCGCCCCGCAGTCCACCCCGAGACACTGTCACGGTAGGACGTTTGCCGAATTTTGCGCGAGTGCTGCGGTAACGTTTACGTATTTTTAATAATAATTACGTATATGTAGGTGATGAGAAATTGTTCAAACCGGAAAAATGGGCAACAAGGATAATAAAAAACGGAAGTTGTCATCATTTGCTCGTAAGAAGCATTATGAGAACTTATCTGCAAAGAGAAAAAGGTAAGTAAATACAAAGTAGATATTTACTTGTGGCTTCACCCGTATGTATACGGGTTGGATGTAGAATTACGACGCCCGAATTTGATGATACTGATTATGTAGGGTGTCTGTGAAGTTAGCAGAGCACAAAAAAATTAGAGTTCTGGCAGTACACTCAATAGTTCTAAAGTATAGTAAAATATTTTTTTTTAAAATCGTAAAATGCTCTGCCAGCTTCCCGATCACAGCAGAGCATTTATTTTACCGATTTCGTAAATAAGGTCTCACTAAAACAATCATTTCAATTGTAACAGTTCCCTATCATCCAAAAATAAAAAGGTTTAATTATAAAAAAAATAAAGAAGAGTGAGAGAAAACGAAATAATGAGCATTTTTCAAAGAATTTACTAAATGAAAAAAAAAACATATTGTACAGAGATGGGAACTCCGCGGTTTCTATTAGATCTTTTAGATGTCTAGGCAACACAATTCAATCCTATGCCAGAACTCTTCGCTTTCTCACAGCAGAGCATACCTCTATGATGATAATTGACAATTTTTTACTTATTTTAGTGTCAATAAATAAATATTGTTTTGGTGTTTTTATTAAATCAATTTCATATACGACGGTGATAGTATTTACTAATAATTTTAATATTTATCGTTAATCACTACTGCATTTTAGTTATTTTTTTTCCATACGCCAAAGAAGTATAACTTCTAACGCGTGTACATAAGTACACACACTCTTTTTAAATGAATCGATTGTTTTTTTAGCATGAAAAATTGATGATTAAAAAATAATCGATTTTTTTATATGTATAGTCTGTTTTACCCCTATAGTGTTATTTTATAACCGTAGGTGCGGAGGAAGAGCAGCCCCCACCCGCAGTATTACTCCTCCTTATTTTTTACTCCTCATGTTAAAAAAACAATCGATTAATTAAAAAACCGATTTTTTTATGCAGAATGTGTGTAACATTAACATATGTAACATCTAATTATCAATAGAAAAGTAGAAAATGTACGGTTTGTTTACGAATTTCAACACATTTCACATACTTTTTTTTAATACTTAGACGCAACTCCGGCACCAAAAATCACTTGGAGGTGTTCAAATCCCCCGATACACCTACATAATCAGTATCATCAAATTTGGGCGACGGATTTCTAAATCGTTACCAGACTGTCTTCCTCAGATTTGTTGTTGTCCAATGTGTTTTACAAAGTTTTATTTTACATTGTTTTACTACAGGTTATCAACGCTGGGTTCCTGTGGGAATTCCGTCAATGCAGGCGATACTGGTAGCCATCAAAATGACGAGTGAGTACTTGTAATATAGTAGGCTGTCCAAAGTTTCATTGTATATTAGCAAACCACCTGTTGGTTATTACGTATATATGTTTATAGCGAGTCTAAAGACATTTATTTATTATAGATCTCGAAAAACATTTGCGACCATGACCAACGTCGAAGTAAACAGCAACGATTTGATCGACGAACATCAACCGTAAGTAACATAGACCCCCGGAGCCCCAAGCGCGAGCGGCAAACTTTATACACTGTAATCAGATATTTATATATTTTTTTACTTCTAAGCTAAATATACTTACATCTTCTAATATCTATTGCAGTTCATCCGTTTGCAATAACATCATGAACGTGGATAAACCTGTTATGGAAGAAGTGTTGCCTTATATCATTGAACAGGAATCGCCAGAACACCAGCTACAAAAAGTGATTGGACGTAGAATAATTGATGTTAATTACTTTGTCCAACAACTTGCACTCATATCTGGACACGATTCACTATATCATTGTAATATGAGCAATATTATTTTAGTCGGAGAGATAAGATCGGGACTTTTTTCCAGATACAGACTTAGATGTAACATGTGCAATAAAACATTTTTGGTGAATTCAGAAGATCAAAACGCCGATCACAAAGTTGAAGTGAATTCAGCAGCTATAGCAGGAATCGTTGCGACTGGCATAGGGTACTCTCAATTTCAGGAATTGAATAACGCATTAGATATTCCGGTTTTTACCGATGCATATTACGCAAAGTTACAGGACAAACTGTTTGAACAGTGGGAAAATACAGCTATTGAAGTAATGGAAGCAGCTGCAAAAAGAGAAAAAGAAGCTGCTATTATAGAAGGCCGAGTAAAAAATGGCATTCCTTTAGTAGACGTTCGTGCCGATTGTTGTTGGTCTGCTAGATCATATGGCGATAACTACAAAGCACTCTCTGGAGCAGCAGTCATAATAGGAAGAAAGTTTGGAGAGGTTCTGTATATCGGAGTGAAAAACAAATACTGTTTAGTGTGTGCAAGAGCAAAAAAAAAAGGAGTAGAGGCAAAAGAACATGTTTGCTATAAAAACTACGATGGCTCATCCTCGGGGATGGAATCTGATATAATTCGTGAGGGTTTCGAACAGTCCCTTGAAATGTATGGAATCATCTATGCTAGGTTAATAGCAGACGGAGATGCCTCAACTTACGCTAACATTTTGAAAGCCAATCCATATAGTAATCATGTGGTACAGAAAATACATTGTCGTAACCATTTGTTACGAAATATGTGTAAAAAACTACGTGCTATCACAAAAGATCTGAAATACAGTAAAGACCACAGGAAACAATTGAAGGACCAAAAAATTATGAGCATGCGAAAGGTGGTAGTTTCATCTATAAAACACTACAAAGACAAAGAAGATAAACTTGAGGCAACGCGTAACTTACACAGTGATATCTCAAACTCAGTGATGCATGCCTTTGGAGATCATACTCATTGTAAAGAGTATTTTTGTGACAAAATTTGCACAATACAGAGCTCAGGCGCTGAACAAATAAAAAACACGCTAATTTGGTTCCGAATTAAAGTCATACTGGGTTATTTAGCCTCCAATTCACAAAGCCTTATGAGACTACAAATGCTGTTGAAAGTTACAACAGTTTGGTGGCAAAACTAGTTGGCGGGAAGCGAATCAACTTTTCACAGCGGCGTTCATATCAAAGCAGATGTGCAGCAGCTGTAGTGTCATACAACACTGGAAAACCCATCACCACACTGCATAAAAAAATGATGGGATTTAGTCCCAGGTCTCATCATATAAAGCGATTAGAAATGAATCGCGATAAATTGAGAAAAAAAAGAAGTCTGTTTCCCAGAAAAAAAAACCGAAGAGGCCAAAATATTGGAAGGTTCCAAAACGACTACGGTAAGAATGCTTGTGCGCCAGATATGCCACCTGAGGAGCTGAAGCTTGCCAAAGAAAATTTTATAAAAAACTTGAAATCTCTTGTGGCAGACAGAGAAGCTGTGGAAAAAAAAACAGTTCTCCAAGCCGTGATTGGCTAGAATTGAGAAAAAATTTACTGACTGCTTCGAACTTTGGTAGAGTGATTAAAAGAAAAAAAAGACCAGGGAATTTAGTAAAAGACATTTTATACAAAGACAACATTACACATATAACGTCTATAGCACACGGAATAAAGAATGAGAAAATTGCGTTGGAGCAACTGTCAGCACAAAAGAATATTGTTATAGAACCCTGTGGACTATTTGTGGATAACAAGTATCATTTTCTTGGAGCTAGTCCCGATGGACTTGTTGGGACCGATGCAATAGTGGAAGTCAAGTGTCCAATAGCTCCGGGTAAAGTTGGAATGGACGAAGCCATCAAACGAAACAAAATTCAAATTTACAAATATAATAAAAAAACAAATCAAACCTTAATAAATAAAAATAGCAATTGGTTTTTCCAAGTTCAAGGCCAGCCGTGAAAAATGTATTTTCGGCATTTGGGGGGGGTGAGAAGGAACCAATGAGGGTCATCGAAATAGAGAAAGACGAAAAATTTTGGAAGGAAAGAATGGAACGAAAGTTGGTAGAGTTTTATATAAATCAAATACTACCTGAGCTTGTAGACTCACGACATAAAAGAGGCATGCCCCTAAGAAGCAGTGAAAATAATGATAATTAAAAAAATCAAACCCAGAACCATGCAGATGTCTTTTTGTAGGTATAACAGATATTGTATTTTTGTGTAATATTGTGTAACATTTTTTTATGGCTTGTAACACAAACACTGACTGTTTATTAATTATTCTGTAATATAAATAAAGAACAAGACAAAAGTGGCTGCCTATTCATTATCGACTGTACATCAATATTACGAAACAATAAATATTCCCAAAATATTGAGGTATTCTATAACGCAAAAGGTCACAGAAAAAATATGCAGTACCTAGAAACTTGATTGATAGTAAAGTACAACAATAAAATATCTATGTATGAAACCAATATGCTTCTGGTGCGTCACGACACGCCACGACACGTCAGTGTGTTTCCGACGCGTCGCGTCGGCGGCAACGGACGGGTACCCCGCAATGGGCGGGGTTAGCCGTCCACCGCTTCCTCTACTTCACCCCCTCAAATACCTACAATTCGTGCAAGGATAGGGCCTTAAGTTCTCGGGACATATAACTTTTTAATTTTTTTACAGTCTAAAAAGCTTCGTAATATACCCACTTTTTTTATAAACTGATTAATTTACAATAAAACAATTTTACACAGCTTTACCGTGCAAAAGTAATCCACCGTAGCTGCTTTAGATATCGAAGCTTAACGGGACACGAACGATGTCTAATTGTGTTAAAATTCAATTAAGGAAAGGATATTGACCGGGTGATCATCGTACCTTTGTAAAAAGTCCTCTTCTACTTCTTTGGACGACTCATAGGTCTAGTGGTTAGTACCCCTGACTGCGAATCCATGAGACCCGGGTTCGATCCCCGGCTGAGACGAACATCCATGTGATGAACAATAACACATGTTTAAATATGTATTTATATATCTATCTATCTATAATATGTATGTATATCCGTTGCCTAGTACCCATAACACAAGCTTCACCTGCTTAGCATGACTCAACTGGTGTCAATTGGTGTGAATTGTCTTTAAAAAAAAAAACTTCCTTAACCAACCAACTTAACCCATATAGTGTTTGCACCATGGAATTAAGATAGGTTTTTAAGTTATTATAAGAATCGTTATATTATACCCAGTGGAGTAACTATACCATCTGGGGCCCGTGGCAAATTATTTTGATGGGGCCTATCAGTAAAAATCGACACGTTGTGCTCAGTTTAATTTAAGAAACATCGAGATTTTTAGCGTACCTACTCAATTACACGTTGTATATGTCCCACTAATGGCCATAGGCCTCCTCTCTTAGGCGAGAGGGAATGGCCTGCACGCTAGCCCAATACGTATTGGAGACTTCACATTCATCCGTAGAACATAATATCTCTTGGTCAGGGGCCCTCTTGGGTCGGGATTAGTATTATATGATATCAAGATTTTTATTAGTATTAGTATTATTATTTACACCTAGGGTTACATTATCGAAGTTTTCATATGCATCCCCAACGTTTTTTTAAATATCTATATGTCATCAGCGATAATGTACGATTCTTATAATTTTGTGTAGATAAAAATTAAGAAATTTAATAATTAACAAGAAGTTATAATGACCAGTCAGAACTCAGAATAGACTTTAGGTAAAACTGTGTAATTAGACTAATTAAGTTCTAAATGAAAATAATTACTAAACTAGCTATATTATTAGTCAATTTAATTGGCAAGTAGGAAGGCCTCCTGTGCCTTACACACGCCATCGACCTTTTGGGTCTAAGGCAAGCCGGTTTCCGCTCGATGTTTTCCTTCACCATTCGATCGAATGTTAAATGAAAGAAAAAAAGGCCACTAGTCCAGCTGTGCAGCTCGGGATCGAACCTACAACCTCAGAAATGAGAGTCGCACGCTGAAGCCACTAGGCCATCACTGCTCGTTTCGTTCGCACCAATGATATTGAAAATATAAGTACCAGGGGAAGAGTCGAGATTAGGCAGATTCTAAAAAGATTAAATCACTTGTATGTTACACGTCTCAACTTCAATTGTAATATAACATCTGTGATCTGCGTAGGCGCAACGTAGCGTAAACTAAATATTCCGCTAGCTCATACGAATTTTCAATGTTCTACTTGTGAAATGTTCCGGCCATTGATTCTGTCCCATTTTAAAATTACAATTAGATCGGCCGAAATAAGCCCCTTGGCCGGCCGTGAGAATCCGTTAAACCAACAGTTTATTGGAAATACTTTAATAAACCGCAGAATCTCATGATTGTTTGGGATAAACAGTTAACACCGGAAACTAAATTTTACGACAATCTTACAACTGTATCGCATAGACTTTTTAGTGAAGACTTTCTAACAATAAATCAAATTAATGTTTCACGTAGAGTCATTATGGTACATTACCGCAGCTTAAATGTTAAACTAACTTAACACGTTAAATTCGTGACAGTAAAAAGGCAATGTTAAAAAAAATTAACCTAGAAAAGTTTTTTATAAGTAAAGCGAAGAGAAGCTGAGAGCAGAGTTGGCCTAGTGGATTCTGCATCTGACTCTCATCGCTGATGTAGTAGGTGCACCAATGGACTTTTCTATGCGCATTTAATATTAGCTCGAAAACATCCGAGTGAGGAAACCGGCTTGCCTTAGACTCAAAAAGTTGTCAGCGTGTGTCAGGCACAGGAGGCTGGACTACCTACATCCCAATAGGATTGACAAATGATCATGAAACAGACACAGAAATCAGAGGCCTAGAACTAAAAGGTTGTAAAACCATTGATTTACTTTTATTTTTTAAAACGAATTTATTTGTGCCATTGACTGCAGAAATAACCAATACGTCCATTCTCAACCAACTAAGGATCACCACAACTATCACTTATAAACAGGTGCTTAGCAACTTTTGCCATCGCCAGGAGAGAAAAGTCTGGACAGAAGTCGGGATCGATCGCCTACCCGTTGGTCTGACCAGGTAAAGACAGTTATGGGTCTCAACATCCCTAATGCATTGAGACAAGCTGATGATAGAGTGGTATGGAGGCATCATGTCAGCGTATCGGTTACGGCTTTTCAAGACAGGCAACACGCAGTAATGAAGAAGAAAAGAAGACTCCTGTCTCTGTGGATTGTGTTTTGTTTATCAAACATGAGCTTATAACTATGATAACATTAGGGGTAGTGGGGTTGTGACACTGGATTAACAAAAAACTAACTAACTTATTGAAGAGTTCGTAAATCTAAGTGACACTTATGTTATTGGACATTATCGCAAACGAGAATGTTAAATTACAATTATTTATGAGTATGGAAAAAAACTAAAGGACATTAGCTTTATTTGTGCGATGATTGTTTACATTTTATTTTCGCTTTTAAATATTAACTGAAATATAAATATGTATGTAACTTAACTAATGTTAGGTTACATAACTCCCGCTTTAAGTAAATTCAACTTGCATCGCAATTGCGGTCCATACATTTATTTATTTCGATGCTAAGTAACTTAATACAGAACTCAAAGCTTTAGTAAATTTAAACTAATAACATAATTTTACATATATACAAGAAAACATAAAACCTTAACCTTTTTATAACAAATTATGAAAAATTTAATCCTTGTGAATTCAGAGTAGGTACCAACTGTGTTCACAAGAATTGCATGTTCCATAATTTCTTAAATAAGCTTTTATAGAAAATGTATATCAAAGATAGAAATTTATGATCACCGTGTGTGTCAATCAGAACACGACATAGACAATTCCACGGACATAACATCGATTGTGTAACGGACCGGTATTTTACTGTATCGATTTCGGGATCCATGATGTCATTTCAGCACGCGGAAGATCCATCAGTGATTCGATTCGCGCTGATGGAGGCAAAAACACGTATGGCACGCGCTGGCCTCGAAGTTTCAATTACTTTTGATTCTGAATGCCAAGTGCACAATTGCAACTATATGTTATTATTCACATCTCGTTTAATGTAGATCACATTCCGACTCTAGGTAGTGCTAAAGTGCTAAAATTTAGAAATAGAAGTAGGAAAAGGGTACCATTATGTAGGAAAGAAATTAATCGTAAATTTTCTAATATTAATTCCGTAACTAGGTATTACTATAAATTGGTTTATTTTTATCATATTTGTATCTATCTTAAAGATCATAAAGATATAATATTTGAAATTACATAAATGTATTTAAGGTTTTGTGTGTTAGTACTTTAATACATATACATATTGCGATTAAGTCTTTATAAATATAAGAACAGGAAGTTTAAGTTAAGTACGTTGTTTAGTTTTAAGTTGGCGGCTGGTTGATAGTAGCGGTGACCCAAGAGTTGGTGCTTTCTTCGTTCAACGTATAAGTATCGCAGTACAGCGAGGAAATGCTGCCAGCGTTAAAGGTACACTGCCACGGGGAACAGATTTTTTAAATTTGTTTTAATTTAATTTTTATTAATTTTTATTATTACTATGTTGGTTAAGAAAATTGTTAATACTGTATATTTGATTGTAATGTTTATTCATGGTCATGTCAAAATCCCTGTGGTACCTTTAATGCAGCCATATTTAAATCATTAAATACGGGTTATGAAATACAAGGCAATTTTTCGGAAGTCGGTGCGAAGTCATAATACATATAGTCAAGTTGAATGTATATATTTGTGTGTATAATATGTATATGTATGTATATATCTTCATCAAGCCATATTTTTATGTAAATAGATGTAAGACATTTTTTAGCACAAATATTATTTTGTAAAATGTTATTTTAACCCATTTAAAAGGTTTTCAATTACACGTCAATTGAAAACCTTTTAAATGGGTTAAAATAACATTGTAAAGCAAAATAATACTTTAAATTTAAAACATCAATGTAACAAAAATGCTGGTTTTATCACTAAATAACTTTCGAATAGGCAATAGAATGATATCGGTTGAACAAGTGATAAAACGATATAATACGTACTTTCACTTGAAACGATAAACAACTTTGTTTTTTATCATTACTATACCTTTTTAAATATTATAATATGTCTAATATTTTGCAATAAAACGGGCATATAAGAAAATTTACGTTTTAAGGTCGATTTCAGTTAAATTTAGTTTAATTATCTGACGTAGTCTGTACACTTATAATCGCGTAAATTAATACGCGTGAAGTGAATTCTGGCAATTTTTTAAATTAATTCTTTAAAACCGATTATTTTATTTATAGAACGGGGCAAACGGGCTGGAGGCTCATCTGATGTGATACAACCGCCTATTCACACTCTCAATGTCAGAGGGTCGGCCTTTAAACGAGCCAGTCGGCAATAAACGAGTGTGACCTCTTACCAAAATCACTGCTTGCATCCTTCTGGGCATGTGTTCGATGTTTTTGATAACGGATTGAGGAAAACTTTCCCATTCTTCTACAATGACTCTTTTTAACACAAATGCACAACCCACATCCTTAAAAATTGAATCTTCCTCTAGAGCAGTCAAAAATTAAACAAAATATAAGTAAATATAATAAATAAAATTATTGTAGTTACTAACGCAGAAATGAACGGTCTCTGATTTTAGCTGTGTCGCGACTATTTACGTCAAAATTAATTTAGCTGTGTATTTAGTAATTAGTTATTATCAAACACTTATTATTTGGTTATATACATGTATAGGCTTCGTTAAGTTTTGATCGCCAATTACAGCCGCAGCACACACGCATTACACACTTGAAACAAACCGTATGGGAAAAGAGAACTTTTTTAAATTTTTTATTGTCTTTGATATCTCTCATTTTATTTTATTCTTTGATTTTTGTATTTTGTGTGTTTATGTGTGTGTGTTTTTGTTTATAATAAATGTTATGTCTATGTCTATTTAAAAAAAAACACCTTATCATCACACGAACAGTTTAACGATTTGTTTGTTTTATTTATCTTAATGCTTTCGGAATTTCAGTTAACGCATTTTGCATGGAAATATCTAACTTTATCTTATACAAAATCCAATTACAAATGCGTCCTGTTGGCGACACTATCATTATAGTAATGCGACCTCATTTCATATAACCTGAATGTATTTGCCCGAGTAACTGACTTGCTAGGCTGTAATTTGTATCTCACTGTTTTTGTAGGAAGGAAATGTTGGCGAAAGCAAACAGGTAGTGACATTGCGATTTTATAAGCCTATGTTTCTTAAACCTAAAAACTTCTAAAAATCTCTATGAAATTGCATTTCAAAGAAGGTACATTTTAATCGGCGAAAAAAGGTTTTAATGCATAAATAAAAAAAAACTTTTTATTTTCAAAATTGGAATAGTCGGCTTAACAGTTTAATATTATGCGCTTAAATTTTAGGTTGAATACTTCATGTTAAAAAAAGTAAACGTAAAATAAGATTATTTGTATGGTACTGGAATTACTGCATAAGTTTTTGAAATCCTACCTCCAGAAACATTATTACTGAATGACACAATAGTGAAATTTTTGATACATATTTGTACGTTGTCGTTTCTATGGAAACGAAGACGCATGTAATACTACGGTGCAACGCGGTCTCTCCTGCAATTCGGTCCTAGCGATTTTGTAATGATAGAGTTTCTCAATTCTTTTGTTTACCGAATATTGAAAATTGGAATATTGAATCAATAAGTAACTGAATCTATAATACTAATCTTTTGGTGCTACAACTCTATATGGGCCACAGAATGTGTCCGTTTGATCTTTTATATTTTTTATAAATGATAATTCTGTGCTATGTATTTTTTTTAATATTAAGACTTGTCTGTTTTCTTACGATGTTTGCCTTCACCGGAGGCGCAATTGTTCAATGCGCACGCGCTAGCTGTAACGATATTATTTTTGTGTTGTTATTATCAATAAATGGTCTATCCAACTCAAAAATATTGTTTCAATTTGAACCCGTAGTTCCGGACATAAACGCGTTCAACCAAAACAACTCTTCAGCTTAAATGTATGGATGTATATTATATAGTAGTATAACAACAATCACAATATTTAGTAAAATCATGGAGCCCTAGAGACCTTACGAAACCCACTTTCGAAAACGATGCAATAGCCTACAATCCAGCCACAATAGACTATGAAGTCAAGATTTATTTAAGTAACCCAGCATTTGCTTTACTACAAACATACTTGCGTTGCTTACTTGACATTGTTGGGTTTATATTCCAAAATACACACAAATTTATTTACGTAATATAAAATTTATCAAAAATATTTAACAAAGGACTTTGATCAAAATATTTTTAAGCTATTGCATAGATTTTATCGCGGGCTTTGAGCGCGGCGACCGAATCAAGAAATATCGTAACGAAAAAACCTAACAAACGATGACGTAACATAGGTGCAGCCAATACGCGTTAGAGCGGGACAGAACGCATACTGCGTATTCACATCTCTCTGACGAGATCTGTGCAGCCGTTGCGCGTTAGAGTGAGACAGACTATAAAAGCAAGTTAGTCTGAGTCTGGAAGAGTGGTAGATTGAATTAATTTATCTAAGAAAAAACTTGAATTAATATCAAAGAAAAAAAATACTGCATAAATAAATAATCATAATTGCATAAGTTGAAAAAAAATTATGCAATAGCTTTACCGCGGCAGTCCCCGAGTGCCACACGTTTTTTTTTACGTTAGGTTGATTACCATTTTTTATTTATATTTTGAAGAACATATCTTCTTCTTCCGTTGCACTCTTGACAGAGCGGTCGTGATCGCTAGGAAGTAGTTGTAGTAGTAGGGGCAGAAGAACATATCTATATAAATATATATGTATATGAATTTAAGCCCATTTTCACGCTCCAATCGCTGTTGCTATAATGTGTGAGAGTTTTTAGATAAGTTTTGAGATACTAATTCAGAATATAAAAATAAATAATTTAATTGCTTTGAATTATAATTATTAGGCTTTTCCATGCTAGTTTGACATGGCTGATTGTGTGTTTTTTGAAGTTATACTTCTTTTGGCGCGTTAGGGAAAAATGATGAGAGTAAATTGTTTCTATTGTTAGTGTCGTTTTTTCTACAAATGTAGATAAAATTTTTGAATTGATTTTTATCTTGTTACGCCAAAGAAGTATAACTACTAACGCGTGTACATAAATACACACACGTTTTTTTTTTTCAATTAATCCATCGTAATATTCCGCCTTTATTGCATAAAAGGATATATTATTTATGACATCAATATTGTCAAGGTTCCAAAAACTAGTAAAAAGTAAACAAATATTTGATACGCTCGTTTTACGGCCTCTACTTCCAAAATGTAAACCAACTGCGTTGCGGTCACGACTAACATCGAAACAAATGACAGTTGACACTTTCCATAGCAAATATATTTCGTTTATCGTGTTTTAAAAATCGGAATATTGAATCAATTTTAGGCCCAATAATTATCTAGTGGCGCTAAAGAATGTGTCCGTTTCATCTTTTTTTATCTTTTGATCATTCTGTGCTTGTAAATTTTTAGATATTAAGACATGCCGGTTTCCTTACGATGTTTTCCTTCATCGTGGAGTCATGTGTTCATTGCGCACACGCTAACTGTCACTATAAAATTATAATTATTAAGACACTTAAAATAAAATATTTCTTTAACTAACAGACTAAGCTATAGTCCAAATAACATTATTTATCAATCCTAGTACAAATAAGATACACCAAGTAATCTAATAACCAGTGTTGGCCTAGTGGCTTCAGCGTGCGACCCTCATCCCTTAGGTCTTAGGATCGATCCCCAGCAGTGCACCAATGGACTTTCTTTCTATGTGCGCATTTAACATTCGCACGAACGGTGAAGGAAAACATCGTGAGGAAGCCGGCTTGCCTTTGACCTAAAAAGTCGAATGCGTGCGTCAGGAGGTTGATCACCAACTTGCCTATCAGATAAACAAACGATCATGAAACGGATACAGAAATCTAAGGCCCAGGCCTAAAAAGGTTGAAGCACCACTGATTTTTTTGTAGTAATCTAATATGTCGTCTCTAATTAATACTCAGAGTTAGATAAAGATGCAAAGTCGAGATTTAGAGTCAATTATTACTCCGATATGTCAAAATCCAATTCAATTTTGACATACAAAAGATGCCGTTACCGTAAAACATATAGGTCGGAAAACTTTAATATTACATTCAACTAAATTCAATTTGTGACAACAAATACCAATTCAATCAAAACAGCTATTTTTATAGTGAAAACTTTGTAACATAAGAATAAATTGCTGACCTTATAAAGGAATACATTGTACTATTAATTAGTATAAGAAACGGTAGTACGGAAGGCATTGTGAGGAAAAAAGGGCCCAGTCACCGTCACGAATCGCTTGCTGCCTACCAATCGCATCAAACCTTATAAGATCTTATGATAATTGCCGCATTTAGTTAAATAACCGTTTGAATAAAACTGAATGCAAACTGAATTAAGATAACCAAAACAGAATTTGAATACTATTTGAATCACTGCAAAAAAAAATAAAGGCTGTGATGTGTGGATTTTAAATAAAATCCCATTACTGCGTTATAAACACGTTAAGTTATTAGCAATTTGATTGCGGCTAATAATTCAATACATTTTTGAATAAATGTGACATGACACACAATAACGGAGACTTTTTGGGTCAAACATAATTTTTGTGATTTATTTATATTCATGTATAGGCCAGGCCAGTCATTAGATATGTTTAACACACATTTAAAACTACAGCTGAAGGCGTAAGTCCTTGTACAAAATAAATGTATAACGTTTAACACACAAACAAACGGTTAAAATATTTAGGTAAGTGAATCAAAAGTTTATCATTCATCTCTATTTGATTGACTTTCTACTATAATTACGGATCAAATCGATAGTCAGTGAGTTCAAACCGATTGCGTATTTAGCTTATCACTCGATCGAGTCAAGTAGAATTTGGACGCGAATGTCACGGGACCGTAGCGATCCGCAACAAACGAACCTACTTCCCTCAAATCCTACGCCAATCAATAATGTAGATCATGAGATTGTTGAATAGCGAAGCGAATCAGTGGTCGTGTCGTGAGAACGGTAGGGTACAGGTGGTGATACCCCCCATCCATAACCGTTGGAGAGCGGCGCACTGAGCAGTCCCGGCATCGGACGTCGCAGGCGCATCACGCTTCCAAAGCTTCGGAGAGCTTATAATACGTGATAGTGCGTTTTGGTGATTGTTTTTTAACTGCTTTAGTTGTTTTTCGTGGTAGCAGGGTAATCGGGGCAGATAGTAGTAACGGTTGGCTCCGCGCTCAAGTGTGGCAGACTGCAAGCATGACGAGCGCCGGAGGCTGCGCTCTCGTGCTTATCTTTTTGGTATGTACCATTTTTTTTTATTTTGCTCCAACAAGTGTTCTTTTTTAATAAGATTTTTTATTTTTTATTTTATCAGTGTTTTATAATGGCAATTGTGAAAATAAACTGAACTAAGCATATTAGATTCTCATTTAGTGATTTTACTGGTTTTCCTATTTGTTTGTATATTATTTAAATTTGCAAGGATATTTTGAAATTAAATTTACGACTTAAGTATGTAGAAGTCTTAAGTCTTATTATACTGCCTCTGTAGTTTAGTGATGCACATATATAACTTGAAGAATCTGAGTTCAATTCCCGTTAAAACTTACTTTCTTTACTAATAAATTTGACGATGACATAGACAAATAAATGTCTCTGTCATCGTCAAATTTATAAGTCTCTGTCTAGATACGTTATGGAATTGGACGTTGTCGTATAAAGCATTTTATCTCCTTAGAGAACTAAAAAATTAATACTAAAAATAAAACCGATAAGAACTAAAAAAATTAATACTAATAATAAAGCCGAAAAGAAATAATACTAATAATAAAGCTGAAAAGAACAAAAAAATAAAACTATGTAATAATAAAACCGATAAGAACTAAAAAAATTAACAAAAACTAATAATAAAATTGATAGGAACTAAAAAAAGTAAATACAAATAATAAGGCGATAAAGCCTTTGATTACAGTTTTCATAAAACCTTAAATCTACTATCTTCATTACCTACTTACGAGGAATATCATTAATCTTACGGAAATGGAACATAAATGAGATTCGTTTGAGTTTAACCGCTAAGGGAAAGCTAAAATTAGCATACTTTATAGTGCAAATATTTCTCAGTTAAGCGCAAAAAATACCAAAATAATCTTTTGAATACATCAAGTAAAAGTTAAATTCAAAATAAACTAATTTCCTTTCATAGCAACGGTACTTTTTTGACCATCCTGCGTATCGTGCTTACTTACGTAATATAATTAACAAACTTATGGAAAAACTACGGAACTTAATTTCGAACATGAATGAAAAATTCTTGCATTTAAATTTCCATTATTTTTGTTGTCCGATGTAACACAAATGGGTGGACCATATTGGTAATTTACTTGTTTTTATAATACTGTTATAAATACGTTTATATTGAACTATAGTCATTAACACATATTAAGCTTTTATATGTTCTGTTCCTCTTTACATCAGACATAAAAACTTGTGAAAATAGCCGAATTTCCATTCTCCCATACTGACCTTCCTTCTTCTTCTTGTAGTGCCCCTCCACTACTGGAGGTTGGCAGTCAGCTCGTAATAGTTCTTCTTATTCTTCGCCAAGCTCATCAGCTGTTCTACGCTGGCCACTCACGTCCATTCTATGATACTACGACTTCCTTCTGCCAGCGAGTCTTTTATCCTCGACCTTGCCCATCATGATTACTTGAAGAAGCTGGTACCGTTCCTGTCGAAGCACATGTCCCAAATAACTAATCATCTTCTTTTTAATGGTCAATGTGAGTTCTCGGGATCGTTTGGCGCGCCGCCGTAGAGCATCTTCTTCTAACTGACCTTTAGAGGTACATAATTAAATTGAAGTTTAAGCGTTAAAATAGACATTTTTCAAGGTTTTTCATTTTCTTTGATACTACGGTAAATCTTTTAGTTATCGTTAAATTATTGAACAACTGTAAAATGAGCATTGTGAACACGTGATTGAAAGCATTTAAGTTATTAGATTTCACGCTCCGTAAATTGCAACGAACGAAAAAGTCTATGTACGAAGCTTACTTGGAACGTTTTCTATGCTTATACTTCTAGGAGAGTAATAAATATTGTGCTAATTTGTTTTTAATTTTACAAAACTCAGTGAATGTATCAAGTGCTGTAGTGCGTGGTAATGTTTGGGAAATGGGGCAATTTTTGAACTAAGTTTTGGGCATTCGGTGTTTAACACACCGTCGACTTTTGGGTTTAAGATGTGGGTTCACGTAATTTTTATTCCTTATTCAAACATGTTTATTAAATAGAAGTAAAATATCACTGACCCACGACATTTTTGATTAAGAGGTTTTAAACCTCTTGGCTTGTAAAGTAATTCTTTTAAATTAAAGTTTTCTATTTATACTTATTGACAAGAAGTTCTAACTAGTACTAAAATTTTAATTAGAAATCCAGGCCTATTCTTCTCTCCAACATAGCATTTGTTTTCTAGCAACAATAACAGAGCGTAATTCTCCAAAGAAAACTTACGAATTTTATGGACTCTCTCAGTATGTATTATGTATTTACTTTTATTTAGTTTCATACACAAAACAAGTGCTTAACAGTATTAGGAATATCCATAGCGCTAAATCACCTGCATCATGAGCACACCCCACATACACACCCTCATTTCACACCATCACACAACACGAATTAGGTTTTATGTACTTAGTGTATTTAATAATTTGATAGATTTTGGTAAATGTTTGGGTTGCTCTATAGACGAAAAAGGCACAGAGCGCCCCACGCTTTTTCACAATAATACCAGTATTTTTTGTTCATTACCATTTTCAGCCTAAATTAGGAATTATTTTTCACTTTTTAGTTTGATGTGCTTTAAAAGCGTGTTTTTTAGTTATTTTAAACTATTATTTATTTTTTAGTTAATTTTTTTTTTTTTTTCATTTTTTTTTCGGATTATTGCATTGTCATCGATCTTTGACAGGTGCGCAAATTTTGAATTAAATCTGTCCGTTAAAAGTGGGTCAAAATCGAGTCCGAAGGAGTCGGTTACATACATATATACATACATACAGGTGAAGCTAATATAAAGCGTGTAAAAATATGGATCTAATTGTTGTGAGATATGATTTCTAACCATAGTGCAGTTATGAATAAAATTTTCTAATATATATATAAACAAGCTCTCGCTGAAGCATGACTCTATGAGGTTCCGGTTTGAAGTTTTCTCATCAAATGAATTATGGATTTTTTGCTTTAAATGACCGAGCGTCATTGAACCGGTCTTAATCGATTTATTCGTACTAAAGAGCATTCAGATATTAGAAATAGCGATCACTAATAATTGGTGTGAAATTCAGAAACGTCGCCATGAAGATCCAAGAAGATTATTCAATGTTATAGAAAACTACCGACAGAAATAAGACATTGACCTGTCTAATTGTAAATCTAAGCCAATCTCGAATCCACTAGAACATACACCAAAATTAAGGGAAGATAGGGAAAGTACAAAGATAGGTATTCCAAAACAACGATTTCTGTATCTATTTTACCAGCTGTTGTTGTCGCGTCCTCGATGATGAACTGTTTTCTAATGTAGTATAGTTCCTAGTTACCTGAGGGCGTCACATAAGTTTAAATCTTGATCTAAACATGATTTTTTTTGTGCTATTCCGAACGCTCCCATAGTTTCTTGTTTGTGGTCTATGATCTTCATCATATGTTCGCGCTAAGTTTCGCGTCTGAATTTCACCCTAAACCATGGCCCTTGTATCGAATACAGCTTAACTATTTCTTATCTTAATAGATTAAACAATGAAACAAGTTAATTTTATAGCATAGTAAGAATAAATAATGTCCCTTATTACAGACTATAGTGTGTGATTGTGGTATTTTTTGTTCAGCATTCTTCGTACATACAAAAATATCGTACATTTTCGATTACAAAGCAACTTAAAGAACAACTGAATTTCTTGGATCAGCCGCTATTTTAGATAGATATTTAATCTGTAAATGTAAAATCCAGATAAAATATCAAAAGAGGAGATATAATGTGCGCTAACGAATACTAGATTGATGAAGCATGCAATGACGAAATGCATTACTGTTACGGCTATGATTGCGTTTTAATTAATTTTTTATAAGGATTACATTATCTTAGATCACGAAGAAGAGATCGCTTGGTACAGCTACGCTTTATCTCTTATATGAGTCGAAAGCGTTAAGTATCCATCAGACTTTATATGTCAAAAAGTTACATTTGGCACTCATCCTAGATATTTGTGCGGACAAAGAAATTATTTTATCAGCAGCCGAATTATGCATGATTAAGACTTTAGTGTTCAGAAAGCCCATTTGACAATTGACATTCATTCTTTTTTATAAATGACTCGTAGTCCGTAGCAATTGGATAGGTTTCCAGCGATTAAACTGAAAAATTATCCGTGATCTTATTTTTAGTTTTTAATAAAGTTCACCACATCATACATAATGCTATGTCTACAGTATATGTTACTAGCTATATTTTCTAAAATATATGACAATCATGGTAAACATAGATCTTACAAAAAATTAAACAATAAAAATTACTAGCAAAACAGCGGATTAGGTATCAGATAGACACTAACAATGTTTTTTTTTTTAATTGATCAGCCCACTACCGAATATATCACTACTATACGATAAGTAGTGTTTATTCCGTTATCGCGAATGATACCATTTAAGTTAAGGGTAATTGAAAGTATTGTAATGGTGTATAGTTTTCGAAGAATAAATATTTTCATAAATCTTAGATATTTCCAATACGGACAAATCATTTCAACAGTAAAGAATGCAACGTAAATCTAATCAAGAAGCAATAATGTAAAGCACAGCTTAATAATGGTATTATTGTGGAGGCGTGTGGAATGCGTAAGCGCACGCGCCGTCAATACACTTGTGGTAATGACGCTGCGAAAAAACACAACTGTTCTTCAACTGCCCATCATATTTACATCGTCTCATTATTAACGGTACAACCAATACATTCTAAGGTAAATTCCATAGGGTTATAAAATTCGTATTGGAATGGTTTTAATTGAATAATTGTTCTACTATACTGTAAGAATGCACAAGGGAACAAATATTATTCCCTTAAGTGCATTGTTAAGTGTTTACGGTGTAACTTTTTACAGATTTTTAGCAATTTGTTTATTTGCTAGGAAAGTGATGCATTTAGATCAATTAATTATAAAAATGCGCACAATCACCATATAAAAATAGGCATGCAAATGTGATATTAATTTTCATAATGTCATATAATAAGAACATCAACATAATGTCATAATAATAAGTTGATTTAGTTATAATTATCAAACCTATGGTCTAAATACTCGCCCACGCTATAAAGGCACCTTCCTTGCGATTCTGTAACTCACTTTTGTAACTCTCTCAGCGGTTTTCGCAGCGGCGGTCGCGCTCAAATCAGTCGTAAAGCAGTCTTTTTATGATTTGGCATTCTGATAAGAAGGGAGCTTGTAGTTTATTGTTTATCAGAATGCCAAATCGTTCAGGCTGATCACCTACTTGCACATAAGAAAAAAAACGGAAATCTGAGGCCAAGATTACGGAGATGCAGAGATGATGCGACGAGGATGCAGCTCCATTGGAGTTATTTTAAATAATATTATCGTTAATATGTTTCATAGAACAAGACCTATCCACGTTGTCGTTGTTCTAACATAAAATTAGTATGAACTATAATATGCATACGACCACTAGATATACTAGTCTATAGATATATAGATTTACAAGACAACACTCGTCAAGCATGTTTGCTTAATTTTCCGATTTTGTACGCAGGGCACAGATTGTTTAAAGAAATCTATAAACTATGCGATTATTTAATGGATTTCCTTCAAAAATTCTTAATATTTATTTAAACAAGGGCATATTAATGCCAAGCAAATACACATTCTGGGCCCATAAGACTAAAATTAAGTTCGTAAATAATAATTAAGTTTTAGAAAAAAAAAATTGTTGATGCGAATAAAATTCTTTAAACAGCGAACCTTCATTCATTTTAAACATATGTTATTGGACGAATTAACCTTAAACTATAGTAAACACTAATTAATACATACATTTTCACAGATTAAGCAAGTTTACGATGATAATAAAAACATAATGAAGCCGTAATCGTCGCAATTAAGTGACAACTGAGACTATGAGAAAATGTTAAACCAACGTGAGAATAACTGTATAAAAACTCGGAAGTGATACTGCTGTCTTTAAGTAAATAATGACTTTGTTGTAAGAAAACTCACGACATCTATGACAGATTAGAATTACCCATTTTAATGGGACTTTTCTTCGTACAAAATTTAAGCTTTAGCTCAAACGTAACCGATTTAAACTAAATCCTTTTTAGGTCTGGGCCACAGATTTCTGTACCTGTTTCATGATATATATATATTCCATAAACTCTAGAGCGATTACGATAGAACAATAGCGCTGTCTCAGCGATTAGTTGATCTCGATTGGTAACAAATCGATTTTTGATGATTACACTGTAACTGTATCGCACCGTACCGCGAACGTTCTTAAAAGGAACTAGACTGTATCTGTGGAAAACTAAAATATTGACATTATATGGCTAATGTTGCGTATATTAAAAGCGGCAATGTTGCGTATTTTAAACATAAAAGCAGTCTTCCGATCTATGGGTTAGATTCAGAAACGAGTCTTAGGGCGAAGTTTAACTCGCGTACGTCAAAAATGTATTGGATTTTGACATTACGACTCTGAATATCAACCTTTGAATCCTACAAGAACACAGACAGGGAGATTTATTCTCATTGCGTATCTTGCCAACTTAGGTATGAATATAATATGGTTCTTACCTAGTTTTTCGTAAAAAAATATAAATATTTCTTTCTTTCTTAATTTATATTTTCGTAAAAATATAAAAAAAATATAAAATTAATTAATGGTTTTTCCAAGTAATTTAAAGTTTCCTTACAAATTATCTTCTTTTAAATAATTACATAGATGGAAATACCACGAATCTTAGCTTTTCTTAAAATTTTGATAAATTGATCAAAAATTCCTATGAAATACGATTTTACATTACTGTATAAAGTCACAAAAACATATAAGCGTGCCCGAATTAATAATTGTATGCCTAAATTTATATATTTGCTCTGCAAAATTTCATCTCTAATCAATTTACTAGCCTTGATTGTTGACCTCTTCACGCTTTATAAGCAGAGTAACACAGTTTTAGGAATCACCGTTTGTTCGTCTGAAAATTTGCATAACACTTAATCACAACTTAACAGGAATCAGAGCTGAATTAAAAAAAAACAAGTTTAAAATAGAACTTAACATACAACAGTAAAATGTACTAATCTACATACGTATAATTTGTATTTACAAATTTTTTAACCTACAAAGTAATAATAAAAATAACAAAAAGAAAATTAAAACAAATTCAAAAACTTTTGGTCCCTGTGGCAGTGTACCTTTAACGCTGGCAGCGTTTCCCTGCTGTAAAATTAAGACTGTTTTTAAACTTTTTTTTTTTTTCTCATGGAAATATGGAATGTTGGATAGGATCTCGCTGTTGGCCTTTAGGGCCTTGACAGCTCAGCTCGGGCTGTTTGGCTAGCGTAGCTCGACCAGAAGGTTTTTAAACGAAATATAATGTGTGTATTTATGTATTTTAAGAATCATAATTGACACTTGACATTTGTTTACATGACACGGTACGTCATAGGGATGCGACGCCATCTTACCTAGAGAAGCGTTTTGGCGGGATCTTGAAACGATTGTTTAATTTTGAAATTTTAAATCCGAGCCTAAACAGAATCAAAGATAACAATTTGTATAAATAAGTTCTATAGTCTAATTAACAATCTGAAATGGTTTAAAATCTTGTCCATGGTTTTTACTATTGTGCCCATTAATAATAAACACACTACAATATTTCATTTGTACGTGATAGCTAAGTGCGTGTTTGTTCATGGCCCAATTTTTATTACTTAATCTATTGGATATTTAACAACCGTGAATTTAATGGTGTTTATTAATTAAACCATATACTAGGTTAACGATAGATAAAATCTTAGTAATGCTAAATGCTAATCAATTAAAGAGGTATTACGGTAAACAATGTGTTTCTTCACTTCCTTTAATATTTGAATGGGCTTTGTTTCAGATTGGGAGTGCATCTGGTCAGGACTATGATGGTAAGGTTAAGCGTTTATTATATGTACTTATCGGCTTATTATCGCATATAGCTTTGGTACTGGGTTCTAATTTCGGCAAAAAAATATCGTTTCGGATAGTATAGAAAACATATTTAAAAGGATGTGTTGTGTTCATTTCATTCAACATGTATGGCAGAAAAGTAGGTGATCAACCAAAATTCCTAACGATCCAAAGCTGTAGGCCGGAAATTAACGTTTTTAATTTTAACAAAATCTATATGAATAAAAATGAATAGAAAAATATATTGCTATTTGCTAAGCTCAAAACTCGAGGACGGCCAGACTTCGAGTATTTTTTTTATTTATTCCTTGACTCCGAGGAAAGTTTTTAATGGAGAGAAATATATAAAAATAAAATTTTTAAAATATATAAAGTTTTATTTAGTACTTAGGGTTTTAGTCCGGAAAAGCGAACAGTCTCTATAGGGTAGAATAGCAAAATGTTCCAACGATGGTATGTCGCTACTAAAATAGTAGGCTAAGTAAAAACATACTATTAAGGAAATTTTGTAAAAAAAAATCTACTTTTAGAGTTGTTTAGGATTTATAGTTTATAGCAGTCCTTAACACAGATACCATCAAGAACCTTCGCGGGATTATAAACAATAATTTAATAAATTATTTACAGTAACAGATATACAGTGCACATTCGCAAGTACCGGCTCAGGGATCCGTGACTCGGTCACAGCCTTACTTCGAAAGCCCGAGGGGTTCCGCGGAGCACCCTTGTTCGCTGACGATAGAGCTACAGACCCCGTGGCTGACCCCATGTGCCAGATTCGTCCTGAACCGGAGGACCCCACAGGATTACTCTATAGATTACGGATCGCCGACTTTACAAAATGTGGAGTGCTAAAACGGAATGTAAGTATTTTACTTTGAAGCAATATTTTTAAATCAAGAAACTTATGTGATTTCTCATATCAACTTTCCAATATTTGAATTAAATATTATGCCACTGAGGAAGACAAATAATATAATCACGATATTGTATCGCAGTACAGCGAGAAAATGCTGCCAGCATTAATGGTACACTGCCACGAGGTCCAAATTTTTTAAATTTATTAAATTTTGTATTTATTCACTTACTATGTTTGCAAATAAACGATTAATTATTATTATTATTTATTTCATAGTAAATTTTGGTATGGAACTGTCGAAACCTGTATATATATCCCTTGGCATCTGTATGAGCAACACTATTACACGGCGTTTGAACATTATACTTTACCAGATGTATGGAAAATCTGTGTTCGAATTGGCAGAAATTTTCGTTTTTTATGTAGGTAAAGTTTGGTGATACTTAAATGTAAGGGCGTTCAAATATTACATAAGCAAATTTACTGCAAAAAAAATGTGGTAAAAATGTAAATAATTACTGTTGACGTAATCACCAAATAACAAAATCAAAGAACCCCCCCCCCATAGTGCTTACGTATTACTTAAACGGCCCCTAATTGCCCATCAAAACAAGCCTTAACTTGTAACTGAATATTTGAGGGTGACCGAAGAAGATTCCCTTTCAAATACATTATACACGTTTCGCTGACTGCACGCTGTAACGAGCCAAGTTTAGGCTACACCCCCCATTGTCAAATGTCTCGTCTCATGTTGTGTCATAATGAGGAATTCCGTTAAAATAACAGTATACAGTGGCCTACAGATGGTGTATTATTAACGCAATGTAGACCGGTAACAGAATCGAGGTGAAAACAGTGCAACTAAACACTGTAATATCGCATAATCGTTTAGCTTACCTCAGTTTTGCCGACATAAATATTGACTGTCACCGTTGTGCAGTCAGCCCTGCGATTCTGTAACTCACTTCACGAACTCACACAGCGGTTTTCGCATCGGCGGTCGCTCTGAAATCAGTCGTGAAGCAGTCATTTTATGATTTGGCATTCTGATAAACAATAAACTACAAGCTCCCACCTTTTCAGAATGCCAAATCATAAAATGACTGCTTCACGACTGATTTGAGAGTGACCGCCGATGCGAAAACCGCTGTGTGAGTTCGTGAAGTGAGTTACAGAATCGCAGGGCTGTACTGAGGGGACAGTTCTGCTTATTGCTTGGATCGCTATTATATTATTAGTATGTAGATAAACACACTAGCAGCTTAATCAGCTGAAGCGCGCGTATTTGCGGATTTGGACAAATTATCCAACCTATTTTAAAAGATTTCAAAGATGGTGCCCAAATTACACTTTCCGGAAGCCTATTCCAGTCAGACACAACTTCATTTTTAAGAAGTAGAAGTGGAAGGGGGGGGGGGCTCTGTTCTCACTTAATATAAGGAGCTTCTAAATTCCTGGAGCATTATAGTGGGCAGTAAGAAATTTATAGGTTTCAATGACCTATTGCTTTCGGACGCTCATTATAAGGTTTGTTCCTAAGTGCTCCGACAATTTTCGTGACGTTTTTTAATAATAATGTAATAAAGAGTATACGATACAAAACAGAAAACGTTAACGCAGTTTTACTATTGTTAATTAAGATTTTGCTAAAGTTTGTAACAAAATAAATCAGAGTGGCATTCGAGAGGATTTGAGAGTAAAAAAGAATTAAAAGTCATTTCAATACGAAGACAAGAAAGTGAGAGAAATGTGTTCCATGTCCAAGTGCTCTATTCCAGGTTATGATGTTACTCCATTTCACTATTTCAGGGCTTCGTTCACGTCCGTGTATGGTTCCCTCAATTCCCCGGCGTAGTGATGCAGTCAGATCAAGAGCTGATCATCATGTGCAAGCCTCCAGAGCCTACCATCATAGAGAACAAGGCTGCAGGTTTTGCCGGTAGTTTGTAAGTAGTGTACGATATGAATCGAATGCTCTTTAGAATCACCACAATCAGTAAAATTTTTGGGTTCATCGCTTAACATAAAAATATAATAGTTTGATAGATAATACGTTTTCATTAAAAGAACAATCAAAGGGGGAAAAGCTAAATTGTAATCGTAAAGAAATACGGTCACCAACTAAAACAACACATAGCCAGACTTGTATAAATCTGAACTATTGATCAGGAATAAAACTGTAACATGTATTTTGTTTATTTTAGTCCGCACGGTGCCCGCGTATCAGGGGTGGTTGAAGAGACTCCTGGCCGGCTTGAGTATGAAGTAGCGTTGTACAAAGAGGCACCACCTCTGTCCCGACACTCCAATCACTCAGTAGACATGCCTGTGGACCAGGTAAATAAATAAATCTCCATTAATTTCTTATAAGAGTAAAATATTTATAAGAGGAATGAAAGATAGACAATATTTGTTAGCATTATATTAGTCTATCATATTGATTTATAAATTACCTATTTCCAGGCAGTACCGATTGGTACAAAGCTCCAACTGCGCGCGCGCATTAACCCTGATTCAGCATGGAGGCATATAAAGCTATTGGAAGTCGCGGTGTCCCCAGACCCAGATCGACCTCACGCTGCTGGCGCTGTCTTGTTGGTTAAGGATGGGTAAGGAATTATATATTATAAACATGAAAAATATACTTGTGAAAGAGCGATAATAAAATATGTGCATTTAAAATGTATGCCGTACTTAGTCCACTTATGCTTATAAGTTTTTCTTTACTAGATAAAGGTCTAATATCTGTTAGTACCACTTAAATTGCACAATTAGTTAAGAGCAATTAGGTATACTCGAAACATTTATTTCTGGATTTATAAGATAGTTGATTGTCAGTTAATTTTCTTTTAAAACTAAACTCTCAAAAAAATGTGGAACGCTTCACGATTTTGCGTGTCATCCTTGCGCAGGGGCCATGCTAATCTTCTCTGTATCGTTCCAATTTTAGTATATGTACTGCCGAAGCGAGTACACTTGTATAAGGAGTTGTATTGTATATATACTTAACACGTACAAAAACTTCGTTAGCGCGTTTCAGAAATATGAATTGCCTAGGTTTTAAATATAGAAAAACTCATTTTTTTATTTTACGTGGTATTTACACACACTTTGAATAAATAGAAAATTTGAGAATTGATGATTTTAATAGGTATTTTCCTATTTTTTTACGAACTTTAGTTTTTGACTTAATACAGCGCCATCTACAAGAAGTCATTGGAACTATTACAACATTGTAACCGCCATTTTGCCAAGCATGCTTTAAATATAACGTGTAACCCTAAAAGGAAAAAACACGAACAACGATACCTGTTTATTTTTTTAGATGTTTGTTTATTACAATTTACAAATATTTTTTTGTTTTGTAATAATAAATTAATATTGCTACAACAGTGAACAGACCCATTTTTACATTTATTGGTTCTGACTGCTACTCACGCCATCTACTAGAGTAAGATCAAAATAGTTAACATACGTTTTTTCTATACTCAATAAAATGTAAATAGATTTATTTCTGTTATATATTTTATGAAAAAGTACATATCGTCAAATTCGTTAGTTTTGAGAAATAAATTAAAGATAATACTTTTTATTTTCAATGTCAATATCAAGGCTATATGATTTAAGATTTATCCTAAAAAATAATTTATTCTATCAGTAGTACAGGTATCTAATTAAATTTTTTGTATGAACGTTTTTTCATTCTATGTACATAGGATGGCTCATGAGTCTGATGCTGAAAAAAACAAGTTTGATTCTTGGTTGGTAAATTGTTTTGGTCGGGAAATTAGTACGAATATCTTCTGACGAGCTTTTAAATCCTTAGATGTCGCAACCGAGACTTCGCGTCAATCATCCCCCACCAGCCAGCGCGTTACCGAGAACGGCATAACGAGGTCTTTTTAGATTTCGAAGCTTTTCTCCTAGCGTCAATGAAAGAACGGTCTACTCTATGGATACACTCCCAGATCAAGGCTTGCATGGAGCCCGCTGACTGTCAACCGGACTACTGTCTCGATTTGTATGAAACTTCAGGTAAGGGCCTATTCACTATAGCAAGATTTTTTCATACTTATGACTCAAATAAAAATATAATTTATTCATATATTATCTTTATTTTAATTATTAATTAATGCTTTATGTACATTTACTGCCAGTTTTCAAATCAATAAAATTTAGAACTGGGATAAAATTTTATTGTTACTACATAAATTTGTAAATCTGCAAAAAGATTATTTGATTATTAAACAACTTATTAGTAATTATATTTTTTTAGGACATGGTCGTCGCAAAAGATCGCTAGCGGGTACGGTGGAACACAATATAACCAGCGCCTCTTTGGTGGCTGACAATGGAAGTACACCGTTCACTCGCTTCAAAGAGAATCTTGAGTATTCAGTAATTATGCCGGGAGAACTCTTCCATAGAACACCCATAGAGGCAACCTGTGCGACATCTATGATGATATCTGTGGCACTAGGCACTCTGCTGTTTATGTCCGCGTTGCTGGTAAGACTTTTTATATATTTTATAACTATTTGGAGTTGAAAATTACATAAAATATTAAATCTCCTATTAATTGCTCACAAACGATTTTCTGCATGAAATCCTTTATATGACCAACGCTAACACCCATAAATGTGTTCTGTGTACCCCATTGATACGATATTTCATAGACTATACTATTTTGATGCTTTTTGTAACTTCAATGTATTTGTTAACTGTAACATGTAAATAATATTCCACAAATGAAGAGTAATGTCTTACAGATGTGCTACCTCGCAACAAAATTAAATTCGACAATTATGAAGAACAGCAGCCTACCTACTAGAGGAAAAGGCTTCGAGCAGATTTTACGAGAATTGGCTCACCATTCAATCCCCGACACGGGATACACGGGACGGCCTACCGTGCAATAATAGAATAAAATGAGTGTACCTATACCTCGTGATACGTGCTACAGAATGTTACTTTATAAGGATCAAATCCAAAAACGTAGCTTAGAGAAAACTAAATAAAACCCTTATTATCAAAAACAAAATTAACCTCGAAGTCAATGACAAAAATGACATTATGTTTACTCTATAATCAATGACAATTAAAGTAAATTGTCTCTGCTATAATGTAGAAACTGAGACTAGTTAAATTGTGAACTAATTAGTTTTGATTAATAAGCCAGCTTATCTTCTGAAGTGAAACAACTGATATTGTGTTATATTTCGCTAATACATAAATTCATTAATTTATACTTACATATTTTATAGAAATTTGATTTGGTTTTAAAAGCATTATAACCAACACGCAATTTTTTTTTAATATTTAAAGTTTAATACTTTGTAAAAGACGTTAAAAGAGCTATTATTATTGAGTTTTAATATAGCCCAACAGTATTACTTATTCTTAATTATCAATAACATATTGTGACCTAAAATACTACAAATCGCATTGTTGTAATCTCTCTGAGACTACAATTTGATAGTAAAGGAGTTTGATATTTTAATTTATTATGTTATATAATATATATATACACACCTCGTTGTAATTTGTAGTGGAAATATAGTAGAATTCAAGCAATGTGCTTGGAACATTTATATTAAGTTCATAAGTAATTTCTTAAGATTGGTAGTATAAAACTTACTTTATTTTGTTTAAGTATTTATTTAAATTTAAATAAGTTTATCTTATTCTTATGACTGAAAAATCAGAAGCGACCATTTGGTTCAAATAATTTTTTTCAGTCATGACAATGTTTTACGTTTTCGGAACGATTTATAGATTAGCTGTAGGAAGGCAATTAAGCCACATAGTTTATTACAAAATAATTGTATTTTGATTTAAAATACTAATAAAACTCATAAAATTATAAGAACATTAACACTTTTTTTAATTCCGATATATAGTTTTTCTTGTAATTAACTATCTATTACCACCATGCATGAACACACAATATAAAATCTGAATACTCTATGCAGTTAAATTGAAAAACCTTGGAATTTTTCCACTCTAAAATGTCGCTAGAGAAACCGGTAGATAATAAAATAATAATAACAATTTCGTCAACTTTTAGGTCAAGTTAGGGTAAGATTCAGAAACGACTCCGACTCCCATGGGTCAAACTGTATTGAGTATTAACATACGAAAACCGTAATCATAGTTCACGATAAGTTAGTCTTATTTCTGAATCCTACCCATGATCATGCCTCATAATTCAAGACAAGACTTGAGTGCGTGACTCCTTTATATCAAGAACGTATTGTATGACATACGTGAGTATAGTTAGTGATAAACCGCATTTCTGAATCTCACTCTCAGAGAGCATTGTGGTAAAGAAAATTTTTTTACGAGTTGACAGTGACATTAAAAATATCAGTTCGTAATTGACAGATAAACTGAATAGTGACAAAAATTAAAACCGTCATCTAAATGTCAATTGGCGGGTGATGTGAATTTGTGATAGTTAAAAGAGAACGTATTGTTTTTTTCTTGTTTTGATAATAAGAAAATTTAAATAAACTAATGAGAACACAACACTCATTATTATTAATGAAAATCCATCTGCATTTCTCCTTTCAAACCTACTTCAAAAAAACTTGAATACCAAACTCACAAAAGGAGAGTTTTTATTGATTTAATCCTCGGACATAACCGAGAATAGTGTTTGAGACTTTATAACAAAAATTCAAAAATGAGCAAGTGCAGTAAAAACGTGTCAGATTACGTTACATCGAAGCCGAAGCAACTCTGGTCTTTAGGATTAGTAGAATCAATGAAAGACCCCAAGTCAATTTATAAAGAAAACGAACGCATCGTTGTTATAAGAGACAAGTATCCCAAAGCTAAAATCCATTACCTGGTTCTACCCCGCGAAGATATTAGTAGTATTTACAAGCTAAGTAAAGAACACATTCCTCTAATTGAAGAATTTGGTCAAATTTTTAAAGAAATTCAAAAAGAGCATGCAGATTTTTTCCTCCATTGTGGATTTCATGCAGTTCCTAGTATGCAACGAATGCACATGCACATAATCAGCAATGATATGATTTCAACATGCTTGAAGACGAGAATACATTGGAATAGTTTCACCACTAAATTTTTTCTACCATACAAAGGTAAGTAATTATAAAATTTGATGAACAATTACAAACATTAAATATCTATTCTATATTAAAACTAGGTTGTATAATATAATATATTTTTCAGATGTTCTTAATAAATTAAAGGAGGATGGATTAATAGACAAGATGTCTCCAGAAACTCACAAGAGTTTTATGTCAATACCATTGAAATGCAATCAGTGTGATTTTGAACCAAAAACAATGCCGCAACTAAGGCAACATTTATTAACTCATGTTCAATAATGAGTGTGCAACTACTTCAAGAAAAAAAAGTTTTTTGTATAAACATTTAAAAACTAGTTATTACTGTTAGATCTTGTGATTGTTAGCCATTATTGTAATATAATTCAGTCATTCAGCTGTATTTCTCGTATTATATTTAATAAATACATTCATATTGAGAGAGTGCAATAAAGATTTTGGAAAGGTACCAACAATAAAATGATGATGATGCTATTGAAAAACTTATAGCATAAGTGTTAAGTAGCAAAATCTTACTTTAGAAGTATTTCTATTTAAATATGTATCAATATAATGGAATTGATGTGGCCTATATGTTTTAACATAAATGGAACTAATTGTAACACCGTTTCTATCCATTAACAGGATAATAAATGTTTAACATCTGAGTATTTTTATGCAGTAATAAAGGTGAAATAAAATAGTTGTGGCTGTTGTACTATATTTACTATCATTACAGTATTAAATTTCAACTACTTATAGTAATAAAAAATTTCACTAATTTTAGATCAATGAATAAAAAATTAAAATATGATTTTTCTTTACTGTAAGTACACATTAAATTATACTACACTACTAGCAATTATTTTTTAGTTAAGAATGATCTTATACACATCTAAAATTACATAAATTCAGACATAATATTTCAATATTCTAGCATAATAATTATCATACACTTGCACACTGCTTTCTTTTTTATTGTCCCATATTAAAAACAGTAATCCTAAAATATTATAATGTTACATTAATATAATATACTTTATACATTTACATCATTTAAAATTCATAATATGTTAAAAATATTTTCAATTTTTTTTATTTAATGCATTATTGTAAAAAAAATTAAGTATAAAAATTTAGAAACATACTATTCATAAACAAACTCATCAATTATTCCTTACAAAATGGCATTTCAATTCACATTTTGGTAGTGCAATAGAGTATGTATGTGTCAACTGAACTAATGCATATGTTATTTTTGAAAGTGCATTTGCAATTAATTATACTATAAGTATCTCAGACCATTCAGTTATATATAATATATACTATAAAGGGTTAGTCCGACATGCAAGCTTACATGATTTTGGACTATCTGACTCTACCTGTGAACCTGATGTATTGCTGCCAGTTTCAGCATCTTCAGGTGTATACATAGCCAAATTGCGTCTCTTAAAAACCATTTTATTTGTCTGTGGTGGAGTTTCACATTCTGAAGTTACATTTTCACTCTCAGATAAGAAACTATTTCTACTATAGTTCAAAGCAGAAACTGTTTCTGATAAATCTTCACTTTGACATGGTGTAACCGGTGCTGGTAATGTCATAGGTGAACATTTAATTGGGGTTTTTGGTAATTGTCCATTACCTTCAATACTATCTGAATGTTCAATAATAGCAGGTTGCTTCATTGTTCTGCCAGATCTTGCTAAAACTACTTGCAGAGGATCATCAATACAGAGTTTATCACATAGTGTGGCAGTTTGTGGGTTAAGAATTGCTTCATATGGTGCACGTTTGGGTGTGTTGGGCCTGTATGTAGGGGCTGTTTGAACAAATGAATCGTTGGAAATTGTTAAACAGCCCATAAGTTTTAGGACCATATCCTTTTCTTCTTGTGTTGGTGTAAAGTCATACCTTAAAGCAGAAAAATAAAATTCTTTAATTGGAAAATAATGTAAAGCAAAACTTTTCTACAATTTTTTTGTCATATTATGGTTGATGACCAGTTTTCTAAGCTTTTAAAAGAAAAAAAACTCTATATGTAGAGTATCTATAGATAGAGTCACTGGTACTAAAATATTGTTTCAACTAATAAATACACTTATGGTATTTATTACCTTTCATTGCAACCAGGCCCAGGTAGATGACAATCTATATTTTTTACGGACAATAGGTGATTAGTATTTTTTAAAATAGCCAACCACTCTAGATCATGTTTCAACTGTTTGTCACCAGCAAACTCGGCTGGCAAATCCAAGATTTGCAAATGTCTCCTTTTTGGCAAACATTTGTCTAGGGCCAAGAATTTAGTTTCACTGTTGTCATCATGCTTCACTAGGGCAGCAAATTGACAGTGCAGATGTGCTGCAAACCAGTAATCTGGTTTCACCTGATTTAGTAACTGTTCTGCTGGAGGGCTGCCTAGTTTATTAGATTCTATATCCTCTCTGAAATTTGTTTATGGTCGGAAATTATGACCTTATTAATAATTTTTAAAAATACATATTCTTAAGGAAACTATCACACTATCTCACCTGAAAAATGGTTTTCTTCTCAACAAGTTATTCTTGTCCCCATAATTAGTAATTCCTCTTGGCCAGTCATGTGACAACATAACATGAACTTTTTCTTTCAACTGACTTAGTCTAAATACATCCAAAGATCTTATATGGTAAACTGATCGTAATGAGTTGGGTGTATATGGAGGGCTTTCCCAGAGTCCTTGTAAATAATCATGATTCTTGAATATACCTGATAAACCTGTAAAAAATTTAATAATGAATGAGTTATCATTTCAAGACCAGAAATTGATTAAGGTAAATACTGTTTAATATGAAGGCTTAATGTGAAACTTTATAATTATCTCTACACCAAAAGCCGCATGTATTGTTACCTCCAAGTCTTAAGTTGCCAAATTGAACAACTCCGGCTCTTCCTAGATAGTAAATATTGGGAGCTACCCATCCTCCAAATGGCAGTTCCTGTAAATAATTCGACGCTTCATGGTTTCCACCTATAAATATTGTTAATATGGGAGCAACCTTTTCTCCGCTGTAATATCTGAAACAAACGATTAGTTAATAACGTTTTTATGAAATGTTACGTAGATACTAATATTTTTAACCTATACTCTTTTTAACATACTTGTAAAAAGTACAAATATTGTGGTATTTTTCAGGCACTGCCATTGCTCGTAAATCATCATTATTGCGTACTGATTGAAAATCGCCACAACAAATTAATAAATCTATTTTTATTCCTTCTCTTTCTTGTAATGTCTCAACACATTCGTATATTTTTTCCAACTCTCCGTGAGCACAGCCCTCGACTGCGATTTTCATTGTATATTATATTATTAATTATAGTATAATCTTCTATATATTTTACACCATTAAACGATAAAAAAGTAACAAAAATTAGGCAGGAATCCAGTTTTATTGTTGTAAACAAATTTACGATTAACAGATAATATAGTTGAACACTTAGTGCGTTTTCCAATTACAGCACTAGAGCGCATTATGCGGCATAATGCTCAACGTTGAGTGTTCCAACTACAGCAACGCTTCGCACAATTGAGCACTCTCAAAACGAATGCTCTCGCGTGCTTCTCGCAATCAATACCAACACAGTGACAGAAAATTGACCAGTGTTTTTCTTTAAGTTGGCATTTATCGAAATTTTCGTTAGTAAATATTATTTATTGTTGAAAAATTTGTAAGGCTTTCGTTTCGTCGTAGATTTTGAAAATAATTAAAGTTATTTCAAACTGCTAAAAAAAAAAATATTAGTATGGATGAAGGTATAAATAATTATTTTTTTTATATTCCACATTTAAAATATAATAACAATTTTATTTTAAAATTCGGATCTGTAAACAAATTTATTTTACACGATTATACTTTAGAAAAAATTGCAATGGTTTTGAAAAAGTATATAATTTTTTTAGAAATCATTAAAAATATTACTCAAAACGTAAATGATGTAAACTTCTTACATGAAACTAAATATTTTACTGTTAATTTAGCTTGTTAAAACCTTATATTCTTTAAAGGTCTATTATTTCAATTAAAAAAATGTTAATGAAAAAATTTGATGATCTAAATAAGCTTAAAAAGATTTTAACCAATTATTATTGTTTACCACATTAGTTAAACATTAATGAGGTTGCTAACTCAATTCATAACATTTTTTTTACAACACTGACTTAGCGCACTCTGCTGATGTATTTGAAAACTAATTCACGTTCCAATTAAGCTTCAGCATTATGCGGCATTGTGCGGCACTGAGTCGCATAATGCTCTGTATTTGGAAAACGCACATAATATCCACACTCCATAGGGACCACAGGAACACAAATTTACAGAACACATTAAAAGTTAACACTTATGAATTTAACAGATTCCATTACTATGTTGTTTTTTGAAGTTATACTTCTTTAGGCGCGTTATGAAAAACTTATGAGAGTGAAATTTTACGATGCGCGCGCACCGTGACACAAAATTCAGTATGGGCGTCGAGCGTGCGCGAGATGGGAATAAGACATTCTCCTTGTAGTACGTTTTAAACAAATAAAGCAGTTTTAATTATTTTTTCAAAGAAATTTAGCAATGCTTTTTCACAAAGACCTATTTATACTTAGTTAAAAGGTTATGAAACATACCTAGTTATTAAATTGAATTAATAAAATATAATATAATAATAATAATTATTAATATTAATTAATAATTGAATAATATACTAAATATTAAATATTGTTAAATTATTAACGCTTAATATTGATTATTTAATATTTTTAAAAAATTAAGAAAGCCAAAGAAGTATAACTTCTTACGCGCGTACTTAAGTACACGCACCATTTTTTATAATATATTAGAGTACACACACAAAATACATAGATATAAAAAAATCTACCCACCTAGAATTAAACATCTTAAATGTTTCATTTCCTTCAGTTTCTTTCATAAGAGTTGTAAACTTTTTTACATTACTTAATTATTATCAAAAACACTGAATTATATATCATGTTATCTATGGTGGCTTCTATAGGTGCGGTAGTCTGTGGTCACGGTTTATACTCCATGGCATAGGTCTCTGCTCTGGCGGGAAAAACTGTAAAGCGATAGATATTATTACTATTATTTTATAGTTTATACAATTCTAGGAACAAATGGAGAAGAATGTCTCGAATAACAAAAACTGGCTGGCTGGTTTTATTCTATTTTGACAATTCCAACTTCAATTTGATTCTATGTTTATGTTAGCGCCGTAATACATTTAAATTATATTTCTACGGACTTACTTTAAACGCCAATTTTTCGTATCAACGCTTTAAGTCTCTTGCTAACTGTGACGTATTGAAAACGTCAAGTTATGTAAATAATTTAATAAACTTGCTTTTATACCGCCAAAGAAGTAGTATATTTGTAATAGTAGTAGATAGCTACTGTATATAGACTGATATGACGAATTAAATTATAACGTAAGTACCTACTCAGGTCTAAGTATGACGAAGGCAGTTATGGTACTTGCTTCTACCTTGACAGATCAATTAGCGTTATCTTGCGTGAATTGGGCACACAATTAGAACGTTCTAATTGACCAAATGGAAGTTTTAATAAAAAGCTGGTAATTTGTGAGTCTACTCTAACAAATTATGTTCGCGCTATGCCAGCAATCTATTTTATTTCGTTAGAACGCAGTTTTCAAATCCATATCACAATCCATTAAAAACGTAATTATGACGATGGATATAAAATTCTTAGAGCTTTAATTTTTTTGCTTAAAATATATCCAAATTTGGATGTTGAAATAAATTAGCTATGCATCACTGAACTACTTAAGTTCATGTTGTTTTGAAGGCATTTTGCATTTATATTTTTTTAACATTAATTTAATATCAAACTTGTGTTAAGGATCCTAGTGGCATCATCTTATTGCAATAAGCAAGCAAACAAAAATTAGATTAAAATAAATTGTTTCTAAGATTAAAAAAATATTTAGATTATGATTCCTGCCTTATTTATTATTTAAATAAAAATAATATTATAAACCGTATCATGTAGCACGAAAATAACTTAAGAAAACAACGCGAATATACAGACATAATTTACTTATGATTTAAAAAATTAAGTTCATTAAGGAAGGGTATTGCAGGTGTAATGCTACGGACACACGCGCGCCGTGCAGCCCGGCGGGCTGCCTGGCGGGCTGCGCGGCATGCAGCCCGTCCCGGGCCGGCGGACATTCAAGCTGTTCACACGCACGCCGTCGTGTCAGTCAGTGCCAGAATGGCGAGCAGCGAGGATCTCAGTGTTGTTGCTGCCATATCCTTTGGCTTAACTTGTTTTTATTGGAAAAAGAAACAAAATTATTATATTCCGCCATGTTGTAATCTCCGATCGTAGCGACTTTCTTAGCAACGTTGAATGAAGATCCACTCGTCGCGAAAGCGCGGGAGAGACTGACTACCTGCGCGCGTGTAAACAGTCACCGGGCGCCCGCACATTCATCCTTTGAACTTTGCCAAAAAACCGACACTTGCCCGATTCGCGGCATTCACGTTCACAGGCGCGTTCACGGGCTCGGGCGTACCGTTTACACGCTCGTGAATGTGAATGTGCACGTTGAATGTAGAGTTGAACGCGCGTGTGTGAACTAAGCATAAGCAGAACCATTTCCATTGTTTTGTTAGTTGTGAAAGTATAACACGCTTGGTATCTCCTGAATCAATTATTATTTCCAACTTACCAACACAAGTTTACTATTCGGAGTTTGTAGTGACACTAAGTGAGATCTAGAAGTCAGGGGGGCAATTTTTGTGTACCTAATTATTATGCAGAATCGATAAGTATTCAGTAAAGAAAGCTATTTTGCATATCGATTAAAAATTAGTGATACAGCGATACATGAGCGATAATCACCTAGATCCGCTTTTGCACAGAAATGAGTCTGCCCCACGCCCCATTGTAGGGCTAAATACTAAATTTTATACTAACAGGTTTTTAGAAATTCAAAACTTCCCGTGTCTACGATATTTAATATTTAATTTAGTTCCCAGGTAGTGTTGCCCAAAATCGGTCTTGGTCTTGCAGTCTTGGTCTTGTTCTTGCGTTATAGCAAGACCAAGACCAATACCAAGACCGCTTTATTTTAGCAATACCAAGACCAAGACTGAACCCTGCAAGACTTGAGCAAGACAATACTTAAGCCTGCAAGACTCTTGCGTCTTGCAGTTAAGACAAACTGAGATTTGGGCGTTATTAAGTAGGTATTTGGTTTCAATCCCGATTTTGAGAAACGTTCCCCAGTATCAAAACCGTAGGTATCACATATCATAACACTAAACTAAGGGCTGCAGTTGTATTTGCAGTTGGCAATGTGCCGCTCGTCTGAAAGCACCCTGAAACGTATTGTATTGATTAGGTAGGTAAGTACTTATTATATTTTAACAATTTATTAAGTAGGTACTTAGCGTGTTCATACTCACAAATCTGTTACCATCATACCATGTGATAAAATTTACCTAGAATAACTTTCTAGCAAAGTTCATACCTTGTAGGTATCTATATACCTATAATAATATGTTATGCTTGTTTATGTCTAATGTGCAGATCTAACGTTAGTACTCGTAGGTTGGTATGTGCCTAAAATTATAGCTAGCAAAATTATATAAACATCATGTAGGTGTGAAACTTATGTTTCAAAGTTTATATTATTCTTCTATTTAGCAAAATTTAAAACTAACAGCGAGTCGAGTAGGTCTAGTAACAGTTTCTACGGCAGCCAATATTATGGTACAGACGCCAGCACATCAAGCTACTACAATCTATCAAATTTCTTTAACAGATTTTCAAGTTTATCGCTTAAGAATTAAGGTTCAAAGTTGATTGGGGAAATGTAACGTTCTGCGAATAAACTGTTGGTCGGTCGGTGTATTATATACCTACTTATTTGATAATTTACCGACAAAGACGCCGCGGTTTGCAAAACAAGTGTATCACAGCATTTGACACTGTTTGAGCGCCGCATTCTCCGACAAAGAGTACGGACAAAGGCACACAAATTTTTACCTATTTTGGTAGGGTTGGTACAGGAGTATAAAATTAAATGACCTTGAAGATGTCCCAGCAGTAGGTAGGTATAAATTGAATGCTCTGAGTTTCTTTTATATAAATACATTCTCACACTGGCTTGAATTCGAACACTACAGCGTTAAAAGCTGTCGGGCGAGACGATAATTAAAAACTAAGTAGGTATTGCATCTATTGAATTGCGAATATTTTGATTTCGAAATAATCATTGTTAATATCGGTAAATGATAGATAGTGAGTGATACCTAGGTACTAAAATGTGAGCAGCAAGATTGAAATGTGTATATGCCATGTCAGTGCTTTCAATAAGTTTATTTTAAAAAAGCTCTCTAGTAAGATTTAGAGCTGTTTACCATTCAATTACACACAACAAATTATTGAAAAACAAAAATTATGAAAAAGATATTTAGACTGAGTACTTAGGAAATTAGTAGAAAAAATATTCTATGGTGGATACCTAGTTATTAAAAAGTGTATAAACGTTGTGTTTACTTAATTTTATTTTTCTGTGATAATGCCAACATTGACAACCCCACCAAAATAGGTAAAAATTTAGTCTGCTTCTAGACTTTGTGTTGCCGCCGTCGCTTTCATGTCAAAGGTCGCCGCTACTGCCCATGTCCCAAAGAATAAAATAAGTTTCCGGGTGCTCAGAATGGACGCAAATAGATTACGTTGTCCTCGCAAGGAAGAATGTAGTCGTAAGGATAGGTATTTTTATAAAAATTGTTGTAAGTAATAAAAATATACCTAGTTTATATTATTATTACCTATTATACCTTTTTAAAGGACATATTGGAAGTGGGTGATTTTAACAAACTTGACACGTGGAAAAGCTCCAAATATGAGCGACGTGAAAACAAAATGCGTAAAGCAATAGCTTTACGCATTTGATTTTAAAATCACACACTTCCAAAAATCGAGATTTGCAGTGTCGGTTTATCAACTTTTATCCTACTCTAGTAGCGACTATTGTCTTCAGCGATGATTTACTAAATAAATAAAATAAAAGGAATACAATTTTGTTGTAGTAGGTACCTACATCGTTTTACTTACACATACTTTAACGACTGTACCTACGTAGCAACGCGCGCCAGTCACGAGTGCGACAAATTGCCTAAAAAATGTACCTACGCACACTGTAATGAAATCTGCTAATCTTAACACACTGCCTGTAGCCTGCCTGCTATTATTGGTTGATGAACATTGTACATTGGTGAATGCTCCAGGGTAGCCCGCAAGCCACAAATAGCAATAGGCTAATAGGTATTTGCAAGTCTCGCGAGACTTGCGAGACTCTTGCTGCAAGATCAAGACCAAGACCAATACTGAGAGCGCAATACCAATACCAAGACCAATACCAGGTGTATTGACGCAAGACAATACCAAGACTGTCCTAAGTCTCGTCTTGGTCTTGCATTTGGGCAACACTATTCCCAGGAAAGTTGACTTCTAATCCGACTTCTAAATCTTCTCTGAACTTGCAAAATCATGTAGGTTCCATGCTCAGAATCTATAGCAATCCTACGAATAAGTATAATGGAATTACACTTCGAATGTGGTATGTATTCCAGTCTTATTTTAAAACTTTAATACAAACTATTTTGAAACATACATTTAAAATATTATATATAAAAGGCAAGAATCTTCTAAGTGAATAAGACTTCTCTACACGTTAGCTGCAATCTAATTGTAGTGTCGAAATTAGTGATATATATATGCGCATACGCTGTGACGTCAGAGTGGCCGGCGCGAGCCAATGGCGAGGAAAGGCGGTGCTAATCAGTACCGCCCACTTAGCTTACGGAAAAACTTGGAAAACTTATTTATAGTTTTCTGTAAACATATAATTTTATTGTATAATATATAGTTTTATTAAAAGGTTTAGAATTAGATTATTCTGTATTAATTTTGATTGAAATCCAAATATAACAGTACAAAAAATATCAAACGGACAGGACAAACATTCAATATTTTGAATTTTACTCTAACAAACTAAATGTTTAACTCAAAACTTATACATTTAGTCAAATAATTTTAAAAACGAAGTTTACAAAGAATAATAAAACTAAAATAAAAATTATAATAAATAATCATTACTTACGAAATAATAAATCAATCCAAAAATTAAAAAATAACATGACATAAAATCCATAACTCACGAAACAATTACGAGTAAACAGTCGGAAGCTAGAGCGAGCTTTAATACGTATACGCGGAGTATAAGGGGCTCTTTATTGTGAATGCGCGCGAGTGGATCACACGTACGGCACCGTTACTTGAGCCATGATGAGTTGGGCCGCTGAACAGCCCGCGTTGGAGATCAATGAGGCGGTCGGCAAACTGTTGCAGTCCTTCAACTATGAAACTATCGTGCCTCAACCTAATAAGTGAGTTTTTTTTGTGAAGTTTTAAAATTGTATAGGGATTATATAAAAGTCTATTCTTTTGTTTTTGTAAGATTTTAGGGACTTTGCTTTTCTTGAGCAGTGTTAAATAATTATTAAATTAGTTGGTTCCAAATTGTTCGGTCGGAGTTGGGCGCGAATGAAATCCTTTATTTATTCATTTAAGTTAAACCATACTTACTAAAGTACGTAATGTTGACTATAACATTTTAGTTTTTAAAGTAATTAGACGCTGTAGCAATTTTTCAAGATTGGCGACTACTATTTTAATCAATTAGGTACTTATATATATTTTTTCTTTTCTGGACGAATTGAATAACGAGCGCCTGTTTGACAGGAGCAAACTTAAATAGACAAATAATTATTACCTCACCATAAATAACAAAAACATATTTATTAATTAGTTAACTTTAAGAAACCAATAGAGAAATTGTTTACATTACCTTATTACGATTTTCAAAATATGTATTAATTACGATTGTGATTCTGTATAATAATTTATGATATTTCTATCATTAATTTTATTTAGCCTATACTAAAAATGTTCATGAAACAGAAACAGACCTCTGATGCCCAGACCTAAAAAGGTTGTTTCATTTATTTATTTATTTTATACTAAAAATGTTACGAGTACAAGTTATATTTTTGATTAGTTTATAACCCATACATAATTGTAATGTAAAAACTAAACACGCGGTATAAAAAAATATATTCGTTGATTTGTAAATAAGGATAAAAGAGTAATGTAGACTTACAATGCCGAAAGTATATAATATTGTATATAATGTTGTTATTCGACTATATCGTTTATTAAAACCTAAACATAACTATCAAATACAGTATTGAATTTTTTTGAACCTACATAGTAATAATAAATTTAATTAGAAGTAATAAAATTCGGTGTCGAGACCCTTGGTCCGTGGGGTCCTAGCGCTTTAAGGCTTTTTAAAGAAATTTCGAAAAGGTTAGTCGACATTACAGGAGACCGAAGATCTGGCAGCTACCTCGGACATAGAATTAGTCTAGCAATTCAAAGGGGGAACGCTGCCAGTATCTTCGGAACCTGGCCTAAAGGGACTCCTTTTAATGATATATTTTAGTTTATGTTAAGTTTAGTTATTTATTTCAATGTATTGTATATTAGAAGTTAATATAAAGAACATTAAAACAAATTTAAAAAGTTTCGTACCTGTGGCAGTGTACCTTTAACGCTGGCAGCAATTCCTCGCTGTATTGCGATACTTATTCGTTGAGCGAGGAAAGTGATGTTGTTATTGAATTATACTTATATTATACAAATAACTTGGATTCCGATTCCAGTAACAAAAACTTTTAAAACATACATTTACATATATCCGTATAAACGCAGTTGAATTTTATATGACAATACATTTAAGAACATTTGCTTATCTAGAAAGTGCGCACTGACATTTGCAATACGACAATAAAGCTTTTAATTGCGTTTGGTTCTCAAGTGCTTGACTTCAAGTACACAATACTTAATTTATATGAACAGTAGTTGATCTATTTTTAGTTATTTTCGTATGTTATTATTTGTGGAGGCTTAGAATAAAATTAATTGAGATCTGTGTTAAATACTTCTTACTTGTAATACCGTTGGGATTAAAAACATTTTTCTGATTAATTATATGGTTTGGTCAATCACCAGTACAGAAGCGCGGCATCTTAAATTAATGATCTTTCTAAATAGTTGGCCATGATGACGATAGGAGATGGCCCTATAATAAGAATATTATTATAGAATATTATATTATATTAAGAATATTATTATAGAAAGAGAAAGGAATCTAGTTCAAAGAGCTGAGTATAGGTACCGTAGCGACAAAAGATCCTTCCTTAGAAGCTTTAAAAACCCAAGCGTACAGACGTTGGGAGCCGATTTTGCTAATCATACATAAAGTAGATATAGACCAGTCATTATAGACATTCGAAATCGAAAATTTGATAATAATTCCAAAAGTTTTCAAACTTCGGTCAAGTGAATGGTACATTGAGACGACAATAAATCTCATTTTGCAACCTTGTCCGCAGTCCGGAACATTGTTAAAATTGCAATTAAATTAATTTTTGGTTAATAATTTTCTGTATGGTCGTGAAAAAAAATTCCAAAAGTTCTGCAAACTTGGGGAAGTTTTCGATATAATATTTCATATCACGTATAAAATTTGCAACCAACCTAAGTGTACGGAACATTTTTTGTTATTTATTTTATTTTCGATATATCTGTCAAATTTGCAGAACTTTTGGAACGTTTTCCTTCAGTTTAATAAAGAAAAACATTAATTTTTAATAACAAAAAATGTTCCGTACACTTAAATTGGTTGCAAATTTGACACGTGATGTTAAATAATATATTTAACACCACTCCAACTTTGCAGAACTTTTGGAATTTTGGTCTCAAGAACTGAGCAAATTATCATTTATTGCATTTTTAACAATGTTCCGGACCGCAGAGCAGGTTGCAAAATTTTATACATAGTTTCTTTTAATACCACTCCCGACCTTACATCAAAATTTAAAAACTTTTGGAATTATAATGAATTAATTGTCTTAACCGACTGGACTAATAGCTTATGTAGAAATTTTACATCAAAATTATGATTCGTATCGTTGATCTAAAGGTCAATAAAATTACTGTCATACGTTTCTCTTATTACTCAATTTATTTTTAATAAAGAATAATCTAAAGAAAAACTTTCTTACTTGTTTATAAACAAACGATTAAAAAGTATTCATTTTGTCTAGTAAACATATTTTTAGACCGAAAAGTCGTTCAATGTGTAGAATAAACATTGTAGAACGATAAGAATGGGAGGAGTTTCTACGAATTAACTTTAGGTATGTACTCGTACGGAGAATAACGACAATAATATACGGTGATAATATTGTATGTACCTAATATTAAGCCTATTATACGTTCATAAGTTGTAGCGTCACTGGATTTTTATTGTACTCACTCGGCACTGAATGAATGTTGAAAATGACTCGAAAGGAGAAATTTCCGCATTTTTTTTTGGCATTGAATTACGTAAACCGTTAATTGATCATTCTGTTTATATAGGCGTGTAGGTTACAGTGTACGTCATCTACGCCTCTTACCAAAATTCCGGGAATGTTATTGCTTGCACCCTGTGGCGTAACAATAGGGTGGCAGGGCTGGCAATATGCTACGTGCCCTCGACCTATTGGCCCCTGCCCAAGAGATATGATGTTCTATGGATGAATGTGAAGTCTCCAATACGCGTTGGGCTAGCGTGGGGATTACAAAACATTCCCTCTCGCCTAAGAGAGGAGGCCTATGGCCATTAGTGGGACATATACGTGTAATTAAGTACTCTGAAAATCTCAATGTATATTAAAATTAAACTGAGTACAACGTGACGTTTTTTACCGATAGTGCTCCATCAAAAGAATTTGCCACGGGCCCCAGATGGTAAGTATAGTTACGCCACCGCTTGCACCATCTGACACCCTATATAGACACTCCATCAGATCCGATCAGGACTCCTTATCTGCCAAGAGTGAGCTGAGGGTTGTCTCCGTTTTATTTGCTATGCCTAGACATGCCGGTTCCTCACGATATTTTCTTTCACTGTTTGATTGTTCAATCTGTGGCGGCTCATTGGTCTAGTGGTCGATCCCCGGCTGAGACAAACATCGATGTGATGAGCATTTGGTGCTGTGCTTAGGTCTTGGGTGTTTAAATATGTATTTATATGTCTATCTATCTATAATATGTATGTATATCCGTTGCCTAGTACCCATAACACAAGCTTCACCAGCTTAGCATGAGACTAGGTAAATTGGTGTGAAATGTCCAATCAAAAAAAAAATCCTTCGCAGCTACGAAGCATCTTGAGTTGGGTTGAGTTTCGCAGACAGGCATTAGGCTTACATGTTTACTATCTCCGAAGATGAAGTCAGAGCCGGTCATTGCAAAAGATTATTTACTCACATATTTTTTAAACTTTAAATACAATCATTAGTTTTGTTTCGCGCAGCCCGGATATACAACGACCAATATTTAAGCCTTGACTGGTTTAAACTATCCCGGAATACGCTTAAAAGGAGTATAAGAATATCCATAGCGCAAAATTATTTTTATCATGAGCACACCCCATATACACACTCACGTACATACCATCACACAGCACAGCAGAATTATGTATTACGTATTTAAAAAAATTTATAAATTTTTTTCTTTCGTAAATTACCTTTTTGTATGAATTCTCTTGTTATGTAGTATATCTGCTACTGTAAAAGTTCGAACTACGGTTAATCTTAAGATTTAAGTGTAAGTCTTAGGATTTACCGTACCGAGTTGGTAAATGTATTTCTGAAAATACGACGATTTTTTCGAGCTTTTACCATTCGAATTCAGTATATGCTACGTTTTACCACTGTCAGCTGGTAGATGTTGGTTTTAGGAATAAAACAATGAGAAATTCTAAATTATTTACTTTAATGAACTATGAGACAAAACAGGTACATAGTATTATAAAGGTATCATATGATAGTAATAAGTACAAACTCATACCAACTTATTTAAATTATTTTGAAAAAACACATAACGTATATATCTCTATCTCTATTATATCTATCTAACTGAATCAGTAGTTCTCTATTTGGAATTGAACAACGAAATACAAAATAATGCTTGCATAAGCTAGTCTATGTTTTGTTTTTCAACATTTACCGTGCCATTAATGCAAATCCGAAGATTTACCAAGAGTTGGAATCGCAAACCTTTTGGGACATTTACCATTAGGAATTGGTAGATCTTAGGTTTTACTGGAATATCTTAGGATTTACTGCAGTTCGAGCTTTTACAGTATCAAACTATACTATATTTGGCTAAATGGTTTTTAGTTGTATATAATTTATGTTAGCTGTACGAATCAAGACAAATAAATAATTAATAATTACCAAGAATATTTCTCTAAAGATACCAAACATTCATTACGTTAACCCTCATATATTTTACAGTTGGAATCCATAATATATAACAAATTAGTATTGGTCTGTTGACAGCTATGATAGGTACATGACCCGGGGTCATCGGTACTTCATAAAAGTAGCACCGCCTCTAATTGAAATGCTTCTAATCGCTTATCAGCTCCTTGTTCATTAATTCCCTATCTTATGACTCATTTGTGACAATTATTTTAAAAGATGTCTTCTCTAATTACAAAAAACTTAAAACCATGAATATTCATAATGCTTAGGGTCTTTCACAATGTTCGGATGAGTTCTACATAAGTTTCAAAATTGCTATTTATTACTTATTGGTAGGATAAACACGTACACGTACGGTACATATTGTTGCGTTTCACGACTGTCAGATAGAGCTATTCGTCACATAAAGTCCATCATAAGCTATGAGTTCGATGAATGTCACATAGCACAATTTATCTTCCAAATAATTTATGTGTTGCATAGCTATTTGGTACTTTATCCATACATTGTGAAACAGACCCTTAGGGTAGCAGTAATAGTTTCGAGTTGATACAATTTTAATTAAATATACTTTCGTTCACGTTATTATTATTAGGAAGTAGTTTAAGATAATATAAGAAAATAATAACGAATGAGCATAAAGAAGAAAAGAATAGAGAATAGAAGAAAGAACAGAAACTATCTGAGCTTCAGATTTCTTCTGTATCTATTCATCATTTGTTTTTCTAATAGAAATTGTATGAGGTGATTATCCTTTTGTTCCTGACACACGCCGTCGACTCTTCGTTTCTTAGGCATGCCGGTTTCCTCACGATGTTTTCCTTCATCCTACGGGCGTGTGTTAAATACATAGATCGAAAGTCCACTGGTTCACAAAAAAAAATCAGTGGCCCCACAACCCTAATTGGGTCTGGGCCTCAGATTTCTGAATCTGTTTCATGATCAATCTAATAGGCAAGTAGGTGATCAGCCTCCTGTGCCTGACACACGCCGTCGAATTTTTGGGTCTAAAGCTAGCCGGTTACCTCACGATGTTTTCATTCACCGTTGATACACAGCCGGAGGATAAACTTGCGACCGCAGGGATGTGACCTGAAGCCACTAGGCCAAAACTGCTAAATATAACTATAAGGCTATATCATTGATGAGATGTTAAAATCGGGCATTTAGCCGCAAAACACATAGTTATTTTGTAATAACAAAAAAACTATTTCCCTTTATTCTCTTACACATTCGAAACATCGCTTTCAATACATGTTTATTTTCGTTTATTATATTAGTGTGACTTATTGAAATGTAAACCAAAGACAATTAATTTTCTACGGTTCTTGTTTCAGTACTAGTTTAGACTATTCACGTATAAGTAAAAGGAACGGCTTTAACTCCTTGAGTAGGTTATTAGGGTGTCTCGCGGTCGTCTTTATCATCTTCCTGTTAGGTTTCGATTTGTTTCCGCATGGGGCGATAGCGCTCCCCAAGCTCTGCGCAAACATTCCCATTGTGGGGTGCTTATCTTGCCGAGGGACTCCCCAGAAATATTATAACGTTAACTATACTTGTAAGATCTAATGAATTTCATACAAATGTATGTGATGCACCATAGTGAACATATAGATATAATTTCTACACATATTACTGACTTTAGCTTGTCGAATTGTCAATCTCCAATGTATTACTGCCTTGCGATTCTGTAACTCACACTCGTAAAGCAGTCATTTTACGATTTGGCATTCTAATAAACAATAGACTACAAGCTCTCCTTATTAGAATGCCAAATCATAAAATGACTGCTTCACGACTGATTTGAGCGCGACCGCCGATACGAAAACCGCTGTGTGAGTTCGAAAAGTGAGTTACAGAATCGCAAGGCTGATCGGCTTAATTCTCTTTCTCTACGCAGATACATTGCGTATCCATTCTACAAAGTGTACTATGGAGAGTGTTCTGAAGAGTTGTTTGTCTTGATCTCCTGCCTGGTTTCTTCGCCGTACGAGCCGTATTAAATCAAAATTTCTTTTGACGACTAGCAAACTGTGGAATCAATTCCCGGTGGGGTCTTCCTTGGGAGATACAACCTCTTATTGTCTAAATAAAGAGCATACTCCTCTCTCAAATCGAATCGCCCTCTAAAATATGGGCTGGGATGAGTGCCTTTTTTGAGCGCCGCATAGGCTAGGCTCTTTATAAAAAAAATGAAGCAGTAGTTTACTTTTTACGGCATTACATGCCTTCAAATACTTAAAATGTAATAATAATAATAATTGTCTTATATTATTTGTATCGTACATATCATATCATACTTTATTAAACTTACATTAAACAACACTGTCTCACGCAAATATTCATTTATTGAATAGTACATTTTTTCCAAAAGTAATACACCAAGCTTTTTAAAGACTCTAGTCAGAAAATCTTTTAATTATTTTGGTAATTTATTGTAAACCTTAATTGCCATACAATTTCAATAAGCTTTCTACTAACGAACGTCTAATTAAAACAAAAACATACAACAAAACAACATTCAATTGTTTTAATCGTCTTTAAATATTCACCATGCAATACATTACTATGAATATAGTTTCGCAAGGACATTGACACAACTTAAAATATATCCTATTTTAAAGACAAAAAGCAAATCGAAAACCTTTCTAATAAGAATACTAATATTTGAAGTAAGGATGAGTCATTAATAGGAAATACAAAGCACTCGGCTAGATTAAGATTTCCTCGCCCACACCGGTGTAAGCAAACACGGCAGATTTGAGCCTACCCTGTAAGTGGGGGCGCAAACACGTTCACAGGTGCCGCCGCGACCTCCGATCGGAGGGTGCTTTTGGCGTTCCCGTTATTTTACAATTCTGCTTATATTTCACGTTGTATAATATTGTATACAATAAAATATGTGTAAAAACATTGTTATTATTATTGGTAATTTGGCAAAGTGTTGGTGTGGAGGCGCGCATGCCCTATTAGTAGAGGAAAACGAATATTCCACGTCATTCCCTATTATGTAATGCACCTACAGAAGTTGATATTATTTGTAAAATCATCTTTAATTAGTTCGAGTATACATTTAAAACGCAGGCTGTGCACCAATGGACTTCCTTTCTATGTGCGCATTTAACATTCGCTCGAACGGTGAAGAAAAACATCGTGAGGAAAGCGGCTTGCCCTAGACACAAAAAGCCGACAGCGTGCGTCAGGCAGGCTGATCACCTACTTGCCTATTAGATTAACAAATTATCGTGAAACAGATACAGAAATTTAAGGCCCACTTAGGTCTTAGGATTTAAAATAATATTTTTTACACATTTAAAACATACAATTACGTTTAACTAAAAGCTCTACTCTGAGAATATTCGAAAATAAAAAAACTTATATTCCGTTTATGCGTTTATATTTTTACGTTTACGCATGTACATTATTAATAAAGCAGCCTTTAAGAATGATATAATATGTACTATCGCTCCTATAAATACTTACACTATTACCAATATCTTATACATTCTAGCTCCGTTTCTAATATGAATGGAATAATCAAAAACTTCTCAGTTTTAGAGCGGTTCGAGGCGTATCAAATATTGACAGAGTGTAATCTAGTGGTGCGGCGTATGTGTGTGGTTAGCGGAGCGTCGGTAATGCGCGCGGTTAGCACATATGCTCTTCATTACCGCATACCTACTTATTTGGTATACCTCTCGCTAAACGTTATTCGCGATGCGCTATTTAAGGGTTTCAATACACTTGATATAGTGATATAAGACATATATGGTGTTTTTTTTTCTTTATGGCTCTGGCACGGTTTGTGCATTAGCCAGCATCAAGTATAAGATTTTTATAATTCATGCTTGCCTTAGAAATTCGACCGTGTCCTCCATGTACGGTTTAACCACTCGCCCGGTAACGTACAACCCACCCAAAGGCCGAGAAAAAATTTAAATTAAATTAAAACTTGCCCTCGAACCGGGAATCCAACCCGGTACCCCTCACCTAGCTGCCACTTAACAAGACCGCTAGGCTATGAGGCCCCTATATATATGCTGTTGGCAGTTTATATTTTAAAAGCGTAGAAAACATCACCTATCTATGTATAAATGTTATAGACGCGGAAATACGTATGTCCCATGCCCCGTATATGTTAACAGGAACGTAATCCAAAGCTTTAGGGATAACTTTCAGTCAAAAGTGACAAGACTTTAATATTTATTTATTTATTAATTTATACCTTTTAAATACAATAAAAATACAAGAAAATATGACATCACAAATGTGTATAAAAATGAGAATTAAAACAAATAAGAAGTCTAATTTCCAACAAAATTCTCCATTTAAATCTTAAAATTATAACTCATACATTTTAGATATCAGTTTTAAATTAACAAAGTAATAATAGTACGAAATGTGTGTAACAAACTCAACAACGTATCGAAGAATTACAGAAATATTTTATCTTATTTGCATTGAAAGGGACAAGATACTGATAAGGACAAAATGTTTAGGTTTCTGAAGCTTACCTACGTGTTTGTTCTTACATTTTCATGCAATTTTCAATCATGTTAAACTAGAACAATGCTTCGTGTGCGGTGACCTTAAGTCGTGTGTACAAATACATAGGAAAGCTCTCAGCGCTATGATTTCGAAATTTCGAATCAGTGGAATTATAATTAAATTATCCCATCGTGATAGAAACAAGTGCACAATAGTGTGAATTGGAATATTTAATGTCGAATACGCTATCTTTTTGTTTGTTAAATGTTTAAATTATTTATTAGTGAATTTTATTTATAAGTTTGTTACAAATAATTTATTAACAGCTGCGTTAGTAAAATAACTGCAGTAGGTACTTTGAGGAAGATGACTTTATGTAACAGCTCCGAAACCTTGGGGCGCGCGTTTCTACTGTGTTTTCAAAATACCATAAACAATAGCGCAACATAAAATACATCCCAATACTCAAGTAGTAAAGTAGACTGTAGACACAGATGCGTTCCCATGTTAGTATAACTTAGCTATCAACTTATCAAGCTACTGTCCGAGCTATGAATGACGTACATACTCTTGAAGATAGCTACATAGGTATACTCGTAGCTTCATTTGTTTTTACTGATATCGTTTGAGTTATATGAGCAGAGTTGGCCTGACTGTGCGACTTTCATCCTGTGGCTGTGGACATTTAACAACCGCTCTGTGAAGGGAAACATCACGAGGAAAACGGCATGCCTTCCAATGTCAGCGGCATGTGTCAGGCACAGAAGGCAACCTGCTTGCCGATTACCAAAAACACCAGAGACCAGGTTTTGGTCGGGTTATTTAATGCGAGAGCAGAAACCCTAAAACAATGATACAGTCTAGTTTTACATATTTACATACACGTTATTCTGAATAGTTACTCAAACAATTTAATATATCTTGTACTTAGTGTACATTATCGAAGTTCCTAACATTTAATAGGTTCAACAAATATATAGATTTGTATAGCTGTATTTATGATTCATAAATAAAATAAGAAGGAGTACAATAAGAGCGATTTTTTTTATCAAATAAAAATAGCTACAGACGATGATTGATGATCTATGAAATGTGATCTTTGTAGATCATATTTCTGTGGATCCGCTTAAGATTGTATGAACTGTAGGCTAGATAAACTATACTCCATATGTTTTCATATATATTAGTAGTCCAATTTATATAAAAGAAATTTGTATCAGATTAAAAACATTTCGGTCCTAGATTTTTACTTAAATTATTTTATTTTATTATATTGTAAATATTCATAGATTTGAAATTCTTAATAGATATTTAGTCTATGGCAACTCCTTAACGTTAACGTTAATAAATTTAAATAGGTATGTAGAAAACGATCATAATAGCCGTCACTGAGAGTACATAATATTCAAAACTTATAAACTTCCAAGCTTATATTCTATCATTGATGTAAGTATTCAACTAAAATTTAAATTACATTACTTTGTCTCAAACCTTTCTTCGTAGATCTAAAACTTAACTACTCTACTGATGCAGACATATTTCTGTATTCAGTGAATTTTTTTATTAAAAGGTATAATTTTAATTAAATTTGTATGCACTATAATTAAATTTTCTATAAATCAAGCCCATAATCACTATGCAAACGAAGCCACAAAGTAAGTCGCAAAGTAATCCATATCTACACGTGTGAAAAATTAACCCCAACATTGATAACAGTGAAAGTAAATACATTCCTTCACACGATTTTCTACCCTTTATTCCCAAGGTATCCAGGTGGCCACGGTCAAGTATATGATAAGCCACTCGAAATGGCTACTGTCGTGTTTTACAGCATCATTAATTGTTTTATGGCCGTCAAATCGGCTGTAAAGATAAATGTGGGGGATGTTTATTTCAAGACGCTGACAGAATAGGACATCTGCTTCGACATGTCAATTGTCAATTTCATAGAGTTTTGGTAACTGAATAAATAATCTTAGTTTATATGTACCAATTAACCAATCTAAATCGTCGATTATCAGCCTAAACGCTTTCTATTTAATGTCTGTAATTTCTTTTCAAATAATTAAGTTTTAACTAATTTAAGCTAAGATGATGCGTTCTTAGGTAAAATGTAATTTTAAATGAATTTTTAATCTCGCGTTTATTGCCATACTTACGAAATTGTTTCCATATAAAAAATTAGAGCATTGTAACAAAAGGGATAGTAAATAGTATAGTATAGTCTCCGATAGGCTACTTATACGTATATATACTATAAATACCTTTGAACAATGTTGATAAACACAATCATGACATATTATTTAAATGCTCTTTGCAAGCGTGAAGTTGTTAACCCACTATGGTACATTTTGTTGCGTTTGCAAATTTAGTGGTGGCAAGGCGCAGCAGAAATAGTGTGGGCGGATCGTCACAGATGACAGCTATCTCTGTTCTTTATGACTTCCTCAGCCAACGGCCGCCCGGCGCATGCGCAAATTAAATAAACATTACACGAAAATAGTGGCATTGCGTATGCGTATTTTGGAAATCGTTTTTGCTACATTCGTTCGCAGTGTGTTATGTAAAACTTAGTAAAATTTAGCAATTTTATTCTTTTTAACGATGCATTATTTATTCACTTATAAAATCAGAATATAATACACCCAGCCATAACCACACGGTGGTAACTGTCTAGTAAGAGCAACCAGTGCTGTCAATATAAGCTTTAAAAATCTTAGAATATTTAAAAAAAAAAGTTATTGTTTATTTAAATAATCACATTCTTGTGAATTAGAAGCCAAAGTACGTTCTATTCTCTCCCTAAAAATATCTGAGACGAGCCTCTTTGTTACGAGTCGTTTTTAAATACACGTACTTTGTTTCGCCTATAAGAAATTTGATTTACAAATTACCTAGCAAGTATAAACATACATTAACAGCTCAGATTACCTCTCCTACTTAAACAATAACAGCGACCTAAAAATATAACCGAAAATATGACACGTTCCACTATAAATAATATATTGCTACAGTTAAATATTTCATTGTTTACCGGCTAGTTGCCTAGTTATTACTTAGAGGCACGAGGTAGATTTTGGCTCCCACTAGACTTTCTATGTATCGTCATTCTTTATGTACTAATAATAATCGTACAAAGGAATATTTCTACATTTGATTAAGTATTATCTTAGGAGTACTGAGCACATTATTTACATTGGCGTGGGAACAACACGCAAATAAATATTTAAAAACAAAATAACTAACATCACCGCATACACGAATTCAAGTACGACCAGTCACCAATGAAGCTGCTTTATTCAAAATTCGATATACAATGGAATAGGCTGTCAAATTTAGGAGTCGCAGCTATGAAAACTATTTTACTTAATTATTCAAAATTGACTATAAGTGGCATGACCTTTGCGAAAGTTTTGTGAAAGCTTCGACAGACCAAAGACAATATAGATGGATGGTATGGCTTTGGATCTCCAAATTGTCTATGATATAGAAACTCACAGATTAGTAAAGTCAACTCATCACTCAGAATCAAGGACAATATATTAAAATACATTATATGAAGTAACGTTTGATTTTCTCTACGGCAAACTTTCCTTCACCACGTTTAATATAGCCAAGTTTCGTGCCGATAATATTTAAATAAACTATTATTTCTCAATAGTGGCTTTTCAGAAAATGTAACATATGTTATAAATTTGAAATAATTCCTAGATGTTACGACAAAATCAAACACTACACGTGCCCCCGATTTGCGTTTGAGTCATGTGTTGGCTCTCAACTACGAGTGTTATGACCGTGAAATATTTAGCCGTAAATCACAATTTCGGGCTATAAAACTTTTTGTCATGACGTACAGTAATGGGTTTAAGCCATTTGTAATTAACATCAATTCTTGTATTGAAAATCAATTTTTTATACACTCTTTGTTAACCAAGATGGAAATTTTTAGTTCGGTGAGCAACTCCCCTTTGGGATTACTTGCTCGGGCACACAATTTAATCCCTAACAGTGATTAGTTTTTTTAAATTCTTAATTGCCTAAGTTATGCAACTCTAAACAGCTCTACATTTCAAAACATGGTATAAATTTACAATATCTGCTAAAGTCTTTAGTAAAAGTTATGCTATTAGGTAACATGATTGCAGGAGCAGTGTTGGCCTAGTGGCTTTAGCGTGCGGCTCTCATACCTGAGGTCTTAGTTTCGATCCCCGGCTGTGCACCAATGAACTTTCTTTCTATGTGAGCATTTAACATTTGCTCGAACGTAAAGCAAAACATCGTGAGGAAACCGACAAGTCTTAGACCCAAAAAGTCGACGGCGTGGACTCACTGGAGGCCTATTAGATTTAAAAATGATCATGAAACAGATTCAGAAATCTGAGGCCAAGACCTAAAGAGGTTGTAGCGCCACTGTTTTCCTTATTTTAATTAGGTAACATATTTGGGAATCTAGAATTAACATATTTTGTAATAACATGAAATTATTGTTGGTATTTAATTCTAAACTTGACACTTTGTTTAAAATACTAAAAATTAATTGTTGATTCTTGCTAATCACTACTAGTGTCACGACTAATCATTATACGCGGCTAGAAAACAGATGGTGCCGCGTGGTGGGTCTCGTCAATGTCCCTGGAACTAGAAGATTTATGGCTTGTTTTCGCTTGCGTTGATTCTGTGGTACATGCATCAAAATATATTTGAGTTGTACAAATAATATAGACGTCTATTGTTTTAAGGACAAATGTTTTAAACACATATGATCATTTGTTAATATAACAACTAAAAATATAGGTATGATCACAAAACTTTCGCATAGGTCACGTACAGCAAGGAAGCAAATACATTAGGCACATATGCCATTTTAGATAATTTAGTAAAATAGTGTTCATCGCTACGTCTCCTACATTTGACATCCTATCGTTTACATTGCATATATATTTCAAATAAAGCAGCACCATTAAAATCTTCAAAAAAATACAAAGAATCCACACTTAAACTAATTTTCTTCTAGTATCTAGACCATAAACTTCCATGACTTGTGATAGTGATTACTGTCAATATGGAGCTTTTGTTTAAGGAATAATGGAGCTTTAACTGGTGAAAGAATCGAACATAGAAGTTCAGTAATCTAATCAAATGTAGAATTTTTTCTCTGTACGATTATTATTATTACATAAAGAATTACGATAACGTTTTGCCTCCTTACTCATAAAAACTTTACCACCTTAGTGCTATTCTTTAAAATTAAGTAAGTAAATCTTTCGCGTCCAGTATTACGTGAGCAGATTTGCTGCAATTTATCCCCCCCCCCCCCCCTAGATCCTCTTCTCAGCAAAAGTAAGCAAAGCTCTCAAAAATAATAGTACATAAACGTATTAGTAGGAATTTTTTGTAGGAATCCTCGAAAGTGCATTTCGTTTTCACGCATAGCCAATGTGTGGGTAATATCTGTAAAAAAGTAAATACATAGTTAGATTATTATAAGAAAATCGAAGACCGAGTTAGTGCCGTAATATTTGAACCTTGAACCCTTTTTCAAAATATGTTTTCACATGATGAGATGGAAGAGTGGATACCTACTTGCCGAACATAGAAACACCGAGTTATTTTTATAAATAATCGGGTAAATAAAACATTTACGCTTTATTAATAACTTTTAATTAATATGAAATTCAATAAGCAGTAAGATTGAAGAACATGTTTCCCAATACGTTCTGACTAATAAACAAGGAAGCCGCCATTCGGCGAAATCTGTAATTATTACTTCGAGTGATCCGTTAGAACTTATTGACGTGTCAGCGTTTGAAAAAGTATAATTTATCGTAGAGGAAACCCGAACGACACTAGAAAATAAAAAAGTAATAAAATTCTCTTATTTTACGAGCGTAAAATGTCTTGAGGGCTGCCTCTCGGTGTTTAGTATGTTCACTGTTTACGTTAGTACATAAATGTTCTCGTAATTTATTTCGTTTATGGGCCACACTTGAAGGGTTTTTGACAATTATCGCCGAACGTCGAACCAATTTGTGTTTTGTCAAAGCGACGCCGTCAAGTGTTTGCCTCTTGATTAAGTTTTGTGGCACGCGTTTTAAGCGTAATATGTATAGCTATATCAAAAGTTCAACGTCTAAGCGTAAACAGAGCTTTTTCTTTAAAGCATGAAATTGAAACATTACTATCCCTTAATTCAGATAGAAAAGTTGCAATACGATAGTTCATAAAATATCTATACTATTATCTAGACTTTAGTATCTAATATATATATACTATACGAAACAGTGGCGGATTTACAAATTTTCAATTTTAGGCTGTAAAGTTAGCCCTCTACAATCCAACAAATTCGTTGTAATTCATACGTCAAATTAATTTTGGGTTTGATTTTTGAGACAAAATTATACACAAACCATTCAGTTCGCAGCCTCCAACCAGTAATAGGACTGACATGTAGAGGGAGAGAAGAGGGAAATACATTTTCTGCAATTTCTCTTTTCACTCATTCAAGGTGTCAGCTGAGGACGTTGAGCCTGCTCGCTATTTCGGCAAATTTTGTTGCAGACAAAAGTTCTATTCTGTAAAACATAAAATGTTGCATGAAGAAGAATTCTTTTTGATATCTATGAAGTAGGAAGTGTAGAAAAAACATTCGGTTCCCAAATGCCGCCCAAAAACTCTGCTGTACTAGTCACCAGCCTATTCAGCCTGCTGGTAAATCCGCCACTGATACGAAAGCTTACCAACGACGAGTCAAAGCTAATATAATATTCTATTTGACATAATTCTACATAGGTTTTTAAATGCTAAATTGTTTTATAAATAATATAGGAAATAAAATAAACGCATTTTTCAAATCTTGTAATGGCTGAACTAATAAAAGTTATTTTTTTCAGAGGTGGAGGTTGTATTCGACGGCCACACGTCAAACGTCCCATGAATGCCTTCATGGTGTTCGCACAAGCCATGCGCAAGCGCCTATCAGAGCAGAGACCATCTTTACACAACGCCGAACTTAGCAAATCACTTGGATCTATGTGGAAGTTAGTATATTTATATCACGCAAAAACTATGGCTTAATTTATATAGTTGTCGTAACTTTAGAAGGTTTTTCTTTTTCATTTGGTGTACGTGTACTATGGAAAGTGTTCTGAAGAGTAGTTTGGGTTGATCCTTCCTGCCTCGTTTCATCACTGTACGAACCGTTTTAACAAAAAATCCGCATCACCTTGATAGCTTCCACGGTGCGGTTACACGGGTCATTTTTTTGCGAATTAGCGAACTGTGGAATCGACTCCCAGTTAGGGGTTTCCCTGGGAGATAAGACCTTCAATTGTTTAAAAAACGAGTATACTCCTACCTCAAAGCCCTGGCTACGCTCCCACTAATATGAGTATCCATGGACTGCGATGGTTGCCCTTTTTGGGTGTCCCATAGGCTAGGCTAGTTTGCCCCTATCGTAAAAAAAACAGTAGTGTACTTTTAACGGCGTTTCATACTTTAAATACCTAATATACGAGTATGGTATGTGTCACATAAAGCTTTAAATACGAGTTAAAACTCAACAAGCTTCAGTAAGCTTTCTACTAACCCAAGTATAATTTAAAATAAAATCAAAAACATACATACAAATCAAAACATTAAATTTTTTTCAATCGTCTGGTAATTATATTCACCATGCATGGGGGAAATCCGCGCTTGCAAAAATGACATCTGACGCCTCTTGACAACTAATGTGCTCACAGAAGATATATTCGACGCTGGTAGCGTCTTCACTGGGCTACAGTTATATCTAAGCCCTTATGACACAACAATTTGCCCTTATTAAAGCTAATTCTAAAATTGAAAAGAAATGCAAGCAATGGCCCGTGCGCGTGCGGCGTCCAACCGTGAAACGTGCATCGATTGTTTACTCATTAAAATGCTATCACCGCTAACGTTGTGATAAGATCTTTAACTGTCCCGAATTTACGAGACCACTAATGATCTGTGTTTATAGTTATACTTTTATAGAATTTTTATATCTATAATATAACAAGCAAAATTACTTGCTTTAAAGTGGGTGATATACCGCTATTCGCTATTGAGGGTTTGTATTTAAAACTTTTCAATATATGTATTTTATAGGTGATATAATACATTTATGTCATTAATCTATAAACGATATAACTATGAGTGATACATATAACGATAATAACCTTAAAAATTATAACATAATAACTAAAACATATAACTAAAAGCAGTCCCTTTAGGCAAGGTTCCGAAGATAGGTACTGGCAGCGTTCCCCTTTGAATAGCTAGACCAATTCTTTTTTATAGCCAAATCGAAATCACTTATTTCAGATCGTAAAATAAGCCTTATATATCTATTCATATGTTAGTTCAGTTTCCATTCTAAGGCTGCCTGGAAAAGATAGTTTGTTCGATCGCGGTATGGTTGTCCCTTTACCTCTTACTTACTCAAAAGTGTAGTTTCTTACTAGTGTTGCCAGGGTCCAAGTTAAGAAACGTTACCAGATTATTTATTCCTATTTCAAAACGATCATATATTGGATTTATTATTATAAAATAACATCTCCTTTTTATTATAACGATTGAGAATTTATCTTAAGAAGTGCTTTCCTCGCTGAACGAATAAGTATCGCAATACAGCGAGGATATGCTGCCAGCATTTAAATTTTGCCATTTTAAATTTGTTTTAATTTTCTATTAATCAATTTTTATTTATTTTTATTACTATGTAGGTTAAGAATATTGTAAATACTGCATATTTGTGTGTTGGAAATAAATGTATGAGATCTTAGGAAGTACCTACTAAACTCTTTAGTATGAATAAACTGTACATTGTTTTGGTAAAAGTCAAGGTTAGTTTAAGCATCTATAATTGTCGCGAAAGTGATCGGTTCCCAATTCTGGTTGCTAGCTAGTACTCTTTCGTCTACAGATACAAAATAAATAATTTCTCTAAGGATTTACTATCTAAATAGATAATTTTATTAATCAATGCTAATTTTACTAACCTGCCACGGGCCGGGCCACCCACGACGTTACCTTCAACATTGACATGCCATATTTGCGACTCACGAAAAGAAACGCGGCGAAAATAAAAGCCCTGATTGATCCGTTATCTAACATCCATGAATTCTAATTATTAGAATATTTTGACGTGATAACGTCTTTAAAATCGTTTTAGTCGGGTGACATGTTCAGAAACTTGTGTCACACCAAAACCTCACGAGCGCGATCGCAGGTATAACGAGAGAGACGGACCGATCTCCCGTCTCATCTCACACTAGCGGCATACAAACGAATGGAGATTTTCTCGTGCGGTTAAGTTTTGTAAGAAAAATGTATATCATATTCGAATAAGTAAACTTGTCATTTTACACCCGAAATTTATCATCAAAAGTGTGAATAAAACGATAGATGTAATTTAAAATTTGAAAAAATTGTTATCTTCATTAATTCCTTACTTCCCAAAAACTTATATCACCAATAAGACGTTATCACGTAAACATCTCGATCGTAAACCTACTTTACAAACAACCAATAATTTTTAGATGTTACATTCCTCGTTTATAAGGTATCAGGTGTTACCCCCTCAATAGAGAACTATTGCAAAACTACCTTTAAAGTCAAAAATCATTTATTCATGTAGGTAACACAATATGCACTTATGAACGTCAAAAAAGAAATATACATTAAATGATTCTAATTTTACATTTACTGCCAGTTCTCAAATCAAGGGCGTAGAACGGAAGAGAAGAACTGGCAATAAACTTTTCGCCTCTCTTTTTAATCGCCAAGTTTTTTGTTTTATACAACGTTTGTAAGGAGCTGCAACCATTACACCATGTTCCACATGACATCCCTAGTAATAAATAATAATAAATTAAAAACAAAGATTTGTCCTCGTCAGCAGGAGGCATGGTGAAATAGGAGCACACATTTACATTCTCGTGGGAACAACACGCAAATACATAGTCGAAACAACTAGCATCACCGCATACACGAATTCAAGTACGACCAGTCACCACAAGTAGCAACAACTTCGTATGTTAACCATGCGAGATATTCTACTTAAAATTCCTTGCTTTACCAGAATCTCACAACCATTTATAGCATTATCAGTTTTCTTTGACACATGTCATCAATTTTCATTTTTAAATGAGATTTAAGAACTACCGTTTTCCTCACAATTCCATTTCCTTAAGTCACGTTTGCGCTCATATCTGTCTATATAAATAATTGGTGCAGGTCCTATCTATCCGAGGTCCGAATACACGAGCTGGAATACACTAAGCTAACGCTAATGTTCGTCTTTATAAAAATATATTCTAATAGGCAAGTAGGTGATCATCCTTCTGTGCCTGACGAACACCGTCGACTTTTTGGGTCGAAGGCAAGCCGGTTTCCTCACGATGTTTTCCTTCACCGTTCGAGCGAATGCGCACATAGAAAGAAAGTCCATTGGTGCACAGCCGGAGATCAAACCTACGACCTCAGGAATGAACGCACGCTGAAGCCACTAGGCCAACACTGTTCCTTTTTATACCTACAATTAGATGAATAACAGATTTGTTAAGTATATATGTGAAGTCTTTAGGTATGTAGTGAGGTCACGACTCACAACACTTGTGGTTTGACCGGCGTGGATGGCATCTGGAACCGTTCAGTGTTATCGGCAGCCACTGATCCCTCTTACCACTTAATCATTCTTTTCCCTTGCATATGTAGTATGTCAAGGCTTTATCTGTTTTGAAACTTGTATAATATAAATGCGCCTTGAGACTCTGCATATTTTTTTCTATTTGTGCTATTTGTTAACCCTTACATTTAAGGAAAATAGACGTGTTTCCGCACAATTTGTTCCTGATGAGTGATGACGTGATCATTCACGTCATTGTTGACATCTACCTTGAATCAAGAAAAAGATGAGGCCAAGATTTGTTGCAATCAAAATTCATAAAAGTTCAAAATATTACATAAAAATAATTACATATCTTATTTAAGTGGGGATCACATTCTTGAATTCTAGCTTTTAATATAAATATTCTTTTCAGAAGTCTAAGCGAAGAAGAGAAGATGCCATTCATAAAAGAAGCGGAAAAACTACGAAACAAACACAAAAAAGATCACCCGGAATACAAGTATCAGCCGCGCCGCCGGAAACCGCCCCCCACTTCCGCCCGGTTCAAAAGAGAGCCTTCGCCTGACAGGACCCAAATCGACTTTTCTAGAATAGAAATGGACGGCGCACTATTAGCAGACGGCCCACCTGATGGAGCTGAATTAGACCAATATTTAAAACCTGCGCCGATGCCAGAGTACCACGAGATGCAACCGCGATACACCCATTCGCTAACACACGTTCCTCCCCTCTACACCCCCGTACCTCACTTACACCCCCCTTGCCCCGAATGGCACAATTATCCGGGACATCCATAATAGTGGTTTCATAAGTTAGACAGTTAAGCGTATAAAAATTTGTATTCATATGATTTATTATACTGGAATAAAGAGCCAAATAAAGTTTAGTAAAATTAATAAACATTAACAAAAAATGTAAATTTGAAACACATTACATGGGATTAAAACTTTTCATTGTTACTTTCATAACAATTTATAATATAATTAGTATTGTGGCGGTTTAATCCAAAAAGTTTTTGTGATTTAAACAGAAATTAGGTCACAACGCAAAAGACTTTTAGTACTGTTTTTTGTCACCATATGGGTCTTGGTTGCGTCGTCACGCACGTGCGTAATCGTAAGTAAATATTAGTTTTAAAAGTCTCCTATTAATGATAAATCTTAGTAACAGTAAGATAACCTAATTTTCAAACTAAAATGTTCATGTTCGAATTTACGGAAGCCCCCAATGAGGCATGGGAAAGTTCATATCTGCATATCTTTTATTTTCTTAAAAACTTCAAATTATTGTATAAAACCATACTCCAAGAACACGTCGGCCATATTTAGAGTTTTTTTTTATATTGCTAACGTTTGGGAGCTATATTCATAATCAATCTATTGATGTTAAATTTCTCATTTGTTACATTTTATATTGTTCTCGTAATTTTGTTTTTGAACGTTAATTGTTCCATTGTCAAATATTTCTGTCATCTTAAGCATAAAATAGTTTGTAAATAGATATTGATTACCTATAAGTTAGTATATGTTCGTTAGTGATATGTATTCTGTAGTTACGCAGATACATATTTATCTTCAAAGTAAATTAGATTCCATTATTATAGTGTACTAAAAGATTGCACAAACTTCACATTCACACGAAAATTAAGATTTTCCTACCACGTGTGTATATGTTAATTATGTTTCGAATCTTCATTGGTATGTTAAAATTATATATTCATATACCAATACATACTCTAAACAAAGGTAATTTGAAAATACCCTTGTTCCTGTTATAAAAAGTCCTTGTAATTTAAAGCCGTAAAAGTAGTTAGTAGTAGTATTAGTAGGTAGCACTGACCAGCTAAACCAATGGAATCAGTGATTAGGATTTTATAAATAAGGCTGTTAGTATTTAATATATAAAATACCTTAATCGGCTTGATAAGTTATTGTAAATATTAAGATAATATCATGTCATTAAATAAAATATTGATAAAATGTGGTGTTAATCTTCATTATTGAAATCGAATCAATTATTATAATCGACTTGAAAAATAAATGCCTTACCTAAAAGCTAAACCGTTTATTTTAAAGTTTAAACTAAAGAATAATGCAATTAAGTACATACCAACTTGCTTTTGAATGCGTAGATGTTACAGAGAATAGAAGAAAAAATACCTATAATTATTCGTATCGGTAATAGCATAGATTACAAATATTTTTAAAAAAGGAAAATCATCTTTGAGACGTTCTCGGAACCAAGGATATCATGGCCTCGATGATACCACGACCTCTGACTTCCGGCGGATCGCGCCCCCACAAAGCCTCCCTTGTTCATCTTATCACTTTTCGCTAATGAGACATATTATATCTGAGAAATATAAGTGATGTCCACCGATTGATAAGTGTCTTAGGATCTTTGTTTACTAATCTTTATTGATTTCACCCTCAACCTGAGTAGAAAGAAGTCACTATACCAAAATGATAAAAACTAATTATACAATTATCACAAAGAAATAAATTGCTACTAATCTTTACTGTGTATGTTTAGGTTATATAATATATATCATTTTATCGTAGTCCAATACAAGCTACTGAAATATTTAGTCCTTCAGCATATAAAATATAGGAAGGTATACTTTTTGATATATGTAGTTGACATACTGTATGAATCAGCGAGGCTTATTCTATTCAGTAAATAATTCACTTTATGTGCACACTATTTAAAACACATTACTTAAACTTCACATTACTTAAAACGTTATAAATTTCGTATAAAATCGTATTAGGAATAATAAAGAAGCTAACTGCTCATTAAAGCTTGGATAATGGAGACAAAAAATCTAAGAGAATAGAAAAAAATAAAGGTCGCTGTTATGAATATGTAATCGAGCGATGGAGATATTAAGATTGAGTGGAAATGATGCGCGCGGCGCGTGCGCCGATCCCAAAGCTCACATTACAGAGGTTCCGCCGACATCCTATACGCAACTTTTTGCCAACACATGAGATATTAATTATTAGGGCGGATAGTTTAACGCTCTATTTTATTTTTGTGGAATTGGTAGACGTTTTGACTGTAATATATTAGTTTACTAAGAATTATATGTATGAAGTTACATTTTAGGACACATTTATTTCGATTTGATTGCAAAATGCAAATTTGAAAGCTGACAGTGTAGATTTCAGGCTTCAGGGTTTTCAAAAACACTCTACCTAATGCAATATAAAGTTTCACATCCTCAATGGGCTGTTATATAGAATATTTTATTATTTGTTTCCGATATAACTCTTTGTACTTCATAATTTCTAATGAGCTATTGTGATTCCGATAAGACTGGAATCTGCCGTTTAAGACTGTCAAATATAACAATAAGCAGTGCGTATGGTACGGCATCAGTACTTTACCATGTGGCTAAGTGTTTGAGCTCAAGTGGCGAGCGACAGTTCGTGTGAAAGTGAAGCTACCGGACACCAACGTAAGTCGAAACCATCGCGTCTGGGGAGCATCGCTAAGAAATCAATTCCAAATAAGTAGCAACATGTGTACGCTTGAATCATTATATTGCGTTGCGTTTGAAATTCGAGGGCAATGAAGTATTGCGTGATTCTTGATTAACGATATACTTGTACATTTTTTACAAGCAAATTCGATCTTCAATTGTTATGTAGAATATATACAGTTAAATGTTTAAATTGACCATAAATAAATAATTATTTGTTGGTTTTTCCTAATTTAAGTACGTATAAAGAAGTAAGTGACAAACACAGTAGATCAAATGTTTTATTTAGGAAATACTCTGTAAATATATGGAAGTGTCACTGCCATTAAAGAGCTTTCAGAGTTCAAAATGACGTTCCTATGAATTAAGGAGTAGTAGGTTTATGTCAATTGTCATTATTTATTATTTCGAGTTGCGAGATCAACTTACCGTAGTTTAAATATTATTTTCCAAATTATGTTTGATTATAATAAATCGAATGGGAAAGTTTCAGTACCATAGAATTAGACTTCTTTAAATTGTAAATGTGACTATTAATGGCCAATATAACGAATGGCTGGATTTAGCTGGTGAGACATTATTTTTCCGTATCTATTTATTATCAAGTTCCAATAACTGGCTGCGACTCAACGACTTAACATTTAGGGTTTTAATTGATTCGTACTTGTCTGTAATTAGAACACATTGGTATAGTGCTTCCAGTCATCCATCAAGACTATCATGAAATAGGAATGGTATGTTTATAATTAAAATTTACAAACAGTATTATTTTATAGGTATTTGTCTGAAGGCTTCCAAGTAATAATTGAGAAGTCTAGAGAAGAAAAATGCTCATTAAAAGATGTACAATTGCGTTTTCTGTGCCCTGATGATTTGGAAGAGGTATGTGTATTAAAGATAATTTTGGAATGCAACAGTTTTTTGTGTTTTTAATTAAATGAGAATTAAAAAATTTCAGGTAAGAGCACTATGCAGAGAATGGTTTCCTATAGAATATCCACAATCTTGGTACGAGGATATAACATCCTCTGAGAAATTTTTTGCTCTAGCAGCTGTATATAAGAGTCAAATTATTGGTCTTATAGTTGCCGAAATAAAGCCATATCTCAAGTTAAATGCTGAAGATAGAGGAATACTATCCAGGTGGTTTGCCTCCAAAGATACCCTTGTAGCGTACATACTATCATTAGGTAATTTAAATTGTTTCTTTTTAACTATACATTTATTTGTCCCTGAAAGGATCTCAGTTTTCCAATCATATCTAATTTGGATGTTCGTTTGAATCCATTATAAATTACATCAATTGGCTTCAATTCCTAATTGTGCCAATAGCAGGACAATTGTTAAACATAACTAATCTTATTCAGTATATTACTAATTAAGTTTTGAAATGATTAAAGACAATATAGTCTTATTTTACAGGTGTAGTGCGTTCCTACCGGCGTTCAGGTGTGGCCACATTACTCCTAGATGTGTTCTTGAATCATCTTGCAGGCCCAGTGTCTCAGCCTCCACATGAGCATCGTGTTAAAGCAATTTTTTTACATGTCCTTACTACTAATAAAGAAGCTATACTGTTTTATGAGAAAAAACGGTAAGTATCCTAAATACTCTAACATTGCAAGTCGTTATAAACAGTGGAAATTCTTAACTTAAACAATCTTCAAATACTTGACATCATTACTTACCTATATTATACATGTATATCTTTATTTCAAAAACTGATTTTAATAATACTTGGGCTTCTCCCTAAGTTTGAATATATACAATATATCTTGTGAACAACATAAATATACAATTCCTACAAGAGCACATAATCCCAAAAGTTTAAGAGTTTTAATTCATTTTTACTTGCAACTATGCGATGAGTTAAAAAAAATTCATTTCAGATTTCACCTACACTCATTCCTTCCCTACTACTATTCCATAAAGGGTAGATGTAAAGATGGATTTACTTATGTGTACTATGTTAATGGTGGACACGCTCCATGGGGTCTCTATGACTATTTCAAATATGTTGCCAGAGCTGCTTTGAGAGGTGGAGGTCTTTACCCTTGGATATGGGGAAAATTTCGTACAGCGCTCACAATAGCATGGCACAGATAACCAGTGAGTGACATTTTAAAACATAGACAATTAAAAATGTTTTTGACAGCAAACAGATGTTAGATGTAGACAAACTTATGCTTGTCTTCCAAGTTTTACTATACAGTGACTAAATTTATTAAAACTTGTATATTTTTAATGAGATTCTGCCTTATTCTACTTAAAGTTTCAGTAATTCATTTTTAATTATCAATATATACATAATGGCTGTGTACTCTTGCCAGAAAACCTGGGCAGAGACAAATATAAACAGAACAAAGACAATTATTATAAGATGACTGGTATGTAAGAATTTAGTATCAAGATAAATTTAAAATGTATAATTTAAGAAGGTTTTTTTTAAACAATGCTATTGTACTTGAAAGGTTTTTCATTTATAATAGAGGCTAATTACATTATAAGAAATTGTAGAAAAGGTTATGCGAACATTTTCTTTATTCTTATTAAACATTGAGTTTAATAAGAATACCTAAATACATATATACTTTTTTATGAAGCATAGTATAAATTAACAACATAGGTAATTAATATATTATTTTGCAGCCTTTGTGAAAATTATTTATTACACCACCTTTGTGTTTATTGTCAAAGAATGATATTTTTTTGATTATTAACTAACAATATAAGTCCCAAATTATACCCCTTTATCCATTTTTATTTTCTTTCTTTTTCACGCTCGTGTTAAGTCTATTGTAATGTGATGCAACATCAATTATGTTTAAGAAAGGAAGTTGCGTAGGAAATTGCAGCTGTATTGAAATACCATCCTTGAAAGTATGAAACAAAATACTTCATTATGGTCAAGACGTCAATACATATATTTTTGTTATATCTATGAAAAATGTAATTAACTTTTAACATCAAGGTGGTACCTGGTCCTTCTGGTATTTTATTTTTCTATTATAATATAAAAATTGGCACTTAAATGTGACGTCAGCCATTTTATGTGATTCATTAATTTTAATATCTTAATAAATTAAATTTAAATTATCCGTTAACGTAATATATAGTAGGTTATTTTCTTATTGATATGGTTGAAGTGTTATCTAGAACGAAATATGTACTTTTTGACCCTTTGTATTTTTATTCATATCCAGAACGCACTATATATTAACTGAAATCAACAGTATGGATTGATTCACTGCCAGAGATAAGAGCTGTAGTTAAATATAAGCAGTCTAATGAAACTTCATTAAGAACTTGAATTACTTTAAGAAATTAAATCTAGTCTGGCTGGAATTATGTAAAAAAGAAGGTTATAAGTAAAGTTTTATCTATTCGAATTTTAATTTTTTATGATAATTATTATCTATAGCACGATCTATTCGATTTAATTGTAACATTTGTAATATAGAAACTACTAAGTACGTGTTGAGTGTAAATGGCGTGGCATGAAATGTTGAATGTGCCTGTGTTCACATTAGGTAAATTTGTACCGAGGAGTGCGTTATTAAATGTTAAAATATCATGCAACACATTTCGTAACATGACGTATGTAAATATTTTCTGTATTTCTGTTGTTAAATCAGTATTAACAAAATTCAAATTTGGAATAACTGACATAGATGAAGGATCTTATTTTGTATATTGATTAGCACATAGACAATGACTATAGAAGTAATTCCTAACAGAGAGTATCCTAAGTTTATTTTTATCACTTTTTCGCTTTACTAACGATAATTTTAAATTTAGAATTGTGTCCGATTATAGTTCACATACCAAAGTCATGTATGTATTTCATTAATAGATTTATATATAAGGAATGGTTATTGACAATTAAGGCGGAAACATACTACCAAAACGCGACGCTACACCACGCCATCCGACGCATGTCAGTACTTATCAATCCCATATATTTAATATGGTCAGATGCACATAGACAACATGCCATGTGATCACACGCGGTAACATCCAATCGATTTGGATCGGCGTGTTGTGGATGTTGTGATGATGACGTCATGCGTCAGTCTTTCGAGTTTTTGACACGAATGTCAATTTATATACTTAGATATTTTTGGATTTATTTGGCGAAATGAACGACGAAGAATTAATTGAGTTGGTCAAACAATATTCTGTTTTATATGAAATGAGATTACCTCAATACAAGGACAAAAACAGGGAGTTAGGATGTCGTTAGTTTAATACAGATAACCTGCTAATCAATTCAGTTTATTAGAAAAATACAGGGTGGGCCAGAAAGATTTGCGAATTGGAAAAAAATATAATAAAAAAACTAAATACAATACACATACAATTTTATATTTCAATTAAAATAGACATCTGGGAAATTTATTTCTTAAAAATAACATCATCCAGGTGTGCAGCGCAATGCAAACATTCCTCGAATCTGAACCTCAAATTGGTAAAAACTTGCTGGCACATTGCGCGGGGAATAAATCAGCTAAATGACTTCTGAATTTGCAAGCGTGTCGTGGTGTCGCGTGTTGGTAATGTGCACGATGGACGTCGGGTGTCGACACGACACGTCGCGTCGCGTTTTAGTAGTATGTTTCCGCCTTTATAGTATTATATTTATGTGTTTATTTGTGATACGCTAAAAGTCAAAATTATTTATGTCGCGCAATTGATTTTCATCACTGATATTGAGAAAAGTATTGTTAAATTAATATTTAATTTCTATAATGTAAAATAAATATCATTGTTAACTGTTTCTTTAATTTTATCATCGCCCATGTACAAGAGATCAAACTAAATATTTTTGTTATTAAGAACATATTTTAAAATCTATATCCAATTTGTCCAAGCCTCTATTAAGTCACGAGTGGGAGTGTATACGTCCATTACGTTTTTATGTGTTAGCTGAAAATTAAACGAAATGTGTCAATCTATGACACATTGTCTATGCCACATTGTCTATGCCACACAGTCTATGATTTGATGTTTATAAGGTTAAGGCGGCAAGGTGTTAGTAATCCAAAAAAAATAATAACAATTTCAGAAATTCTTTAATAATTGCTTTTCATTCAACTATGCTGTACAAACTATACGCTTAAATTAGAATTAGCAATTAATAATTGCACGTAAAAAACTTAACAAGTAGGTACTTTCAACTTTTCGATTGGAATGAACAATTTCACCTTAAATACATAATTTACATATTTATAAAACTACGAAATGAAAACTATCAACAAGCAGTCACAATCGCCCAATGATATGTTTTTTTATGTATTTTTTTTTATTTTATTGCGTTCTAATTAGATCTATAGCATACGCCGAAGTGTGCGGCATAAATTTCACTACAAAATGGGGCCGCAGCATGTAGCAGGGCGTGCAGACAATGATACTACGACACAAGATTGCTTCTCTCCATGCCAGCTTTATGGTTGTGCCCCTTGAAGTCTTTGAGACGTATAGGGGACGACTCGCTACCAGAATCACCCTAAAATAAATATATTAAGTTTTTAGTTATGTATAAACAAAATAAAAAATTCCTCAAGCCATTTGGCCCTGCATACGGCATAAAAACTGACGTTATTTCCAAGCGAGGTGGTCTCCTGCAGGAGCAGCTCGCTGTCTGTGCCCCGGGACTCTTTGTTCTTAAGTATGGAACGAGACCTGTCTCCCTCAAGGGGCCAGCCGCCACTCCCGCGCTTATTGCCATTTTTACCTAAAAATAAGTCAATAAATATATCTAAAAATTTCTCAATTTTTTATTATTAGTTATGTAAACGTATCAATTAAAACTATATGTATGTAAGGTCTTTATGATAAATAGATCCACTACAACTTACCAAATAGGATGTGATGGTTAATTATCCTCGTTGCTATCCCTCGAGGCGGTTTCTTCTCCTCCTCCGACCACACCTAGAGTATTTAATAGTGTATTCAGTAAGGTATATATCAGTAAAAAGTAATTTGAAAAACAAGTGGAAGAAAACAAACTAAGAAAGTAAAGAGTTAAAGATTTATTGGTGCATGCAGGTAACGAAGAAGACAATGGTAAGTCCTGGAACGTGCAAACATACGAAGGACGATACGAACATAGATTCGACATGTCAACAAAAATTCTGTACCCCAAAGCCAATACTGTCTCGGTTGGTATGTTTGAACCGCGTTGTCTTCGTCGTGAGAGGGCCAGCGAAGGCGTTGACTGACCTGCTGAAATCTTGCTTTTCTATGTTTGGGCTTGGAATCGTCTGCGGGGGATTCCTCTAGCTGAGCCAGGCTGGCTCGAGAGGAGTACAGCGGCAGTGGCTCTGCCGTCGCTGCACTAGCCGCTCCGACCGCGCTCAAACTGGCTCTGGAGCCACGCGGCGAGCTATCGGCCTGCGAATCTTTCGCACATAAGACGCCCCCATCACCCGAAGCACTTCTGCAAACCCCCGCACCCTCGCCGCTCCCCCCGCTACCGTCCAGCGGATTCACATACAAGTTTGAGGAGTCGATCTCGCACGTGATGTCGCCCTCTGAAGGAAAAGGGTGCGTAAGGCATGATGCAAATGTATCTGCAACGCAAGACAGACCCATATGGAGCCGAGCACACCCAACTCGCGAGAGTCAAGAGTGCTCTAGTAATTGTGCATTAACAATTAGTGGTAAATATAGAGTGGAAATGCTTCACATAACACGGTGCGATTGGACGTAACCGACACAAAGTATTTTCTGTCTTCATGAAGTAAGGACGGGGCTCTGGTTATTGTACAGTTTTAAAAAGGAAAGAGTACTTACCGGGGCTATCGAGACTGTTAGGGGTAGCTTCAGGAAGCGCACGCGGTGCCGGGTGTCTCTGCAAACAAGCCAATTCTACGCAGACTGGCTGTCGCAAATCTGATGTAGACATTGGCATAAGCTGTTCAGCATCTATGAACTCTTTATAACCCTGAAAATGTTAAGGTAAACAATTTAAAAAAAGGACGAATAAACCAAAACTATCAGACAAAGGGTAAGTACCTTTTGAACGATAGAAATCTATACAGAATTCATATATTATAATACGCTGTAAATGTCGCAGTCAATTAGCTTAATAAGCCGTTCAATTAACAGCCTAGCCTCTTAACTAAACAGCGCTGTTAACTTTGATGCTGTTTTCCAAAGTTTAATGAAAAAGAACCAGTACAGTGGAAGAATGTAGTGACAATAATATTGTGGCTGCGACATATTATGAAAAAAATCAGTGGCGCTACAACCTCTATAGGTCTGGGCTTCAGATTTCTGAATCTGTTTCATGATCATTTTTCAATCTAATAGGCAAGTAGATGATCAGCCTCCAGTGCCTGACACACGCCGTCGGCTTCTTGGGTCTAAGACATGTCGGTTTCCTCACGATATTTTCCTTCACCGTTCGAGCTATGATAAATGCGCACATAGAGAGAAAGTCCATTGGTGCACAGCCGGGGATCGAACCTATGACCTCAGGGATGAGAGTCGCACGCTTAAGCCACTACTGCTCGACATATTATGAACAGAGTGTTATATTACTAAGTTTTATGCTTCGTACACAACTCAACAAACTTATTGTTGAGTTGAGGCACTTTAATTTTTAATTACACCGTTGACAATGCTTAAATTTTGTTGAAAGAGAAAAACTAATGACTAAATTAAAGTTAGTAGGAAATATTAAAGTTAGTTTATTTAGTACCTTAAACGTGCAAAAACAACATTCAAACTCTGAAGGCAGCTGTTCCAAGTCAAGCTGTTTTTCAGCCATCTTCTTCTCCTAGAAAAGAAAAATATTAGTCGTTAATTTCCGCTCACTACTTTAAGGCAAGGGAATGTCAATGTTAATGAATGCCTAGTTTTCCCAATAATTATTAATTGGTTATTTAAATTATGTGAAAGAAATTGTGTGTGAGTTTTTAAGGAATGTTAACAATAGACTCGAAAATATAACAGAAAAATACTTATAATTTATAAAAGATAACATCTACACTGATATAGTTCTAGCTTAATAAGAAAAGTTTAGTAGAAAGATCTATAAGTACAAAATTCTACTCAGCAGGCACTAGCACAAATGACTTGGTGAATATCTTACTGGTGTTTGTTCAGGGTTTATGAGCAAGCGTTTTTCCGGTGAGCCCAAGCCTTCTGCCGAGAAGCGACGGTCCGTCTTAGGACTACTCTGAAACTACCACTTAATAATTTAAAAGCGAATACCAAACGCGAGTACTTCTAATCTACGGCGCAGATTACGTGAGTTACTTTTTCGTACCACATGTACATACGGTAATGCGTAATATAATACAAAATTAAGGGCTTATATTACAGACACCGGCAAAATTCTTGAGCATTAAACAAAGGAGTGGAGAAAAGTTTGCGCATCGCGGGACACAAACGTCAACTAATTTATCAATTCCGCGATCGACACGTCACTCTCCCGCTGGCGCGTACTACCGCCCGCCGCCCAGTGATACCTAAAAATCGCTTCTGCGCAGGCAAGGACACGGCGACAGCATTTGTTCAAGATATTTGCCGGTATCTGTACCCGTTATTAAATGTTAAGCTTTATCAAAATAATCTCATGTTCGCAAAGAAATTAGGCCCGTGAGACTTAAATTCTGTTCAGTCTATTAGAGATTACCTGAAGAGGATCAGCCTGTGGCATTCTATCGGCGATAGCATGTTCATATTGCTTGTAGCAGCCGGAGTTGGGCGGCGCTTCACCTTCCAGACTTGTGCCATCCGCCTGGGACAAGTTGTGTCCTGGAGACACATACCATTCATAAGTAGCCACGTATCCCTTCAGCAGTGTCAACATCCCCTTAAGCTCTTTTAACCTTGGCTATGCATGATACGATAAATTAGCGATAGTTATTAACGAATGACGTAAATAGCAGCGTGAATACACAACACACATTCCACACAACAGTCTAAAATTCAGCGTCCTCCGGATACACACAACAGACAGTCCACAGGAGAAATGGGAGTTAGTTTTATGAAGCGTTAGGCTTACGCTGACAATGTAATCGACCTTAGGTAAAGTGTCTTCGTCGCACATCGCAAGCTACACGCGACGCGAACCCGACCCCGAGCTACTATACTAATTAGGGGCCGAGTACGACTGCGATAGTAGTAAGTAGCTCATCTCGCGTCGTCTCTTGCCTCAATGAGGACGCATTTGTCACCTGAAGACAAGGAATAAACATACTCTGAATGCATCTCTTCGCATTGGACGAGTTAACATAGCTGTAGCTGCGATGTAACGTGAACTATTTTTATTTTTGAGTCAAAATGTCTGCGAGTCCGGAGAGCGGTACTATGCGAAGTGCACGCAACGTAGTACGACGCTTACAATCATTTCTACGAACATTAGAAATTAGCACAGACCACAAGAAGCTTGCATGCAAAGGTGACCATACCGAGCAGAAAACACATGACATGGTTAAGCGTCAGCAACGAGCGTAACTCGAACTACTGACCTGTGTCGACGATGACGTCGATGAGGTCCATGCTCTTGGCAAACGCATCTCGTAAGTTTATGTGGTGGAAGGAGACAATGGAACCCTCGCGCTTGGCACGCTCCAGCGCCTCGCGACGCTTAAGCGCCTTCTCGCGCCTCATCTGGTTCTTGTAAAACTCGGCGAAATTGTTGACGATTATAGGGATGGGTAACGCAATTACCAGCACGCCACAAATGCAGCATACTGATCCGATAACTTTGCCCAGAGGCGTAGTCGGATAGATGTCCCCATACCCCACTGTGGTCATAGTAATGCCGGCCCACCAAAATGTTTCAGGTATCGAAATGAATTTAGTCCCTGGCTCCTCTTTCTCCGCGAAATAAGCCAGTGATGAAAAAATGAGAACTCCCATCGCGAGAAACAACATTAAAAGTCCGAGTTCCTTATAAGAATTCCTAAGTGTAAAACCTAGAGACTGCAGGCCGGTAGAATGTCGTGCGAGTTTTAGGATACGTAATATTCGCATAATACGAAATATTTGGACAACGCGGCGCACGTCTTGAAATTGGTCCGTTGCATTTTTGTTTGTTTCTAGAAGAAACAGGGAAACGAAGTATGGCAATATCGCCAGTAAATCTATCACGTTAAGTCCACCTTTGAAAAATTTCCACTTATCCGGTGACGCACTAAATCGTAGCACATACTCGAGGGTAAACCACGTGATACACACGGCTTCGATCATCGCTAGCTGCGGGTTGTCCATCGGGGTGCCGTTCTCATCCGAGACTTGCATCTGGGGTATTGTGTTGAGAGTGAGCCCTATCGTGGACAGCACGATGAAGAGGATTGAAATGACGGCGATAACCTGCAATTACGCACTGATTCAGCTGCTTGTTCTCCTAGCTTTCATCCTTGTATGTACATGACGTCTTTGGGTATAGGAGTTAATATAATACTTATGTAAATAATGCCGTTTATGGTACAACATTAATTACAGTAGTATCTTGTAAGAGTTGGGTATTATTGTATAGAACATGTTAGAATGCTTGTATGTATTTACAAGGTAAGTACTTAAACGTGTAATTAAATGTAGTATAACTACGTTTAGTTGATAGTTAGATTACCAAGAAGTAGTTTCGGTGTAAAAATAACATCTATTTTTAAAGATATGTCACAGTAGTATTGTGTGAATGTGATGAGAGTAAGATTTTAGTATAATCAGTTTGTAGTATTAAACGAAAAAGATTTGTGATCAATTTAATTAGGAGCTGAATATTTCTGAGAGATCTTTTCAATTAACAAGTTAAAACTTCTTCGTTTAATACTGAATTAATGTAAGTCGTTAGTACGATAAAGCGAAAGCGTTAGACAGTTGGATGTATCAGGTAAGTATACAAGGATATGTGAAAATGTTGTGGAGTAGAAGAGGGTAGTCTGCAAAACGACACTCGGCCTTAGTGAGAGACAGCGCGGGCGCAGCAGACGCCCGCAGTCGTTAAGCAACGACCGAGGGCGACAGTTGTCCCGTGCTGCAGCGCACGCAAGCCGTAGACTGACGTCAGCAACGCCTGGTCACATTGCGTAAGCCCATCCCTTAGCCAATATTTGCGACAACAATTAAGCTTTGTTTATATAATATAGTTCTCATTGAGAACTGCCGACGCGACTGTGAACATTAAAGTTAGCAAGTGACAGTAAAAATGGCACATAATGCCTAAATACATTTAAAATATACATAATAATTTTTTAAATGTATACAATATTGTATAAGCCACCATTATGTAATAAATATACAAGCATGATTCACGGAGACTCGGCTCGTTAAGCTTCTTGATGTATATTGTTGCATGTACCTTCCAAGAAATTCGCGATTTTAACAAAATTTCTTCAGTCTTAATTTTTTTATAGGATTTACGTACGTTTTCACTGTTTACCTTCAATTAAACCTCGTTACATACTAAATAAAATTACATTCTTCGTCGTAAATAGATAGGCTGTACGTTTTCATTCGACTGGTCCTATGAGGGTAGACTGTGTTCGAATACACGCTTAAATGATATAAAAATACCTTAGAGTAGGTAATAGAGGAACAAACCACATACAGATCAGGCAACGTAAGCGTCGGGGTCAGATACTCCGATAGTGCAAGACAACACCACAATTAATCAAAGCGACCGTACCAAATCAAGCTGATTAGCCAGCAATTAAAATAGTGATTTTCCACTATTAATTAATTTTAGACAGCACAAGTCTTTGGTACAGCCGCTTATACACATAATAACATATATATAACAATGCAATAGATGTTATTCATGCACCATATAAACGATATTCGAGAAAAACACGTGCTATAGAGATCAAAATTGCCAGGTATAAAAACATCGGAATTATAAAATATCGTAATTGTATAGAAAATAGTAAGTATAAATGTGCTATATCGTTTCTAAAATACAACAATTTTAAAAGTTTGATGTACCTTGATACGTAATAAGAAATATATTATAAATTTAACGTAATTATTTGCATATATTATAAGTCAATAAGAAAAAAAAATTAAACAGTTCCCAGTGCATATTTCAATTTGAAAATATTTGTTGAAGCATTTTACATTTACATAGGTTTTAATACCTCCACATTATTCCTGGCAGCTTAATAAGAAGGTCATTAAGTGAAATATTTATTCAATACATTACCCTGGCCGCAATACTCGTAGTGGGTTTCTCCAACAAGTCCCACAACCATTTCTGGTATTGTGCGCAAGTGCCTTGCCCAAATTCTTCCTCTTCCCTTTGGCGCAAACTTTCCGCTTCCTTGCGCATTTCTTCGTGAACGTGTTCCTTTCTCTGATGATATTTGTGCTGACAACACGATTCTAAATACAGTTCGTCTACACCCCAATATTCAAGGTCATCGCTAAATGCCAGTACGCACATTTCATCCACTAAATGCAACTTGCCGGTCCGATAGAAGTTTAATATCGAACTGAAACTCTTCGGATGCCTGAAATTATAGAATAAATCGATTTGGGAAAATTGTCCTTAAATGCAAGGTGCAAGTCCCGTTTTCGGGTATGGAAAAAATATTGTGTCCTATCTCATGACTACTACTATCACATCACTAGCTCAAAGTTACCAAATCAGAGGACGAGATTATAAGGCTTCGATCACAGGCGCGAAAATAACGGTTAAGGATGAAAATAACAAGAGGGTAATCACCTATGTTGTCTATAATAGACATCTTGCGTATAAAACTTACTTATAAACAACTCGGGAGATTTGTATATGAAGATTCGTTCTATGAACGAAAACAACAGAAAAGAGCACTTTACACGTTTTAAACTGATCGACTACGTGTTAGTGTCTTGTATTCACTACTTTATTATTATGAAATTTTGTTTTAATATAAGAAAGTGAAGCATGGCGTAATGGTTGCAGTTTCCTTGTAAACCAAAAATAGTAGAGTTTGATTTCAAACTGGTGGTTGTTAGATAAAAAAAAATGGTGCGTGTACTTATGTACGCGCGTAAGAAGTTATACTTCTTTGGCTTTCTTTATTTTTTTTTAATATTAAAAAATTAATAATAAATATTTAGTTTTAATAATTTAACAATATTATATTCAATTATTAATTAATATTTATAATAATTATTATTTATTATTTTATTAATTCAATTTAATAACTAGGTATGTTTTATAACCTTTAAACTAAGTAACAATAGGCATTGTGAAAAAGCATTGCTAAATTTCTTTGAAAAAATAATTAAAACTCCTTTATTTGTTTAAAAGGTACTAAAAATGTCATTCAAAATTCTTGGCATAGCTGCTAACGTCACGCATATTCTATTTATTTTTACTTGTAGATTGTCTTATTCCCATCTCGCTCGCGCACACTCGGCGCCCATACTGATAATTTTGTGTCACGGTGCGCGCGCATCGTAAAATTTCACTCTCATAAATAAATGTAGTTCCATTTTAAATTTAAGCCAAATATGAATAAATTAATTTCGATTTGAGTTGTTTATTTTATACGCCAATACTAATTTATTACTTTTTCTAAAAAGAAATAAATTTTAAAACTTGATTTCGATTTGTTACAGCTTTTGATTCCCTTGAAAACATCCTGAATGCATTTGAAATTAAAATACTTAAGCTGCCTACCTATCAAAAAAATATTCATTATCTTGCAAGGAGTAGTCATCGCAGAGTTCAGTGATCGCTTCATGTGTGTTGCAGTCCCGTAGTCTGCCAAGACGTGTGTGTGGCAGCCTTTCTAAGGTCCGCCAAAGGACCTCGTGTCTGACACCACCAACGTTTATTATCACCCGTTTGCTCAGGGCCTTAGCCCGGAGCATCATGAACGGCTCCGGTGGTAGCGACGACATCGACCTGCAAGAAATACGATGCAGATAATCAACATTTATGCATCAACAACCAGTTTGATAAACGCATTCTAATAGATTCTTTGGAGACTTAAACACAAGCGTAGAAAACTTTCCTTTAAGACGTAAATTAAGTCACTAATTAATATATCAAATTTAAATATTTAATCTAATAATATGGTAAGATTAATATTCCTCTAGAATTAGTCTATTTAATGGGTGTGTCTAAAGTGGCTCTGGTAAAGCCACACATACCAAAAGACCTAGATCGATTCCCGAGAAATAAGGAGTCGATACTTATTGGTGCTTTCCTCGCTTAACGAATATGTATCGCAATACGGGAAGTGATTTAGGATTTAGGAACTTTTTAAGTTTGTTTTAATTTCCTTTTTATCTATTTTTTAATTGTTATTATTACTTTGTACGTTATAAATATTGTAAATACTGTATATTTGTGTTTTGGATATATATTATAAATATCTTTAGGTTTAGGTTATTGATAGTTAAGTAGTAGTCAATATCAGTAAACATGTCAAAAGGAGACTGGCTGCCCAAAACACATAGAATCCTAGTATGGGGGCTAGTGCACTTTATTTTACCTAAATATCCTGTAATTGTGTATAATAAAGTTTGTCTTTCTTACTTTCGATACTCCTTATTAAACAGTTCATATTATGCAATCTCTAAATATTCGCATCCATTAATAGCTTCATTATATCACTATATATCACTTCCAACTTACCTACCACTTATTTCGTTTTGTAAATATGATATTAAATAGATAAATGAATAAGTCTTATTTTAACGCATTTAGGAATTTTACAATAAAAATATGTTTGTATGACGTGTGTATGTACCTGGAATGCGCCCGTTGCAGCGCTGCTGCGGCGGCCGCGGCGGTCTGGCCGGGCGGCGCCGGCGCGAGGCTGAGCGAGGCATCGTGCGGCGCCGCGAAGCCCATGGGCGCGCGCGGGGGCGAGTCGCCCACCTGTGGGTGTAGGTATATATCGTATGAGATTTATTTTAAAATGATAGCTTATATCGTAGTGTTTTGTAGATTATTAATAATCAAAGTATACTATGGCTTTCAGAATGTTGATTTGCTTGGCATTGTGAACAAATATTTTGCTTGCATATTGCTGCTGCAAGCTGTAACACTGGCGCGACGCATCCGGAGGAGCTATAATAGCAAACAGGCGGTGATAGCGAGAAGACTTCTTTCTATACTTTTAGACAGTCCTTTTAATGAATTGCATATACATACTTAGTCTGGCCATAAATACTGTTACAATTAAAAATAAACAAAATATTACATTTGAATTTGGAATCTGTCATTTTTATATGATTGTATTAGCTATAAGGGAGTGACTGAGCCATTCTATTGTGAATAAAAGGTATCAAAACATCGGCACAAGTGTATCAAGATACCATTCTTGAGAAGGTAGTGAAGCCCCTTAACAACACCATGTTCAATGACCAAGAATGGTCCTTCCAGAAAGACTCGGCGCCGGGTCGTAAAGCTCGGTCTACACAGTCTTGGTTGGAAACGAACGTTTCGGACTTCAACAGAGCTGAAGACCGGCCGTCGTCTAGTTCCGATCTTAATCCGCTGGATTATGACCTAGTCAGTTTAAGATAGTAAGGCTGGCTCTAAACGCCATCATAATTTAGAGTCCCTAAATCTATCAGTACGATTGGCAGAATTTTCCCATGGAAAGAGTGCGTGCTTCTGTTGATAACTGGCCTCAACGTTTAATGGACTTTATTGCAGCCAATAGAGACAACTTTGAATAAGCTTTTTATAGTTTAAATTTATGTATTTAACTAACACGCTGAAAAGTAATAAATTTTATTTGCAATAGAAAAAATTTAGTTTTCTTTGTTTCTGTATGTAAGACAATGAAATTTACTAATGAGTTAATTTAACTAGAGTTGTATTGTCCGAATATTTTTTTTTCTATTAATACCTTTGTATTGACCTACGGTTCCCTGGTCACCGGGATGCTTTGAATTATTGAAGATATTATTTTTACTCTATTTTCACCACTCACGTACAATAAAAGAATAAACGCTTAATAATGAAACGCTATGCTATACTAATAAGGCTGAACACAGTTTCGTCTGGCTATAGCCAGAGTATACTACCCGAGTGTATACTTTCGGGGCGTAACTGCGACGATTTAGGTTATCGCTACGCTTATAAAACTAACAAAGCCTGAGTGAGAAAAATGTACAGCCTTGGCTTGTACATATAAATAACTGGTTTCATAATTGAAATTATTTTAAGAACCTATATACTAAAAATACTGAGCCCACCTGCCACTGCGCGGCGCCGCGGCCCGCCCCCTCCCCGACCATATCGCTAGCTCATCGTGCCACGCGCCTCCGCATTCTGCCCGCGCTTGCCATTTATGCCACTACCCTGGAATACAAAAAATAACTATAAAATGTCCTTATGAATCAAATCTTGTTTACCCATTCTGCACTGCCAAGAATACGACAATAGTTACCCTAGAAAAACCTTCTTGATTATGTTTCAGTTGTATATATATGAACCACATACTTCTGTTCCATATAGGACTTGAAGCCTGCTATATAAAGAACTAACCTAACCAACAATGCAAAAAAGTCAGTTTTATATCGCGCAGCCCGACATACAACGAATAATAACTTGTTTAAGCTGTCGCGGAATATGCTTAAGGAGTATTGAGAATAATCATAGCGCTCAATAACCTGCATCGTAAACACACCCCACACCCTCTACGTGAGGGATACTCTGACTTACACACCATCACACAACACAACCGCATTAGGCATTACTTAGTAAAATGTTTTTTTGTTATATATAATTTATGTTAGCGATAGAATTACGAAATTAATAAAGAACAATAAATAAATAAAGAACAATAACTATATAAGATATCTATGAAATTTGAAAAACTAATAGTTTACATATATAAAATTTCTATAAATCCTTTTCAATCATAAAGCCACAAAAAACTTAGTCTAGCTAATGATTTATTCATAAACAATTTTATCTACGAAACACAAATAGAAGGGTGTTGAAAGTGGCTCTGTATTGAGAGCAGGCGTGGGCGGGAATCGATTGGCGTAGGGCGGGCGGATCGAGGCTTGCATTGAAACTGATCCGATAACGACCACATCCAGTGCATACGATAGCCATCATAGTTGTTCTTGTGTGTTACCCTTATGAAGAGCTATTTTTAATTAACGTAATATCTTTGATTCTCAATACCGACTTCATACACATTTAGTCGTCTATTCTTAGCTCAGCGACTAACTTAACGCTTCTAATAAAAACTAACATCTGTTGCTAACAATATACAATAAACGTTAGTTAACAAGTGCAAAATAAAACTTTTACTGGTTCATTTTAAATTGCTGTGGTACATTAGACACAGTTGTTTACGACTTTTTATCGACGTATAACTTTATCCCTCAAAATAAATTTTAAAAAATCATAATCATTTATTCATATAGGTAACACTATGTACTCTTATAAACGCCAAAAAAGAAATATATATTAAATGCTTCTAATTTTACATTTACTGCCAGTTCTCAAATCAAAGGCGTAGAACGGAAGAGAAGATCTGGCAATAAACTCTCCGCCACTCTTTTTAATCGCCAAATTTTTTGTTTTACACAATGTTTGTAAGGAGCTGCAACCATTACACCATATTTCTTATGACATCTTAAGTAATGAATAGTTAATTAATGATAATAAAATAAATTAAAAACAGTGATTTGTCCTCTATCAGCAGAAGGCATGGAGAAATAGGAGCACGCAGTTACATTCTCGTGGGAACAACACGCAAATACAGTCAATATTGTTAAATCTAGCGTTTTATTCATTTATTTATCTAAAAGGTTGTACCTCAGGAAACCTTTACGGTTTTATTGGCAACGTTGCTGTGTTAGTGAAAGAATCTAACGAAAAGTGAAACGAGAGGTATAAACATTTCACCACTATTCGATGCTTATGTACATACGAAAAGGTTAGACTGTTAATTAGCAACATAGTTTCAATGCGATTAACGCGTAAGCCTACAAACTAACAAAATCCTTTAATAACAACAGATTAGCTTGCACCACATTTATCAGGCCGTTTATATTAAACGAATTAAACAAAATATTACCTTTTTATTATGATGTAAATGTGTTAAAGTATTTAATTTTTCTAGTAATAAGAATTATAAAATTAATCGAACACACAGCAGCATAAAAATATCATCAGATAACTAGTTTTAGCTAACATAAAAGTATAATTTTTTTTTTATATAATAGGGGGGCAAACGAGCTAGTGGGACGACCAAAAAGAGCAGTCTGGGCAGCCCATAGACACCCACTTTTAGTGGGTGCGTTGCCGGCCTTTGAGGGAGGAGTAGACTCACTTTTTAAACATTTGGAGGTCGTATCTCGTAAATTAAACCTATATTCTTATCACAAGAGTAATTATTGCTTTATGACAAGTATTGTTTTAATTAATAAAGGTTTTTTTTTGTACTAAGGACAACTTTATAAAAACTGGCTGTATATTTAGCTTATGATATGAACATAAAAGATAAGAAGGAAAAAGTAGGTCACTTTCTCTATATACATATATTACTTAACTACTTATTTTCCCGGCGCCACTCGGTCTGCAAGCCGCCCTCTTTAATCAATACTATATTTGTGAATGTTCTACGTAATCATTCACTGTCATTTGTCAAACACTGATACAGTAAAACCGTAATTTAGTCATGGTTTTTGTTTATTTTTTAATTAATATGAAGCAGTTCTTACTTAAGTAGTTGGTTATTCATTAAGATTCGTACTCAGAGTCATGTAAGAGTTAATGATTATTTCAAAAAAATAAGTTCACAATTAATTGGAAGCTGTTAAAAGATCTATCACTGTTCTGTACTACTTATTAAATCAATACTGATATCATTACAAAATGGGGACTAAAAATACCCATATATAATATTCCTACCGAATAGAAAAGATGTAAATAGATATGGAAGTAAATAGGCTTGCTACGAGGGCAGCTCGTAGCCCGTATTGATCTCGCGCTACGCGGCAGGCGTGTAGGCGCCGGTCGTAGCACGTAGCTACGATTACTTATACCATTGACTTGCCTACTATATTTACGAAAACATCTTCGCAAATATGGGGAGCTAATATTGATGTAGAAATATGCTTTAGTGATGTATCTAAAGGATCTGTTATCGCAATGCTACTTATTTTATTTTCATTATTCATACAGTCTCGTCATTTCAAAGCTTTAGTCCATAACTATAAATTATACAACCTTTTTTTACTAATAACAGCTAGAATCAAGGATAATAATAATGTATTGCTATAAGGGGAAAGGAGAAAGGGTGAAAGAAAATGTTGAAACTGTAAATAAATTGCATTTAAGAATAGACATACATTTTTCATTAATTACAAATGAATTAAAAATAAGCAAAAACATTACAATTAAAATGGATTTAGAAATTAAAATAGTGTTTTATTGATATTGCTTGTACCAAAAACATTTATAGAAAGTAAAATCAAAGTAATCTATTAGAATAAGGAAAATGTCTGAGATTAACGTCACTGAGAAAGTGCAAAAGCAATTCGCTTTTCGCAGACAGAGTGTCGACTCCTTCGTGATTAGAGGGGCAATGTTATCCATATTATTAACTACATTTCACCCCCGACTCACTGACCTTGTCTTTTACTAGAGTGAACATCTTATGGAATTAACAGATATTTCCGCACTCTTGGCATATTATAAAATAAAGGTCTTGCCCTCATATTTCTTTCTTCTCATTTTTTTAATCTAATAGGCAAGTAGGTGATTAGTCTCTAGTGCCTAACACACGCCGTCGACTTTTTGGGTCTAAGACATGTCGGTTTCCTCACGATGTTTTCCTTCACCTTTGGAGCAAATGTTAAATGCGCACATAGAAAGAAAGTCTATTGGTGCACAGCCGGGGATCGTACCTACGACCTCAAGTATGAGAGTTGCACGCTAAAGCCACTAGGCCAACACTGCTCACTTGGCATATTATAGTTTATTATACATTAATATCTACTACGTTATCTATTTTAGTAATTCAATAACTCAAACACATTCTAAATTCATTTAAAAAGTAGGTATATTTTACAGACCCAACAATTTCTCTGTTATATATCGTGTAATATTTAGATATTGTGGTGTACTTGCTTATTAATTTTATTAATTTTTAAATGTCTAATACAATTGTAACATTTCTTATATATATAATACAAAGTGTTCTTCTAGATCCATAAGGAGTATTTTATATTGCATCTCATTGGTCGAAACGAGTTTTTTATTAAGATATTAACCCCAATTTAGGAACGCGTAAACTATAAATGTCTAGACAATGTCATTTCTTGTATAAATATTGTTATGCGTAGTGCGATTGCCAGTTAATCCAAATATTAATGGCCTTCGCAAAAGTGGAAATGTACTAAAGAAAACTTGGTTAAAGTAACAAACACATAAATCACCTCATTAGGACTCTGGCAAAACGCCACATAATAATGATTTGCCATAACTATTGTGCTCTTATCGGAATAATTTTGATGAAAGCCATAAGATGGTCACGCTACGGGTTTATGTAAATTGCGCGTAAATTATTATGTACTTATGAAATGTGAAAATCGTAAAACTGTAACCCGCTTAATACGTTTTCCGCATAATGTGTATATATTGAATCTGGCATTTATGTAAGAGATATTTCATAACTGTGTGCGTAAACAAATGCACTCCCTATTACATGATGTTAATCTGTGGGCTTAAGTTTAAAACCGCAAGCTTTTAAACGCAGGGCTCCCATACGGTTATTTGACCTACCCGTTTGAACCCTATAAAAGGTTTTACTTATTTTAAAAATCTATACACTCTCTATTTATTCCGCCCTAGTTGCCTTTTTTGGCTAAGTCCCTGAGAAATTGTTAATAAGCCTTTCGGTACATGAAATGTCAGTAAGTAATCTTGTATTCGCGTTCTTCATTCTGGAGGTCGCGTTAGTGATGTATAGCTGCCTCCGTTCTCCAGTTTTCGGCAAGCTTCAACGCCTTTAAAGACTGTAAGTACCTTGGTCGGTCAGGGAGTATATGATCAGCCTCCATCTCGTGCGTTTCAATCAAGAATACACATCACGCAAGTACGCACGCACTACATTTAAATAACACTTCTATAAGGAGAAATTAATCCAAAATATATTTGATTATTTAGATGATTTGATATTCCGTGAGATTAAGCAATCGTGATCAGCGAGAGACACAGACTCCGTATTCATTAAAGAGATGTTCTACGTTGTAAGACCTATCTATGAATGCTTTAATACAATAGTAATCTCATATAAATTAAAATTTCAAAGTGCAATTTAATTTCCGCTGGATGCAGATTCGACAGTGCGATACGCCAGTAATTATCTAGGTCCCTTACAGGTTTCCAAGACTCGCTCACCCCTGACATTAAGCGTAATGTTCCATGCAGGCTGTACGCTCTCGACAGGCCTCGGTAATTGAATCGCACGTGTAAATACAATACAATACACACGCTGTAATCAATAAATCCCAGTGCTCGAGTCGAATGTTGGGTTAGTTTAGTAAAAGGTAAAATTTCTTTAACTGTTAAGTTTCAAACTAAGTACACTACTGGAAATAAAATAAATAAAGAAACCAGTAATGGTTTTTCTAATAAGCTTAAGTGATCAGCTTTCTGCTTCAAACTCAAAATATCTTTATTCAAGTGGGTATCCAAGTACACTTTTGAATTGTCAACTTAAATTAATTGTAAATTTACATTTACTACCAGTTCGCAAGTCAAGGGCGTAGAGCGGGTAAGAAGAACTGGCAAGAAACTTTCCGCCACTCTTTTTAATCGCCAAGTATTGTCATACAAATTGTTTGAACTGGAGCAAATCAATCCCAAGGATTAGGATCATTTAAGTATTCTTGACTCTCACCGTCGATTCTTTGGGTCTAAGGCAAGCGGATTTCCTCACGATGTTTTCCTCCACCTTGAGCGAGTATTAAATGCGCATAGACAGAAAATCCATTGGTAGGCAGAAAACTGGAATAATCTTATAAAAAAGATTGAAAATATAATCTAAAAATGTGTTTTTTTTAACAAGTTTCTAAATACTAAACTGTGTAAAATGGTTTTATTTATGGCAGTTATTAAGGAAAGCTTTTATTAGTCAGCAAGGTTTGTGCAATATCTAGGAGAATTGCAATATTGAAAACTGCGTAAATAACTGCAGACTATAACACCAATACCGATCACTAATAATTGGAATTCAAAGTTCCGGTTGCCATGGCAATTTCATTTATTCTTTGCAATCCACAGCGCTGATATCACAAACATAGAATTATAGGTCGGTTATCGAAAGCTGGCGGGTTCATAGTACTCACACTAATGCAATTTCACATACAGTATGTTTCAAAATATGATTTTTTTGCCATGCTATACATTTTAGTCCACTCATACACGACGGACAGTCTATTCATGATGTATTTATGATTGTATTTCAGTTTGACATCACGTCTCGCGCTTATTCACAGACACTACACAAGCACAAAGTGTAAATGTGTTGAAGCCGCCAGCTTTAGTTAACATACCTATACGTGGTACTAAAACTCAATTGGAAATCCTGCCAGTATTAATAATCCTCTTCTATAGTTTATGGTAATAATTTATAGTTCCTAAATGTTACCATTAATAAAGCTGTGTTAATATTTAATGTCTACGTCATTAAACGATTATCGAGAAGTAATTACAATATAGAGTTACACTTCACACTGTAATAAATCATGTCAAACGTTCTATTATTTTTCTAAGTCTAGACTGGAGTTTCAAACCATTAAACATAGTAGTTTCATCAAAATATAATTATAATAAGAGATGATGGCAAGAGACCGGACGGTATGAGTTTGATTGAAGGTGGGCCGGGTGCTGGTATGGGATGCAACCTGATCAGACACGCTGGCCGCTTCCCATCAACATGGAACCAACAACAGAGCTGGTGCGGCTTGTGAAGCGGCTGAAAAAGCATACAAATACAGGTGTCGATACACTTGTAGGATCCGTAGGATCTATAAGGCTTTTTAAGGAAATAGCAAAAAGGTTAGTCGACATCACAGGAGACCGAAGAGCTGTCAGCTAACTCGGACAAAGAATTAGTCTAGCAATTCAAAGGGGAAACGCTGCCAGTATCTTCGGAACCTTGCCTAAAGGGACTCCTTTTAATAATGATATTTTAGTTATTATATTAATTATTTAGACAATCATACGTAAAATATTATATGAGTTGTAATTATTATAATACGTTTGTTTAATGTATTTGCCTTTTTAAAGACACTTGTCGCGCTCCACCACTTTGTAGAAACAGCTATCTAAGTATTTTCGTACTCAATTTTAGAGTGTTTTTAAAAAAGAGCATACCTAAGCCTAAGCTGCAGGAAGTCTTCCACTAGCTTTCTGATTCTTTCAGCTGAAAGCCAGCAATTGGCGAGACTTAGCACAGGACATTGGACAAGGAGCGCTGGAAGTTTCTCGTATCGGAGGCTATCGAACTCGTGAGCTTTCTGGTTGTGCAAGTGTTTTCTTATAAAGGCTGTTAAGAGTATCGTCCATACACTATTAAAAAACACTAATTTAACAAATAAACTTAGATTAATGTAAACTTGATATAGTGACAAAAAAGTTTTAAGTACCTCAAATTTGTGTTTGGTTTATAAATAAAATAATTAACATTCTTATAAAATTTCACACAAATACGAATTTATTAAATAACAAAACCTATCGATTCCATTTTGAATTATGTATATATAAATTAAATAAATTATTTTAATAAATAAAAAACAATAATTAAATTTATAAAAACCAAAAACCTATGGTTCGTTTAAATTATAAATATGCCAAGCCATTTAACTTGTCAAGAAAGCATATTGGTGCAGTATCCGTAGCTGTACGTCGAAGCTGTCAAAGATTGTGTAAGAATTTTGGCTACTACCCACTGCGGCACTATTTATCAAAAGTCAAATGAAAACTACGAACTAAAAATAGACCTATTTATTTCATAATACTACTAAAAATTCACATTAATTTTACGCGCGCTTCACTTAAAAATAACACTAATATCTAATATATAAAATTCTCGTGTCACAGTTTTCGTTGCCATACTCCTCCGAAACGGCTTGACCGATTTTGTTGAAATTTTTTGTGCTTATCCGGTATCTATGAGAATCGGCCAACATCTATTTTCCATCCCCCTAAATGTTAGGGGTAGTCCACCCCTAAATTTTTAATTTCTATTTTTTTATGATACAACAATAAAAAATACATACAACCCCTAACTTTCACCCCTCTACGATCAACCCCCATTTTATATTATAAATGATATACATGGCAAAACGACGTTTTCTGGGTCAGCTAGTTGTTATTATATTATGTTATTTAAATAAAAACCACCTCTAAGTCTTGATGAGATTTATGTATCTGTCTCGTGATAATTTTTATTCACTTCAAGATCATACAGGTGACGAGGCAGAATACGAAATTCCCCGTATCACCTGGACTTCCATTGTTCCACCATTGAACGTTATTTACGGCAGTTTAGAGTTATATTACGCGCACCACCACTAAGCGGTACCAGCTACCCACTAAAATATTTCCGAACCAATTCAACTTAGAATCTTTTAAGAAAAGCCTACAATTCTTAAAACGACGTCAATACACTCGCAAACCCTCTGGTATTAAAAGTAACCATATCACTCAACATCAGTTTGACCCCTGGTAAAAAAAAAGATATTATGGACCCACTGAAAACATAGACTAAATGCTGGCGACAGGCAATTTGAATTGAGCCGATTTTTGCTTAAAATAATAAAATAATTTGCTTAAAACTGATGTGAATAAAAACGAATGCCGATACAAAGACAGTAATTACAAACTGTAGTAACTCTGGTAGTTATTATATTAGGTCCTTACATATGAAATTGGCGTATTTCGTACTGGCCACTTTAATCACGATGTTCTCCTCTTTGGTAAGAAATTCCAAATTCCAATTTGTACAGCTATTTACTCATGTATTTGTGCTCCGATGACCGTCATTCATTTGTCTTTTTTCTTCTGTTTTTTTCTGTTTGCGTCACTCATTTTACAAAATGGTAAACTTAATGTATCGCATTATTTACGAGTACGAGTTTCGCCGTGGTTAAATAGCAAATCTAATCTATTTCATTTTTGATTCAATATTTGTTTTACGCCCCAACGGGATGTGGGGAAGATTCATAAAATGAAAGAATAAAATTACATTAATTTGTTTCATGTATTGACTAGGCTTTTGGGTAGGTACTATCTTTTAGTTTGATAACTATCTTTCTTATAGATAGATAGATAAAGCCAGATTACTTCCCTACTTAAAATGCCTTCTCACTCTTGTACCACTTTGCATTAAATAAACGTTTCAAAATTCAGACTTTTAAAAACAATCGAATCGGACGACCAGTCACTTTCCGAGCCGCTTTGCGTAGAGATGTGGAGTTTCTCTGCATCTTTTGCTGCATTTTCCATGAAGAGAGCTCAGAGCAGTTGTTTGGATTAATACCTGTTGCTGAGGCTCATTATCGGACGTCAAGGCAGAATACGAAACTACATCCGTCGACGTCTTCCTTTTTTGCCGCGCACCACCACTATGTGAAACCAGCTATGAAGTATTTCTGAACCAATTCGACTCCAAGAAAAGAGCGTACCAATACCTAATAGACCGGAAACGCTCTGGCAATGTGAGTCTCCATGATAGTAGGCTCTTTTATCTCTGCCTTTTAATAAATTGATTTAAAGAAATTTATTAAAGAAAAGCTGTGTAAAAAGGCTTACTATAAAGTTAACGATTATCTAGTTGATAAAAGGGCCTGGGACTAGTGCTAGACAGGCTACTTCTAATTAATTTGCGATATTTGTTTTAAAATAAGTGTTGTTTGACATAGTCATTTTCTATGATGATTTGCTATTTTAAAAGAGTACTAAGAGTTTTTTACGCCGGCTTTTACTCTCGGCCTGCACCCTCTGTCTTCTTTGCCGATGAGTAGGGATTGCTACCGTTTCAAATTTAACGACGTGGAATAAATGATACCTATATCCTATGTTCCATAACAAACATATTTTTTTTTTTTTATTTATTTTTAGTACATATCACTTTACATCAGTCTAAAGTCTTATCAATACAGTATCACAGTACACTTATACCACGTAATTCGCCGTCTACTCCCGTTCTCAAAGGCACGTTCAACGTAATATTGTTAATTAACATTATGTGTCTCGGCAATTTGGGTTCATCAACACTAACCCTCAATGCATAAATCAACTTGCGACAGGTAAATAGCAAAAGACTGGGTGCAAATCGTCATGCGTGACAAGTAGCAGTGACGTGTCGTCCACAATTAGAGTGTTCTTGGCATGTCTCCCGGGATCTCCCATTTTCTTAACACTCGCTGTGTTCATTTTCATAATCGCTGTAAATAATAGATGTGTTTTAATGAACAGCTTTAATGAGCGACGATTTTCGTGTTAGATCTTGTTTATCTGATATGATGTATGGACTCACGAAATCGCACCCTGGCTGCAATCTATTTTTATTTTTGTGTGCGAAATTTTACTATTGCTTGTATGTTGTAGATTTTAAATGTATGATATGTTAGAAGGCTCTTTTATAAATAATATAAGCAATAAACCAGAAATTTCATTATCGGACGTCGAGGTTATTAGGGTGGAATTTCATATTCTGCGTCGTTCCACAACCGAGCGTTTTTAAAGCAGTCTATCCGCGCACCACCACTATGTGGAATCAGCTACTGAAGTATTTCCGAACCAATTCGACTTAGGATCCTTCAAGAAAAGAGCGTACCAATTCTTAAAAGGCCGGCAATGGACTCGAGAGCCTCTGGCATTGTGACAGAGTGAGTATTGTACATGGGCAACTGTATTACTTAACACCAAGTGAGACCGTTTACCCTTGTTCTATAAAAAAAAAGAATAATCTATGGCTCAGGCCGATCAAGGGGAATCACTGAATAATGTTAATTTAAAATTATTCCTTGTCTCGTAAAATAATGACACAGTACCTACACTATTACTCGCATACATATGTTAAGTTTCTCTGAAGGACATATTCTATCAAACGATTAACGAGATTCCATTTGCGGCTTATACATTGTTAAAATAATTTTTAATTAAAAAAATCGTACTTAAAAGAGCAGTGTTGGCCTAGTGGCTTCAGCGACTCTCATCCATGAGATCGTAGGTTCAATCACCGGCTGTGCACCAATGGACTCTCTTTCTATGTGCTTATAACATTCGCTCCAACGGTGAAGGAAACCATCGTGAGGAAACCGACATGACTATTTAATTTACCTTAAAAAAACGTAAAAAATAGACTGACAAATTGCCAATTATAAAGAATAGGTTAATTGTGTATTATCTTAATACCACTGCGTGCTACACGCTTATAAAGGTATTTAATTATCCAAAGTGATCTCTAATTATATTATCCTATTACTTTTATATCAAATGCATTTCCGCTTTTGTGATATCAAACATGGTGTGACAACACTGCCATTGTATGTGAACTAGTTCATTGTCTCAATTGTACTTTTCATTGTTTATCACTAATTGTTCTAAAGCGTATTTTTAATTTATGTTTTTTATTATTAATTACTTAAGATGTCATGTGGAACATGGTGTAATGGTTGCAGCTCCATACAAACGTTGTGTAAAATAACATGGCGATTAAAAAAGAGCGGCGGAGTGTTTATTGCCAGTTCTTCTCTTCCGTCCTACGCCCATGATTTGAGAACTGGCACTAAATGTAAAGTTAGAAGCATTTCATATACATTTGTTTTTTTTTGACGTTCATAAGTGTACATAGTGTAACCTATATGATTAAATGATTTGACTTTTGACTTTTTAAATTGATGCCGAAGCTTTATTTTCTACATAAACAACAGTTGAAGTTGATGCAGGTCAGTGGTTCAGGTTTTACTTCAATTCAGGCTTTTAAAAATCAATCCTTTATTGGTGATTTAGGTGTGCTAATCATTCGATCCCCTTGCCAGGATACTAATCTTTGATACGTCCTAGAGTTATCTATCTCGCTTGTGGTTGTGGCCTTTGTTACTGAACTAATTTTAACCTACTCTTTTTTATATTAATTTGACTTTATTTACACGTTAGAAAAGTAGATAGAAAATAGACAAGTAAACAGAAATTAAGTAGGTATATGTTATGTGCTATATGCTTAAAATTTAAAATGTTATTTCGCAATATGAACAAAATTATAAAAAAATACAATCATATAACAACAAAAAATGTTTTAAACATTTTATATCGTTAATTAAAAAGAAATGTTTCTAGTAACATTATATGATATTTACAATATTTTATGTCCCTAAATAAAATGAAACGTGAGACTAATTATCGGCAGGCACGTTAATTAATTATATTTATTATTTAATTGTATATAAGAAAACGCCAAGAACTTGAAAAACCATCGATTAGCCTTAATGTGTGGGCTAAGTGAATCGCAATCAATTAACGTTTTCTTATAGGCAACCTGTGATATTATTGAAATTAAAAGGAAGTCAAAATGTAATTTATTCATGTACCGTTGTATTATAAACGTAAACAAAATAATTAAAATCTAAGTTTCCACATACTGCCAAAGCAAGGGCGTAGTGAGGGCGAAGAGAACTCAAGAAACAAATTTGTCGCGCTCAAATCAGTCGTAAAGCAGTCAATTTACGATTTGGCATTCTGATAAACAATAAACTATTTTACTTGAAACTGGCATACAGTTAAAACTATTGCCATAATATTAAAAAAAAACAAGAAACTACAAGCTCCATTCTGATCAGAAATCAAGTGAGTTACAGAATCGCAAGGCAGCACTTCTTTTATCGAAACAGAAAAATTAAACGCATAAAACTCAATGTTTAGAACACGGAAACCTCGTATAAAATGAAAGGGCAGACACGTCCGGAAATTAAAATAACATAAAATATCAAGGAACCACACTAACGTAGGTCAAGATGAGTATTTTCGTCCTCGCCTTGATACAGGGCTCCGGACATCGTGTCAGCTAATAATAACTCTTTCGTCAACCATACAAATAGACGCGTGTATAATAAAAATATATTTGAAATCCTTCAAGAAGTCAATCAGCGACAGTTTACACACAAACTATTATTACTGAAGCATAAGAGCAGTGTAAGCTTAGTGGTTAAACCTTGCGTATCAACTCTGATATCGTGTATTTAAATAAAAAATCAATGGCACTACAACCTTTTTAGGTCTTGGATTCAGATTTCTGTATCTGTTTCATGATCATTTGGTAATCTAATAGGCAGTAGGTGATCAGCCTTCTGCACTGCACTGCAGTCACTGCACGCCGTTGACTTTTTGGGTCTAAGGCAAGCAGGTTTCCTCACGATGTTTTCCTTCACCGTTCGAGCGAATGTTAAATGCGCACATAGAAAGAAAGTTCATTATTGCACAGCCGGGGCTCGAACCTACGACCTCAGGGATGATAGTCGCACGCTGAAGCCACTAGGCCAACACTGCTGTATTCAAATAACATTTATAAAATATATTTTTTGTTTATATTTGCGCAATGATAATTTTCTTGCACGGTAAAGAAAAACATAGTTACCCAACAAATTTAATTAAAATCAAAGAATTACGTCAATTCAAATCCTAATTCTATGTTTAGCAAGTATGAGAAATATAGCTCAATTCATTGAAATTGTATGTAACTTATGAACAAAGCTCATAAAGCAAGATTATACAGTTTGACCCCACGTAAGCCTGCCCATACATAATGTGTATCAATACCATTATCAGAAAGCTGTTGCTTGCACAAAAGACAAATGAATCTTTTTTTTTTATGGCTCTGGCACGATTTGTGCATTAGCCAGCGTCAATTATAGGATTTTTTATAATTCGTGCTTGTCTTTAGAAATTCGACCGTGTCCTCCATGTACGGTTTAAGCACTCGCCCGGTACCGCACAACCCTCCCAAAGGGCGAGAACAAATTTAAATTAAATTAAAACTTGCCCTCGAACCGGGAATCGAACCCGGTACCCTTCACCTAGCTGCCACTTAATAAGACCGCTAGGCTATGAGGCCCCTCAAATGAATCTTAGACTCTGTGGTATCAGGACAAAGAGTTTATATAGAGATATGAACAGACAATTTGCAGCATGCAGTAAATAATGAAATATAACATAATGATTACTACATTTATGAATAGAATGACCAGATGTTCCGTTATGGTTTACTCAAGCTTATTACGTAGTTCGTTTAGTGCTATCTAATATAAAATGTTTTGTAAATATATTTTAAGAGCTATTAGCCGTCGTAAGCAAATTTAAGATGGGTTTTTGCAAAAGAAATTAATATGTAAAGTAATTACTCTAATTTGTCGTTGTATTTTTTTTCTATCTGAATCTATATAAAAGTTAATGTTAGATCGATGGAAGAATAATATATCGAAGTCTGTGAGTGGCCATACGATGTTTATGTCTCTATACTGTACTATCTATACATATACTTCCCCCTTATTCATAATTTAGTCTCTTTTTAACATAGCGTAAATACATTTAAACAGAATGTAATTTGTAGTGAAACTGCAACTGAGCTTCAAAGGAGCTTATTTATAATCAATAGGGTTGTAATAAAAGCAATGATCCTAATACATATGTTTATTTAAATTATAGCGAACATCTAGTCCGAGACATTGACCTATCTGTCCGTTAGATACGTTCTACAAATATAATCAAAGTATGTGCGCCCGCGCAGCTGTGCGACGATTCATTTGTCCATCGATACGACGCGACGCTTTCTAGTAATTAGCAATTTTGTAATCCTAAGACTATTTGTTCTCCTTAGATCTTTTGTACATGGGTAAGACGCGCTAGAAGCTCACCAGATATTAAATGATACCGCCCATGGACACTCACACTGTCAGAAGGCTCGCAAGTGCGTTGCCGGCCTTTAGTAATTGGGACGCTCTATTTAATTATTATTATATTAAAGCCTTATTAAACCTTGATAACAATGATTTGTTGAAAAATGTCTATAAAATACCTCTGATTTAAGTAGAATTATTAAATAATACAAAGAGTATTGAATTTAGAAAAAACATTACGCTTTTGCTCACTATATCAAAATGTGTCAAATATCTGTCAATTTATGAGAGTTCGATCGAAGTGGATCCGTTTTGCAGTAGTGACGTAAGACTCAAGTGTCGGGATGACGTCACTGGATCAGAATGTAAAAGCGAGCAAAATTTGACCCAATTTGTTTAAAAATGTCTAAAAGCTTTTCGCTCTTGATATTTGGTGGCATTTTAAGCTTGCCGGTTTAAGTCTATTTGTAATAAAAATGGCTAGTAATTATATTAATTCTGTTATAACTTATAATAATTATTATTCTGATATTACTTTATTATACAGAATTTAAAAGTTATATAATCGGTCCGTATACATTTTGTCGGATGAAAAGAACTACATCAAATTGTGCTAAATAGTCGATGTCTTAAAAATTAAGGCCTACAGGTTATAAGCCTCTATAGGCCTTACAGTTAGTTAACTTCTAAACTTATGGCAAAAGGATTTATCTTTTTAAGATATATATCGTCACTGTAGAATGATAACCTCGTATGTCATGTACGAGCGTAAGAAGTTATACTTCTTTGGCATTATTAAAAATAGTTTTTGATTGAATGCAAATAATTAATTACAATTAAATAATCAAAGACTGGAAAAGGACTCATTATAGTCAATAAAGTTCAGTTTACATTTGAAAAATTAAATAAATAAATATTTATCATTAAGTGTAACATAAATTCTATTATTATTATTCGAATGTTGTTTTTAAATTATGTCTAATGCCGTAGCATCTTCCGTGGGAAACTTCATTCTGTTAATTTTGTGTCACGGTGCGCGCGCATCAATTTTTCATAACGCGCCTAAAGAAGTATAACTTCAAAAACATTTATTTTTTATTCTTAGACTCTTATGTCATTTAACTGGTATAATCATGAAGTAAGGACTTATTTATTAATAACATAAATTATGTTATTAATAAATAAGTCCTTTTTACCATCGAAAACTATGGACATACACATAATAATATTTTAACGAACGTTGACGAAATGAATTTTTTATTTCGTTTCCTGTAATGTTTGGTTCTCTGAAGATACTCGTACAAGGTTATCATTCTACAGCGACGATATGTATATATACCTGTGTATATTTTCGGAACCTTGCCTAAAGGGACTCCTTTTAATAATATATTTTATTTTTTATTTTTTAAGGTTAGTTATTGTTATATTAATTTATGTTATCTGCAGGATTATTTTATATAGTATAATAAAGAAACAAAAGTGTAATACGTCCCTTTTGTTAACGAATTTTAAATAAAATAAACTTGATTCTTTTACCTGTGTACATGTGTGTACAGGTATATAACTTAAACTTACTTTACGAAAACTTATATAATTCTAAATACATAAGTTCTAAACTATATTTGAAAATGATTTACAGTTTATAACACTATAAATTACTTAATTTTATATCATCCGGCATCTTGAGAATCTCCCACCACAGAACATAAAATTGAATCAAACAAGATCACTAGTCACTTTTAATTAAAATTTATTATTATATTTTTGATATTTGAAAATAGAATAGTAATTTCATAGTCTACCATTTCCTGTGTTTTAAGAGTCTAGAGATTAATAGTGCAATTAAGATAATATAAACTGTTTACTCCGTTTTCGTAGAATCAATCAAAAATCTGTGGTATTTTTATATTTCACATAATTTTTTACCGAAATATTGTTCTAATCGGTGGCGCTGCAACCTTTTAGGTTTAGGCCTCAGATTTCTGATAATCTAATAGGCAAGTAGGTGAGTAGCCTCTTGTGCCTTACACACGCCGACTATTAGGGTCTAAGGCAAGCCGATTTCCTCACGAAGTTTTCCTTCACCGTTTGTGCGAATGTTAAATACGCAGTGATGTCCTAGTGGCGTTTATATCAGAGAAGCTTTGCAACGTACAATGTACCGGTAAACGTTGCTTTTTGTCACTACGCAACGCTCATAAAGTGCCCGATTTAATGACTATCAATAATGGTTGAATTTACGAGCCATTCTGCCAATTTACGATACAGTGCCGAACAGCCGATCCGAAGTTGAACGCAGATGATACACAGTTTTTTCAACCTGCAAAATTGTAACAATGTAGGTATAACGATATTTGTATAGCTGATTACAGACCATGAATGTTTTCTCTCAATTGTAGAATTGTACCATAATTATCAATTTTTATTAAGAATCAGAAGGAAAAAATGAGTTAGTAACTTAAGGTACTCAGTCATAAACATATTGTATTTCACTTACGGAAGTCTAAGTTATTATTTCCAAATGTTGATTCGGCCTATTCAATAAAGTTACTACTTTCTAATCACACAGATGTTGACAGGTCCCGGTGAATTTACATTGTATCTTCACATATTTACAGTTAAGAAAAATGCTGCCTATCCTTCTAACAATACAGCTGAAGTGACGGTATTACATGTCCCGACTGACTGTCCAATGTATGGCTATGAGTTATGACAGGTGCAAATCTGAACAAAGTTGACTTCAACGAAATATTGTTGACACCTTTCTAAAATTTTAATCATACTACTTTTACAATTTATACACAAATAAGTCATTTAATACCTACGACGACAAAATAGTCGAGGAATTGAGAGATAGAAGAAATAGAGCCAAAGAAAATATATTAAAAGAAAAAAATAACTCAGTTACAAACATATTGGATTTGACTTAGCGCTTTGAATCTTATCCAAACATATTTAATTTAAATAATCAGTCATGAATATTTTATAGACCACTAGCAAACCCGGCCAACTCCGTTTCGCCACCAGATGGCTTCGTTTTATGTAACATTTCGTTTGGTGATCCCGCTTTTCTGTTGGAAATTTTCTTGAATTTGAATTTTCACGGAGCCCGAGACCTTTCCAACGAATGCAAAACCGTGGAAATCGGTTCGTGTGTTCTGGAGTTATAGCGTCAGGAAGGAAAACCCGACTTATTTTTATATAGTAGATAACGAACAACTAACAACATATAAATGATTCTTGCGCTGGGACTTTATGCTCTAAAATTTACTCAAATTAAAAAAAATGGGAAAAGAATACTAAAGACTTTCGTGAAGTGCAATCTTCTATTTATTAAAGATTTATTTTGGATAAAACGAAAACAATGAAATAGCCCGCTGACCGTGCAATAAGTGAGGAAATCGTTCCACCAAAAGCTATCCAATCCGTGTATTTTGGCCGTCGTCATAACAATTTGTTAGCTAATGAAAAACTGTAAACATTATACATTTGATTTATTAAGTATTCCGTGTCATGTTTACGTATTCTGAAGCTCATTCAAAAATGTTTATTCACTGTCGACAAACTGAGATGGCGGTTATATGAGGTAAATGCTTCGAACCCAGTTTTGCGGAATGTCTTTGTTCACGTCGACCTAAAATAAACTGAATAAGGAACTTACTGGTTGATTTTATTTGAATATAAAAACAGTTTTTTTAGAAAACACGGCCTCTGAATTGAGGTTTAAACTTATCGCACTGTATTAGGAAGTTGTGTTGGGGGAAAGTCCGCGCATGTGCTGTTATATGACGAAAAACGAATTTAGTCAAACTATTCGTTGGGATATAGCGATTTTTCAATTACAATAATTATTAAACTAGCGAAACGTGTTCACGAAAATGAGTACGGCTGTATGTACGGACGAGAAGAACCAGTAAACTAACCTATACCAATTGGCAAACAAAGAAATTGTAATAATAGAAAAAAAGATGTATGCTAATATATTGGGCAAGGCTACTCTCTCATGTAATTGATTAAAACACGTACGTTATAATAGAGAACGTAAGAGAGAACTGAACAAAAAATCATTATCTAAATATTTTCATGTTATAAATCTAACGAATTGGAAGAAATGTTTTTTGTTGCCAGTTGTTTATAAGCACTTCAATCTCATTTCTATATTTATATCCATCATTCAATACGCATTTTTAAACTTCTAGTGGTCTCCGATTTATCGCTTGTGAATTCGCTGAATCATTCATCTAAAATAAATTCAGAGAGTATTTTAAGTATTCGATACGACATTACGGAATTCCGATGACCGTAGGCTATGATCATATAAAATATACTTTGTAATATTGTATCTGGTCTCTCCATCGTTCCCAAGTCGTGGTAATAGATTGGGTTGATGCCAATACCATTTTAATATGACAAAACTTCAATTGCTTCTAATATAGTTATGTCATAAAATCTTCGAAAAAAAAAGCAAATTTATTTGTCAATTTGGTACAGTCTCACGCGTACTACGATTTGCGTAGCAATCGAACCTCGAGTTATGTTAATAATGTAAAAAAGCCTATTAAAAAAAAATAAAGCCAGACACGAGCAAACATTTCCTAGGGGGTGTCAATTGATAACACAATGCTACCATTGTGGCAGACGTGGTCCTTAATATTCCCTATCGTATAATTATCGCTATTAAAGGGGTCTGCCCAAAAGTCTAATATAATTAAAATCTATCGAGATTATCGCCGCAGCCGTTTTATTGTAAAAGTGATATATACCGTCATGATCGTAGAAAAATGTCGGATTTAAAAAAAAAACATAATTCACTTTTTATCATATTTGGATACTACATTGACTAAATATTACGGCATTAAAAAAAACACATGTGTTTTAAATTTCAAATTATTCAGTCGGTAAAGTGACGGATTTGATAGAAACGTGATTTTTCTAGAAAACTGTGTAATTTAATGTAATTACTTTTATCTTGTTTCAAAATAAACCCTTTTGTTTGCTTGAATGCCAATTTTCATTATAACAGAATATGAATTACAATAGTTATGACAAAAACTAACATGATTATAATATTTTGAAATGGCTGCCCTGTAAAGTTTACTATTTGTCAGATCCGTCACTATTCTACGACTATGACTTACAGGCCCCACACCATCTCTTTAAAATCAACCTTGTTTCGTTTATCTGAATTAACATTGTAGTACGAGTGAAGATTTTGAAATAAAAAAAAATACATATACAAAACTGACATTAATTAGTTACAATGATTCACATGATAATTATGATGTTCATAACAATAAAAGCCAAAAATACGCTCTAGTTGTCCGTTGCAGCGATAAATTTTCATTTACGACTTTGTACTATCCCGCAGAATATACATAACATTGGAATATATATGTATGTTTCACTTGTAAATATTTACGATCATGTCTAAAGTTCGAAAGCAGAAATCATTTTTGTTTACGTCTTGTACGTGACATGTCTTGGCCTATATTATGAATATTAATATATGAATTTCTTTAACAATTTCCTAACATTTAATTGCATAATAACCTTCTAATCCTGGCGCCACAGATCTGTATGTATTTGATTATTTTTAATCTCTGACTTTTGTAAATTATATTACGTTGATGTTTAAGATATTATGCTTGATTCCTTGCAGTGTAAATTTGTTCAAGCTTATATCAATTGCGGGTTATAGATGAAAAACCTGGAAGACAGGGGTTGAACGCACAAGCTAAACGTAGAGTCGCGCTCATGATCACTGCACTGTGGTAGTCTAGTAATAAAACGAATTGTTATCACGTACTTATTTAGAATACCTAGGAGTGTTAAATGATATATATATTATACAAGAAGACCGGCCAAGCGTTGCTGTGGCTAAGGTGTTTGTTATATTACATAGTAGAAAACTATTCAAGGGGAACGGTAGGAAAACACCAGTCATGGGGACCGCTATGCTTTTTTGGTGGTTATGCCATTAAATCGTAGCTTATGTGAAACGTTGGTACTTTCAACACAGCGCCATCTGTTAGAATTGTGACTATCAAATAATAAAGAAATATTTTGCAATAAAATAATATTGCGGGTATAAATTGAGATGTAAGATGTAATCTTTTAAGTTGGATCAAACTACACACGGTGTGCAAATTTGATTGATATCGGTTCGGTAGTTTAGGAGTCCATAGCGGACAAACAATGTGACACGTAATTTATATATATTAAGATATCATTTAACACTCAATCTACTATATATAAATAGTATTAAAATCCATCCTTGATGATACCAACATCGTCCAATTTATAAAATGCAACAGGCTCAAATGATTGGGACATGTGCACCGAATAACCAACCCCAAGAAGGTCAGTAAGGATACTGAACTCACAACCTGTTAACAAGAGAAAACCCAGTAGAGCGAGGCCGCGTTTGTGGGATGGAGTTGTCAAGGACCTCGAAACAATAGCTGTTCGAAGTTGGACGCACGCAAGAAGCACGAAATAGATTGCGATGGCGAAATATACTTGCTAAGGCCCACAAGGGGCTGTATAGCGATTGATGATGTTTATTAAATATGAAATAAATGAGCAATTTGCATATGGGAGTTTCATTAGCTTTATATTATGTTCGTTGTATGTTAGAGTATCGTGTAAATGATTACTTTTTATAGTTTATAGCATATAAACATCTCAGTGTTGTAATTATACAAAAGATTTAAGTGAATTTCTTAACAAAAACTTATACTGATAATGGACTTCTACAGAAAAAACAATCTCTTTACATAATGTTATAATACTTTTTTACAATGAATTATTAGTCAGAGCTTTGACCCTGTATCACCAGCCTGATTGAATCACGTTACTCCGAACAATTTCGAGTCTGTGAGACCTTCAGTTATAATGAATAAAATATCAGGGACCGAAATAACGTTGAAGAGCGAGGTCGGATCAAATTCTGCGCTACCAGACTAAATCCCTCATCTATATATATATTTTTAACTATGACAAATTTTTGTCACTGTAACTTGTTAAAACAAAAATAATAGATAAAATCGCCGTATTTTAGTTTACCTCTAGAAAATACATGGGAAGACCACAAACTCGATGGGCTGACGACATCATAAAGTTTTCTGAGGTAAAATGGATGAAAGCAAAGAACAGATTCAGAAATGGAAAGTTTAGGAGGAGGTCGAAGAGGTCCATACTGCAGCCCTGCGATTCTGTAACTCACTTTTCAAACTCACACAGCGGTTTTCGCATCGGCTGTCGCTCTCAAATCAGTCGTGAAGCAGTAATTTCATAAAATTGGCATTCTGAAAAGGTGGGAGCTTGTAGTTTATTGTTTATCAGAATGCCAAATCATAAAATGACTGCTTCACGACTGATTTGAGAGCGAAAGCCGATGCGAAAACCGCTATGTGAGTTCGAAAAGTGAGTTACAGAATCGCAGGGCAGAACACGAAGTAATGGAAATAACAGTAATGTAGAGTACGTGTATAATAACAAAACTAATAACTATATGATTTGTAATTTTCATAGTATGGGCTTAAAGTGGTGTTTATTATTATTTGTCAGCATCGTTAGTGGAGGCTTCAACCGCAAGATGAAGCGTTGAAATCCCAGTTGTGCATCAATGGATTCTTTTATGGGCGTGATCATTATTTTGATATGGTGAATAAGGAAAAATCTACGTTATATATCTGATAGTAAGCTAAACATATTACATATATATATGCCTATAAAGAAAAAAAATACAGATCTTTAGCCAAGCTAACATATAGTAAAGATAATGATGTCTATCCCTGTCCAATGTTTGAGATTTCGATAATACTTAATTATATAAAACCAAGAAGATATTAAAAACAACAACAAACATTGTTCTTCCTGAATCAAAGTCAAAGTCGAAAATCATTTATTCATATAGGGACCACAATGTACACTTATGAACATCAAAAAAGAAATATACATTAAATTTTACATTTACTGCCAGTTCTCAAATCAAGGGCGTAGAACGAAAGAGAAGAAATGGCAATAAACTCTCCGCCACTCTTTAATCTTTTTGATCGTCAAGTTTTTTGTTTTACACAACGTTCCAAGAGTCACTACTCCAAAAGAAACAAAATTTGAAGAACAGACTAAGAAACAAGAAAAGAGCGTTTCAATTCTAAAATACCGGCAACATATTTGCGAGCCTTCTGGCAATGTGTCCATGGTCGGTGGTATCACTTAACATTAGGTGACCCCGCCAGTATGCGTCCTGTTACTTAAAAAAACTAAAATTAAACATCTATTTAATTTATATTTAATTACACGATTAATTGTTCATAAAAAATAAATCAGTGAGACTAAATGAATCTAGGCCTCAAATTGAATTCGTTTCTCGGTCATTTTTATTTTAAAGTCAAAGGGCCTTCTGTGTCTGACTCATGACATCGATTTTTAGGTTTGCGACATGCTGGTTTTCTCACGACGTTTGCCTTCACTATAGCACGTGCTAATTATTATAAATTATTGAGTATTAAACCTCTATTTCTTATATTACGAAACTAGTTACCTTGTTTTCGGATTTTGTAACATTTGTTTTGGAAACGAAAAACTACATTATGAACTATTAAAAAATACTTGCAATGACTCTTTCTGTTTCTTCTAATTACGTCAAGAGGGTAAGTAATGATGTGTAATTGAATGGCAGTTAAAATTATTGAAGTGAAACTTCTTTAGGCGCATGAGGGTAAATTTTTTTACGGATGAAACGCAATAATAATAATATTAGCGTCTCGAAAATGTGCAGCGTTTTTGTCGAAGAAAAGGCAGAGAGCGATTGAGAGAGAGTGAGATAGATCTAGAGAGAGAGAGAGAGAGAGAGAGATAGATCGAGAGAGAGTGAGTGAGATAGATTGAGAGAGAGAGTGAGATAGATCGAGAGAAAGAGTGAGATAGATCGAGAGAGAGAGAGAGAGAGAGAGAGTTAGATAGATCGAGAGAGAGAGAGAGTGAGATAGATCGAGAGAGTGAGTGAGATAGAGCGAACATCGCGTCACGCACTGTGCCATGGAGCGAGAGGTGGGAGAGAGCTATAGTGAGAAATATTAAGAGAGAGAGTAAGGGAGATAGAGAAAAATACACGCTATTGGTTGATGTATTCGTTTAGTAGTTACATATTAGAACTTTAGATGGCGATTATGTGCAGTAAACGCAGTTTTTTTATTTATTTATATTATCATTAGCACGTATACAGTGTGAAAACAGTATAGATATACAAATACATGGAGTGATCATATAGTGGTACATGATCATCTATTGGGGCTTTTACCTTAGTAATAATTAATTTACAAAGAAGTTTCACTTCTGACCGTTTCGTGTACCTTGTACGCACGCACTTTTTTATTATTTCTTATAACAATAACCATTTGGTCGTTAAAACTGCGTTACGAGAAATATAAACTGCAGCAAGGTTGGTGCAGTGGCTAGACCCAGTTGGCAAGCCTGACTGGCATCCCCCCAGACAATTGGCCGAGTATAGACCACACGTCACCTGTACGCTATTATTGACTAAGAAAGCGTAAACTTGGCTCTGCTGTAATGATGTTGCAATTGTAATTACTCTCACTAGGCTATTTTAAGTTCTGATAAACTGGTCATATTAAGAGGAAGTAAAAATATCTAGGTAGGTTAGTTAGACTGCGACCTTTATAATTTAGTCATACGGCGTCCAAAAAAGCTTTCTTGCCCTTTTCTGATATTTAAATACTTCCATTTATAAAGGCCTTTTAATTATTTGCTATATATATTGCGATATATTATTATATGAAGCCCTATCATATTTTATCTTACAACATATGTAAAAGTATTTTCATTTCCTGAACTATTTTTTTTTAAAGACAATTCACACCATTTGACCAAGTCCCATGCTAAGCTGGTGAAGCTTGTGTTATGGGTACTAGGCAACGGATTTACATACATGTTATAGATAATTAGACATACAAATACATTTTTAAACACCCAAGATCTAAGCACAACACCAAATGCTCATCGCATCGATGTTCGTCTCAGCCGGGGATCGAACCCGTGACCCATGGATTCGCAGTCAGGGGTACTAACCACTAGTCGTCTAATTATATATTCATAATATAAAAAAGGATAGTTTTATTTGTTGATATGTCTTGTGTGCAGACATAAATGTTTTTTTTTAATTTATGACTGACAATATTATGGATAGTTTTTATTATAGTTGTAAAATATTTATACTCTAAAACCAATAAATATAAAAATCATTTCCCACGAAGCAATGTTGTCTTCAAGCATTTCCTCTTTGAATTATTAGATACATAATTATATTACACAGAGATGATCTAAAGTGTTGGTTGACAATAAATTGTGAACCCAATTAATATAAATGCCTTTAGTTTTGCGATGAAGATTTATAAATAATTAAAGAATATAATTTATAAATACAAGAAGTGACGCATTTTATAAAGTCCCTAGTCATCCAAATAGCACTTCTTATATCTTTACACAAACCTAACTCTCCTACCTACTAATTATCAGTACTGAACTAGCAGTACTTAATTTTCCTTACATTTTAATGTTACTAGCACACTAATTTATAAATGAGCCATGGGTGTGAATTGTACAGGATTTTTATAAGGCCTTCCAATTCGAAGACATACGAAAAATGGGGAATTACTCGTACACATCCAAAAATACATCTATAAGCATGTACTTTAAGCTAAGCTCTAAGTGTGTAAGCCGTAAAATAATTGGTGTCATGACATTTCTTTAATTTTATTTCAATAATTAAAATATCCTGTCACATTGTAATCTTAACGCTAGCGGGATTATAAAATTATATCCTATATTCGAGTACTATAATAAGAATTACATTAAGGGTCTGTTACACAATGTATGGATAAAGTACCAAATAGCTATGCAACACATAAATGATTTGGAAGATAAATTGTGCTATTTGACACTTCATCGGACTCATAACTTATGATGGACTTTATATGACGAATAGCGCTATCTGAAAGTCGTGAAACGCAACAATAGTGTTTACCCTACCAATAAGTAATAAATAGCTAATTTGGAACTTATGTAGAACTTATCCGTACATTGTGAAACAGATTTGTCTGTTGTTATATTTAACATTAGTACACGACCACCTCCACCAAATTCTTCTATTATTCTCTCATCTTCCACTACTAATGTCCAATCCTTCCCCGCTATCTCTTTTGTTGGCCGTATACCTCCGGTTTATTAATTTCAAGTTACGCATTCCAGTTATTAAAGGTCATTAGCATCAAAATTCTTAATGGAACTTTGTAATATAAAATTCGAATCGAAGTGCAAACTGCAGCAAAAAGATTCCGTTTAACATCAGTGTGACAGCGTCGCTGGCACTCCGCCAAGCACCTCACTTCCGACGCTACTCACATTTTACGCTTAAGTTTTCTGAAGCTCATAATAGCCATTTTCATTGTCGTTACGGAAATTCGTTTGTTTAGGGAGGTTGTCGAAGAAATTTTTCTTAATTAGCTATTTGTGTAAATAATGGTTGCTCCATTTTTGGCAAAAATATAGGATTGTAATTGTGTCGTTGGAGGGCTGACTGATTGCCTATACATACACACAAATACATATTTCGAGTATTAAAAATATAGACCTATAACACACAATATAAAGCTACATTTTTAATAATTAGACAAATACTTGAAATGGTCTTACAAAACAAATTAAAATCTATGGAACTTTTAATTTTGTTAATACTTTCCATGACATTTAAACTAAGCTCAGTTTCGAATGCACTAATTAAAAATATCATACCCTGTAATATCTAAAGGTTTATAAATAGAAAAGGAGAGTTGTTATGCCCTGAATAAAATAAATAAAAGTCCCTCGTTAACGAGCCGGTACGTTGAGAGGAAAAACGTAAGTTGAAACAGTAAAGCCTTAGCAAGTGGGTCAGGGCTGACTTAGATAAAATGCAAGTTTCGATGTCCCTGAGATGTATTGGCATCATTGCTAAAGCTAAAGATCCGCATTGGATCAAAGCTAAAGTTGGGATTAAGTGTACTGAATCAAACATTGAATCCCTCCCAAATTGGCTCGCTTGTTCCAATTTTAAAATTGGCTCACATTTCCAAATTTTAAATGAGTTTGATATATCACAACCTCGTCTGAGCCACAGACATTGACATCGTGCTCAAACCAGAGACATTAGAATAAAGAAACATATTGTATTATCTGTTGTTTAAATTTCCCTAATCCTACTAGTCTATATAAAAAAAATAGTAAAATATACATTTTGTATTAGTCTGCATTCGCTATTGTTTGGTTATATGTATATAACTTATCATTACGTCCAGTTATCGTATATCAGCTTAATAGTGTGATAAGTAAATAAGCTAATGTCTAGTTAACGTTACATGAAGTGGTTTCGAAGAGCCATTGAATACTTGTGTTCGTGGTATTACGTCATTAGGAGATAAGGAATGATAACAACTTTAACGCCATAACGACGAATGTGCTTTGAAGGTGCTCCATGTAACGAATTAAAATAGCGTTTTAAATACAAAATACAAGTCATAATTAAGTAAACGGGTAATTATTGTCAACAAATCAAATTATCTTTTTTTTTCGCTGTCATAACTAATAGAGGCATACAATGACACAGTGGGCGAGCTCTTAGTGAAATTCAATATTCTTAGACATGGGTATATCTGGCGTACGCATCACGTGTCACAGAGACAAAGCCAGTAGCTTTACCTAAAACCATACTTCAAATAACAGGGACACAATAACGAAACGGGGTAAAATGATTTTTTCTCAACAATTTGTGTCAAAGTAAGACGCACCTCCGTGACCTGATCTAAGACTCCATCAATTCTCAAGCGCATACTCTTGTCATATTTACGTGGATATAATTCTTCTACGAGTATCAGTATTAGAAGCCAACACACAAAGCTATAATTCAACGTTATTATAAGCACAGTTTACGTTACTGACATCACGATCGTAATATTCGTAACAAATCTTTGAAATGTTATGAAATGTTTGAATTGAAACAGAAGAGATGCTCAGTATAATAAAAATACGATTAGTGAACGACTTGACCGGCTTTAAACTCTTAACTTTGTTAAAACTTTTTAGAACTTTTATGTAAGATCTGTCACGGTGGTAATATGCAAGCATTTGTTTATATTTTTGACAGTCTTGTTTGTTCTTGGCACTCCAAACAGTAATAGCAATCTCAGAGCTATTGAGCTCTTTTTACGTAATTAGCTCTTGTTACTGAAAGCTCAATTTTTATAGCTTACAATTTAAAAGATAGCTACTTTTGATTTAATTTAGCAGAATAATAATAATAATTTATTTATTGCAAGAATATGGCACAAAAATGTGTAAGGTGGTACAATCGTAAGTTCGCATATTCTGTCACACACAGTGACGCGCAAATTTGTCTTAAGGAATCTTACGTTTTACATTATTAGTCAAAGTCAATTCTTATATTATTTGTATCGTACATATCATATCTTACTTTATTAAATTTATATCAACTACAGAATATCAAGATTTGAAGCTCAATTACTATATCATATATGGCATCCACAGACATTTCCACTTCCATTTTGTTGATAAATTTATTTTGCCGCTGGGAATTAATAGAACCTTAGGGTAATACGCCACGTGAGCTACTAACAAAACTACGGAAGTAGTTAAGTGGCTCTTTATTTGGAAGACAGAGGCTGAGGTGATCGAAATGTTCATATGATTATAAGATTCTCTATTTAATTGATTTTTAACACGTGCTAGGTATTACACAACAAAACAGCACCATTACAATCGTGAATCGGTCAAAGTGGGAAGATCGCAAATTTAGATTGATAAATGTCATAATCATACAAATGTCAATCCAAAAATACCGATCGATCCTCCCAAAGATGGGTTTATAAAAACAGATTGACTATCGATCCATTGATATTGAAAAGAAGCTCATGAGAAATGGATTTAAATATCAGTCTCTAGTAGTAAAAATTGGATTGGGACTGACTGTAAAAAGCGGCCGTTAAACGTCTTCAATGTACATTCATCGTTCGCATATAACAGTTGTAATAATTATACAACAGATGTAAAGTAGAGAAAGGTTATTTTCGTAATTCAAAAATGATGGCGCTTCCGCGGAATGATAAAAAATATTTAACCTTGATATAATGCGTGAAGTAAACAATATGGAGTTGGCAAGTCATGTGGAATTCTAACGAGATTGGGCCATTCGGTGCTCGTATTCGTGCGTTTGATGAAGCTATTTACAGCTGTAATTAAACCACGAAAACTGCTTGGTGATTTTGATAATTGTCACCTCATTACGATAGAATAATCTTAATTAAAGAAACTATTGCGGCACACACACAGACACAGAATAACCTTAAGATGCCATAGATATATTTTTATGTTTTGTATTATATGAAAGCGAGCTGTAATAATCTTGTCATTTCATAAGGCGACAGCAGGAAACTTATTGAAAAATTATATCCGGTCAAGATTCTGAATTCATAGAATCTTTTAATGTAAATATGCCCGTCAAGATGCGCTTATTTTTCAAGGTTATTGTATTATTAATATTAAAAAATGTTCATGTCAAATTACATGTAACTTGTAATGTAACATTACAGATGTATATGTGTAACAATATACAATATCTAAACGTAACCATAGAGTATAATAGTATTATATATTCTAAGTTAAAAAAAGAATGCAAACTATTTAAAAATAGACCTTCTAAATTCAAAACTAGTCAAATAATACGTTCGCAAATTAACCTGTCCGTAAAACATTTTATGACAGCGTTTTTCAATGTTAGCTAATAAAGTTTAAGAAAAATAGACATCAACGTGTAATATAAACATTGTTAGCGTGTTTTGTTAGATGAGGGCGCTGTTGAAAGGTTAATATACTTTGATGCTGGTTAAAGTATATCTATATATAAAATTATGTAGTCATAAAGATATGTCAGATAACTTGGCAATCGAGTATGGATATCATTAATACAATAATACTTATGAATGGATATTACGACTCGTACAATTTTAAACTTTAAGTTCAATCTCATAAAAATCTTACATAAATCTATTCAAAATTCACACACACACTGAAGGATCGCTGGCCGATGGTTCTACAAATGAATTTTCCTCTACTATCTGTACCGTAATCAAAAAAGACCCTGAAGATCCGTGTAGTTTAAAAAAATTCTGAAGTATTGTTAATCTTCACTCACAAACATCTACTCTTTTATGTCGATCATATAAGACACGACCTAAAAGTTCAATAATTGTAGCGACGAGAAGCTATGCAGGAAGCATATATTTGTATAATTTGTAAGTAAAATAATTATTTTACAAACCGGCTTTGAAGTAAACCAAACATACGTACTTCACTGCCCAGTATACAAAGGAACCAGCTTCCGGTATTTTAGCAAAATATTTATGAACAGGAGTAATTTTAACTAAGACATATTTAAAGAAATTATTTAAATGGAATGAAATATAACCTATACTCAGTTGTTATAAGCGTTTATATACCTAAGTTACTTTCAAAATTGAAGCTTGAATTGGATGAAATTTGAAGAAAATGTAATGTATACGTATATTACGGGGAAAGTTCCTGGCCTTTTTCATAATCTTAACGTAGTGTATTTTCTTAAAACTTAATATACCTACAAATAGAACGTGCTGATATTTTATGTCATTTGTATCTATAACATTTTCTTATTTTTTATTGGTGTAATGGAATTTGATAATATTCGTTAAATTACCGTTGTGGTTCAGATATTGTTTTTCATATATCTGTTTTATTTTATAGACAATACTTATATTATCTGTAGCAAGATCGTAATATTTTTTGAAAATAGAATGGTTATCTATTTGAAAAATTACAACCTGTTGCCAGTTAAATCGCGCCCTAGCTGGGAAGGCTCTTTTGTTCTGCCGCGGGCCACGCGATCGATATCGCCTACCTTTAGACGACAAACGTCATCCTGGTATATAATTGTTAACTGATAACTTTAACGTTTTTAGTTTATTAATGAAACTGATCTCTTATTAAACTCTATATTAGCGCCCCGTATTCCTACCCTAAATACGTACAGTATTTGATACGAATTGTAGATTTTATATATAAAGTGTATTGGTTGCTTTGCCACCAACAGTCGCTTCTTCTAATAGAAAATCTACGACTCGATTTAATTGCAAATGATGACATCTTGATATCCATAAAATTGTAGTGCTATCGGCATATGCACACACTGCAACTCGATGTAATTTGATGGGATTTAACTTTTCGTACGATATTTCGCTTCTTTCGACGCAACAGATTACATAAACAATTCATAAAGAATAGTTTAATTTACAAATCCAAAGACCATTATTAAAAACCATTACGTAGAATTAATTCATTTGTATGATAGTAGAATGCGTTAACAATTTAATTAATTTCGACGCAAGTTTTAAAGATTTTCAACTAATTTATTTTTCAGGTTAACTAATTTATTATTAGGTTTCATATTGAGTATTGAACCTAAAATGAGTCAAATCTTTTGTTTGATCGTCACGAAACCACGCAATAATATCGAGGGTTACAACCCCTTTTTTTAACCTACCCTCGCAGTTTCTACCACGCATTTTACTATTAGCTTTCTTTAAATTAATATTTTTTATGGGCAGTCTTTGTAACCTGTATTAATAGTTCCCGAGTTACCAACTTCAATACGTAACATCAATAAATAGTTCTTACATGAATTAGCATAGGAAACACCCCTTCGAGTGACATGGAGCATAGATAAAACTCTCTCTGCGATTATGGAGCTATCTCTTTAATAGCCCGCATTAAAACTGTCCGCTATGGCTCAACAATTACCAGAATAGTTGAAAATTTATGATTTAATCGATACTTTGTGGTTTGTTATCATTTAAATTGTTGTTAATAGTTTGAATTGATAACAGTCAATTAAATCGATACGTTCAACATAAAGTGAACTCGGCTTTATGGATCAATATAAGATACCTAGAGGTCGCCCATAGACCTACTTTCCTATATTCTATTCTTCGTTGTATGCATATTATTCTTGGCTTTAAATTACCTATTCTGCATTCGTAGTTTTATAGGAGGTCGTTCAATAGAAGTTAATGATCGCCACAAATATGTTTTCACTTAATACCGTAATATATATTAAATTTTAGACGTCTAAACTAATTGGGAAATAACTACATTACACACAACATACAAAAATAGGTAATCCTATAAATTAACGTAATGAACAAAATAATTATGTTTAGTTATGGTAATATAAAAAATCGTAAAAGTTCAATATAAAGTAATAGCATTAATATGTATTAACAAAACATACATAAAATTACTTCTACCATTTATTCTGTGAACGGGCGTCTAAGAAATTATTACTATTCATCAGCGACACAATGCGTGTTGTAACATCTATGCGACCTACCTGCACTTTTGTAAAAAATATTGTACATATTCTTAGCAACTAATATTATATTTATTTTATATAGCTTGTTTTTAAATAGTTTCAAAATGATGTACATTACTAACCTCTAAAATTTCTCACTTAATGAATGTAATTCTTTGAGAAATAAAGTATCTTTGAACCGAACTAGACACAGTTATGGAACTGAAGAAATCATTGCTGTGTTATTTAGAGATTCTATATAACCTTCGTCACACAAAGATAAACGCAGTGTATTTCCTATTTAGTAATGTCACATATTTATCTCCCTAAATAAATCTTTTAAAATGAATGAAATGGAATATATTTCGCCAATCATTTTCAATTCCCAAGACTATAAAAGTATGTTTTCAAACTTCACTAACACTTAAGTTCTTAAACTTGTTAAGTATCATAGAGACGCTTCACGACAAAGACAAAGAAAGCTCTTCACACGAGATCCAATATGCATAAAAGGTTATGGGAATAAATTGTTTCAAATATTGGTTTATAGCATGAAACCAATTGTATTTTATTAACCGCTCTGGCTTCTGGCAAGTAATTCAGTTAGACGTATCAAGATGTAACTTGTACCATAACTGGATGAAGCGGCTTGGTGTTTTAATAATCCTATATCATAAAAACAGTAGTATGGTTTTCTAATCCTATTGCAAATTTTAGAAGATGCCTTCGTAGGATTTCGATATATCTTGCAAGATACGTTATATATTTAAAGCTGTTAGCAGCTTAAAGCATATTAATAGACTCACTTTCTTATTTATGATAGCTTCGAGCTTTAAACGCATACCGCCTTTAGCTATATGTATTTCATTATAGAAAAATTGCAATCAAGATGGATTTCCATCATTTAGATTTTTAACATTGTTACCATCTAAAAAAGTTTGTAAAATTTTAATTGCATACCACACGTTTTGTGCCAAACCTTGTATTTTCGAGCTCTTACGAAAATAGGTCACTAACTGTCATGCACTTACACAAATCGATGCAAAACTTCAGACCTAGTCCTGCTTTTAATTTTAATAAGTAAATAATTAGCGTTCCTGCATTTTTGGTGACTAATCGAATACTTTAAATGCGAATGAAAATTGTTTACCTCGCTGTGACCTTGGGGAGATGGGTACACCAAGGATTCTATCGATTCTATCACGTGTACCTTGAAGAGCAGATGACCAGAACGACCAGGTATTCTTGGTTATGGCACTATACACTAGCACTATATTTATCAATGAATGGTTTGGTTTTAAGGATGGTCGAACGTCAGGGGATCAGACCGCAATTCTTTTGTTTATTAAAATTCTTTAAAGGGTCACGGGGTCCGATGGAAAAGGCCGGGAGCGCACGGGCGCTGGGTAGCGGTAAGGTTGCCGACTGCGCTGCTGTCGCTATTTGCGCCCGCTGCCGCCCACCGCTTGCCACCCGCCCCGCCGCCCGCCCAGAGCTTTCTCTGCGCAGCGCACATAACAATCCTTACAGACGAAAGCTCCTATCAAGTGACATTAAACGATGCACCCTTACAGGAAATTAGCGAATAACGACTTGTATGAGTAAAATTGGATAAAATATCTATGTATTATCTAATTTTAGTATATTATAAGGCTTTAACTTAAAGTTAATCAATTTTATTTATTGATTATATAAATATGTAAAGCTTGTCAGGTTGATGGCTGGATCTACTGAACCGATTTTGAGAATTTTTTTACCAATATAAAGCCACATTATTTGTATTCCTTAATTATATATTATTTTCAGCCACATCCAAAGGCCGAAAATTAAAATACTTTTTCGTAGTAGTCAGTTTTGCATAGTAAGTCGGGAAAATAGTGGAATGAAAACGTTTACATCTCCCTGCCTTAATCGCGCCTATCTGTATGTTTGCTCGCGATAAACTCAAAAATTGCTGCTTAAAATTTATTGTGGATTCACCTATATCTAAGTTCGAAGGCGGGTCAACGCTGGTTGTATATAAGTTATCTTTCAATGTCCAACAGCTCGGTTTTCATTAATATAAATTCAATCGTTTTCTTTGTCTACATTTTTGGACCAAATTAAGACAATTTGTTTTTTTTCAGGGGCAGCTTGCAAGTGCCTTACCGGAAGATAGAGCTTCACAGATAAGCATGTTGCCGTAATATAAATCGAAGTATCACACCGCAATAATATCGGTGGTGCCTTACCTTGGTCATCCAAAGTCTAGTTCGATGAAAAGAGACAGCTCATAAGATCGGCCGGCCATTCTCTTTCGCGGTGTGGGCCAGCGAGTTATTCTCCCAGTGCAGTGGTGAAATGGAGCGCTGACAGATGCCAGCGAGATATCAAGACAAGGCGTCAGGGAAGAGAGGCGGGCCAATTTCTCGCTAGATCTGGCACAATCTCAGACTTTTCCCTAGCGATTTCCCGTTTGAAGGACCTGCAGGCTTAAGTTTGCATTGGCAAATTTGTCAAGTCGCATCACAAGAGGTCGCTGGTTATGCCCAGTAAGGTTATGACTTGCCACCGATCGGCACCGCAGAAAATGGAAATAATAAATGGAATAATAGGTATGGTGTATTAATCACAACAAAGAATCTAACACATTTCGAGAATTTATTTGTGGCAAATTATTATATGTAAAATAGAGCAGCACATTTGTTGGATTTTAGGTTTACGTTAACTGTAAGGCAAAGGAAATATAAAGGAAAGGAGCTTTAGCCGGATTACGATTGATAACAAAATTATCTATTAAAAATCTTTATAAAATTTATTGTTTATTGTTAGGGTAAGATTTTAACTCACAAAATCTCAAGTTTTCTATACCAGGATGTGGAGTGTATGTAGAGGAAGAAAGGGAATGTTAAAGGGAGGAACTTCGATCAGTATCACCACCGACTGGCCCCTAAGGCCCCAGTGGCTAAGGTCGAGAATTACTTTGTTAGCGCAATTCAAGGTATGACGTCATCGAAGTGGTAGCCTCGGATTATTATAGGTGAGTGTATGACATAATATAATATAATATAATATAATATAATATAATATAATATAATATAATATAATATAATATAATATAATATAATATAATATAATATAATATAATATAATATAATATAATATAATATAATATAATATAATATAATATAATATAATATAATATAATATAATATAATATAATATAATATAATATAATATAATATAATATAATATAATATAATATAATATAATATAATAAACATCGTTCAAGAAAAAAACACAGCTAAGTATCTAATAAATTAGTCCTATACAACTTACTAATGTTTAAGAAAATTAGGGGAAATTTACGATACAGCATGTCAGCTTCCAAAAATGGTCGGTCTCTCTATTAACAGGGTAAAGACAAAAGTTAGTGGATTGGGCTGGATTCCTCACACGTTCTAGCGAACTGGCGGACTTTGAATTTGTGGGCCAGTTTACCAGTGACCAGGGAGGATGTCACGAGGAAATCCTTAGGCGAACACAGCTGGCTACAGCAGCATTGAGAAAACTGACCAGAATATAGCAAAACAGAAACGTGTCGAATATGGTAGTATACTATAGAGCAGGCTCGTCAGAACTATGAAATTTTTTAATAACAATAAAAAGATCGAAATGCTCGAAAAAACCGGTCAACCCGGGTTTTGATTACTCTTAGACCCGAAAACCCGGGTTTTCAAAATTGAACCGAGTTTCGATGCCCTAAAGCTACTAGTGTTATCATATGATATGGGCATGCCGGGTTCTCCTTGGCATCAATCAGCGCAATCAATCTGTTATAAACATTTTGACGTATTATAAATTTCAGAGTATTTGAAACTCCGCTTATTAATCGCACCGTACCCATTTAGCTATACAATAAATATATATATTTTTAAATCCTTTTTAATTTATTTCTTATGGTTAGTTCGAGCAGTTCTATTGCATATCCTCTTTGGATTCCGCATGGCTCACTTGTGTATTAAGTATATTAGGGTAAGATTCCGAAATGATATTTAGCACTATGACTCTCGGCCGTCAGCCTTCGCGCTAAGTCTCGTTTCTGGCTCTATCTAATCTCACGCTAAGCTCTAGGTCTGACTCTCGTACTTCAAAAATATATGGCTATTGATAAATGTATTGGATTAAATGTGCTAAGTCGTTTAATTTAACCCTTAATGTATAGTTAAGGTTGTTCACCTTAATTATTTATAGGGTGGCTTAAGATTTAAGCAAAACACATTTAAAAATAGTCCACAGACATATTATTTTATAGTACCTTAAATCCTAGGATCTTACTTATTATTCTCCGATAGACTAAGCATTTTTTTTATTTCAAACTTTAAAGGTTATGGTAATAAAGACAAACTTATTCCACAAAACTCTTATCTTTACTTTAAACTTTTACATTTAGGTAGCATAATTTAAAACATGTAAGTCTCTTTCGTCAAATGGTGAATTTATTGTAGAAAGGAAGAATGTTATGAACGTTATGATCTATAATGCCCAAATTAAATATCATCTATATGAACGTTACTAACAAACTTAGGGTATGTTCCGATATACACTGCGACCACTGTACAGAGTACCGTCAATTTAGTATACTGTGAAACCGTTTCTCTATAGCCAGCTATACTGGTTACAATTTAAAACGGAACGCAGTCCAGTATACTAGTCAGCTTCGTTTTTCGACACAGTTTTCAAATGAGTGCATCAAAGTTTTTCAATTCAACAAGAAAAACTATTATTGGAGTATTATCGCATTAAAAAAATCTATATTAATATTAACTGTCAATTGAATTAATACTACAAAGAAAGTAAGTATTTTTTAATTAGAAAAAGTCTGTTTATCATAACTCAACTTATATTAACTTTCTGTATTACTTATAATGCAAAGGTTATGTAGGGTAAAAGTAAGGAGTTTTCTTTATAAAAATTAGTTATTAATTACTGCAAATAAAAAACAATTCACAGCTAATGGAATACTAAGTTATATCAGCCGTTAGGCATTCAAGTGGTTTTGATTGATCACGTGATCAAAGCACTGCGAGTACCTTACCTCGAAAACGCCAGTGCTCGCAGTAGAAGTATAGCGAGGATTTGTGACGTCATATATTTACCTAGGACGCTGCGGCTGTATACTGGCAGTCCATAGCGGAACGAATTTTTGAACAGTGGGAGCACTATACAGTACTCGCAGTGTATATCGGAACATACCCTTAGTAAAAAGTCGTTTGATGGTTCAGTCAAGAAATTGACATCGATCCTGTGATATGACAATTGACATGAATATGAATTTAAAAGTTGTGGTTGCCGGTTGTTACGGTTTGTCATTCCCTCCTTAGTTCTTTGATATTTGTTAATTTCTACTTTCTAGACCCTGTATTGACCCTTTAAATAATAAGATATCGTTTTGATAAAAAAAGTTAATCTCACGTCGCTCGTTATAGTGATTAGTACACAGAATTTCTAATCTAGTTTAGTAATCTATATTTAGTAGTTAATCTAGTACAGTAGGTCTATTTTCTGTATGTATACACCATGGAGTGGAAACTACACCGGCAAAAATTTGGTAACGAAGAATTTACATTACCCAATAATGAAGAAGTAACTATTGGTCGAGGGAATGATAATAAAATTATCCTCACAAGTTTGGTTGTTTCAAGAAATCATTGTGTTATTAAGGTTAAGGATGATGAAGTAACAATTGAGGATTTAAAGGTAAAGTATGCATGCAAAGATGATTTTAAATTGACAGTTTGTTTGTTTTTCATCTAATAAATGATTATTGATTTTCAGAGTTCAAATGGTGTTTACATAGGAGTCAAGCGTATTTCACCTAACATTCCATATTCAATAACTGAAAATGATATAATTGGTATTGGTTGGACAGAAGGTACTCAGCTAACGAATATAAATGATACTGAAAAATACATATTTAAACTACTACCAAATCAAAAGAAAGTACCTATCATTAACAGAATTCAATACCAAGATGAGAATAGTAAACCAACTCTTAAGAGAAGATATAGTGTTTTACCTATGGTTGAAATAATAAAAACTGAAAAGCTAATGAATGAAGATAACAGGAATTGTAAGGAAAATGATGTTGTTTTTATATTATCCGACAGTGATGTTGATTGCGAAGGCCCCTCAACTAAAAAGACAAAGAAGTTAGATACAATAAAGCAAGAGTTATACCCAGAAGATATAAAACTTGAAAATGATGAAATACAATTTGATGCCTTTTCTATAAAGCAAGAGCAACTTGGGGATATTGAAGAACCTATACCAGTAGATAGTGAAAGTGATAGTGAATCAGAACATTGGTATTTAAGGCTTTCACAGAGTTCCCCTGGAAAGCCATTTACAAACTTGCAAAAACAGAGAAAAATACCAATTAGGGATAGATGTTCAGATGAGAACTCTTATAGTCAATTTGATGATGTTCAGCTTATTGATGATGAGGATAGTGATATATACTTTGAAGATTTGATCAGTTTAGTACCACCCACAGTAGACACACAGGTTGCTGAAACTACACAAGATGAGGGCAAGGTCACCGGGAAAGCTGTACAAGAAATAGATATAAAGAAAGTGGGACCTGATAAATTAAATGAAAATAAATCTGAAACAAACCTGCCACCCTTGCCAAGTTGTGATCACACTGATAGTAATCTTATAAAGGATGTTACTGTTGAAAAAGTTTCTACAAATGATCAAGGCCCAAAAAAAATTCAGGTTATTGAACCACTTTGCCAACCATCTAGAAAAAAAGCACATGTACCTCAAACTGAATGTAAGATCTTTTATGTCTGTATTTTTAATTTTACATATATGTATTTGTATAATTATTGATTTTTTCATTGCAGCTAAGAAAAGATCTAAAAATGAAAACAAACAAAAAAAAAATAGTGAATCGTCTAAAAAAAGTATAAATAAATCTCAAAAAGATGAACGTAAAAAAAAACTAAAAGAAATTGCAGCTAAACTTCAGGAACCTATACCTGTTCCTTCCAATATCAATGCAAGCAGTAAAAGTGTTGTTAATATAAAAGTTACTAATACAAGTCGTGGTGAATTTTTAACTAATGTAGTTCAAGCTGTTAAGCCTACAAAAAGAAAAGAGAGTCTTGACAAAAAGATGCAGCAAAAAAATAAAACATCCCATGGGAATACGTTGGTTAATAGAACATCAGATTACAAAGAAAATCATGTTGAAGTGGTTTCAGCCGAACCTAAGTCAGAAAGCACAAAGAAGAAAAGAAGATCAAGAAGAAGATCAGGCAAGACAGAGAAACCACATACTCCTCCTGTAAAAGCTATTAGGCCTTTAATGGATATAGACCTTGGTTTCTTTGGAAAGCCAGTTTCAAAAGTTGAACCATTACCACCTAAAAAAATAAAAAAATCTGTGAGGTTCTCTAATTCCCCCCCGGAAGTTCATGTATTTGAAATTGAACCTGGGAATAAAATGAAGGAAACTAGGTTAGTAAAGACAACAATGGTTGACAATTGTAAAATGCCAATATTTTCATTAGAAAAAATCACTTTAATGAAAATTTTAATTTGGAGTCCACATTGGCTTGATGAACAGATTACTAATGCAGATCCCCCGCCAATATTGGGGCATAATAATATTCCATTGGCGAAATTTCAAACATATAACAATCACCACCAGTATGTGCAGTAAGTAAAAATTATGATAATGACTAGATAATCTAATATATAAAATTCTCGTGTCACAGTTTTCGTTGCCATACTCCTCCGAAACGGCTTGACCGATTTTGATGAAATTTTTTGTGCTTATCCGATAATCTATGAGAATCGGCCAACATCTATTTTTCATCCCCCTAAATGTTGAGGTAGTCCAGTCCACCCCTAAATTTTTTATTTTATTTTTTAGACAAAATTTTTAATTTCTATTTTTTATGATACAACATACAAAAATACATACAATCCTCAATTTTCACCCTTCTACGATCAACCCTTATTTTTTTATTATTGTAGACAGTTATTTTTATTGAACTAAAAAAAGGTTTCCTAGAAATAATGTACATGCCAAACAACGTTTGCCGGGTCAACTAGTATGATATAAAATTTTCTCATTGATTGTCATTTATGTCCGAAAAAATATTTTAAAAATGAAAGATGCATACATAATATTTCTAATAGTAATGTATTTACAAAAATATATGTGTATTTGAAAATAATTTTAAGAGAAAACTTAAACATAGATATATAACAAAATGTATTGCAGCATTATTCTTAAGGTAAATATAATGTTAGGTATTATTTACTAAACTCATTATCATTTATTAGAACTTGTAAATATTGACTCTATTGGTCTTTTTTTACATAAATGGCATTTTCAGGTTAATCGGTGATCTCTTGTTAATGGAAATATGGGAATGTTTAACTCAAGGTCATTTAAGGACTTGCAAACAACTTCAGATGAGAATTGAAAACTTACCCCCGTTACCACCCCTTGAACGCCACTTTGAACTATTTAACCTGAGTGTTAACAGTAAGTACTCGGTGATTCATTTGTTTTTGCAAATGCACAGAAAGTTTTTATTTCTAAAAAATATTGAGAAACTTCAGTTAGAAGTCTCTTAAACTTCTTAAAGAAGGCAGGAACATTTCTTATTTTCTATTATATTGCTAATTTGTTCACAAGTAGGTAATCTTCTGTGCATTACCCAAAGAATCTTATTTCTCTGGGAATCAAACCATGTACTTTAACCACTGAGCTATGAAGACAGATTATTAAAATAATGGTTGTTGTTGAGATGTTAAAAGTGAGTGAGGCCAAAAAAAGTTAGAATGCTCTCTGGTCAGTCAGACAAATAAAGTTTGATATTTCTGTATATATATATATGTATACAGTTACATATTATATTCAAAAGTAAAAGGTAAAAAAAGCAATTTGGAAAATCATTTAAGCAAAGTTCATTACAACTTTGGTGGTTCTTAATTCAAAATCAATGTTTCATACATTTGAGCCGCGTGTAGAATTAGCCTAAAAGATAGATTTTCGTATGGAACTGTTGATTAGCCGCAGCTACATTGTTTATATGTAATGTACCAATATCTTAATCTCTATATTTTACTTTCAGTTTCCATGCCAACAACAGAGGCAAAAAACGCTCCCAGAGTAGGCGAAGTATTAATTATTGATTTTGGTCCGGAACATTCCAGGATTTCCAGGTTTTTTTTTGTACACAATGTAAGGATACTTCCTGCACCTCCAAGTAAGTGTTGTTCATTATAAGATAATTTTTGCATAAGTAATTTTTAAATCAACATTATGTACCTTCGAAGAACATCCATAGATAAAAAAATATTGTTAATTACTGAAAACAAATTAAATATAACAGTTCTCACATTGCATTCAATTTTCACGTTTAATACAATTAATAAAATTTGTAATATAGCTGTCTTAGGATTTGAATGTAACTTAATAAAGTTTTAGTTTTTTAATAAAAAAAATCTGCTACTTAGGGAGCGTTCAAGTGTTACGTCACGCAACTTTTGGAGATTATTGACCCCCCCCCCCCATGTAACGCGCCGTCACGTTTTTCTGTATCCAATAGTAAAACGTTTCGTGACTACTCAGTGGCTTTTTATAACTAAAACTTACCATTATGTGGTGTAAAGTACTGAATACAGAATGTCGAAAATAATATTAACAATAACGCGTAATTCAATCCCAGTTCCGCATCGTAACTTTTTACAAAAGGACCCCCCCCACCAAAATTAATACGTAATACTTGAATGCAATTTAAACATGTAAACCCTCATTTTTGCTTATATTTTACAACCAATTTCATCAATTATTTAAAAATGTTTATTATGTATTTAATAAGTTCTAGGACTTAAATTTTTTTTTTTAATTTAAACAAACATATATATATTTCAGACAACAAAAACACATTCTTTAGCATTTCATTATATGCTATATTTACTGGAAAGATGAGCCAGTTAAAAATTGGTGAACTGATAATTGGTCGGTCATTAGCATATATAAATAAGGAATTAATGTTATTTGAAGCTATGGAATACCTCTCGGGTTCACCCCTCAGTGAGGCAATTTTGAATCCGCAGCCTCAACACTTCCAAAGATATAATAATAATGCTCGTGTTAATATGAATTTACCTGTAAGTATTATTTTAAATTTAACGGATTTCATTTTTATTTACAATATAAATATATTGTCTGTAGCAATATTCTAATAGAGGTTTTTTTTAAATTGATTTTGTATAAAAATAAAAATAGTTTGTTATATAGAACTGCTACCTAAAAATATACCTACATTTAACCCCCTTATTGATAAACGTTGATATTATAAATATTTCAATAGATACCTACTATCGCGATATATATAGTTAACTTCTGCGTGTAATACATTTAGTTACTTGAAGGATTATTTGTTATACTTATGAAACATTTATTATAAATAGTTATATTATTGTTTTATCGATCCTTTACAGTGGACTTTGACATTGAATGAGAGTCAAAAAATAGCGGTGGAGTCCTCTGTATCAGCGGCTCTTGGTGATCGGCCCAATATACAAATGGTTCAAGGACCACCTGGCACCGGTATGAATAAATAAAATAACACTATACTGTCCAAATTATTAAAAAAAACAAACAAATTATACATAATATACTATTTCGTTAAATAGAAATAAAATTTATTATTACTTTTTATTTATTTATTTACACTTCTTTTCACAAAATTAGAAATTATTGTAATTGGTTAAATTAGTTTTTTTTCTTTGCGTATAACAAAAAAAACTTGAAATTCGTTATAAAGAGGTGACACTGTATATACAGAAATTATATACCTAGGTACTCAATGTATATAATCGGTTTACCATACTGCGGTTTCGACATTACATACTTATTATAATTTTAGGAAAATCAAGTGTGATATGTGCAATGGTTATGGCATATTTCTACGATATTAACAGAAGGAAACAGCAGAACAGAGGAAAAATATTAATTTGTGCGACGAGTAATGCGGCCATAGATGAAATTGTTATTCGACTACTCAGTATACGGCAGAGCTTACCAAAACGTGAGTATACCTATATATACCTGTAGAATGTTGACCATGGTTATTTTTGATTAAAATTAGTAAAACAAATGATTACAAATACCTATGTAAGACAAAATTTCACAGACCACTCAAGTCTTCAATCAAATTAAGCGCTTCAAGTAAAATATATAAGCGGACTAATCTCTAATATATAAAATTCTTCTGTTTTACGTCCCAAAGTGGGGCAATTTGTTTGTTAAGGGTAAACAATTGGTAATCGGCTGAATGTAACACAACGGAGACTTGAGACCTATCATTTAAGTTAATTAAGTGAACAATTAAACTTTCTTATTAAAAATTATGTATATTCCATGGGTGGTAGTCAGAAAAACTTTAGAAATGCTAAGGCATGGCACAAAAAATGTTGGCAAACGCTGGTCTAGACTCTAGATTATGATTTTTGGGAAAGTTATGAAGAACCAATGTTTTAGCACTCTTCGGGTATCAAGGCTTTTTGAGGAATGCATGTATGTGACTTAAAGTGTAGTATTCCGAATATACATCTTCAGGGTAGAGTTAAAAAGAGTCTCGCGACAACCCTATGGGCCTCAGATGGCATCCGTTTCAATCATTTTTATTTAATGGACAAGTAGGTGATCAGGTCTGACACATGTCATCGATTTTTGGGGTTTGTAACACGATGGTTTCGTATGAGTAAGTGCTTATTGCACAGATAGAAAGAAAACTCTGAAAAAAAATTGAAACTGGTTCGAACGCAAAACGATACGCTTAAGCCAGCACAGGTCATATAATGAGTAGTACAGCATAAATTACTATAGATCTATACAAAATGTATATATTTCAGCGGAGAGGTTCAAAATGGTACGGGTGGGTCGGGTAGAAGCGATGCATAGTCGAGCTAAAGACGTCAGTTCACAACAGCTCGCGGCGAGAGACACTGCTAGACTGAATGCTGAGCCGCAAAATGCCGCGGTGGCTCAACAGGTAGGTTTTTTACCGCAATGTTAAGAAAGAAAAATCTTAATGTTAAATCGATATAACGTTTAACATGTTCTGAATGTGATATTTATATTTTCTTCCTAGCAGCAATTACATGCCTCTACATCTTACAGGCAAAAACCTCTTTAAATATACTGCCGTCGTATTATCGTTATCGTCTGTGACTGCGAGACTATCATTCATTATGGTCAAATAAACAGTCTGGCTCGAAGGACCAAAATGTACGGTTTCTGGGTCAGTGGGGATGTTGTAAATAATGTACACTATTTATTAAAAACCCGTATGAAACAAAATAAAATATGTTTATTATGGAAGATAAGATACATGTATCACTTTTTCCACGTCATTAAATGTGAGTTTGTAGGAATCCCTACTCATGGGCAAAGAAGACAGCCGGTTTAGGCCTAGAGAAAAAGCTCTTTTAAAATAACAAATCTTGATACAACACTTATTTTAAAACAAATATCGCAAATTTATTAGAAGTAGCCTGTCTAGCCCTAGTCCCGGGCCCTTTTATTAACTATATAATCGTTAACTTTATAGTAAGCCTTTTTACACAGTTTTTCTTTAATACATTTCTTAAATTTATTAAAAGGCAGAGATAAAAGAGCCTCTGGGATTTTATTAAAGAAGCGTATCCCTTTTCCAAAAACAGAATTACTAACTTAAGATAGTCTAGTACGGGGAAGTTGCAGTCTGCGTTTGTTCCGAGTATTATCATTGTACGTATGTTCTATTGAATAGAACAGTATCATCCAGATTCAATTCCTCACCGTTTAAAATTAGTCTAGTATCCATAACCCTTGCATTTTTCGCACAAAATATAATGCATTTAAAAAAATTAAATGCAAATTATATAAAATAATTAAATGCTATACAATGTAGCTAAATGCTGAAGAATGCGTTTGGCCATAGTCTCGGGGCGTAACTTATTAACCGACGATTTCCGTAATCGCCACTCTTATAAAACTAGGGAAGCCCAAGTGAGCCAAATGTATAGCATTGGCTCGTACACTTCTTGAAAATGTGAATTTTGATGTAATTAGATAGATGGATAAATTCTGTATTGTACACAAGAAAGAATATGAACTGAGTGATAAAAAACTACATAAAAAATATTTTTCGCACAACACACGGTCTGTCTTGTAATGCCATCTCTACCAGGCAAACAAACATTACTAGTTAAAATAACACACTATGAAACATATTTTTGGTCCTTCGATCCGGGTTCCACCATCTCTTTGATATGTCTAAAAAAAGAAAATAGTTGTACAATATTAAAATTGCCCGTTTATTATTATTGCTTCCTATACTGTTACAGATTTCACATATAGAAGCGAAAATAAACATGTGGAAGACGGCAATGAGTGAAGCCAAGGATCCCGTGAGAATCGCCTACTGTCAGGGACGCATCACCCAACTCAATGAGCGAATAAATATGGTATTTAGATATTTATGATATTAAAGGTTGTTGTTTAATAAAAATGTTCATTTTCTGTCTGCAATATGAAATAAAAAAGTGCGTGCGTACACAGTACACATTTCAGAAGTGAAACTTCTTTGGCAAACCAATTTTTAAGTCTTGTTCATTTATACAAATCTAAAACTTTAGATTTCCGAGACTTCGAGGGAGGGGAAAAGGAAGATATGTTAGGAATTTAATGAATTTAATTGTCATTAAAATATTTATTGTCGAAAATTAATACAAATAATAAATTTAATTTTTTAAACTTATTTCTTCGATAATAAAAACACGTGGCATTTTAATTTACAATTCGTCATTTGAGATTTCAATTAATTATTTTGCATAAAATATAACATACTAATATTTAATAAATTCTTTATACGAAATTTTAAAAATAGAATTTCTTCAAGGTTATTCGCCCTTCTCACTCTCTCACAATCGGTCTTAATCGCTCTCTCCCTTTTCTTCTTTTGACGTTTCATCCTTAAAAAATTTACCCTCACCCATCTAAAATGTTTCGTAATAAATCGTATACGTCAATGTAATAACAGTTTCTACTACGTGTAGATTGTCCATACACTTTAAGTAGAATTGGGATATTTATTGCTATTTTAAATTCCAATTATGTGTGTTCGTGCTTCCGTATACGGTCATTACAAGCACGTACTATAGATATTCTGCCCGTAAATTTCCGTAACATTAAAAAAATCTAGTGGCACTACAACCCTTAGTCAAGGCCTTTTTCTCTATTTGTTTCGTGATTATTTTATCGTAATAGGCAAGTAGATCATGAGCCTCTTGTGCCTGTCATAAGACTTAGATTCCCGAACAACAACGAATCATTGTTCAAAAGTGTTACATACATTAATATATAAACCTAAAAAATGGATCGCGGATTTTTTTTTTTGCTAATTTAATTTATTATATCAGGTGGATAAAAAAACAACTAACATGATTTTTTTATTTAAACAATTTTGTTTATCAGTTACGCCACGGTGGTGGTGGTGAAGACGTTAGACCTGAACGTCTAATGGCGGCTGAAAAGAGAATCATTGACTGCGCAGATATCATCGCTACTACGCTCGCAAGCGCACAGAATAATAAAATGAAAGGGTAAGTTTTAAATTTAATACGCAATTGTAAAATTTCTCGTTATTTTCAGGGACATAATTTTTTTTTTAATTTAACGTCTTTAAAATACACTAAAAAGTATTAAATTATAATATTTATTATTTATATATTTATTGGTCCTGTTCAAGAGAATTATATGTACTAAACGATAGTTAAATATAATAACATATTTTAATATATACGGCAAATATTTTTGAAAGTCGGTTATACACCACCAGAATCTAAAACCCTTTTTTAAACCACATTTATTAAACCATCAATATATAATGGCCTAATGGTTTACTAAACCTGGAATTAGTAGGGTGTCATGCCAGCTAAAGAATAAAATAAAGTTAATTCGATATATTGTTCGTGATATTGAAATATTTGTTATTTTTATATTAGGTCACTCGAGTAAGTATTTAGATGTGCATATTTGTAGGTAAAACATAAAAAATATGTAACATTTGACTTAATTGCCCTTAAATAAGTCAACTTTCTCCCAAAAAAAGTGGAGAACTTTTTTAAAGCAACACTTATGAAATGTCAGAATTCTACAGAATTAAAAATCAGAATATAGACTGGATAAAATGTATCAAAATGACTAGAATCATTTAGTTGTGTGTCACTAGACAAGACCCTACAATTTTTTTTTCTTTAAAGCCCACGTTTTAAACCAAAAAAACCAATCATTATAGCTTTGTTGTGTATATTTTTCTGCTGAATATATTTTTATTTTTAAAGTTGTACTTCTTTAGGCGCGTTATGAAAAATTGATGAGAGTGAATTTTTACGATGCGCGCGCACCTATGACACAAAAGTGGCTGTGTGATATAGCGTGCGCGAGCGAGATGGGAATAATACAATCTAAAAGTAAAAAGAAATCTTAATCTTAAAGAAAAAGCTAACTTCACGCATATTCTATTTCTTAGCTTAGCAGCTTAACGAGAATTTTGAATGACATTGACATGTGACAATGACATTTACCTTTTAAACAAATATAGGAGTTTTAATTATTGTATACAATAAAAGATATACCTAGTTATTTTCATTATACAAGTGCTAATTTTATATGTGCGTCTGAATTATAATCAGAAGTGATTTAAGTTGAATATCTAAATCAATACTAATTAATATGATAAAATATTTGTGAAAAAACTGTGCCAACCTTCCTGAGTGCTTCAATACAATTGAGGTTAACTATCCGTATGTATTATCGAGTATTATTGTTGATTAAAACTGAAACATGAACCATTATTCTTTGCTTTTGTTTATTGCGTTTGTTACAGCAACTTTTTAGAAATATTCTATGACCCTATATATCAATAATTGAGAACAAAGATTTAAGCACGAATACTAATAAGGAGAAAATGAAGGCTTGGAGCGATATAACAGAGAAGTAAACATTTTAATAAGTACCTGCATCTCAAAAAAATGACTATATCATATATACATATAATGATCATATTTAATCAAAACATGTAATTTTTCGGATTTAATCTAGCAAATATAAGGACAAGAGACAAAAAACAATTGATGAATCAGTGGAAGTGCACTAAATTGAATACAAAAAAAGAGTTGTCATCTTATCGCCGTGAAACATCAAAAATTGGAGGTGGAACAAAGCCATCATCACCTTCTCCAGACACAATGGATATGGCAGAGATGATACCGCAACGGTTTGAAGTAGATTTTAATGAATTTGATTGTGATGGTGTCGAGGTAGGAATGTTAATTATAAATATGATGGTGATGTTCAAGCTTCAACCTCTCAAGCATAGGCACATACTTTATTCCCCTACAGGGTAGTTAGAGATATTGTAATACCTCAAAACATCCATGTTGCATTTGTAGTACCGAAACTCTGTCCAGTCCGAAGTGAGCCCATTCCCACTTATAATGGACAGTGGGTATAATACACCTTAATACCTGAGTGCGAACCACTCACCATGATACTTAAATTAATAGATGTTATTTATATATTTCAGGATATTACAAATAAAATCATTTTGGAAACAATTGATATCCCAAAAGCAAATAAAGCCAACAATGACAAGGTAATAAATCAGTTTTGACATAACTTGAATACTAAAAAAGCCAAACAAAGGTGTGCACAACAGTGACAACATAACTTAACAATTTCATTATTTTGTAGGATTAAAGAAAGGTTAAAGAAAATCATGTCGAACTGAACAACAAGAATCCCCAAACAACTCCAAAGAAACATACAAGGAAGACACCGCTATTATATTTAAATTATCTCTATCTCTAAATAGAATAAAAGAAAGTTGCTATCCAGGTATGTAGCATGTGCTACAAATTATATTATTAACACATTTATATAATTATATTAATATAAATGTGTTAAAAATTGTATAATATGAATTATAAAAAATTTTAAGTTTTGCATGGACAGAGCTTAAATTAATATTCTCTTATTTGTTGCAGAAAGCAAGTAGTAGGTTTAGTTTTGGAGAAGCCTCGTAGATGCACAACCAAGTAATGATTAATTTAAAATTACAAACCGAAATTCTGATGAAGACATTAGAATCACATAAAAATAAATAGTATAATGAAATAAAAATGTTTTAAAGATAAATAGTGTTTTATTTGTTTAATGTAAGAATAATAATAAAATATTTATTTATTTAATTTTTCAAATGTAAACTGAACTTTATTGACTTTAATGACTCCTTTTCCAGTCTTTGATTATTTAATTGTAATTAATTATTTGCATGCAATCAAAAACTATTTTTAATAATGCCAAAGAAGTATAACTTCTGACGCGCGTACATAAGTACACGCACCCTTTTTTTTTTATTTCCCACATTATTATTATATCTTTACAGTTATGACTAATACAGTATAACTTACATCTAATTCTAGAATTAAAAATACAATTAATAAAAATATATCTTATAATTAATAATAAAACAAGCAACTCTTGCGAACTCAGTCCGAGTACGAACAGATAGTGATAGTAGTAATAATATATGTCAGATTTTTACTTATGTACTTAAGTAGGTAATAATGACACCGGTGTGTTACAGTGTAAAAGGTCGCATAGCGCTATGTATAGTGGACGAAGCGGGACAGGCCATCGAACCTGAGACCTTAGTTCCTCTGACTTTGGACGTCACCAAACTAACATTGGTCGGCGACCCACAACAACTGCCCGGGTATATATGCTCTCAGGTATGTTCTTTATGATACTTCTATACTCTCCTTGTTAAACAGTGAATTCATGACTCCTGTTGTTTTTCGACTGTTGCCAATGTCGAAAAACAATTTTCCGTAGATTTGAAAAAAAAGAATTTACAAAATAAAAAAGTAGCTTGTATTTCTAGAACTAGAGGTAATCGATTCTTTTATTAGTAGTTTTTGCAATCATTAAACTAGAAGACATAGGATAGGACTAATTTTGAGACAAAAAAAAGGATTGCTGTTACAGCCTCCTTTATTTTTAATAAGAATACTAGATATTTTTTGGAATATTGAGTGATTTTTAGTTCGGTTAGGTATTAATTTTTTTACATATTTTTGAAATCTTATTTCTAATTATATTCGAAATAAAAAGTTATTTTTGACATTAGTATTTCGTTAATAATTACACAAATTATAAAAAGGCGCTCACGTCATATACTTTTGTAAGATTTTGTAGGTTCCTGTGTTTGTGTACTCTAACTAATAAATGTGTAATTAAATTAACCTCTGCATTTATTAACAGCGAGCTAAAAAGCACGGCCTAGGGGAGAGCCTGTTCGCCCGTCTGACCTCGTGTACTGAACTCTGGCCTCAAAGTCCAGTTCTACTCCTGAATCAGCAATATCGGATGCATCACAGCATCGCTGATTATCCCAACAGAGCCTTCTACGCAGATCAGATACGGACAGTGCCACGCCCACCTGTAGATCTGGACATTCCACCCTATACAATACTGGGTATACATAGTGGGGATAAAGGACAAGGTAATGCGATGTTGACTCACAAAATGTTGTTAATAAAACATATTTACATTCTCTAGTTTTGTGTATGTCGGAGAAATGTCGTCACTCTATGGATATTGACATCGTCATTAGCGAGTTAAGTGGTTGTCATGTGACACACTGTCCAAAACTCCTAAATCAAAATGGCGCTTCGACCTTACACGATGCATATGCTCTGCTCTGATTGGACGTAACAATATTTGTACTTATATTCATAAAGTAACTTGCAAACTCGGCGAACTCCGTTTCGCCACCAGATGGCTTCGTTTTATGTAACATTTCGTTTGGTGATCCCGCTTTTCTGTTGAAATTTTTCCTGAATTTTCTTTGCTATAAACCTCACGGAGCCCGAGACCTTTTCCAACGAATGCAAAACCGTGGAAATCGGTTCGTGCGTTCTGGAGTTATAGCGTCAGGAAGGAAAACCCGACTTATTTTTATATAGTAGATGAATCCAAACTATAAAACAATTAAATTATAACAAAACAAATCTAGTCAAAAAAGTAATAATAGGAATGTCAATGATTAACAAAAATCAACGGTCAATTGACTCGATCATAACATTCCCTGACATATATTAATTATTATGTATTGTTGTATAAAATTTGTCTTAAAGCATCTACACACGGCCCTAAAATCAAAGGCAATATCGGGGAAGTGGTAGAGAGCACCCTTTATTATCAACCCTACTGCTACTGCCGATTCGAACTACAAGCCGATTTGTCCACCATTGTCCCGATATCGCTACTGATTTTAGGACCGTATTACGTGAGCAGATTTACTGTAATTTATCCCCCCTACCCCTCCCCTAGTCAGCAAAAGTAAGCAAAGCTCTCAACAATAATAGTACATAAACGTATTAATTTTTTGTAGGAATCCTCGAAAATGCATTTCGTTTTCAAGCATAGACAATGTGTTGGTAATATGTTTAAAAATGTAAATAATAAGTGTTGATGTAATAAGATAATAAAAATAATGGTGCGTGTACTTATGTACGTGCGTAAGAAGTTATACTTCTTTGTCTTTCTTTATTTTTTTTAAATATTAAATAATTAATAATCAATATTAAGCGTTAATAATTTAACAATATTTAGTATATTATTCAATTATTAATTAATATTAATAATAATTATTATTATATTATATTATTAATTCAATTTAATAACTAGGTATGTTTCATAACCTTTTAACTAAGTAAAAACAGGTCTTTGTGAAAAAGCATTGCTAAATTTCTTTGAAAAAATAATTAAAACTGCTTTATTTGTTTAAAAGGTACTACAAGTAGATTGTCTTATTCCCATCTCGATCGCGCACGCTCGGCGCGCATACTGAATTTTGTGTCACGGTGCGCGCGCATCGTAAAATTTCACTCTCATAAATTTTTCATAACGCGCCTAAAGAAGTATAACTTCAAAAATCTAAGCACCCCCAACCCCTCCCCCTATAGTGCTTTCGTAACATTTGAACGGCCCCTATGTAGACGCTTCAATCTTTCTGTTGTTGTCTGTTTCTTGTCGCTCGTAGGCATTCGATCTTTCTCTATGGCAGTATACAAATAATATATTTTTTCAGGGTCATCAGGTGCAAATGATTTAGAAGCGTGCGGTGTGTCTCGGTTGGCAGCAGCCCTGGCCCAAATGACGAGGCCGAAGGGGCTTTCCTTTGCGGTCATCACTCCTTACGTGGCACACAGGGATCTCATTAGGAAATATTTAAAGCATGAAGGGTTAGTTACTTCTTTTTATTTTATATTTGTTTTTGTATAGGTTATAAAAAAACACTTTATAGTATATTTCATTACGAGTGCGGAAAGCCTGTCATTGCAAAGAGTTCCGACAAATGTCTACCCGAGCCGAGGCGCAGCCGAAGGTGAGGGTTGACGGTCGGAACAAGTTGTACGTGTACTGAACGACTATTTTTAATACAGTTGCGAAAAAATTTAACAATTTAATAAAATATTAAAAACACAATAAACTCAACTAACTAATCAGTTATTTCTTAAAAAAGTTATAATTCACATATACATTTAAATTGGTACAGTTTTTTTACGAACTGGGGAAGTTTTAGGTTGCATATTTACTGTTTGAGACAGACTTATTAATTTCGTATGATTGTTCATGTATATTTAATATATAATATAACAAACAACTCAACTCGCAAAGAACATTTTTGGAAAATGGCGCCAACTGTAAAATAATATAAGCAGAGATTTTTTTTTCTTCACCCGTTCTGGGTAGGCTAAGGGAAAAGGGGCTGCCCATACAGCCAAGTCTTCAGTAGAATTTTTTTTTTGATATGAAATTTAATAAGATGAAATGAAATGAAACCTAACCTAACTCATTGAATCAAATCATTAAATCTGATATTGAAACAAAGTATTAGCTTCTTTTTTGAAATATTTGCACGAGTCATAAAAACTTCTATGATTTTTTTTAGTAAAAACTTCGTGGTTTGTTTTTTCTTTTTAATAGACATTAATTTGACAGTTGGGAAAGAAACGCACTAGTTCGGAAAAGGTAAAGAAAAAGCACGAGTGTGTTCCCACATCCCGAACGCTATACGTCCCTGCAATACGCCACTTTTTGAGCAACTGTTATAAAAAGTATATTTCCTAGGATTTTCTTAATACATAAAAATTATTTTCAGTTTTGAAGCTCACAATATTAACGACCTGTTCATTTACATACTATATCTTTAAAAATAATAATATTAAAAAAAAAACATTTTTATTATCATTCTGTCATTTTACAGATCGGATAATTTAATAGAAGTGAACACAGTGGACAGTTTCCAAGGCCAAGAGCGAGATGTCGTTATCGTCTCGTTGGCTCGAAGTCAAGGACTTGGCTTTCTCACGGATACTGGACGAATGAACGTGATGCTCACACGTGCTAGGCACGCACTCGTCGTGTGCCTCAATCCACACGCTGTTATGGTGAGTTTTAAAGCCGGCTAAACGTTTTTCTGTTGTTTATTAAAAAAGGTTATATGTATTAAAATCAAACGTATGTGTTTAGGTACGTACTGGGTCTGTTTCCATGGTTACGATATTATTCCCATTATTTTATAAAGACAGCTTGATTGCGGTTAGGCTACAATGCAACTATCGCAGCACAGACACGGATCCAGTCAATGAATGTGTAATATAATCTTAATATATATAAATTACATCTCACGTTGTTTGTCCGCTATAGACTCCTAAACTACCGAACCGATCAATCAAATTTGCACACCGTGTGTAGTTTGATCTAACTTAAAAGCTAGGATAGCTTACATCTCAATTTATACCCGCAATATTATTTTTTTGTGTTATCCTACCGTGTTCCTTGAATAGTTAGCTACTATGTAACATAACAAAAACCTTAGCCACAGCAACGCCTGGCCGGTCTCCTAGTAATAGTATAAATAATGGTAATATACAATACTAACGAACTTTTTATAATGCGATTTGTATTTAAATGTATTCAAGGTTTTGAATGCCTTCCTAAAATTATATATAGTGTAGTGCGTGAGTTAAGGTAAACCTGAGAAAAACGCATGTCGTAGATCTGAAAATCGCCGGAATATATCAGGCATAGAAGATCATCTACTTCTAAAGTTCAAGGAATTTTTAAAATCCCTCCATTAGTTTTTTTTTATGGCAATAGTTCCTCTATTAGCTTGAGTTTATTTGTTACAACCATAAATGGTTATTTGAATATAAAACTCGAATCAATTTGTTGCAATGGATTCAGTATGATGATCTATTTCTTTTTTCAAGGACGTGTGCTAAATTTCTTTAGTGTGTATGTTTGTTTCCAAATTTCTCCGAAAGTAAAACTCCTTTGATTTAAATCACGTATATTCCAGATTAGGGAACACTCCAAGTTTCATCTTCAGTTCAGTATTTTTGTGATCTCCACGCACTTAAATGCCTAAAACGATGATTGATGAAATTCTTTTACAGAGAAACGACCAATGGCGAACATTAGTAGAAGACTCTCAACGAAGACACTTCTATAAAGTACTACCGAACAGAATGTGCCGAGCACCCACAAGTACTGAATCTGATGAAGAAATACTGAAACATTTGAAAGGAAAATAATTTTCTTTAGTAAGACTTTTCATAATCCCTTCTTTGCTTTATTATAAGATGAAAAACAATAATCGTACTTTATTTCTTTAAAACCTTTGATTAATAACAACTTTAAAAGGATCATATCGTGACTTACTTACTTGACTTAATGTCCTATAACCCCTAGTTGGGGCAGAGGGCGTTCACAGTGAGTCTCCATCGCGTTCGGTCTTTAGCCTCGTATTTTACCTCGCTCCAAGTCTTTCCGGCTCTCTTTGCCTCGTCTGCGACTGTACCGCACCAGGTTTGCTTGGGACGGCCACGCTTCCGCTTTCCTTGCGGATTCCAATCAAGCGCCTGCTTGGGAATATGATTGGGATCCCTTTGAAGTGTATGGCCTATCCAATTCCACTTGCGTTGATCTGCTGGCTGATCCGGGTTTCTCGGCTGCGCTCCCAAAGTTGCTCGTTAGAGATTTTTTCAGGCCAGTCCCGGATGCCCAGAATACGGCGAAGACAGTGGTTGACGAAGACTAGGAATCGGTGCGAGATGTATTTGGTGACCTTCCACGTTTCACACCCATAGAGCAGCACAGACTTAACGTTGGATCCGAATATTTTAACCTTGATTCGACGCGTCAACATCCGTGACTGCCATACAGGCCGAAGTTGTGCAAAGGTTGCTGCCTTGGCAATGCGTGAAGTGATGTCCTCTGCTGTACCTCCAGTTTCAGACACGACGCTTCCAAGGTAAACAAATTTTTGAACGCTTTCTACGTTCCTCTACAACCATCCGCAATGGGGCGCGGTTCTCAACTCCAACACGCATTTCTTTCGTTTTCTGGGTGTTGATTTTGCGTCCGGCAAATCCCGCCTCGCGTTTTAGGTCGTCCAACTTAGATTGCATGTCGCGGTGCGTGTGACTTAGCAGACGTAGGTCATCGGCATAATCCAAATCTTCCAAGATGTTGGTTAATCCCCACTCTATTCCGCGGCGCTTGTTCAGATGTGTGCGATGCATAATCTCGTTGAGAACAACCAGGAAAAGTAGTGGCGAGAGTAAGCAGCCTTGACGGACGCCCGCGTGCACTTGAATGTTGTCTGAAACGAGGCCATTGTGAATCCCTTTCGTCGTCCCCAGTCGCAAGATACTTTTTGAAGATTAGAATTTTAAAGATTATGGCAGGTGTGGTATGTAATGTCGGGTAAATGACTTCATGAATCGCGTACTGGGCATGCCATAGGCATAACAAGAAGAGCTGCTTATATGTAATATCTCTGAATCTCGTTTAATATATCTGGCTTTGCCCAATAGATCCATTTCTTGACCAAAAATTTTGGGCATTGGTTTTGCTGGATCGTCTCTCGAGAAACTTTGTATTATAGGAGCGCATATCATGCCGCAAGGATATTAGATACAGTAGAAACTCGATAAGTTAAAGTCCAAGGGAAACAGAATATTTTAAGTTATAAAGGTTTTAAGTTATCAAGGGTCTATGTTAGGGATAGGTTAATATAGAGGTAGGTGTGTATGTACCCTTATTCCTATTATTACTCGAATCCGTCAGAAGGATTGGTTCAAAAAATACAGAAATTTAAATAATCCTGTTTATTTATTCACATTAAACACGATACATAAAAATAAAACAACAATTAAAGGTTTAGTCTACTTAAAAAAGTCTATGACTTTCTTTTGTTTTAAACAATTCACAGTTTCTAAATTGATTTGATTTTCAATGACAAAAAGAGAAGAGAATACATCTTTTATGTTGCTACACTTCTTTATAAATTATCTGACAGTTGTTAAAGCTTTTTTTGCTAAAACTCTTTCAAAATGACTCATTGACAAACAATTTTATGTTATAGAGGTTGTGGAAACATTTCTTTAAGTTACTGAGGGCCAATTCAGAGATTACTCTGATGGGAAGAGAACATATTATTTTTTGAAGTTATAGAGGTTTTTAAGTTACCGAGGTTTGAGTTATCGAGGTTCTACTGTATTTCTTTTTTAAGCTACCTATAAGTTCGATATGAAGGTTTTAAAGCGATAGGACACGTATTTTTACCATAAGTTTGAAGGTAGTTGAAGAGTTTCTGCACCGGTTTCTTATGGTAAGGTTTTACGTAGTGGAGCCAAACGTTCGAGCTGATCGAAAAATGCTATAATAAGTCTATTATTAAGATTATCCATAGAGACATCACCCTTCATACAAGACAAACTATTTTAGAGATATTCTTTGGATTGAGACAGACGGAGCGTCGATCTTGGTATTCTGAATTCTTCTTACCGTCCTCTTAGGGTCTTTTATTAATTAAATCCAATTAATATTTGCCTTTTAGTTGACATTATCAGATCTTTCTCTTTTTCTATTTCTTTGATCGTTTGACATGGGAAAACATGAAGATATTTTGCAAACATTTATTTGTATCTTTAATTAAAAATACGAAATGTGGAAATTAACAGGCTATATAAAACTTTCTACGTGACCAAAGAAATATACCTGTTTAACCTAAATTTATAATGCTCTTTTGTATGAGAATTGAATTGAATTTTCTTCTACAATACAATATTATTTTTATGATCTTACACGACGTTTAGACAGGTTTTTGTAAATATATTGATCAGTGTAAAATATTTAGGTAATATTAAACCGCTGTAAGCCTCATTTTGATAATATTTTCACGTTTATCGACAGTTATTAGAAGCTTAAAGTGGGTTTAGTACGTGGTAAATATAGTTGTTTTTTTTTCTGTTGTTGTGTTGATTTTTTTAATGGTATAGAAGACTGCGTAACTATTTGAATCTTCACTAAACAGAATGTGTACATGCCGTTGTTAAATAACCGTCGTTAAAATTATCTACCTTAAACTCTTTGTACGTTTTTATCTCTAAATTGATCCTAAATATTAGCATTTAAAAATTATACTTAAGATGGTGTTTGTATCTTTATGATTAAGATAACGTAACTATAGTAACGTGCTATTATATTTAGACCACGTTTTATAATAAGCTAGACTAGTAATATTGTACAAAGTTTAATTATAATGAGATTAATTCTTATTTGTTTATTTGGAATCCTCATAAACTATAACATTTTCGTTAGTAAAAAAAGATGTCGATAAAAGAGTTGAAAACCGGTCCATTGTAGATGCAGTAATACATTCTAGTGCGTTCTGTGATGACCAAGTTTATTTGCCCATAAAATAAAAATTGTAATTTGAGAATGAACTTTTTTATTTCATGATCCTATTGACTCCTCCATGCTTAGCACTGATCTTAGGTCATTTTAATAAACTCTATGTGCATAAACAATACCATCATGCACAATTTATTAAACATTACTCATATAACACTTGAATAAAAAAAAAATTCTGACAGGTTTTTTTTATTGTATAGTGGCCATTATTCACGATTCCACGTCCAAAATTATTACTTCTTACAAGACTATTCTCCCCCACCACAATAAACTGGTCAACTTGCCTGCTGGAACATCATCAATAAAACTTCAAATTAGGTAAGATTGCTTTATGCATTTTAATGGACATACATAAATACATACATACTTAAAAGTCAAAAATTAAACTATTATACATTTTATAACCCATGTTACTGTAATACTTATACAATTAATTCCACACTTACAAAAAAATAATCATTCTATTGATAACGAAAACTAAACTCTTTAGTGTAAAGAGAATAATTTTTTATCCAACATATCTGCACTGGGTATATAACTCTTACAATTGAAAGCCGCAACAAGGTATATGCTTCTGGCATTAAAACAGTTTAAAATTCTTAAATTAAAATGCAGAAATTAAAAATGCTCCGACATGACATTTACATGGATTATAAATAAAACAAATCTAAACTAATAGCAAATTGTCATTTTATTGTTAACTCTTTATTTGAATAAAGAATTGATTAGAATATACAATTCTGAATTTAAAAAAATGACAACTGTTATTAGGCGCTTCGCCAAACTTCATAACTGGTGTGAAGTAAAATAAAAAAAACAACATATTTAGGACATTACTGTATTTTTTATTCTAATATTATAAAGGTAGTAAATTCGCTAATTAGAATGTTGCGTATATTTATTATTATTGCCAACTTGATCAAGATTGGACCATTTCGATTTCGATATTGTTTTTATTAGATCAAATTTATAGAGTTATTTCAGTAACTAACTAATAGTTGATACTCAGCAATGAGCATCAACTATTAGGATTACTATTCACAGCGATAACGAAGTTTGGCGGATTGTTTATTTACAAAATCCAAGTAAAAGGAAATACATACTTGAGAACTATTTACAAAAAATATTAGTTAACCTACTTCTATACAAAATTAAGACAGAACTTATTTTACCTAACTTAAAGTTAAAAACACAACTAATCCATTACTTCATTTACTTAATGACAGTTATATATTCCATCAGAATTTTACGGAAAAAATATTTTCAAATACCCTCCAATCCTATGACGGTAGAGTTGCCTCAAATTCTGAAGGTTTAAAAACATTACTTAACACTTGTTAAACAAGTAGAATTAAATATTCATCATAATAGTAAAAATTATGTATGTCAATCTGTCTGTCTGTCAGTAAGCAAAGAAACAGAAGATCACGTGGCGGTTAATTTACTCATAATAATATTGACTTGTGTTTCGAAGCAGCAATATACTGCTGAATGCTAGTAATAGCGCCTTTAATACTATGTGTTAAGGAATATTTTTTTTAAATGAAATGGCCTTCACGTTCAAACAAACGAAACAAAATGTTAGCTATACATTTAAATAAGATTTTACGGCTATTTATTACGTAACTACGGTTTCGAGTGTAAATGTAATAAACGCATATCAGTTCTCTTTAAAAGAAAAAAAATCAAAGAATACATTACATGATCATTATATATGCATTTTATTATTTAAAGCGTTATTAAATACTATTTATCTTTTAATCACAATAGTTTGCATGCAATTTTTTTTGTCTCGTTTATAGTAAAGGCAAGATAGACCAAGGATTACAATCCATCTCTTTCTCTCAAATAATGCTGGAAAGAGACTAAATCTTTCAACACTAACCATTATCAATTGTCTATTGAACTCAAGCGAACACTTAAAAATATAGCTGTCTCTCTCACAAAGACAACAAATGAGCATCTTTTGACGATGTACCATTAACCACTAACTAATGAGGCGTATTTAATCACAATAAGGCGTATAAACGTACTTTGGGCCTCAAACCGAATATTTTGTCTTTATCACTCTCAAATATGAGAACGTGAAAAAACATTGAGGCGTAAAGTACGTTTATGACACCTTTTCCGGCGTATTTTACAAAAAATAAGGCTGCGCAAGGCAGTTATGACGTCACTAAATTTCACTATGTCAAGCGGTAAGTTCGCACTTAATTAACTTACTCATAAAGTCCATTCAACTATGTACAGTGTCAAACTGTTGACCGACCAGGGTCAATGGCGTCTGTAATGGGCGCCATTGCTGAATCTGAAAATAAACAATATTTCAACATTTATTTCGCATCTCGGTAATAATATAAGAATGACCGCCGGATATAGCAAAAGTTCTGGAATTCCTTGGAAGCTCTTATACCCAGGTAATTTAAAAAAACAGCGTTATTTTTTTAAATGTATTAATGTTTAATTTACAAGGGTAATTTTTTGCATATATACAATATCAGTTTAAAACAATTTCATTGTATTAATGGTAGGTGAGCTTATAGCTAAGGTCTCTTCCAGACATCTTGATTGAGAGCTTAAAAAATTATGACGGCAAGTACGTAAATATGATATATAATATAATAAATAATACAAACAGACAAAAAACCGAAAAAATAAACCTTTTCCATGACGGGAAAAATCCTTTTCCAACTGACAGTCAAAAAGAACTTTCAGGCAACCCATAATTAAAATTATGGCACTATGTAAATACAACCTTTAAAAAAAATATCTGTGAAGCAGAAACAGTCTGTCCCAATTAACATTCCACTTCATCAAAATTTCATGTCATTGTTATTTGTTTACCCACAAATCTCAAATAACACCCGAAAGCTGCAAGAGTACCCTTAAATTGTATTTTTTGGACAAGCTTGGTTCCATAAAGTTTTGTTTTTTTTTTCCTCTTAACTCTTTGGTTTCTAAGAAAAGGAATTTGTGGGACCGAGGTTAAACTCCTTAAGAAACTCTTAGTTTATTAATAATGTAATAAAAAATCCTTGCAAAGAACTTGATGATTATATATAATAGCGCAGCCATTCTAGATAGAATTGTCCCTACAAGGTATTGATTTGAGAAATAGTAATAGTAGTACATATTTAGATAAAAAAATTACGTTCATAATACTAACATTTACGTACAAAACTATGTTGAAAAAAATATAAAAAGAGGGTACCTACCTATTGAATCTCTTATACTTGTTATGATGTTTGTTGTAGTGTTGTCCGGGCCGTCGCTCACTGCGGTATTTGAAGTTGTGGCCCCACTGCATCTTGTTTTGTTTATCCTGAAAGTAAAGAAATTTACCATGTAGTATCTAGATATAATATATGGATGAAATAGCTAAGAAAACATTCATTATCCTCAATAAATATAAAGGGAATATTTAGATTAGTAAAAAACCTCATGTTTGTTTTTATTTTATTTTTGTTATGTTTATGTTTTTGATTAAGGTAATAAAGTATAAATAAATAAATTGTTTTATAAAAAAAAATTAAGAAAGGATCACGACATGGGCAATCTTTATTATTCATTTCATTTTCAATTCATTCAACATAATCTTTATAGTTTTTATTTTTGTGTTTGTTTGTTTTATTTTTTTCCTTTTATAGATAACTTATGTTCTAATATTACTGATGTGTATGTGTTAAATTTGTGATGTCATATTTTCTTGTTTTTTTAGGCACACACATTGTTTATGTATAAATAAATAAATTAACATAACTTTAGAAACTTTGTTTGTTTATTTGTATCAACAAGGCCGCACATAATATAAAAAACAAGTTACGCAAACTAGAACCAGTGGCCTCGATAATAAGTGTGAACGGCATTCCCAATCATAATGCTATAATAAATTTTATGAAAATTAAAAATTAAAAAACCAAATATATATTACGAAAAAATACAAGCATAAATTAAAGAGTTAAGTGCAAAATTCCTATAATAATAGTCTGAATAAATATCTACATCAAAACGGTTGACGAAGATTTAGTGGAACGTTAACCCCTTTTACTAACTGTCCCTTTCCTTTGCTTAAACACATTTTTAGAAATCTTTTCAGAATTAATCCGCTGTCGCTGCTCCATCCTTACAGGTGTAGTCGTATACCACGTGATTATGTCAAAAAATAATATATCAGAAACTATTCATATTTCTGTCACTTTGCATAGTATTTTTGTTTAATGTAATAATAGAAACACAGGGTGCATAAAATTCATTATTTTTAAATATATTTACACACACTTCGTTACATTTATAGAAAAACAAATAACATAATACAGTAGAGCCTCATTAAGTCGAACCTCGATAAGTCAAAAACCTCCAAATCTCGAAAAAATGTTTTGTTCCCTTCCCTTAAAACACCAAAACCTCCATTACTTGAAATCTTGATCCTCTGTTAATCGAAATAATCACCGAATCCCTCCAAGCCATTTTGGTACATATTTTCACTCTATAACTCGAAAAATTAAATTTGACCTCTGTATCTCGAACATAGGAACGTTTTATTTTACAACCTTTACAACTTGATCATTTGGAATTTATTATCTCTATTGTTCGAACAAAAATAAGTTACCGACTTTAAGAACTTGCCGACAATGTGAGTACACTATTGTTTCTTAGAAAACATTTTAGGAGTATACAATAATAAATTTATGACTCATGGAAACACGTGTTTGCTTGCTTTGTGTCAGGTGTTCAATTTTTTTTAAATTTATAAGAATAAACCTCAAACTCTTTATGTCGAATCAAAATCCGCCTAAGTCGAAATCCTCCATAAGTTGAAAACTCTATAACTCGAATTTTTTGGAGTCTCCCTTGATGTTCGACTTATAGAGGTTCTACTGTATATCAAAATTATAAGGTATGCAACGGGCGGCCTTATCGCTAACAAGCGATTTCTTCCAGGCAACCCTAGTAAGGAAAAAACATAAAAAAAGGAATATGATGGGAAATGATGGGATAAAATATGGTATAACCAACCTTAATCTAAAATAATACAAATAAAATGAAATATAACTAAAAACTAATCAGCTAATCTCATTCAATCGGATCGAACACAAGAATATGAAATGCGTGATAATAATTGAAAAATAAAACTACAAATATATTGATTTTCTGGAGTAAACTACTACTTGCTCCCATTTCGGTTTGACGTTGATCTAGCTTTAAATAAACTGGGACTTTCGTAAAGGTTCATTAAAATTATTTTACAGTTACGGGATAGCAAAATCTAAATCTTACTTTTTTAAAGTCAGTTTACTAACGGATTACCGATTCATAACCGAAATACCGATAACTTACCTGGAATGGATTATAATCGTGCCTGTTATGGAAACGGTTGTAATGATGGAACTTTTTCACTTTTTTGGAACGACCGCAATCCATTTCGTCCGAGGCGTTGAGAGCCCGCTTTCTTTCATCACGCCTTTCTTCTAATACCTGTAAATAATATGTAAACTAAGTTATGATTCCTAAATTTGTCTTTACGCGAGTAAAAGCATTTGAGTAGGTAGGGTCTTAATTATGTATATTGAATTATTATATATATATATATATATATATATATAATTCCCCTATTCCTTGTTTATTCGCTTAGCTCCTTCTCTAACTTCCTTTAAATTTCTTCTGTACAAACATTACCTAACTTTCGTACTAACTACTAACTGACGTGAGACTGTTATTAAATTATTATTCATGTGCACTTTTTACTTTTTATTTTTCTTAATAACTATATGTAATATGTATTTTTGAACTTCTTGCCTACCTCATAAAATTTAATCAAAAAAAAATATTTTCTCACAGTGGGTGCCTGGAAGAGATCGCTCGAAAGCGATAAGGCTGCGAGTTGCCCTCCTTTATATTTATGTTAAATATTTATATGGCAATGCAACGAAGTGTAAATAAATAAAAATAAAATAAATATTTTTTTAATGTTAGAAAGCCGTAAAAAACGAGCGTACGAAACAGCCATAGAAGGCAGATAAATATTACATCCATATTAGAGGGTGTCTAGGCGGTCTTTTAAGAAGGAATATTCTCTTTTTTTCAATAAGGAGGTCGTATCTCCTAGAAGACACTGGAAACCGATTCCCCATTATTAACATATCGCGACGTTACGAGTGCTTTTTATCAGTCGTGGTCATCGATACTCTCACATCAAGTTGACAGATATTATGAATCGATATAGATTTATTGTTTAGAAGCATTTTAAAGTTTTATTTAAAAAAATATTCATAATTATCACAATATAAAATAGATAAGGACCCTTGACCGAATTTTTTATCAGCCGAGTTAACTGTTTCAACCAATATTTATTTATTATATTTAATATGTATAAGAATACACCCAAATTTGTGTTCTTACACATTTTGTACTGTTTAGATTTTAGAACATTTTAAACTGTCTTATACTCAAATGAAATAAAAGACAAAATTAAATTAAATGATAAATTAAAACTTGAAAAATATAGCTTTTTAAATTTGTATAAAAACATACCTGTCTCGATAAATGACTGTGCGTGCCATTCCAGGAAGAAACGGGTGCCCCATAGCCCCTATGGGAAAGTCCCTGCAAATGCCTGGCCGTCTCCAGGGCAGAGCCCGAGTGCTGAGGGGCAGCGGGCGCCGGAGCAGCTCGCGGGGGCGAAGGCTCTCGCTCGCTGAGAGGAGACATACTGCTAACACTGGTGTTAGGACTCTCTTGTGTTTCACCCACTCGGTCTTCTTTGTCTTTAAGTCTAACAATTTTTTTACGTTAATATTAAACTACATTTTCTTCGGAAATACTTCAAAGCTTTTTTACATGTCGAGAGCTGTTTAAAAGAAAAGGCAATAAACATTTTATTCGTGCCTTTTTCAATTTTTTTTTTTTGTTCTATAAAGGTAAGATTCAGAGACTTAGGCCAAGCTATTTAATTCGAACTATGCCTTCCTTACGTCAAAATCGAATACGTTTGAGACATACCGGAGTCATACTTGAGTTTGTCTCCAAATCACCCACACATTTTGGATCATGGATAAAAATACTTACCTATTATATTCCAGCCAATTATTCATACAATTCTTTGTCTCATAAATTATTTAATTAGAAATTTTCTTTACTTCTGAGGATAACCTTCAGTTTTCATAGACGAAAATATAATAAAGGCTTAATAGAAAATTGTATTAATTAAAAAGGATTACTCACTTTTTGTTGGTGTCTCCGTTGAGGCTGGGACTGAGTAAGGGTGCACTATTTTCATTTGACACCGTCCAAGCGTGATGCATGCCTTTTGTGGTCACTATGACGTGCTGCGGTGACTGACATCTACTAGGCTTAGGTTTTCTTTCATCTTTTTTCTTCTCATCAGTCAACTTCTCACTCCTTTCATCACTACTGGATTCTGAATCGTATGGCACTAACTTTGACCCAGTGCCATTCCTCTGAACATAACCGGATGTGCTGCCTTTATTCATCTGCTCTTCTAACTTCTCTAACGGTGACTTTTGCCTTACAAATTTATTTAAAACTTTCTCCGGCAGCTTCGGACCGATAAATGCACTCTCTGGCTCAGTCTTGACAAGTTTCGACTTGGGAACATCTTCTGGCTTCTTTACGATGAAACTGATTTTTTTATCGTCAACTTTGAAATTAGTTTTTTCAATTCCATTGAGAATTTTAGGCGCAGTCACCTTTTCCACTTCACCATTTTGTTTGACAACCCACGGCTCAGAGTTTGAGCTGCTGGCATCTGTCGCTTGACTAAGTGTTGAATTTAATATTATAGGTTTGACATCAGGTTTCGAATTATTGTTTGTACTGTTTGTAGGTATTAGTTTTCGTTCATCATTTCTATTATAAAAGGTCAATTTAAGTGGACTTTTTTCTCTATTCAGAATATTATCCGAAGCTTGGCTTCCGTAAAAGGAATTGGTTGATGTGGAAGGTCCGTTAAAATCTTCTATTGAGTTGTCTTTCTCAAAGAACATAATATAGGCATTAGTGCCGAGCACTGCAGATAATGGCAGGGACCGAACACAACTGTCATCAAATTGATAGTAATTACTGTTTGGAGCTTGCCCGATGGCTGTGTAATGGCCGCAATTTTGGGATGGTCCCAAATGTGTGACGAGACTTACCAACTTGTATGACTGTAAAAAAGTTATTGTTCCTTAAGACTCCAATTTTAATGTGAAATTGGACAAAAATTTAGTACTTATTAATGGACATTATAAGAAATTCTTCGAGAGTTCCAACTTTAAATAATCATTGACAAACAATACAATACAACTATAATTACTATGGGAACAAGTATCTATCCATATTCATTTAAAAAAACTGTGTTTTGTTAAAACAAAATGAAACCACCAAAATAATATTTTAACAAAACAGTAACAAATTAAGAAAATCCAACAACAAAATGTAAATTGCAATATAATCTGAGCATAATAAGAAAAAGCAATATAAATAGACTCACCAATGGTTGTTGTGTGTTTTTGTTAAACATATACTTGGAAAGAGTAATTTTCTTTCTAAATTGGACATGTTTAGATAACTTCCCTCCAGCGAGTGAGAACCGTTTCAATGCAATACATAGAACCATTGGAGCTCTTTCAACGAAGAATTGTTTTGTTGCTGATACCTGCAATATTTAACTATCTCAAAACCAATATTGTAAATCTACACTGTATGTTTCACACTTTATATACTAGTTTATTTAAAATAGAAAACCCTTATTTGAATATGAAAAAGTCAAAGTGACCATACTTTTCTAAAATTCAATATATTATTTTATTCTTATTTCATGACATTTAAAATTTATTAATTCAAAATAAAAGAGATAATAATTACCTTTTTATTACATGCTTCACATTTATAACCCAGATCTTCCAATCTTTCTCTTGAGAAGAATGAATCCAACGCTTCATCTAATGTTGAATGTTTCCTGATATCCACTAGAAGATCCTGAAGAAACAAGAATATGTTCTTTATTTTCTTGATTCTGTTTTTCTGCCTTAGAATTATAAAGGAGTTAAATACTTAAACAGGAAAAAATATCATTTTGACAGACAGTTTAATTTGTTAATTTTGAAGAATAACAACTATACAACGGACTGTTTCACAATGTACGGATAAGTACTACATAAGTTCCAAATTTGCTATTTATTACTTATTGGTAGGATAAACACTTGTTGTGTTCCACAACTGTCAGATAGCGCTATTCGTCACATAAAGTCCATCATAAGTTGAGTCCAATGAGGTAACAAAAAGCACAATTTATCTTCCAAATAATTTATGTGTTGCATAGCTATTTGGTACTTTATCCATACATTGTGAAACAGACCCTAAGTATCTAACATATAATTACCTATTGAATTATTCATAGACCATGCATATTTAGAACAAACACATTCTGTATGTTTCCTTTGAATGAAGTTTGTCCAGGTGAAAGAATTTATGTTACCCTATATTAACCTCCAATATTGCTGATAATTAGATATCTACAACCTGGCTATAAAGGCTGAATTACTAGATGACACATAAAGCCAAATATAAAATAATAGTCACCTGAAAGTGCTGATATGTAGTAGATAAGTGGTGGCAAGCAAGACAACGTACAGTTGATCTCAAATACCCTCCGAGGATTTGATTTAATGGAGTAGTCTCTTTACTATATTGATCCAACTTGTCTGAATTTATAAAATTGGATATATAACACTTTTCCATTGCTTCAACAAGGTATCTACAAGTAGAGAAACACATTTTAGAATTTTTTCTCATATATTCAAAGTAAATTTCAGTTAATTTACATGATAGTAAATCCTAATTAAAAAAAAGTATTTCTAATAGAAAAAATCCTATGACGACAATGATGACTTAAAAACTATTTTTCCTATGGATCACTTGTTTAGACTTTAGAGTATTAAAAGTATTTGTGAATTACCTTAAAAACTCATGGGCATCTTCTTGCCGTCCTGGTGTTAGGTGTCTACAAATGAGTCTCAACTTTGAGTAGACTTGCCATGGTTTAATTGGAGAGCCACCGCTCTTTTGAGTTGCCATCAATGTTGCTCTCATGCCACATATGACACATGCCTCTATAAAGGATTTAATAAACAATTGTAAAGAGTGGTAATTTTAAGTCAGATGCTTCATGAAAGTTTTCTTACACTACTAATATTTTTGATTCAACTCCATAACACACCAAGTATCTCAAATGAGTAAATAAGGACATGATAAAACAAATTCACATACCTTGTTGATTACATTTTTCAGAATGAGATGATTCTGATACTAGCCAGTTGGCAAAAGCAGGTACATGAAAGAGTGCTTGAAGGGTAGAGTTAAGGTAACATGTGTTGCCAACATTTTGCATTCCTGACCCTGCAGACCAAGGTCCTTGCCAGCCTAATTGCACTTTTTCCACAGGAAACAAAATCTTCTTGGGTCTTGGTAGCCCATCATCTCCATTTTTCGTGTGATCTATAAATTACACTTCATAGTTACCAACATTGCCTGTTTACAATACATTTAATGCATTTCCACTTAAAATTAAATTTGCAGCAAATTTTACTAATATGAGCACCATTCTGTATCCATGCTCATAATGTACGTGTAAATATTGACAAAAGGTAGAAAAGATAACCTCTAATGATTCGTTATCAGAGATTAATATTGAATGTATAATTATATAGCTATCAATGTGACAATTAAATTGCTTACCATTACTCTGTCCGCTTGTAGTGACATCCTTTTTAAAGATTTTTGACTCCAAGACAGGTTTTTTAGGTCGAATAACCACGTATTTTGATTTAAGTCCATCAAGAACGTTGCTTTGATAATCACCAGATTCTTCAAATTCTATCTTCGACAGAAGCACATTTTTGGCTGATGAATATAATCTGCTATCCAATAATGTTGAAGTTTGTGATTCATCAGCCGTAAGAGACAAACGCAATGCGTTTGATACAGGGTCACAAATGGAAGCGGGCATTTTACCTCCAAAATTCACTTTACCTTTAAATTACAATCAAATTTCGATTTGACACATAGCTTCTGCTATTCTTACTAGTCCAATAATTTTGTCTCGAATACATTAAAACTGAAAAACTATTTCAACACGCATGTGAGTTGTTCTAAATCGTCATTTCACAAATCATATCACGATTCAAGAAATCACAATTAGGGATGGCGATCTGAAATCGATTAATCGAAGAATCGATTTTTCGAGCAGAAAATATCGATTTTTTAAATCGATATGAAGTACTGTGTCGATTCACTGAATCGATATATCACCCTTGAAAATCGACATTCGATTTTTTCTGTTTTGGTATAAACCATACAATTATTTGCATTTAGTTGAATGTGCCTGAATTATAAGAATGCTGCCGGTTAAAGAGTTAACTACTCATAAACTCGCGAGATGGCTGTATGTTTAGTATCCTTTACTCGCCTCTCTTTAATAAAAAAGTTACGTTTGTAGTCTTTGACTTTATGTATTTATAATCTGTGACGATTGATATTGCATTAGCGCCAACAATGCTAACTGCACAGCAGTTAGAATTTATAAAAGATCTTATAAATATATTGAGACCATTAGAAGTAATAACTAAAGAAATATCGGGAGAAGACTACGTTACAGCCAGTAAAATTATACCCATCGTGTCTTGTCTGACTGAAACATATAATACAATGAAAAATTCAACGGATATTGGTGTTAAAACAAGGACTTTAATTGTGGACGGCTTGAAGAAAAGATTTGGAAATGTTGAACAAGTTCATTTGTTAGCTGCTGCGACCATTTTAGATCCTAGATTTAAAAAAAATCATTTTACTGACCATGTAGCCTGTTCTCGAGCGATAAATAAAATAAACACTTCAATTTTGGATATTACACGACAATCACTTCCACAAAATAATAGTGAGGAAGTCGACGCAATAGAAAGCGCTGATAAGGATATGAAAAACGGAATATGGGATTTTCATAAGTTGCTTGTGAAAAAGCAACTCTCTTTATGCAATGCACTTGCACAGGAAAATCAAGGCTTAAATGAAGAATTCAAACATTATTTATCGCAGGCAGTTGTGCACCTGAAGTATGATCCTGTACTTTACTGGCAAGAACAAAAGAGCTCCATTTATCATCACGTTCACCCAATCGCCATGATGTATATGAGTATCGTTGGATCATCCGTTCCTTGTGAGCGCCTGTTTTCAATTGCTGGAAACATCGCAAGTGATGAGCGTAACCGCTTGGATCCCAAAAGGCTTGACAGACTGTTGTTTTTAAAAAGTTTAGATATTGAGCATTGGGAACTATAGTTCCCAGTTATAATTCCCAATGCTTAATATTTAAACTTTTAACTCTTACCTTATTTTTTACTTTTTTGCATTCAATAAAAACATTCAGTATATAAATACTTATTTTTTTTTTATAGTTGATCTTATAGTTTGATACGGTAATAAAAATAATTGTTATTTTTGAATTCCCTGATTTTATTGATAAGATATCGTTAATTGCAATATTAATCTTGTTTTTAGTAAAATTGATACAAATTTACATTGTAAACGCAAACTTGAAAAAAAGATCGATTTTTTAAGAATCGATTTTGTAGGCCTCGATTTTTTCGTGAATCGATTCATTAGACTACGATTCGAATCGATTTAAAAATCGATCTTTTTCGTAAAGAATCGCCATCCCTAATCACAATCACATTCAACACGGAAAAGGAAAAACGCACCGCTTCACAGAATACAGTAAGGGTTATACCCACAGACTTTAAATTTAGTTCATGTTTGAATAAATACTATTAATATTATGTTTACTACTAGCAGTTCGCTACGACTTCGCTCGTATTGTATAAAATTCAATTCAAAATAGTGTGTAATAAAAACTTACATATTATTAAAATCATGTATTATTAATTTACAAGCAACATATTTATTTTTGTAAAAATTTGGATAGATCCCTTATTTTAACATTCGATGCCTAATATTACTAAAATTGCAAAAAGACCTTATGGGATGTTTTATCTTATAATAAATCACAACCCATAATTAACTTTGTTCATTGGTTTATTCACAAAACAAGAGGAATTAATTTATATTCTTATATAAAAGCCCATGGAAAAATTATCATATCTCACTCCTCTGAAGTCTGTCTTGAGTGACATTCGTTTTCCTCTTTTTATTAACCGCCGGTATTTGTGTTGCCACATACATCAAAATATGAAAGAAAGTACTACACAACGCTACACCACCCCCCTACGGAGACAGAAAAACTAAGGCGAAAAATTAAAGTATATAACAATAAAATAAAAAAAACTTAAAATATTTGACATTACAAAGAAAACTTAATATTTACAAATCTAACCTAGTCTTAAATCTAACCGTTCTGCCTGACCTGGTAACAACAGGATTAGGGGCAGAAACTGGAGGAATATTTTCCACAGTAGGCGAGAGTAATGACGGCAAAGCAGGACCAGCGGGTACAAAGCTAGGTGTGCGAGCTGAAGGAAAAAAGATGGTAGAGAGCTCTGGATCAGACTCTTGGGACTTTAAAAGAGCTTCAAAATCTTGTTCCATTGAAATTGCCTCTATTCGCGACATAGCGTCAGCTACCACATTTTCTTTACCAATTACGTGTTTGATATCGGTCGTAAATTGCGAAATGAATGAAAACTGGTTGAGCTGTGCGGGAGCCAATTTCTCTCGACGCTGTACGAAAGCGTACAGCAATGGTTTGTGGTCTGTAAAAATGGTTGCATGTTGCACCTCGAGAATGTGACGGAAATGCTGTACACTTTCGTACACCGCCAGAAGTTCGCGATGGTAGGCAGGCCACTGCGACTGTTTGGGAGTCAGTTTCTTGCTGAAAAATGACAGAGGGCACCATTGTCCATTGATCAACTGCTGTAAACAGGCGCCGATGTGCATGCTAGAAGCATCTGTAAAAAGACCCAAAGGTGCATCATTTACTGGATGTGTAAGTAGCGTGGCGTCTGATAAACTTTTCTTGCAGTCTTCGAAAACTCTCAACAGCTCGGGCGTCCATGGATACGGTTTGGAGCCTTTGCCATTGATCTCGACTAAAGCGTCTACTAACTGCGCTTGAAACTTGGCGGCATGAGGGATGAAACGGCGATAAAAATTAATCATACCGAGAAAACGCCTCACGCCTTGCACAGTGTCAGGAGGGGGAAAATCTAATAGCTTTTGAACGCGGTCCAGAGGAGGCCGCGTACCATTAGCGTTAATGAGATATCCGAGAAATACAACCTCGCTGGCACCAAGAATGCACTTAGATGGATTGATCACCACCCCGTAATCTTGTAGGCGCTTAAAAAGGACGCGCAGATGCTCTCTGTGGCTGCTCTCGTCCACTGAAAAAACAAGCACGTCATCGATATAAGGAAAGCAGAAATCGAGACCCCGCGTGACCTCGTCGATAAAACGCTGGAAGGTTTGGCCAGCATTGCGCAGCCCAAAGGTCATGAAAGGAAACTCGAAGAGGCCAAACGGGGTAACGATGGCGGTCTTCGCGATATCTTCTTCAAAAACGGGAATTTGATGGTACGCTTTCACTAAGTCAATAGTGCTGAAAATAGTAGCTCCAGCGAGGCTGCAGGCGAAATCATTGATATGACGAACGGGGTATCTATCTGGTATGGTCCTAGCGTTTAATGCGCGATAATCGCCACAAGGACGCCATGTGTTGTCTTTTTTGGGTGTCATGTGCAATGGTGACGACCAAGCGCTTTTAGAGGGTCTTGCTGTGCCGCATTGAACCATGTCTTCAAATTCTTTTTTGGCAGCAGTAAGTTTTTGAGGTGCCAGGCGACGGGGACGACACGACACAGGAGGACCATCAATAGTTTTAATATAATGCACGGTGCTGTGCTTGATGATTCTAGGTAGACCAGGTGGACGCGTGACATCAGGAAACTCAGTAAGTATGTGTGTTAAACTAGAGTTATTAGAAATAACGGTCTTGACACTGGATTGACTGGAGGATGCAATGGAAGTGGGGATAGATAACCCAGTGCTACCATCTAAGAGACATTTGCTTCGGCAGTCCGGTAATAAATTATAATGACTTAAAAAATCGGAGCCGATAATCGGTGTGTCAACATCCGCAATAACAAAATTCCAGTGGAAATCCCTGCGTAAACCTAGGTTAAGATGCAAAGATATGTTGCCATAGGTTTTAATAGAACTCCCATTCGCAGCGCTTAGATCAAAATCTGCAGAAGCACGACGGTTTTTTGCAAGACGCTTAGGAAAACAACAGAGATCCGAGCCAGTATCCACTAGATACTGGAGTTTCGAATGTTTATCTGTAACAAAAATACGGCGGCTTTGATGAGCACAATCAGTCGCCGCGTCTACTGACTGTGTTTCCTGTTTTCCAACGGCGAGGTGTCGGGTTGCCAGTTACAGGGTTTGGTACATTTGGTTGCCCTGCTATTGAACCTTCTATGGTACCAACACATATCTGGATTTCTAGGTGAGGCACCGCGAGAACGCTGTCTAGATATTGATTTGCTGCGTGAGCGACCGCGAGGATGCGAGTTGGTAAGAGATGCAACTTGCTTGCTTAAATCTTCCACTGTCTTTACTAAAGAATCCAGTACCGATGGTGCAGGCGCTGGCATCACACAGGAGTACACCTGGTGGCTGGGTCCTGATATCTCTGTGATCTTGTCTGCGAGGTCTGCTATTTTGTCCAGACTCAGTTCAGTTTGCGAAGCTAAAATAGCCTGAATATTTTGAGGAAGACGGCGCATCCAAAGCTGGTGCAAAATATTTTCATCTGTAAGGGTGTTACCCGCTAACGAACGCAGATGACGCAGAAACTGCGATGGTCGCCTGTCTCCAAGCTCCTCTACACTAATAAACCCGCTGTTCTCTCTGACATTGAAAGACGCCGAACTAACTCATCTACTTTTATACGTACTGACATTTACTAACTCATCTTTTACCTTTTTATACCGTTGGCCTATGGGTGGGGGTCTGGTAATGATATCCTCAATCTCCCCAGCTAACTTTTCGTCTAATCTACTTATTACATAATTATATTTGGTATTATCACCAACAATACCCGCTATATCAAACTGAGCTTCTACCTGCCCAAACCATACTGCTGGTTTGTCAGGCCAGAAAGGTGGTAACTTGACAGCTACCTTGCACACCGCTTGCTCTTCAGACTTGAGTGTTGATTCTGATGTAGATCCAATATCAGTCAGTTTCTGCTGAAGAGCTGCATTCTCCAGTGTCAGCTGTTGTAATCGCTGTTCTAATTCCCTATCAGCCATTATACCACACGACCAAGCAAGATGAAATAATAAAAAAAAAAAATTGTAGCTGTGAGAGAGGTGCAGTGGCAGATCACACGGTTAGTATACAGGTAAGCTAAACTGTAAACATATAAGTTGTCATATCAAATAGATATAAATATAACAATTAACAATATATGCACAATAATATAGTTGAAGCGTTTTGTAAATGCGACAAATGACTCGTGAAAGGAAAAACCATCCAGACGATCGCGCTGCTGGCGCACCTGGCCCTGGAGCGACACGATTGGGGGCCGCACCTCGTCGTTGCGCCCTCGTCGCTCGTGCTCAACAGGGAGTGCGAGTCCAAAAAAAAAGTGGTCATGTCACTTCGGAAAATTCACATCACGTCGGAAAATTCACATCACGTCGGAAAATTCACATCACGTCGGAAAATTCACATCACGTCGGGGTCACCAATTATGGGATGTTTTATCTTATAATAAATCACAACCCATAATTAACTTTGTTCATTGGTTTATTCACAAAACAAGAGTAATTAATTTATATTCTTATATAAAAGCCCATGGAAAAATTATCATATCTCACTCCTCTGAAGTCTGTCTTGAGTGACATTCGTTTTCCTCTTTTTATTAACCGCCGGTATTTGTGTTGCCACATACATCAAAATATGAAAGAAAGTACTACACAACGCTACAACCTTCAGCACTAGACACGCAAAATCGTCAAAATTAACTAAATTTCTGAGTATAGCTGTAGGACTTCTGCGGATCACAATTTTAATAATATACTTATTAAAATAATAAATTTTCAATTAAAGAAATTAGGAAGAATATGCATTCATTGAGTAGAATACATTAAGTAAGCTATACAAACTATTTGAAAGATCGATTCGTTCGAGCTCTATAAAACAGAAATTATACAAATACAATAGATTGTATTAGAATTCTATTATCATAATACTAAGCTTTATCGTCAAGTTTTTAACATCGAGTAGAATAACCGTTTTGTGTCAATTGACCCGAAAAAAACTATATTTGTTATTATGGACCTATTTCTTCTAAGTTTTGTCTGCTATAAAGATAATTAAAGTAATATACTTTAATTGTCTTCTTTAATAGTTACATATTGGATATCTGTGATTACAACGTAAACAAAGTATTCAATCGTCTGTTGATATTAATTCACAAAATTTTATTGACATTTGTAGTAAGTCAAAGTCAATTTATAAAAAATAAAAATCGCTAACCCTCATCGACATCGAGCAGCCCGTTAAATGAAATTATTCTCGGCTTTTTTGGTATAAATTATGCAAAACTAATTTTCTAATGAAAAATATATTATTGTGTAAATAATTAATAGTTCAGTTAATTACTTTACAGTAGTTAGTGAGCGCCGGTGTTAAACTGATCATGGCGAATCCGTCATCAGGCGTTGGTGAGTTTTAAACATTGTATTCACCTTAATGACTAGGTTAAAGAGGCTTCTATTGATAAAGCTTGTTGTTCCGATATTGCGTTATTAATTATTTTCGACTTTTTTTTTCCCAGTTGTGCCGAGAAATTTCCGTCTTCTAGAAGAACTTGAGCAAGGTCAGAAGGGAGTGGGCGATGGCACAATATCTTGGGGTCTGGAGAGCGATGACGATATGACCTTGACTCATTGGACTGGCATGATAATTGGGCCACCCAGGGTAAAAGCAATAATTAATTATAGGACCACACTTTATTGCTTTTTGCTAGTTAACTTAACTATAGACACATCTTATTGATTATTTTATTAATTTCAGACCCCCTATGAGAACAGAATGTATTCCTTAAAGGTTGAATGTGGAACTAGATATCCTGATGAGCCACCTACGGCTCGTTTTATTTCTAGGATCAACATGAATTGTGTCAACAGTCAGACTGGACTTGTAAGTGGTTTTTTTAAACAAATATGAGATAAATATATTATATTTTTAACAATGTTTCTTGTATCAGGTGGATAATAGGCAAGTTCCAATCCTTGCAAGATGGCAGCGTGATTATACTATCAAGACAGTGCTCCAAGAACTGAGACGTCTCATGACTCTTAAGGAAAACATGAAGCTTTCACAGCCACCAGAGGGTAGCACTTTTTAAAGATTCCCTCATTATGTTGCCCAATCTACTATATAGTCTTACTATATCTTAACCTCAGATTTATTTCTTAAATAATTGCATAATTTTTTATCTTATTCTATTAAGCCTAAGTTTAATCTTTGTCATTTATTTTTAATTCCAGCTTCTTCCATAATGCATTTAATGAAAAAAATTAATCATTAATTTATTAATGTAGATTGGGTTGTTTATTTGTAAGAACACTTACGCAACTGCAATCATTTTAGAGGGTATCATACCTATTGAATCTTACATTACACAAATTATTGTTACTGTGGCCTTTGAAAGTCAAACTTGCTTTTGTATATTAAGAGTTGTAACCAAATGGTGATTCTTTTAAAATGCTCGTATTTATGAACTGCATCCTTCCTAAATTCTCAATGTTTCACACATATTTTAAGATAGTCATAAACTTGGATAACAAAACAATGGAGGGTTATTAAATATTAAATGTCATTATTTTCAAGTGTAAAATATTTTAGGAAATTTTTATTCCTTAGGCACATAAGGTAAATAGTAATATTGATTCAATATAAGGCTTGCATATCTATTTGCAATTTAAATTTATAACAATGCAAATAATGCAGTTATACAGCTGTAACTGCACTTTGTATTGAGCTTTGTATTGTCAAAGTGTGGTAGTCTCCGAGTACCCTGTGCGTGAATTTATTGTTTTAAAACCAAATGCTAAGTCAAATTGTTTCATAGCATTAATGTTTTTACCAATGTATAACAAGCAAAGGTAAATAAATCAAATAATACTGTCATTGTGATTATTTTTTATAACTAAAATACCATTTTATCATAGTAAAACTTTGTTCTAAGTAAGTACATCTGGAGGAAATCCTGTCTTACCTCTTTTCATTACAGCATAAACAGTAAAAGCAAAAATGAACTAATGTTAGTTGCGAAGTAGTACAAAAAAATCGCTAATCTAGGCAATTTTTGAAAAAAAAAAAAAATACGTCAACTGAAGTATTCGGGAATCAATCTCAAATCTAAACGCAATAAAAATACATTGACTATAGAACATAATATTTATTTGCTTAATACACCATACAAAAACAAATTTATAATTGTAACTAAATAGTACAAAATTTATTAGGATATTAATTTTACATACAGAAGATTGCATAAGTTAATACTAAATATCGACACTTATCAATAGTGTTCTATAGTATTTAAGTAGATCTAGGACTACGTAGGAGTATTGAGAAGGCGTACAGTTGCAGCGTAATCAGAAATCTGTTAACTTGTCATTTCAGATTATCGTTAAACCCTCAGTCTAACAAAATCTGTATTTAAGACTTGGTACTACAATCGAAACAGTAAGACAGTACAAAATAAATGCTTTCAAAGTTTTTTCATGTAGTTTTGATAGGTTATCGGATTTAAATGTCCATACATTTGCCTTGATGTAAAAATAAGCTACAGTTAAATCAGTCAGCGTTATTTGTTTAAAATTATGCAAAACAAAAGCAACGTTCGACCATATTCTTCAATACGTATAAGGTAATCACATCGTATAGGCACATTCAGGTACAATGTTAGCATAAGTATGCTTATTATTGCTTTAATGTTATATGCAGATGAAAAACAATGCACTTAATAATTTAGCAAAAACACCCCGAATAAAACGTTGCACGGCGTTTTAGGTGTAGGTGTGCTTTATTCAATTACATAAATATGTATATTAAAAAATGTCTCACCAGCTACATATACATCGAATGCAATTCTATATATTATGTGAGAATATCAAATTACGCTAGGATGGCGTTACATACAATAAATCGATACTACGTACGAAGATTATTTTGATTTAAACTAAGTTACTTACATCATAAACCTATTGCTGAGATATTTCCCCACATATCTAACATTAATTTTTAATAGAAAAGTAAATACTATGTTATACATGTGCTTTTATGTAAATGATAGAACCATACATATAATCTATGTATTTAAAAAAAAGATGAATCAATTTCGTAGAAAAAAATACATTGGCACATAATGTAGGTAATATTATTCTCCATACACTATTTATTCTTTGGTCTTATAATTACTGACGACAGAAAAAACATCGCACCATAAAATAAAATATCAATCCAGACCGAACGAAAATACACACTGACAAAATAAAGCTTAATAATATAAAATTTTTAATAGACTATTTATTTACAACAATTTAAAAATATGTACATATATATTCAAATACAACTTTTAACATTAATAATGATATTCTACAAAATTAACAAAGGGTCAGGATACTTCATACACAGTACAAGGACGAAAATTGTATAATCACTATTTTTAAACTACGCAGCGTTTAAAAAACGATTAAATAATCTGAGAAATGCGTAAAAATGTGAGTTCCGTTAAACAAATTTGCTATGTCTATTTAGTAGAAATAAAATAGAAAAAACGCGCCAAAATTATAATATGTAGAATTAATATCATAAAAAGCTTATGAACGCAGCATGAAAACAACAAAAATGATCATTTTTTTCAAAAATGAAAACAGACGAGATATATTGGGATACATTTTGAAATACGGGATATACTCGTACCGGATTATATTAATTTCTATTTCTTGTATATGTTATACACTGTATCAATATTTTAGTACGAACTGATTATTACCGCTTTGCCAGAAGTGCTAACACGAAAATTTTGGTTATTTTAACAACATTGCATAGATCAGAGTAAACGCAATTTTCAAAACACCCTGTGGACTTATGGTTATGGTTTTTTGTATATTGCATTAAAAAATCTCATCGGAACTGCGATTATAAATATTTATCGTAAATTCAAGAGGCCTTAAATAAGTTACACATCTATATAAATTAATAATTTCCTTTTAAGCTCAATGTACGTAACAAAATACGAAACTGTCTTTGACCATAGACAATTTTTTAATAATCCACATAGCGTATGTATACTATGGTGTGACAATAATGGCCCCATTAAAAAAAAGTTTTGTAATTGAATTCGGAACCAGCACGTATTCCGCACAGACTATAAATGTTTCTAAAATGTAAGCTACGTGTACAGTAATTAAAAATTTAGTATTTCAAACTCGGAAGTCTGCTAACAGTCTTTCAGATTCTGTCTCTTTCTTTCACGAAGAGATAAGTATGCTGTTTTCAGTTCCTATCAATGATTAAGATGGTACAACGATGGCACGCTACATAAGAATTCATATTTTATTTATTTTTTGGTGAAAACAAAACCGAAAATTATTGTTTAAAAATGTCATATGTGTTAACACGTGTAATATCGGATTCAACCTTCTAAATAGAAATAAGAAAACGTGTTTAAGGGCGAATTCATTTCTGATACCACTTAAACTACCTAATAGCACGCATCTACTCCTACCAATATACAAACACCTTAATTATTAAAAATTAATTACTTTATTCATGACTTCTCTCAATACACAAATAGTTATGGGTTACTAGTTTCTTCCGTATGGTGAATATACTGGGTGACTTTATGCTTCACAAAACCCGCAGAGATCGAGTGCGTACATAGTACAACGTTTTCTTGTTTCGCTTCTCTACATATTTCTATTCTATTTTCACGTAGGTATTTTTCGAGTCGGGTCGAGGTTCGTAGTTTAACTGTTAGTAGAAACTTCGAGCCCGCATATTACCAAAGCTATTTTTAAACAGTTGTGTATTGAGGGAATATCTGACAAATTATCGATGGGGCATAGCGAATTTAATGTATCTACACTAATTTCCTACTTTTCAATCATCACCTGTGGTGATAAAAAAATCTATTACATTTAACATTTATATAACTCTAACTACACGAATAAACGTTATTATGAAATTTACGTATATTACGAATATATTATGTATTTAAACAATAAAAATTTATAGAAAAATCTCGAAATTATATTGTGCATTAACAAATTTTCTTTATTATATCTTGTTCTAAATTGCGTACATTAAACAATTCAAAATCTTAATAACAGTATAATATCTCACAAATACTTTTACTGAAACGAAAGAGACAGTTTTAGGTTGACAATACTATGTAGATGAATATACCGGGAGTTCTATGATAAGAAGCAAAGCACTTACAAAATGTTACAAAAATTACAAAATATGGTTTACAATCCTTTTGCAAACCAGAGATTCTATTACAAATAACTGTTATATTGAAGACATAAGCAATAAACTCTAAGACATAGAGCCATAACGATTGAAAATCAAATCTTTTTATTATGGTGATATTTAGAAATGAAATTTTTCGCTAAGTGTGATTCCCATACGTCAAAAAACGTTCCGATTTTGAATATCGGGAGTCATTGAGTATCTTACATTAAGAATCGACGTAATGGTACACGAAAAATGATATATTTTTACTTTCATAGCTAAACATCGAATAAAAATATGGGTCTTAGAAATTCATTTACTTTAGTGTAAAAAAATGGTTAAAACTCGGTAATTTGATCAAATTAGACGAGTAATTTGCGTAGCATGGTGTTGGGTATATTGAAACTTTAGACTATAATATAAATATTGAAAGACTGTGAATGATAATTTAACAATGAATTAATGGAACCAAGAACTAACTAAACGGTGGGTTTGTGTATGATAAATAATAAATAGATGGGTATGAATCAATGATTAGGCTAGATTTTTTTTTAAAGATTTCTAATGTCAGATGCAAATAGTGTGTGTGTTTAAGTGTGTTAAAAAATGAACTACCGATGGTAATATATTATAGAATCGAGAATTATCGCTAAATCTTGGCTAGGGGACATTCAAAAGTAGATGGAGGGTAAAGTCAGTGGGACAATTGTTTGATTGGAGAAGAAGGTATTTCGTAGATCACCTTCAGGAATTGGAGATGTTACAGTTTAAAGAAAACACTTTTTACCGGATTGAAGTCATGTATTATTATAAATTTACAATTATTTTACATAATTTTAAATTAAACCGACGTTTCGCGTGCTTTACAGCGTGGGTGGTCACGGTGACCGAGGAAACGTCGGTAAAATATAAAATAATTGTAAATTTATAATAATACATAACTTCAATCCGGTAAAAAAGTGTTTTCTTTAAATGTGTAAAGGTTATGTCAATAAAGGACAATACTATGTTACAGTTTGTCAAATATATTTTTGACATACGTAAGTCATACTTAACGATAAATCTCGACTCTGAATCTTCCTTTAAAATCAAAGGAAAATTAAGAATTTTGTAGAGTTGTCTATGGTAGAGCAAGTCAACATTTAAGTATGTGTAGAATAGTATGGCGTGTTGTGTGTAATGTGCTATATGAATACTTGTAGGCTAGCAGAGGGCATGGAGACGTCTAGCGGCCGGGGAAGGCCTTGCTGCTGCAAGAAGTCTAAGAAAGGGCCTCCCACAGAGTGCTACCAATCCCACCCCGCCCCATCTGGCCCCGCTTGCTTCCTCCACCTATTTATAATTGGATGATTACGGATAACTTAGTGTAAAATTGTACCATTTAAATTGCATCAATTAGAATAAATTTATGTTTATATTTCACACTTGGTTTCCAGCGGGAAAATAATAATTTTTTAATGTTTCTTGATACCCAATGAATAAGCCTTCTTAACCGAAACATTTACTATGTTTTTTGATACTCATACAATTTATATCACAATCTACTTTATTTAAAAAAAAATCAGTGGCGCTACAACCTCATGATCATTTTTAAATAAGGCAAGTAGGTGATTAGCCTCCTGTGCCTGACACACGCCGTCGACTTTTTGGCTCTAAAACATGTCGGTTTCCTCACGATATTTTCCTCTACCATTCGAGCAAATGTTAAATGCGCACACAGAAAGAAAGTCCATTGGTGCACAGCCGGGGATCGAACCTACGACCTCAGGGATGAGGGTCACCCGCTGAAGCCACTAGGCCAACACTGCTCTATTTTTAATATATATATCAATCCAGTTTATATATTACCTCAGCAATCCGGTTAAGAGACCGCGACTCCCGTAGGCGACTTTCCTTCCTGGCGGCTCGTCGCCGTCTACCGGCCGAGTTGCCTCCCCCCCGCGCGTCCCCCCCACCTCCGCTGCCACCACTTCCACCCCCGCCGCTAGTTGACCCGCTACGTTCTACGCTGCTGCCGCCTGCTAAATAAATAAAGTTAAGAATTTAATTCCAACGAATAATTTATTTTCGCATTGCATTCCATCAACAATTCATGTATTGACTGAAATGTTAGTACTGATGTAGTTTTTGAAAGGTATGTAACAATAAAATCGACATGGTGTCTAGTAAATTCAAATTCAAAAATCATTTATTCACGTAGGTAACACAATGTACACTTGTGATTCGTCGTTAAAGAAATACATATTAATGCCTCTAATTTTACATTTACTGCCAGTTATCAAATCAAGTACCTATTCGAACATATGTTGTGAATAAACTCAGTGTAAACTCTTTATAACGTCATTCGTTATAACGATAACTCCTCTATAACGTAAAAAATTAGTTATACTTGGTATAACACAAAACCCATACATTTATACTCTCTTTATAACGCAACCGCCATTCTCTATTACGAAGATATATTTTCATATTTAGACATCAACAACATATCAACATATCTTGTTAAAATATTCATAAATAATTTAGTATCAATAACACGTAGGAAAGTATGAGATAAAGAGACAATTCAAAAACTAGTTTTTCTTTAATTCTACTGATTTTTTTAAAATTGTAATCGCACGGATGGATTTTATGTTAGAATTAAATATAGCACTGTACTGAATTACACATGGCTAATGTTAAAATTGTAATGGTGAAAGAACTTTTGAAATCGGTCAAGCAGTTTTAGAGTTTTTTAGTTACCAACATACAAACGTTTTCTTTCTATATTAGTATAGAAGTATATATATATAAATAGGTGATCAGCCTTCTGTGCATGACACACTTCACAGTTGAAAGCACTACTCCCATATAGAGAAAATAAATTTGCTCACTAGCATGTGCGCTATGCGTCCTTGCTGGTCGCGCCCCTCTCTCCTGACTATCACTAGAGTCGTCATGGGAGTCCCGTCGCGGGCGCTCCACCAATGGTTCCACGTGCTCTGGAGCCCTCTTCTTTTTCTCCGAGTCGTCGTCAGAGAGGTCTGACGATGAACAGGAGCCTGTTCGAGGTCGTCTTCGGCGACATTCAATGCGTTGCCTTCTTGCGGGAGGTGGTGCCGGTGGAGCCCTGGCGGCACTTTCCACCACTGACACCGTATCTTGTGCTATACTAAGACGAGCGGTTTTCACACCGTCGTCTAGATTCACCTAAAAGTAGGTAACGTATGTATTTCCATTTTCTTAAAATGGCCAATTTCTTCTATTTTGGCCTATCAGTAAATATTCGGCGTTTTACGTTATAAACAGTTAAACAACAGAAAGCTATAATGAAATAGGAATGGTGACAGAACAATTTCAATATATTAAACTTTACCATTAAATTATTTTAATGCAGTTATAATAATTTATATATTTAAATGTATGAAAAGTGAATAAATATGATTACAATTGGTATTCAGAACATAAAAAAAACTTTTGAACAGATAAGTCATCGACATCGATATGTAATCTATTATTAATTGTAAAAAAGATTTTAAAAATCCATAATAATCAGCATTACCTTAGTAAGATTATCAGCAAGCTGCGCAGGTCTAGCTAACTGCAGACGACCTTCAGAGCGAGAGCCGCGTCGTGAGTCCTGCGCACGCGCCGGTCCGCACACCGATGTCTCTTCATCGTCATCCTCTTCGCGGACTATACTGCACTTGCGGGACCTCTGTAACATAAACCATTTATTATTAAAATAAACACCAGTAGTATACATAATCAGATGAGAAAAGTAAATCTCTTAAATCTATACCTAACGCGGTCTCTAGAAGCACAGGTTCGATATTTTTTTTGTTCTTGTCAGACATTCTGGGTATACGGTACAAAAAAAAAGGAGACAATGATCAATAGGAGCGGGGCATAAAAATTTAACCTAACAACATATCCAATTGTGGAAATATCAAACATTTTCATAATAAAAATCATGTATTATGGAGATATAAAAATAAAGAATTGAATCGATGAAGAAATGTATGTTTATTATTATGTTCAAGTTTTCACAATTCAATCTTATAATCATGTAACTCACACATGGACTTATAATGGTCTGAATTAAATGATTTTAATTTTATTTTTTTCATAAAAAAATTTTTGTTGGAAAAATAACAAAAAATAATATTTGCCACTTTTATAATTTGTTGAGCTTTTGTGTGTATAAAATATAAGATCAATCACCCCTTTTATAATAAAACTAAGATAAAACAGACCCGTGTATACCACCTCCTTTAGGTGGTCTTTACTACAACCCCATATCAGTGATCAGTCACCACTCCACGGAGTCGTGCCCAAATTTATTATTGTATTACAATTTATTGCTTTTACGTTATAAAGGTAAGGTTCGTTGTAAAATTAAGAAGAATATTTTTTTAAAGACAGACGCGTCGCTTGATTTAACAGCGTTTCTAGATCAATAGCACGCGATGTAGATCCAAGAGGTTTATAGCGTAGACCACGAGACTAAAGATAAAACATTTTAAATACTTTTTATAAACATTAATATATTAAGGTTGTGCGCATGACGACGTGCGCATAATGAAGCCATTATATTTTATTTTTCTACGTAGACAACTTTCCGGTGTATACTATTTGTATATCTTAAATCTAAAGCTAAAATTCTCTTTGAAAGAAAATCTTCCTAATCCCTTTAAAAATCGTGTAGGTACTGCGAAAAAAACTGCGTCATCATCTTCCAAGTTTAGGCCCCTGAGATGTTCTTTTAACCGCAGAAACAAATAAATCACTAGTAGTTAAGTTTGATGGGTTTGGAAGATGTTGCATCAATTCGAAACCATCTTCATGAAAGGCAACCATCGAAACTCTGGACTTGCGCTTCTTAGTGAAACTAAACAACTTTAGCGAGATTGCCAGGGCGTTGCTAGCGTATTTCCTCAAACAACGCTGTTATTGTCTGCGGACAAAGTCCCTGTAATAGTAGCTTCATGTTTGAGGTATTCGATCATTACCACCCCTTGGCTGTCCCAGAACACAGTCCATAATCTTATCGCCGAATGGAATCGCTTTAAATTTTAGAGTAGTTTGGAGATGACGGTCTCTTCCATTCGTGGACAAATTTCTTTTCGTGGTCAAAATGGTTAATGCCTGTATCGTCAATACAGTCAAAATCTATTATAACGACATCGAGGGGACTACTCATATTTGGTCGTAAAAACCGATAGTCGTAACAGCCGATGACGTTGTTATTAGGTACCTAATACAATAGAATTCAGCCGGGACCTTTGATTTGGTCTATATAACCGGTATGTTTTTCTTTCTTTCTAAGGAGAATATATAATAGCATTATCACTTTATTGAACACCCCTCGTATGAATTTTTATTCATTTAAATTCCATCCAAACAATTGCCTAATTGGATCATATAAATAAATTAACACTATAAAGTGTTTGTTTAGTCACTAGATGCAGGCGTCCCGTGCTTTGGAATCGTCAATCAAAACAAATCGAGGTTATACATTTTGTTAAAAAGGAATTTGTTATACTTGAATTTAAAAATACCACCACTGATGTACACTGGCAAAGCTTTTATTTGAATGATTGATTAACGATTTTCTTGTCAAGTTTAGTAAATAAGGACAAAGCCACAAACGGAATTTAAACAATCGAGATTTATTTAAGAAAGTAAAATTTCAGAAGTTTTAAATCTGCTGAATGGACCATGGGTTAATACACACCGGAGGAGCATCCTGTGGCGTCCGCGGCGCAGAAGGCAATTGAGGTGGGGCGAGTAGGCCACGCCCACGAGACACGCCCAGTGCTTCAGGTCGCCGGACATTTTGCCTCGCTTCTTGCCTATAACGGGTTTATTTCAAACAATTAACATCTAATTAAAAAACATCTAGTTTTGTATTAGAAAATTAGTAACTCTTGAACAATAACATAAATTATAAATAAATATTTAATAAATCAGTGGCGCTAAAACCCTTTTTTAGGTCTGGGCCTTAGATTAGGTGTTTCATGATCAATTTTAAATCTAATAGGCAAGTAGGTGATCAGCCTCCTGTGCCCGATTCACGACTTTTTACGTCTGAGGCAAGCCGGTTCCTCACGATGTTTTTCTTCACCGTTCGAGCATGCGCTCATAGAACGAAAGTCCATTGGCGCACAGCAGGGGTTCGAACCTACAACCTCAGGGATGAGAGTAGCACGTTGAAGCCACTAGGTCAATTCTGCTCTAAATATTCAATGAATATTACAATTTTTTTTTACAAAAATATAATTTATCTTATATAGATGTATATAAACTAGCTCCTAAAAAAATTATTTTGTTTAGTTAGTGGCACAAGCTATTCTATGTAGTTAAATATAAACCAGTAATTGTTTAAAACCAGCAAATTCTATGATGTTATATATATATAAAATAAATAACATCATAGAATTTGCTGGTATATAAAATATATATAATAGCATTTTTATAAAAATCTAATATATAAAATTCTCGTGTCGCTGTGTTTGTGGTTAAACTCCTCCGAAACGGCTCGACCGATTCTCATGAAATTTTGTGTACATATTGGGTATGTCTGAGAATCGGACAACATCTATTTTTCATCCCCCTAAATGTTAAGGGTAGTACCACCCATAAATATTTTTTTTATCATATGATATTTTTTTCTGTTTTTATTTTTTTATGATACAACATTAAAAAATATATACAACCCCCAATTTTCACCCCTCTACGATCAACCCCTATTTTTTTATTATAAATGATATACATGGCAAAACGACGTTTGCCCGGTCAGCTAGTAAATATATATAAAATTAGTTCTTAAAATTACCTTTTCGATCTAAGTTGTCTCTCGGCAAGCAGGTAATATGTAGCAGTTATGTGATTGTATTCATTTTTTTCTAATTCCTCTATAATTCCTTCCTTTGATGCTATATCTCCATCTACCATTATTTGAATGATGGATTGACGATCTTCTTCAGTCAAATCCTGTTTTGTAACTAAAGGAGCATCAAAGTCTTCTACTGTCACTCCTTCACCAACGGTTACCCAGGGATCAGCGGCAATTTCTGATAAGGTAGCTCGTTTTTCTGGCTCTCTAACTAACATTCTTCCTATTAACCTAAAATTAAAAATGTAATTTTTTTTTCAGTTTAATTTTTTCTGTTATATAGCTAAAGCTGTAACTGTTCCAGCCTAACATGATTTCTCTTCCTCAATTTAAAATCTGCTATTTATTGTCTTTAAAGTATTGTTTATTAAAGTTGAATCTATTAAGTCACTTATTTTATTTAAACTTCTTAGTTGTATCAAGTTAGATACTTCCATAATAATGATGAGTCAAAAACAAATATTGTTTCACTGAGAAACAAAACTAGGAGCTCCATCCATCATAGATTCTTTCAATAATTGACGACTCATTGGTCTAGTGGTTAGTACCCCTGACTGCGAATCTGTGGGTCCCGGGTTCGATCCCCGGCTGAGATGAACATTGATGTGATGAGCATTTGGTGTTGTGCTTGTGCTTTGGTGTTGTGTAAGTCTTGGGTGTTTAAATATGTGTTTATATGTCTATCTATCTATATGTATGTACATCCGTTGCCTAGTACCCATAACACAAGCTTCACCAGCTTAGCAAGGGACTAGGTCAATTAGTGTGAATTGTCTTTACAAACATACCCCAATGGGGCACAATTTCAGAACTCTAAAATACATTAAGTATAAAAGTATAGTAAAGGTAGTGAAGGCACATTTATGTATCTATTTCATTATTAACTTTAAAGGCAAGGTAGCGATCAGCCTACAGAGATATGAAAGCATTATGCCTAATTAGACATTATCTTACAGCATTACATTACCTTTTACATGAGTTTGAGATATTCGGTGGTATAGTATATTTACAGTCCATTATCATAGTCAAAGTTTCACTATCGTTAGCTTCTTGGAATGGTGCTTGACCACATACCAACATGTAAAGAATAACACCAAGTGACCACACGTCTACTGCAGGTGCATCATAAGAATCTCCAAGCAGTATTTCTGGGGCTGAATAAGCTAAAGAACCACAGGAAGTTTCTAGTTTTTGTCCTGGACAAAACTTATTACTAAAACCAAAATCAGTCAATTTCACTACACCTAACTTTTCAAAAAACACTACATTCTCAGGCTTCAAATCCCGATGCACAACATGTAATCTGAAAATAATAATATAATAAATGTACAATCACAAAAGAAAAATTTAAGTAAACAGTTTTATGTCTTACCTATGGCAATATGAGATTGCACGAACAATTTGGCGAAAGTAGTCACGAGCAAGAGATTCTGATAAACCAGATTCATGCCTCATGATATAGTCATATAAATCTCCTCCGTCACCTAGCTCTAATATCAAATAAAGTTTGGTTTGTGTGTCTATTACTTCGTAGAGCCTTACAACATTTGGATGCTGTACTAATTTCATACATCGAACCTGTAATTCAAGGTTTATTTGACATCTAAGATTCACATAAACTGTTATGGACCAAAAATCAGCCCCAATTATATATTTGATTCAATTGTCAAGTTGCACCATTTCTCTTACCTAACAAGACATAATAATAATAATCATAATCATAATAACGTGATAGCTCACCTCCTGAAATAAATGTGATTTTGAAACTTCATCCAACTTGCTCTTATCTATAACTTTTACAGCCACTTTCTCCCCAGTGAATACGTGTCTGGCTAACTTCACCACAGCAAAATGACCAGATCCTAGAGTATCCAGCAAGTCATATAATCCAGCAATTTTGGCATCGTAAGAACCAACTCCACCACCAACAATACCTCCAGTGTTATTCATATTTAGGTGTTTTCTGTAATACAGAAAATGAGTATCTAAGATGAATTATTTGGTTACATCTTTTTTGTTTACAAAAATAACACTGATAAATAATTATGTCTCTTTCGAAAGAGGTTGGTTGAAATGATAAAATAAATATTGATTAACGCAGTGTTTAATAATTTCAGATAAGTCTTTCAAATATGACTATTGACTACTTACGTGATAAATATATATTTTAAAAACTATTCATAGATCATTTACATTGAAATAAACGCAGAGCTTATGTTTGAAAACTGTAAAGGTAGTTTCAATTTAACACCACAGTAAGTAATAAATGCATTACGAAAATTATATATCATTGCATTTGTTTCAAATTTTTACTAGCTGAACTCCGAATGCAAAAAGATAACTTAAACCTATATTTCGATAGCAAACTATTTCGCCATTTCTTATTTCTCAAAATGAAAATTAAAAACACAGATAATTTATTAACTGTTTACTCTATTCAGAAATCACAACTCACAATTTTATATGACTTAATATTCTGTGTAATATCATTTATAATTTCTGTAGTAATAATTCATAGACAAAACCTATTGATAATCGATAGAACTAAAATATATCTTTATATATATAATTCTTCTGTGAGTGTGTATGTCACTGAACTTCTCTCAAACGACTGGACCCATTTTGATGAAATTTTTTGTGTCTGTTCAAGGGGATCTGGGAATGGTTTAGATTCACAAATCAGCCCGCCAGATGGCGCTGCAGTCGGTACTTTCATACTTTGCTTTGCTAATTGCTTGAAATTCATGCAGGACAACGTATGTCGGGTCCACTAGTTATATATATAACTAGCAAACTCGGCGAACTCCGTTTCGCCACCAGATGGCTTCGTTTTATGTAACATTTCGTTTGGTGATCCCGCTTTTCTGTTGAAATTTTTCCTGAATTTTCTTTGCTATAAGCCTCACGGAGCCCGAGACCTTTCCAACGAATGCAAAACCGTGGAAATCGGTTGGTGTGTTCTGGAGTTATAGCGTCAGGAAGGAAAACCCGACTTATTTTTATATAGTAGATTAAATACAGCACATTATAATTTATGAGAAAAAAACAAAATAATATTGATTTGTTGACTTTATGTTTAGAGTTTTTGTACTAATTAAATAGAACAAAAACATGTGTTGTAAAAAAGAGGCTGTGTAGAAATCAAACGTCTGGATGTCGATTTAAAGTCTATGCAGGGTTAATATGTGTTAGTGGGACTAATATAGATTAAGGAAAACAAAAACATATTATATAAACTTACATCCTAGCTTCAATGCAAAAAAAGTTTAAAGCCTATGATCGACGGGCGAGTAAGACCGTGGTTTTAAATACCGACGAACCTGGCTCGCGGCTCGTTGGTGCTGATCGATTAGCAAGCAAAACAGTCGCAAACATGTCTTGTTCCGAGTCTGCAGCCTTGTGTTATCTCGCCATAGGATCAATAAATTTTATGTTTTAATTTTTTTTTTTGTATTTTTTATTTATTTTAATTTTTAATGAATATTTTTTATTAATATCGGTTATATCCGAGTTTGGTTCATATTTTTTTGCAATATCCACGAGTTTATTATATGCTGCAAGCCTATTTACTTTGTTTTTATACTCGCTTGATTTAGTTTGCCATAAACAGGGACAGTCTCGAAAGACATTTATAAATTGTATTATAAAATCGTGGCTGCAAGTACGAAGATCCATTATTGTGGCACAGACTGAGCACGCACGAAAAATAAGGTCATAAAGAAGTTTCACTTCTTACGTGTGTACACCTAGTACACGCACACATTTTTATTAGTATTACTATCATTGTTATCGTTATTATATATTTTTGTTACTAATGGCTTCGAATCTCTTCGGATCAACCGTGGTAGGGACAAGAAAAAGATGGCGCGTAACTAAAAATGTGTGTAAATATTTTTCCAACGCCGATAAAGAAGTTTGTCTTCAAAAAGCAACATGGCGCGTAACCTGCTACAAAATTTCTCCCATACGTCGATAAAGAACTCTTCAAAAGATGGTGCGTAACGGAAAAATGTGACGCGTAACGAAAAAATGTTACACAAAGTTTTTTTCCAACCCCGATAAACAAGTTTCACTTCAAAAAAAAAATTAATTTCTTGTCTGGAAGAAAAATTATTATCTGTTTTTATGATGCAAACAAAGTGTTTATTATTATTCTCCATCGATTTATTTTTATTGAACCTTACGATTGTATCAAATGCGCATGCATTTGAGAACGAGATCCTTTTTTTTTTTTAATGTTATGGCAATAGTTTTGACTTTATGCCAATTTCAAGTAAAAAAACGAGATCCTTCCAGCTGATAGTTTTTTTTAATTTTGACCACTAGTCTATGGTAAGCCGGAGCTCGAAACCCGCCGGGAAGTGGGAACCGGTACATGTAATCTGTTGCCACCGGAACCATCATCTTCAGTTTCTTATATCTTAAAATATAAACATTTTTTTATTAATTTTTATTTGAAATTCACAACTTTTCGTTTAATCTTTCGATTTTTAATAGTAAGAAAAAGTTTAGGAATATTGTACACTTTACAATAAACAGTTTCAAACTGGCTAAAGTACATAAAATTCAAAATTATTTTTAATATTTAAATCACTATGGTGTTGGCTCACAATGTTCAAAGTGTTAAGAGAACTGAAGATATTAAAATAAAAAACGAAGCAACATTTGAAACATTGATGCTCTCAAAAAATTTATTAGATGGTTTAAAAAGTTGTGGATTTTACAAACCTTCCCCTATACAACTGTTGGGCATTCCATTAGGAAAATTGGGTTTTGGTAAGTTTGAATAAATTTTCCATTTTCCATATTGTATGAAATAAATATGTTATATTTTTTCAGATCTTATTTTAGAAGCCAAATCGGGAACTGGGAAGACTGTAGTGTTTACCACTATTGCCTTACAAAAACTTAATCTTGACGGAGGATTGCAAATTATCATTGTAACCCCAACTCGAGAAATAGCTGCACAAATATGTGATGTTTTGAAACAGATTGGGTGCCATTGTACGAGTAAGTTCATTTCATATTCATAAGAAGGTTACAATATATTTTTTTAGCTTTTAGGTAATTTTTACTATTGATTTATTATAAAATGGTCTAAAATTAACTAATTTGTTTTAGGACTAAACGTGGAAATGGTCATAGGTGGTCTGTCTTTTAAGGATGACTTAGAAAAGTTAAAAAATAATGTACACATACTAGTTGGAACCCCAGGAAGAATAAAACATTTAATGAAAGAGAAGCATATTGTAACAAACGAAATTAATCTACTAGTTCTGGATGAGGCTGATAAATTAATGGAAAATAGCTTTGAAGATGATATTCTATATATACATTCTGCTTTGCCAAGAGAAAAGCAAGTAATTTTAAGTAGTGCTACATATCCTGAGAGTATAGCTAAAGTGGTTAATAAGATAATTAAAAACCCACATCATGTATGTCCTGACACCAGTAATGTTCTCCTTGGTGTAAGCCATAGAGTTACTTTTGTAAAATATAATAGCAACAGTGTACGCCAAACTGAGATAAGATTTAATGAGTTAACCAAAATTCTATCAGAAACAGAGTTTAAACAATGTGTCATATTTTGCAAATATCAAGCGAGAGTATCACAATTGCACAAGCTGCTAAGCAAAGCTAAATGGCCTGTAGAGCTTGTTTATGGAAAACAAGAACAAACAACAAGATTGGAAGCTTTAAAAACACTACAGGAATACAAATGTAGGATAATTATATCTACAGATCTATTATCAAGAGGCATTGATTCAAAAAATGTTGATTTAGTTATAAATTTTGAACCACCTGATACATGTGAAACATATTTGCATAGGATTGGACGATCAGGCAGATATGGATCTATTGGCATGGCTATATCAATTTTATGTGAAGGAGAGGAGTCGGTAACTTTTTTTAAACTTCTTGCACCAATAACACATACATTAGATGTAAAACATTTTTGGAATGGTGAGACATTAAGCAGTAGTAATAGTATAACATCAAATAGTGAAATAATTAATTCCAATCATAATGAAATAACAGCGAGGAATAGTGATTCTGGTGACAATTTCTGGACATCTTTAGTAAGTGATACAGCTACACAGAATATTGAAAGTTTTAATCAACTCTGCAATTCATATAGCACCATTACTGATAATTCTAGATTGGAATCATTTTCAGAGTTACTTGATGATTTCATGCAAACTGATGATATCTTACACAAAGAGTGTGAATCTTCAAAATATAGACAGTTGGAATTTATAAATTTTAATTATAAAGATGGTTTTGATGCAATAAAGAAGTTAAAAGGAAAGTCTGAACCATCTAATAGTATCCCTGAAACCAAGAATGGGTTTAAAGATGAAATAACACTACAAAATGGAAACCTTGTTAGTAATAAAATTAATAGCAGTTTAGATATTTGTAATGAAACTTATTTGGAAGGACCTCACAATCATAGTAATCCACAAAGAAATCAACATGACTTTGAATTAGAGTTGCCGAAAGCATTTCATGAAAGCAAATTCAATGGTAAAACAAAGAAAATTGCTAGAAAGAAGCAAAAAAAACCAAATGCTCCTGCTAATACTAGACATAATCTAGTCTCGTATGACAATACTGAATATAGAGATGAAGCATATATTCCTGATGAAAAAAATATACCATCTACAAATGAGAACTTAAGAAACAGTAATACTATTAAGAAAAACAGAAAAACTACTATCAATTCTTCAAAGGTATCCTCAGCAGCTGACAAAAGTAAATATAAATGTAAAGAAGAAGAATATAATAGATGGTTCCTTCAACTAAAATTAAGGATGAATCAAATCGAAACTGTATTGTATATAGAAGAAATGAATAAATAATAATAAATCTTTAATTTTTGAAATCAAAGAATTATTAAATAAAACAATGTAATGTAATTGTACCTTTATTTCTACTTTATTTAAATGATCCACGACACTTCAAGACTAGAATCAATACTATTTAATATTTATATTAATCACTTAAATGCTTATCTTTGTCTAATAAACAAATTATTATGACAAATTCTATTATTTCCTATACAAATATCCTAAAGGCATACATAATCCTAGAGATTGATTCTTAGGTAATGTTAAATTACTTGTCATGATATCGGGCATTGGTTTCATCAAAAAACCAAGGATATAATTATTAAAAAAAATTATTGTCATTTTGTTTGGATGTCTACGGTAATAAAAATTATAATTTATTACAAAGTTTGTATACAATTTTTCGAATCCACTAGGGCCTTAAGAGAAGAAGCCCTCAAGATAAGACTGCATCTCACCAGCAATTGACTGGTATTTAAAACTGTTGGACGAAAATCAGAACGAAGTGAAAAGTAGGGTTGCCGTATATTAAATGAAGTGAATGAAGTGTTAATGTGACCTGTATACCTTGTATAATAGACGTCATGTGAACTAGTCAAATTTTAAGTTATTATTAATATAGTATAATAATTTATTTGTTATAATGGTAAAAATTACTCATGTGTATAATAAGAATAGGTTGACGCGACTGGCAACCCTGGTGAAAAGCCATCCATTATGTTACGTCGTAAGGAATTACGATTACATTCTTTCTCCAGCGGTTATGGTACGTTTAAATAAGACTAGCATAATAAAATCCACCCTAAAGCTAGATTTAAGTGACAATATTTAAAATTGCACATAATTAAGATTAATTTTAACTTATTTCTACCCCATCACTAATCCTTCTTCTCGTGTTGATCTGAAAAAAAAAAGTTTAATTAATAGGTCTAGTATATAATATCAACCGTCAATATATTTAACAAAAACGTTGTTTATTAAAAAATACTTCGTCATTAGCTTTACAGAATACACATATTAAAAAATTCCATAAAAAAGTATAATAGTAAAACAAAATAATGTTAAAAGTGATTTAAAAAAAATATTCCCTAAACAAGAAAGATAACTTGGGAACTTTTGGCAGTCTGCACAAACAGAAGTTTGTGGAGGGGGTTCGGTTATTATTTTTATTAAAAGCTAAAATATTTATAAATATAAAACATACCAGGATATTCTTCTTCATCAGCATCCAAAATATCCGCACAGCATATAGAATAACAGAGTAGTGAGAGAAAGCCCAGGGGGAGGCCGAATACCAATGCGGTTAAAATGGGATTTCCACGCCACATACTGCTTACAGTAGCTCGGGCTTCGTAAAATCCTCTGTACAGCCTTACAATGAAACTTTTTCCTCCATATGCCTATTATATATAAAATAATATTATTACGTCTAATTTTAAGAATATACTTTTAAACGCGTATAATAATGACAATTTTAGGGTGCGTCCACATCTGGCGAATATGCCTCGAATGTGCCGCTCGCGAGCCGTTTGCGCCGCTCCTGCGCCGGCCGCACGCAGTTCGCTCGCAACCTAAGCGCCGTACGCGATCAGCGCGCTAGCGGCTCGCGTCTTCCTAAGTACTGAGCCCGTAAACGGAATTTTAAGCGCGGGAATTGAGTGCGCGCACTCCTTAAGGTGGCCATTCACGGGCGATCCATCGATACATTTGGCACGCTGTCGTTCCAAAACTCGTCCATGAATGTGAAAACACTGTCGGTCCAAATGGATTGGCTCGGCCAGATGGAATTCCAACTGCGCAAAAGTCCATCGCGCCGAGTCAATTAGCGCGGCGTGAACACGCAGGCGGCGCGCTCGTGAATGGTGTTACTCGCGACCCAAACACGCCATTTTGATTTCTGTATGCGTTTAGCCGTTGGACGAGAAGCAAGTGACGCATTGTTAATTTAAATCGTTATCATAATGACAAACCGTGACTTTGTAAATCAATTTATTTATAAGTTTAGAGACCTGACGTGTTTGTGGGATGTAACAGATCTACATTACCACAACAAACAAAAACGCGATGCAGCATTAGAGGTTTTACTAAGTTTTTATAAAACCAAATCCCCTAACGCCACTATTGACACAGTGAAAAAGAAACTTCAGGCACTAAGAGCCTCATTCAGGAAAGAGTTTAATAAAGTAAGTACTTATAATTATAACCTAGCTGTTTATTATTTCAGGCCATGAGAACCATAGTGGCTTAATTCAATTGACAAGTATTTTGAGTACCATAGAAAATAAAAACAGTATTTTTTTAATCAACTAGCACTCTTCAGGATACATACTTTTTATTAATTTGATGTTTTATTTGACCTATTAATGTTCCAAATTATGATTTTAATAGTGAGAAAATAGCTTTATTGCTATTTTTCTATATTCTATACACAGATAGGCCACTTTGGCAGAAGGTGTTTATAAAATGGTGAGAAAAAAATGGTTGTTAGGCCAATTGTTTATTATAAAACACTTAAAAAAGAAGTGACATCAACAGAAATAACAATAATGGTATTCTTAGTCATTAATCATTATCAATATCATCCTCAACATCTATGACATTTCTTTCAGCCGCATTATCTTTGATACTGGTATAAAAGCTGTGATACACTGGAGGTATAAAAGGCAATAGATCTAATAAATCCTTTTTTTTCTCACAACCGATGAATTGTCCATCAGGGTATAAAGGATCCAGCTTAATAGCAGTGAAATCTGTAGAGCCCCTTTTCTTTAAATCTACATTTTCAATTAAAACATCTTAATTATTAGAATATTTAAAAAGTAATGTAAATGGATGCATTTTATTAAACAAAAGCCACTGCATGCTGAGCCACCGTACCTTTGATTTTTTGTTAAATATTTTTTTTTTTAAATTAATTAAACATACTCTGGACTGAAATTTGCTAGGCAACCCATATGGATTATATTTATTGACATATTAAATTATATATAAAATAAGTTTCATTAAATAAGCATCTCGGTGAAGGTCGTTGTACAGCGGAATCTTAGACACTCAATATTGAAAATTAGTTAGGCCACTATGGTTCTAATGGCCTCAATTTTAATGTTGTGTGTAGTGTATTAATGTTCAGGGGTTAAATATTTTTGCGTTGTATTTCTGTTCATATTCGTTAAGACATACCTACTATGTTGTTGAATACGCGGTACGCTATTTTTTTTTTTAATGACAATTCACACCAATTGACCTAGTCCCATGCTAAGCTGGTGAAGCTTGTGTTATGGGTACTAGGCAACGGATATACATACATATTATAGATAGATAGACATATAAATACATATTTAAGCACCCAAGACCTAAGCACAACACCAAATGCTCATCACATCGATGGTCGTCTCAGCCGGGGATCGAACCCGGGACCCATGGATTCGCAGTCAGGGGTACTAACCACTAGACCAATGAGTCGTAGTATATCAGACCGAGAGTGGGATAAAAAATAAAATAATAATAATAGTTATTAATAAACAAAGGATATTAAACTAATCCTTTGTTTATAATTTAATATACAGGTTGGAATTTATTCATACACTAATTGAATTCTCGTCGTAAATACCGTCACAATAGCGTTAAAAAGAAAACAATAAATACATTATTTATTTATTTATTTCAGGTTAAAGCATCAATGCACTCAGGAGCTGGTACCGATGACATACATGTTCCAAAATTATGGTACTATGACCAATTAATGTTTCTCAAAGACACGGAAACACCCCGAGCGGCTTCATCTATTCATTCGATATTGGTCGACCCGTTTGAAGATACAGAAGAGGTACTCGTTCACATTAACTAGACTCTAGACTAAATACTACTACTGTACTAATTAATTTGCGCATTTTGCCAACTAACACTTCCCTCGCCATTAAAATACCTAACGTAACTATCTCTCACTAATTTTGCATCGTTACTTGTATTTCCGCTTCTTGCCTCCAAAGCTGTAAATGCTGTTGCTGGTAAAACATCATCCATGGTAGTATCGTGAATATCAAATAAGTCTGATTGATTATAGGGAGAGTCTGATTTACGCAAAAAGTTATGTAAAATGCAACAAGTCAACACCACTAGGTCAATTCTATCTATACGTAAATTTATAGATGTATGAAATATTCTAAAACGATTAGACATAATTCCAAATATGTTTTCTATTAATCTCCTGGCTCTTGACAACCTGTAATTGAATATTTTCCTCTCTGTTGTAAGGGAATTTCTAGCGAACGGCTTCAAGAAATCGGGCCTTAATGCAAATGCCTCGTCTCCAACAAAAACATAAGATAGCGGTTCAGAACTATTTTGACATTTTTCTTTACATGGTATGTTAAGATTGTTACTGACAAGTTTTTTGTAAAATTGAGTTTGTTTTATGGCACCACCATCTGATACCCTCCCATTCACTCCTACTTCGCACCAAATGAATTCATAATCAGCATTTGCACAAGCCATTAATACTATGCTATGGAATCCTTTGTAGTTATAATAAAATGACCCACTTCCGTTTGGAGGTATTATACGGCAGTGTTTTCCATCCACAGATCCTAGGCAATTGGGAAATTGCCATCTTTCTTCAAATTTTCTGGCTATTTCTTTCCAATCACTTATAGATTCTGGCATCTGTAACAAAACACGCTTATTTATTTACAGATTCATTTGGAGAGTGACCCAAATGAAAATTCATATTCTGATGGTAGCATGAAATTAGATCCACTGTCACCACGGCCGTCTTCTTATCTGTCTACATCGACTACATCAACATCGTACAAGAGAACAAAAAATCAGGCCGATGCTGTTCTTAATAAAATAGCCAAAAAACTAGAAGAACCGAAACAACCACCAATACGACCACAAAAATATGAAAGCTTTGGACAACATGTGGCGGAAAAAATGAGAAGTTTGCCGTCAAATATCGCAATACATTGCGAAAAACTTATTAATGATTGTTTATATTATGGCGCCCTTCGTAATCTGAATTTTACGTCCAGAATTGTAACAGATGCAGTGCCAATAACAATTCTACCTGAATCTCAGCTGTTAAGTTCACAATATACTGATAGTTTAGCTGATTTCACTGAATAACAATTTTTTTTAATTGTATCCTTTATTAGTTTAGTTTGTTTTTTTTCCTGTTTAGTTTATTTTTCTTTACTTTACTTTTATTACTTACTTACTTTTATATCATAAAGAAACAAAATGTAAATAAATAAATAATTGTAACTTGATTTTTATAATAAATAATATTCATAAATATAACAGTTCTTTTTACTTACTTTCATATAATCTTTAAGAGCAAAAAGAATTGCTTTACATGTATCAGGAATTATCACTCCCAAACGTTGTGGAGAGATAAGTGTAGGAAATTTCAACTCCTCATATGACATGCCCGAAGCTAAGAATCGAAGAGTGGCACTAAGTCTTTCATGAGGACTTATAGCTTCCCTCATATTAGTGTTTTTTTTCTGAATCAGCGGAGTCACCAGTTCCAAAAGTTTAAAATAGGTAGGTTCATCCATTCGCATATAATTTCTCCAGTCAGTTGGCTCCAAAGTCAATTCCTTCATTAAATTTATGTGACTGAGTTGCGATCTTTTCAGCAACCAATCCTTGCACCACTTTATTTTTGGCTTTCTTTTTTTTAAAACTATACAAATCGCTATGGCCGATAAATAAAACTCATCTTCTGAATTGAAGTTCATTATGAACACGTCCGGTGCTATCGACGCCTACACTCAAAATGATCAAATGGAACGGCTCGCTGGCGCGTTCGTGAATGGCATCAATTTGGCTCGGCACGACGTCGAGTATCGAGCCAGTGGCGCGAAAGCCATATGGATTGACCGTGAATGGCCACCTTTACACGAGCCTTGCATGAGTTGCGCTTAAGAGGCACCAAACATTGCCGTGACTGAACGCGCGCAGCTCGTAAACGGGTCCCGAGCTGCACATTCGCCAGATGTGGACGCACCCTTAGGATTTTGACGTTTGTAAATCATACGACACGGGATCGCCAGCGCAACCGTATGTATATCAATAATGTAAAAGTGTTTTTAAACGTTTTAATATTCGACTTGTTTTTTTGTCATAACTTTTTATTGGTTTTTTTTTAAGATAAGTCAGGGTCATATTTACCACTATTATATGTATATAATATTAAACATTTATCTCAATAGCCTTGGATTGTAGCCATTTCTGTTGATACAATAAAAGATGATAACTATTTTCTTATTTATGTATGAATCAATTCAGTCTAAAATATATCCGTGTGGATAATCCAACCAAATTAATGGGATATATATAAATCTGCAGTGTGTCAGGTAATCCAATTACAACACTTGTAATTACATTATAGAGATTAACCATACATGACCTTCTAATAAAGCATTATTTCTATTTTATGTTAACTTGGAGAAAGTAAATATTATTTTAATTAAATTTCTTAGTATGATGATTATGTATATAGGGTACTGTTGTTTGTGACTTTAACTTTATGTAGAAATATGCAAACAAAGAAGGAAACATCAGTATTATTTTAGTATAGTTAGAGTTATCATATAATAATACCAACACAAAATTGATTTAATACCAGAAGCTTACCATATTATTTTAGGCACAATATTATACATTATTATTTATTTTCAATTTCTTACGAAAAGTTATAATAGAATCTTAGTAGAAAATATATAAAGAAAGACAACTTACTGGTGCAATTTCATTATGTATTTCATCAAGAAACATTGATACAGCCTCAGGTGTCATTAAAATAGGGTCATCATCGGGCAAATGATGGTGATGGGTTGTGGAATTAAGGACTATTATATGAGGAACTGATAAGTCATACATAACAATTGAGTTTGCCAGATCTGGGGAACCCATCCAACCAAACTGGAATTTATGGTGAAGTTCATGTTTTCTTTTTCTGAAAAAAAAAAGGAATTATATAACAATAATACTCAAACAATAATTATAATTTTCCTGTGCTGGAAAGTAGGCTATAATGCACTGCCTAATCTACATATTAAGAAAATAAGTGTACCACAATATGCATTGAGAAAAATATTTCTAAAATACAAATAACCCTAAATATAGAATTAACAAAGCATTATATTGTTACCTACTGAGAGTATTATTAAATTAAACTATGTTAAAAAAATCACCTTATTATACTTTCAATCATATCCTTGAAGTCTTTTTCTGTTTGTGATATTTCATTTAATTTGTTTTCTGAAACTACTGTAATGACCAAGTACTTTTCTATGTCCAGTAGTTCATTGAAATTTGACCTTGTGATTTTAGGGTAAAAACCAAATCTCTCAGAATGTACCCATTTATCCAAAGTTGTATTCAATGTTTCCTTATCTTGTATTAATTCTGGTGTTGCTGTAAAATTTTCAAAATTGTCAAAAAATGCACATAAAATATACTAACCAAATAAAAATTTTAGCACACTATTTATGTTCCATCATCCATCAATATTTATTATTTAAATGTTAATTTATAAAATACATTTATTTATTAATGAAAAAATCATAACACAATAAAATTAATTAAATAACAATATACTCAACAAGGCCTTATTTTACCATGTTAAAGGAAAAGGCTAAGGCTATTAATTCTAATAAAAACATATGAGTTATATATAATATTGTAAATTTAAATGTACATTAATTAAATAAATTTAATAAGGAAGTAACATGAGTATTTTCTTTTGATCATTATTAGGTTGTTTCATTAGAAAACATTGCTATTGTGAAAGAGATATATAACAACAACAAAATATAAAGGTAAAAATACAAAATATTTTAATATATGTTTCTAAAAACAATGAAAAACTGACCTCCAAAGTAGTATATATCATCATCCTTAAAAACGAAAACACAGGTACTATTTGGTGGTTTTAAGTCCTTTTTAACAGTTTCATAAGTCATTGAATAAAACCAATTATGTGGTTGATATTTAATAGCTTGAATTGTGTACACTTCCTGAAAATATTAATATTCATTCATAATATAGTAATCCATTTATAGGTATTCTATCTGTTGAATACTAACCCACAGAGTATCCTGGTGATCTCCAATATAACCAAAAAAGATATCATGTGTATCTTTCAAATTTTCAATGCTATCTGCATAGGATACCTTCTGAACTGGTGGTTGGGCCATTCTTAATGCATAGTTAACCATATCTTCTTTGATTCTTTCCCCATTATACACATGTGTTGATGAGCCTTGAATGCTAAAAAAAACAGTGTCATAAATAATTGATTAAAAAGTGAAAAAGCAAAGACAAAAACCAATACTTACAACATTATTGTTGGGTAAGCTCGAATTTGAAAATGACTAGCGACAGCAGAAAAACGGGTGCAGTCAACTTTAGCCACTTTTATAGGAGTATTAAATAAACCCTGTGCCACATGTGCCCAAACTGGCTCTAATCTGCTGCAGTAGGCACACCAAGGTGCATAGAACTTCACAAACCATATTCCATCCTTACTGATATCAATAAATTTATCACTTAACTCTAAAACTTTCGATGAAAGAGCACCGTTCAGACCTAAAAATATTATTACACTAATAAATCGACATTCATGACTTCCGCAGTAAACATAATTTAAAAATGCTTACCAATGAGAAAAAAACATAATATTCTATTTAAATACATTTTTTATGTTATCGGTAAAATTAAAAACTAGACAATGCAATTTAGCTATTTTAGAACATCAATAAAAATTATAACTAATGAAATATCAATGAGTAACTGATCATATTCACTTAAGGTTATTTAAATTTCAACCCTAGCCAAAGGCAAAAATTTCATGCCGACCAATTTCAATAATTTTAATTTGTATTAAAGTCTACGAATAAAAATTTAAAATATCTATAACTATTAACTACTATAAATTATCGCTAGACATTTGATGTCAGCACTCAGCAGTCAACTGTCAACTTTCAACGACGATGAAATATTACTATCGACTAAAACCACAGAATGACTAAAGATACGCTTTCCTCACATATATAAATAGTAGGCGTTAAAGACATAAATATAGCATATTATAGTAAATCATAGATACATTTAAGAAAGTATGAAATGTTAGCGCTGTTAACCAATAAAATGACGCAAGCCATCGAGTCACGTAGTTTATATACGTGGCATTTACTTCGGTATGGCACATTAGTGGATGACACATTACATGGCAGTGTCACAGATTATATATCTTACAGAAAAAAAGGCGGAGAATAAGAAAATATGTTTACTTTTGCAGAGAGGTTATTATCATAAATTTTAGCAAAATTTTACGTTTATTGTTGACATTACCGAACATCCATGAGTCTGCAAATTTTACGTGTAGTGCGTTCATTTGCTATAGTTCACAACTATAATCATCATAATTTGAGTAGTCATTGCAAATCGTTACGTAGTTACCGTTATTATTTCGAGTGGGGTCGGGGAGGACGGGGAGTTGGACGTGCGAGGGGGCCGCGTATTGGCTGTGCGGGTGCAATCGGAGTGCGAGTTCACTCTGTCACTCGGTCATTACGGTATTTCTCTTGCGTGCAGCCCACATTTACTATAGTGAAAGAAAAAGTGACAATGCCAGAAAACAAACCGTTTCAACGACTTCCTAAAAATGTTGTACCTGAACATTACGAATTGCATTTAGTTCCAAATTTGGAAAAATTTACATTTACGGGCTCGACCAGGGTGAAAGTATCGGTAAGAGTTTCATCACTGTACTTAATTGTTTAATATCTAGTTTTTAAGTGACGTACTTATAGCGACGCGTTCGGTTTCAGATTGCTACCTCTACCAAAGAAATCGTGCTCAATAGCTTAGATTTGGAATTCAAAAATGTTAAACTGCAGTATGGTGAAGGTGAGTCTGATACCACGCTCAATCCGGTGGATGTTAGAATTGACGCCGGTGACGAAACGGCGACTATTGTGTTCGAAAAACCTTTACCAGAAGGAACAGCAACGTTATATTGCGAATTCGTTGGCGAGATCAACGACAAAATGAAAGGATTATACAGAAGTAAATACTTAACTCCAAGTGGAGAAGAAAGATACGCAGCCGTCACTCAATTCGAGGCAACAGATGCCAGACGGTGCTTCCCATGCTGGGACGAACCTGCCATTAAAGCAACATTTGATATAACACTGGAAGTACCTACTGACCGTGTTGCATTATCTAACATGCCAGTAAAAGAACAGAAAATAACTGGTGACAAAAAAATAATGCAGTTTGATAGAACACCTATAATGTCCACATATTTGGTGGCAGTGGTGGTTGGCGAATATGACTATGTGGAGAAAACATCTAACGATGGTGTTCTAGTGCGTGTATATACTCCAGTAGGAAAAAGTAAGCAAGGAATGTTTGCTCTGGAGGTAGCAGCTAAAGTGCTACCATACTATAAGCAATACTTTGACATTGCTTATCCATTACCGAAAATAGACTTGATTGCTATTGCTGATTTCTCAGCTGGTGCTATGGAGAATTGGGGTTTGGTCACATACAGAGAAACATGTCTGCTAGTGGACGAAGAGCATACATCTGCTGTAAGAAGGCAATGGATAGCTTTAGTTGTTGGCCATGAACTGGCTCATCAATGGTTCGGAAACTTGGTTACTATGGAATGGTGGACCCATTTATGGTTAAATGAAGGCTATGCATCATTTGTGGAGTTCCTTTGTGTAAATCACTTGTTCCCAGAGTATGACATATGGACTCAGTTTGTGACTGAAACATACATTAGGTAAGGAAAATAGCTATTTTTATAGATTAGATTATAAAGCTTCTGGATAGGGAGAGTATTCTTGGAATATTTTAAGTAATATAATCTAGACTACTGTGTTGTTTTTATTATTGATTTCATTAGTTTATTTTAGTCACAATTTAGTTATCTGTTCAGTTTAACTGTTCTAAATTTTGCTTCCATCTCATTTTATTTTATCCAACTTTGAATATTTACAATTGTAAATGTCATTATTTACATACTGAGGTTATGCTATAAAAAGGATTTTAATATGTTTAGTAGTTAAGGTTGATGTGGTTATTTTATGTAAACCGTTTTGAACAATTTTTGATGTTATAAGCTATTTTGACTTACTGTAAATATTATCTTTCAAATGTTACATAGTTGTACTAGATTGTTGAATACTAAACTAAGATCATTTGCTAAAGCAATTAGCACATTAACACTGGCAAAGTTTTATTTCATTTTTTTATCACTTTGCATAGTTCCGTATACATATTCATAACATTTCAGTTTTCGTACACCCTCAATAAATGTGAGTAAATCTTGAAAATATATATTAAACCGTGTATAATGTGTTTGGTTCATAGACTTCATCATACTAGCCATAGTTGTAGATTTATTAGACTTTAAGTATAAATAAAATTTCAGAGCTCTAGAGTTAGATTGTTTGAAGAATTCACATCCCATTGAGGTGCCTGTTGGTCACCCATCAGAAATAGATGAAATATTTGATGACATATCATACAATAAGGGTGCTTCTGTTATAAGAATGCTGCATCGATACATAGGTGATGATGACTTCCGCAAAGGAATGAACATCTACCTTACAAGACATCAGGTAAGCAACTATTCTCATGATGGTTTTGTGATCAGTAATAAGAAATTATTTCAAATTATACATATTTTTCTCTTAGTATGCGTTTTGTAAATAATTTTTATTAATTTATGAAATCAATTCAAGATTGTCAATATAAAGATATCAGCGAACTATTGAATCAATCCTTATGTCCTGATACATCTGTGTTACTATATTTTTTTATTTCCAGTAGTAGCCGCTGAACTTATGTGCCATGAGGATTAATTAAATTACTTATTTTCAGTACAAAAACACTTTTACCGAAGATTTGTGGGCAGCCCTAGAAGAGGCTTCAAATAAACCTGTGGGTGCTGTTATGTCAACATGGACTAAGCAAATGGGATTCCCAATGGTGCAGGTAAAGTGATATAGGGGTCAACTTCTTTGATAATTTATACTATCTGAATTGCTGTACTTATATTATTGTATTTGTGAATATTACGTCATATATTATTATAACATCTTGTTATTAAATAATTATTAATAAAAATTACATAGGTAATTGTACAATGTATTTATGCTTGTTTGCTTGCAAGAGTTTAACAAACATAACACTCAGTAATAAATCTAAAAGCTAATAGCATTATCTATTGTGTGCAATCTCTACCAGATATATATATTGCATTTTAGAAGCTGCCTCCATCATTTAGCGCACCTTGATTTGAATCTTAAATAGCTTATACATAAATAAGATGATTTAAATATAAGCAAAATTGTGCCTACAGCATTAATGTTAAACAGTTTGCACGTTTACAAAAATATTGTGATAACACATACAATATTAGATTTGTTTTATTATCATTATACGTAAACGAGAATTTTACTATCCCAGTTATTTGTCATATTTTCATATTTACATTACAATAAGCGAAAACAGTCATAAAATAATTATTTGTGTCTGTAGTAACCTTGTAAGGAGTTATCGGGCAGACATATTTCTGCTTCTGTTATGGTGATATTTTTCAGCAAGTAGGCCTTATGTACCATAACAAAACAATTATGGCAATAATTCATTTAATAATTTTTTTAATAAGTTGCCTTAGACCATATTTGAAACTACAGGTCAGCTCAGAGCAGAAAGGAACCCACCGAGTATTAAAGTTGACTCAGCAAAAGTTCTGCGCTGATGGAAGCCAAGGTGATGACAGTGTATGGATGATACCGATTACAGTCTCAACTCAAGAACAACCTTCAAAGGTAATTATCATATCTTAAGCCTAGTAATTCAAGTGTGTATTATCTGATAGCAGCAGTGTTGGCTTTTTTTAATGGGGAAATCTCCCCCAAGTAAAACCCGTTGCCAAATATATATCGCATACTGGGTGGCTTGGTAACAGGCCATTTATCCCTGTGCTCCTACGATCGTCTTTTCACAGCCATCCGTGTTGGCCTAATGGCTTCAGCGTGCAACTCTCATTCCTTAGGTAGGTTCGAACCATGGTTGTGCTGTGAGTGTTGGATGTGAAATTATTATATCAAATTAAAAATTTAAAAGCCATTTAAAAAAGTAAATTCCCAAACTCCAGTACATTATCCGAAGATCATCCGAGTTTCGGAACATTTTTGTTAATACATAATAATAAAACCACTTAATCAATTTAATTATATTTTTAAACTAACAGAAAAATACAATTTTTTACGAAACCATACTCAGATTATGAGACACAACACATTGTATATATTAAATATAGTATAGAGTTTTTTTAATAACACCCAACTATACAAGAAATATTATATACAACTAGCTGACCCGACAAACATTGTTTTGCCATGTATATTATTTCTAGGAATCATTTTTAGTTCAAAAAAAATAACTATCTACTGTAATAAAAAATAGAGGTTGATCGTAGACTGGTGAAAATTAAGGTTGTATGTATTTTTCATGACGCAATAAAAAAAATTATAAAAAAAATTTTTTTTGGGGTGGACACCCCTTATCACTTAGGGGTTTGAAAGATAGATAGTAGCCGATTCTACAGACTTAATGAATATGCATAAAAAATTTATAAGAATCGGTCGAGCCGTTTCGGAAGAGTATGGGAACGAACATTGTGCTACGAGAATTTAATACTTATATAAGATAATCTGCGGTTGTTTTTTTCTAAACTTATATTTTTATCCATTTGCAAAGTTACCGCTTTAAGCAATAGTAATTACATACCCTGACCTCGTTATATACCAGTTTAACTTGTGTTAGTCATAATTTATTTCCATTTATAGACGACATCATCTGTTGTACACAAAATGTGCAACTGTGACGTTTCCATACTGACAAAAGTCTCATCAACCTTTCCCGATTTTGAGTCAAAATTAACGAAGGATAGCGATGTAAATCTCTTTCTATTTGTAGTTTCAATAGATATTTCGTATTTAGTTTATATATTATATTATATTCATTTTGAATTACTTATGAAAATATTGTCTTCTATTTTGGGGAGCGTTCAAGTATTACGTAACGCAATTTTTGGAGATTATCGGCCCCCCCCCCATGTAACTCGGCATAACGTACCCAAGTATAGTAAAACGTTTCGTGACCACCTAGTGACTCTTTAGTTACTATTATGTGGTGTAAGTCGAATTTTTTTTTAGCAATAACGCGTAATTTATTCCCTGCCCCGCATCGTAACGTATTACAAAAGGACCCCCCCCCCTTCCAAAATTCGTTACGTAATACTTGAACGCTCCCTATTTAGTTTATATATTATATTTTAATCATTTTGAATTAGTTATGAAAATATTGTCTTCTATTTTTACACAAGGACTTTTTGATTTAATATTTAAAGTTACGATGTTTATTCTGATATAGTTCATAATAACGATTAACAATTAAAAGCTTACGAAGTTGTCATTTGTCTCTTTCTGTCAACGTCAGTTATCGGTATGCTGAATAAAGACAGATCAGTATGTTAGTTAAAACAAAAACAATCGCTTTCATTAGATCGATTTACTTTGAATAAATATAAAAGATTGATGTCGATAGATTCTGAGCTTAGTGTGAATATCGAATGTTGTTCTTCTCACACTTTAAAATTTTCCTTTAGTTTTTTGAATCTATGTTTTTTTTGTTCGTAATGTTGGCCTATAAGTGCTTGTCACGTTAAAACTTAAATTTTGTTGTAACTATGTACCAATGTATGCTGAGCGTTGAGAACTTTTGTAAAATAAATATTAATATATTGTGTGTGGAACAAACCAATAACAACACTAATGTCCATATTCTAAGTCCCAATCTCGTCTTAAGAGCTGTCAAATATCCGTAAACCGTTTTTACGTTTGAAGTTTGACAGCTCGTGACAGTAGATTTAATTTTGATTGAAGGTCTAAAATAGTGAACAAAAATTATTTTTGATAAAATAATAATTTGTAGGGACAAGGTAGTTTAGATTTACTCGTTTATATGTATCGTTTATGTTTTGTATATTTCTTGTTACATAGTAGAAAAGTAGTAAAATATATTTTTATAACTCTATTTTAATGTGTATATTGTCCATTTTAGGTCGCCTTGTCTACAGTATTGGATAAAAAGTCACAAGAAGTCATATTAGAAAATGTTTCGGAAGACTCTTGGGTTAAAGTAAATCCTGGAACTGTGAGTATTTGTAACCTCTGAACAAATCTGTCGGCGACATTATGAGCAATGTTCAAATTTGTTCGACGATTAATTAGGAAATTATTATTTTATGACGTAAGAGTACTTTTTAAAGTCCTAAGAATATAATACAATATGGTTTCAAATAAGGTTTTTACTTTTTTTGCGGCACTTCACTTTAACGTTAACTTTCACGGTTAACATTTAGTGATGTCTAAAGGTGCGTACAGACTATATAACATAACATGTTTATACAACATTGCTATACAACATGTTTCAGATAATGTGGACACTGAATGTTATAAAACATGTTATTGATATGTATGCTAGGACGAACCCAGCATCTACGTTTTTTTGTTTTTCTTTTGTTATTTAAAATTACAACAGTCGCTGCCAGCAAAACGTCCTCTCGTGTCGACATTTTGGATAGCACTGGAGAACGTCAAACGATAATGGTTATATAACATTGTTATATTGCATTGTTATTCTAATGTGTACAGTATTGTTTAATGTTATAATGTTGAATAACAAGGTTACATAATGTGGACGTGTTATAAAACAAGTTATATAATATGTTACATAGTCTGTATGCACCCTAAGAAAATTTTATTTGTTGTTAACAAATATTAATTTACATTTATTTCTACCTATTGGTGTTTGAATTCCAAGGTTCTTAAGCAACTACCACTATTATCACATCACTTATTAATTCATATTGGGTTTTTATAAATTATTTTTTGTATATAACATAACATGTTATACAACATGTTTCAGATAATGTGGACACTGAATGTTATAAAACATGTTATAATAATGTATGCTAGGACGAACCCAGCATCTACGTTTTTTTGCTTTTCTTTTGTTTTTTAAAATGGTTATATAACATTGTTATTCTAATGTGTACAGTATTGTTTTATGTTATAATGTTGAATAACAAGGTTACATAATGTGGACGTGTTATAAAACACAAGTTATATAATATGTTGCATAACCTGTACGCTCCCTTAGACTTAAAATTAAGCACATAAGAGACCTGCGATATAAATTTATTTGAAATTCATGATAGTAAATATTTCAGGTTGGTTACTATCGTACTCGGTACGAACCGGTGCTTCTAGAACGTCTCGTGGGAGCTGTACGTGACGGATCTTTGCCCCCACTCGACCGACTTGGCTTGCTTGATGACTGCTTCGCATTCGTACAAGCTGGACACGCTCATACTAATGAGGTATTTTTATTTATTCACACTTCTACACAAGAAAACAATAATCAAAATCGGTAATTATAAAAATTTAAACATGTTAGGAAGAAGAAGAGAATCTGGTTTTGGGTTTCATATCAAAGATTTCAACACATTGTAGCTCGACCAAAATGTAACATAGAGTTTACTTATGGCGCGAAACACAGAAAAGGCGTAAGGTGAAGGCGCGGCGCAGGCATCTTGTCGCTTCAAAACGCGTCAATACAAAATGTACGTAAGCGGCACGTTGTTAATAATTATACTCAAGCGGCGTGGCACAGGCACGTCGATTCGTCGCCTATTCCGCGTTGCAGGCGCGACCTCTAGTCGCGCCAGCAACACGTCTTTTGTTATACAGAGTGAGCAGAATAATGCATGACGACAGTGATTTTAATATTCTGTTCTGCGAGATAATCGAACAATTTCCAGCTCTTTACGGCTTTACTAAGTCTGAGTTAAAAAAATAATAATAATAAAAACTCTTGCGACATTTTCCAAACAGGATGCAAAAAAAACGACGGGTTGCACTCCGGGAGTGCCAACCAAGTGAAAACTTGAATATTAATGTTGTGCATTTATGATATTTTGGAATGGTTAGGGAATAATTTTGCACGAATTGCTTGAATTATCAGTATAAAAGTACTATAATTTATGTGGTAGAATACAATATTTATTTATTGCGCTATCGTACACAAACATGACAATTTATACATTAAATACGCCGCGCCTCGTCTACTCTCCATCCGTCTTACGAATTTTCGATCAGGTCACGTGTCCTGACGCGAGTTAAACATTTCTTACCCATTCGAAAAAAGTGTACAACGCCGCTAAAGAAGTTTTCACTTCAAAAATACTTCTATGAAGAATTTCATTCGATTAACTCAATGTTCAACAAACGTGTCTTTCTCACAAAACGCGTTTTTATCTGTTAAAAATGATTTTTTTTCCAGTCCCTGAAACTAATGGAAGCCTTCAGCAACGAGTCCAACTTCACAGTTTGGTCATCTCTAGCGAATTGTTTATCAAAACTGACTGTTTTATTCTCACACACTGCCCTCGATAAACCGCTGAAGAACTATGGCAGGAAACTCTTCGCTAGTGTGACCAAGCGTCTCGGTTGGGATGCCCAAGAGAAGGAAAGCCATTTGGACACTCTACTTCGGAGCTTGGTGCTCAATAAGATGATCAGTTTTGAAGATCCCGATACTATTAAGGAGGCTAAGAGGCGGTGAGTTAAAAATTTTATTTTAGAAGATAAGGTAGATTCATTTCTAGTTTTGTTTCATATAAAAAATATGAGCCGTCACGGAACGCCTGGCAGATGTGATACATCGACATTATTTTGTAAAAGTAATATGCAGAAAAGAACAGATTGTGATAGGAACTAAATATGTCATAATGATAAAATAAAATTTATTGAATAAACATTTATTTTCATTAAATACAAAAAATGAATTATTAAAAACGAATTTAATTCAAATCGTGACTTAAGTAGTCACGATTTGAATTAAATTCGTTTAATCAGTGACTTCGAAATACACACACCGTACACACTACTGCATATAGACTGTATATATATACAGGGTGGCCAAAAAGTCGTGGATCAAACGCAAATAGGGGATAGATGAGGTCATCAGCGGCAAAAAATTGTTCAACGGGAGGTCTCTAAGGTCAACCCCTGCAGAGTTATGATTTATTTTGGTTTTTATATGAAAATTGACTTTTTTTTACTAATTCTTATAAAAATTCGAAAAAATCTACATCCTGTATCTTTTTCCTAATATCCACTAGATTGGTACTGATGAGTTCTTGCGTTAGACATACTATTTATAGTTGTTTATTGAGTGTATTGTAGATAATATTAAGTTATACGATATAAATTTTTTTCAAATCAAAACTTTTTGTTTATTTCGGACCCCACTGTGAAAAAAAATCACTCCACCGAAAAGTGTCCCTGTACTACAAGTTTTGGCGCATTTAATAGGAATTCTGAAAAGGTATTACATGTGGCCATGAGTCGCTCTAATATCTTTCTAGGAAGAATTACAAACAACGATTGTGAAATAATAATTGTATTAAAACAATTATTTCTTAATGGTTGTTTGTAGGAAACAAAATATTTTACAATAAAATATGCTCAAAATTCCTGACTCTGACCATAATACTTAATCTGCACCGTCTAATCAAATTCCTACGTAACCCTCCAGCCATCTGTCCAATTTTTTGAATCTAGCCCGATTCACACTACTGGTCACAGGTAGGTAAATAATCTATGATAAGTCCGAATCGTTGTTGTTTTTTCGTCCTAGAAAGATATTAGAGCGACTCATGGCCATGTGTAATACCTTTTCAGAATCCATATTAAATGCGCCAAAACTTGTAATACAGGGTCACTTTTCGGTGGAGTGATTTTTTTTCACAGTGGGGTCCGAAATAAACAAAAAGTTTTGATTTGAAAAAAAATTATATCGTATAACTTAATATTATCTTGAATACACTCAATAAACAACTATAAATAGTATGTCTATCGCAAGAACTCATCATTACCAATCTAGTGGATATTATGAAAAAGATACAGGATGTAGATATTTTCAAAATTTAAGAAGAATTAGTAAAAAAAGGCTATTTTCATATAAAAGCCAAAATAAATCATAACTCTGCAGGGGTTGACCTTAGAGACCTCCCGTGGAACAATTTTTTGCCGCTGATGACCTCATCTATCCCCTATTTGCGTTTGATCCACGACTTTTTGGCCACCCTGTATATACCATAATATAGCGTGACACGCGGCAACGCCACGGCATGCGTCGCCACGCCAGAAATCGGTTTGACGTCCCGTTTCACATCAAAAGTGTTTTTGCTACTAGTTTCGAGAAACATCTATCCGGCGAAATGCAGTTACCCGCGGACCTTCGTTCAGCTTGCTACCGAGCTGTATTAGCCGAGGCGGATGAAGCTACCTTTGAGCGATTCCTTCACCTGTACAGAGCAGCTGACCTGCACGAGGAAAAGGATAGAATCAGCCGGGCTTTGGGTGCTGTTAAAGACCCAGCCTTGTTGAATAAAGTGTTGAACTTTGCTATATCTGTAAGTAACTACGATTTTTTTAAATTAAATTATGTCACATCCAAATGATTATTTATTCATAATAATGTCATTTTTGTGTAGGTACAATAGAAATAAATTATATAATATTTTATACAGGTTCCTCTGCAAGTGTCCATAAATTTAATAAAAGCCTTAAATAATCTATACTAATATTTTAAAGGTCAAAGATTTGTATGTAAGTATGTTTGTAATAAATTGGCTCAAAAAGTACTGGACCGATTTTAAAAATTCTTTCACCATTTGAATGCTACATTATCACTGATTAATATAGGATCCCTACTAAAAGTACAATAATGTTACCCAAGGTGTAATAAAATGCCTATAAAATATCTTTCATCGCATGCGCTGCGAAAACGATTGATATATCAAAAAAAAAAGGGTGCGTGTACTTATGTACGCGCGTCAGAAGTTATACTTCTTTGGCATTATTAAAAATAGTTTTTGATTGCATGCAAATAATTAATTACAATTAAATAATCAAAGACTGGAAAAGGAGTCATTAAAGTCAATAAAGTTCAGTTTACATTTGAAAAATTAAATAAATAAATATTTATTATTATTCTTACATTAAACAAATAAAACACTATTTATCTTTAAAACATTTTTATTTCATTATACTATTTATTTTTATGTGATTCTAATGTCTTCATCAGAATTTCGGTTTGTAATTTTAAATTAATCATTACTTGGTTGTGCATCTACGAGGCTTCTCCAAAACTAAAACTACTACTTGCTTTCTGCAACAAATAAGAGAATATTAATTTAAGCTCTGTCCATGCAAAACTTAAAATTTTTTATAATTCATATTATAAAATTTTTAACACATTTATATTAATATAATTATATAAATGTGTTAATAATATAATTTGTAGCACATGCTACAGACCTGGATAGCAACTTTCTTTTATTCTATTTAGAGATAGAGATAATTTAAATATAAAAGCGGTGTCTTCCTTGTATGTTTCTTTGGAGTTGTTTGGGGATTCTTGTTGTTCAGTTCGACATGATTTTCTTTAACCTTTCTTTAATCCTACAAAATAATGAAATTGTTATGTTATGTTGTCACTGTTGTGCACACCTTTGTTTGGCTTTTTTAGTATTCAAGTTATGTCAAAACTGATTTATTACCTTGTCATTGTTGGCTTTATTTGCTTTTGGGATATCAATTGTTTCCAAAATGATTTTATTTGTAATATCCTGAAATATATAAATAACATCTATTAATTTAAGTATCATGGTGAGTGGTTCGCACTCAGGTATTAAGGTGTATTATACCCACTGTCCATTATAAGTGGGAATGGGCTCACTTCGGGCTGGACAGAGTTTCGGTACTACAAATGCAACATGGATGTTTTGAGGTATTACAATATCTCTAACTACCCTGTAGGGGAATAAAGTATGTGCCTATGCTTGAGAGGTTGAACCTTGAACATCACCATCATATTTATAATTAACATTCCTACCTCGACACCATCACAATCAAATTCATTGAAATCTACTTCAAACCGTTGCGGTATCATCTCTGCCATATCCATTGTGTCTGGAGAAGGTGATGGTGGCTTTGTTCCACCTCCAGTTTTTGATGTTTCACGGCGATAAGATGACAACTCTTTTTTTGTATTCAATTTAGTGCACTTCCACTGATTCATCAATTGTTTTTTGTCCCTTGTCCTTATATTTGCTAGATAATTCCGAAAAATTACATGTTTTGATTAAATATGATCATTATATGTATATATGATATAGTCATTTTTTGAGATGCAGGTACTTATTAAAATGTTTACTTCTCTGTTATATCGCTCCAAGCCTTCATTTTCTCCTTATTAGTATTCGTGCTTAAATCTTTGTTCTCAATTATTGATATATAGGGTCGTAGAATATTTCTAAAAAGTTGCTGTAACAAACGCAATAAACAAAAGCAAAGAATAATGGTTCATGTTTCAGTTTTAATCAACAATAATACTCGATAATACATACGGATAGTTAACCTCAATTGTATTGAAGCACTCAGGAAGGTTGGCACAGTTTTTTCACAAACATTTTATCATATTAATTAGTATTGATTTAGATATTCAACTTAAATCACTTCTGATTATAATTCAGACGCACATATAAAATTCGCACTTGTATAATGAAAATAACTAGGTATATCTTTTATTGTATACAATAATTAAAACTCCTATATTTGTTTAAGTAGTTAAGAAGTTAGCTTCACGCATATTTTATTTCTTTTTACTTTTAGATTGTATTATTCCCATCTCGCTCGCGCACGCTATATCACACAGCCACTTTTGTGTCATAGGTGCGCATCGTAAAATTTCACTCTCATCAATTTTTCATAACGCGCCTAAAGAAGTACAACTTCAAAAAATCCACAATATTAAAGAACATATCAATATCTGTTATAAAATCGAATAGAAGTACTTAAGAATTGATTGATTTTAGGACGAGGTTCGTTCTCAAGACACAGTGTTCGTGATAGTGTCGGTGGCAGTGAGCCGCAACGGACGGGATCTCGCTTGGAATTTCTTCAAGGACCACTGGCAAGAGTTCATGGACAGATATCAGGTATGGTAGATTCAAACTAAATTATGTATATAATTTTTAGACGCAAGGTCAACACTCCCTTTTCTTTACTTTTTAGATAATATGTTCAATAAGATAATTGACTTTATTGATATTTTTGAGAATCCATATTAGAGGCCATTCAAATATTACGTCACGCAAATTTTTCGAGATTGACACCCCCCTCCCATGTTTCGCGCCGTAACGTTTTTCTGTATCCAAGTATAGTAAAACTTTTCTTGACCACCTGTGTCTCTTTATACCTAAAAGTAACCATTATGTCGTGAAAGCACTGGAAAGTCGAAAATAATAACCCCGCATCGTAACGTTTTATAAAACGAAACAAACCCCCCCCCCCCCAAATTCGTTACGTAATACTGGAACGCTCCTTTAATCATTATTGACACAAGCATGAATGCATATTATTAAATATAAATATATTATATGTGCTCGTTATATATTTGAATTAGGTGTCCTAAAAGTTTTGTGACTGTTTGAGCCATAAATGTAGTAGGCTATTTGACAAGATTTTTAAAATAATTTCAGATTATATATTAGAGACTATGGAATCTATATAAATTGTTATTGTTAATTCTGTTTAAATTAAAATTAAACATTCATAATTTCAAGAACCCGTCAGACCTTTCCCTAGCCCGCCATTTGCCTACCACCATCCTATGTAGTATCTCTGTAAATACGTAAACAAACTCCAATTTTTTAAAGTGTTATTCTAAATTTAACACATTATAATTGTATCAAAACCAATCTCAGACGAAATTACTCTTAATAACATTTTATTTGTCGTACTGTCAAATTACCTTCTATAGGCGATATTTAATTTTCTTTAAAATTTAAGTATTAATTATTGTCGTTTGTTTAATGTAAAATTTCCACTTTTCTTTAAAAAAAAATAACTTTTTGTCTATTATGTTTTCTGTTTCATATATATTGGTTATCTATGTAATCTGTTTTGGCTTTGTATATTTTTTAGTGTTTTGTTTTGTAATATATGTATGTTAATAAATAAATATTATAAAACCGTAATTACAATATAACTTAACGCTTTTTAGGGCACTCATTATATAAACAATCTTAATAAATCTTACTTTCATTCCTATCTACTATGAAAGGCGCTAAGTAGCGACTCTAAATACATTTTATCTTTCAGGGTGGTTTCCTAGTAGCACGCCTAGTAAAATCCACTACAGAGAACTTCGCCTCTGAGGCAAGCGCTCGGGAGATAGAGGAGTTCTTCGCTACCCACCGTTCACCAGGAACAGAGAGGAGCGTGCAACAAGCGCTCGAGACCGTGCGCTTGAATGCCGCTTGGCTGCGTCGGGATTTGGCCTCCACCACCACCTACTTGCAGCCTTACCACTGATCGGTTAGTATTTGCAGCTTAAAAAGTGTACTTTATTTTATAGCAGACTTTAAAAACTTGAAGAAGGATTACGTGTTTTTTAACGTTATAAAGAGATTGTTCGACTACAAATCTTCTGAGTGGAATTGAAATTATTTGTGTGTATGTATATAAGATCCTATTTAGTTACAAGACAACAATACCGTTTTAAAATGTTTGCAAATAAATTTGCATAACAATAATGGTTTACTATATTTATTTCGTATTGAATATTACACATATTTAAATAAGGCATTGTTTAGTCTTAATGCCAATTTATGACATCATAGCTGTAATGACGTCATATTCTTTCAATCAAAATCTTTCATTTCGTTCTATTAATGTCTATGATAATAAAACAATTACATGTCCAAATATACTTTGGGGTTGTTTGGAAGAGAATGCTTGCTAGCATTTAAAATTGGTATTTAATATATTGTTTCTTTTGTTTTAGACTCTTGCACAAGACTGAATGCTACAACGAAATGACGAATACATTATTTTTCAGTTCTGGTATCTTTGAGTAAGCTTATTTGCAGACAAAAGTATTAACTGTTACACCTGACTTGTAGTAACCATAGACATAGAGAATAGACTGAAATCTAACCAGTTGATAAGCAAACGCCAATAGCTCCCTTTGATTAAAGCCCATATTCCTAAATGTAAAACAGAATATGGGAATACATAAATCATGCATAATTTTAAATCATTATTTTAATAAGGATGTTGATCTTATCAAGATATTTACTAAAGGTCATAATGTTTGATTTTGAACTTTGAATATGTCTCGGTATATGGGCTTTTGGACCATAATATTAAGTCTTAATAAAACATTTGAACAGCCAACCACTTGTTTTCCCACAGAAAGCATTACACAGACTAATCTTTATGTTTAGGAATCTATGGTTATTTCTATCTCAAATAAAATTACACAGACAATGCAAATCAATGTTGCCATATACCTAATATAGTCTTCTCTTATTTATGAACCTCAAATAGCCATTGAATGTTTTGTCTGTAGCTAATGTACAATAGACGACAAAATATTAATTTACAAATGGCTTGAAAGTATGTTCATCAAGACAGTTGGTATCAATTAATAATTAAATATGAACCTTTTTATTTTTAAATTCAGTGGAAATAGACCAAACCAAAAATGTTGTATTTAAAGTACATTTACTTATAGCATTTATTTGATTTTTTTTCCAATGGTGCTGAATAATGTTATGTTTACTTAAAATTAATTATAATTAGTATTTAGAAAATGGTTACTTTGATATCATTGAAGTATCTCTCATTATTTTGGATTGCATATCACTTTGAATTATAATAATAAAAAATATAAAATTCTCAGATAAATTTTGTGTATGGCTGGTGATGATCAAATAAAAGTAATATTGTTTTTTTTAATATAAGAAACGTTATGAAGTTACCAACATTTAATGTCCATTTGTTGTAAGACTGTGTTATTGAAATAAATCGTACAAAAGTACCTGTAAATTGTGTTTTATTTTTGCCCTGAACTGTTACACACACAATTCATAATAAATGTATTATATAAAAATGTGTCTGGTTATCTGAAAACATGATTACCCGTTGCGAAGGTCACAGAAGTTTCTATGCGCGAAAGTAACACATAGGTGATGGATGACTGTGTGTAAACAAGCATGTCTTACACCTAGGAAATCGCCGTCTTGTATCAGGAAAACGCCTAATAAAGGAATTGTTGAAACAGCAAATGTATGACGCCGAAAACCTATATAAGTACATATGAATATTATTTAGAATACTAACTTACTAAATACCGATTAGATGATATAATGGTTGTGTACGTATAATATATGGTATGTACATTCATCATAATATAGTCTATCAACATTATTATGAAAACCACATCAGTTTTGTCTTAGTTGTAGAAGCAGCATATTGAGCGTTCTTAAATTACTCTTATTTTTTCTCAAGTCTTCTAAAAAAAGCTAAGTAAAGACTGGATAGTTGAAGTGCACTAAACCTACAAATTAGTTCGGTAGGTACAAACAACGGTTATAGTAATTAGTAAGTGTTCGTTTGTGTCTAGGCTAACGGAGTCGGTAGTCTAGTCTGTAGTAGTTGGATATTATTTTATAATATAAGATAAATAATTGTTTTATTTTTAAAATAATACGTTACTATCTACTTCGTACATTAGAAGAGGTCGGAACTCTAAGGTTTTAGGGTAGGATTTTTTAAAAATCTTTATTGTTTTTGAAGTCGACAATATCATTTGAACTGGATGCTATACGTCATGCATGTCATGCAACATTGAAATATATTATCTATACTTTTTAGCGTCGCTGTCCGGACTCCGGGTGTTCCTAATGTCAAGCGAAGTCAACGAACTGTTGAACTTGGCGGTTCTAAATAGTATTTTAGCAGCGAAACCCCAAAATGCCTCCAAAAAAGCGCGATAAAGATAATGAAACAAACAAGAGTACAAAAATAGATCATTTACAAGCGGACCATGAGTTATTTTTGCAAGCATTCGAAAGTAAGTACCTAAAATGATATTATTGTGATAAAGAAAGTGTACCCTTAATTTGCACCAACACTAGTTAACCGAGATCGTTTTATTACAGAACCTACTCAAATTTATAGATTCCTACGTACCCGTAACATGTTATCGGTATGTATGATGTTACTTAAGGATGTTTTATCATTGTCTTTTGAAATGCAAACCTAATTTGTATCTGATTTCTTTCAGCCTATATTTCTTAATCGAACTTTATCATATATGAAAAGGAGAATGTCGAGAAGCAATAAAACACGTATAGGTTTTAGTGTAGATTCATTATTAGAGAGAATTACTCAAAAGAAGAGTACCGATTTGCAACCAAATAGTCTAGGAGGTTATATGACCTTAACATTCTTAGGATTTTACGATAAAAGCCTAGGTGACTCTAGGGACTATCAAGTTAAAGTAGAAACTCTGTTGTTAAAAATTTGCCACAAGAAAAGAAAGGAAAGCTCATCTGCCATAGTGGAAGTTTCAGTAAGTTAAGGTTTTATTTTTAATAGTTTGTATTGTTTTGTTTTGGATTGTCCAATATCATCTATGCGACCTGAAGAATATATTTTAAGTTTTGTGTTATTGGTAATATTGTATCTTTTGTGGGTGCTTAAAATAAACAGCTCATAAATATTGATTTATCTCTGTTATATTTTTCTTAACACAATAATTGTTTTTAAGGTTGGAAGCTGTTCTGTACCATTAAACCCATCATCATCAGAGCCACCTGCAATGGCCTCTGCTGTTAGTATAGCTAGTGATACATTTAGCCCATCACAAGGCCCTAATGTGAAGTCCTACATGCTTATGTTAAGAGTGACGGTTACTAAATCCATACCAAGCTCCAACACAAATGGATCAACTACAGCTGAAATAACAAATGGGTCTTCATCTGATGATGGTAATAAACAAAATAATATTTATCTCATTTTGAAAATATCTATGCAAAAGTTGAATAAAATTAAGAAGCTTAGATTATATTTGAGATTTGAGAGTACTTGGTCTGTATTAAATATAGAAATGTTATAGATGTTGTAAATGTTTTATTATATATGTTAAGTAATTGTTATGTATAGTAGACATAAATTCTTCCTAATTTGTGTATATTTGAGGTAATTAGATTCATTAACATAGGGGTAAGACAGTGCTATTCATAAATTCTATATTTTCACTCATTAGATTTAACATATGGCTTGGCTGAGTCTCAACCCTGCATCTTACCATATCTTTTATGTTTAAAAAAATTGTGTTTCATTAATACAATATGTCTTTACAGAACCTCTAACAAAACGCATAAAACCTGCAGATGTGAATACTAATTCAGATAATAAGTGGAGCAAACTCTATGGTAGTGAACTGATTGTGTATGACAAACATAATAGATGTCTATTAACAAATGGGGAATATGACTTAGTACTACATGATGCTACACCAGGTGGTAGAAGTGCGACAATAGCTAGATCTCCACATAAAGCCTTGATGGCCCAGTGGGAAACTATACCTAATGTGAGATTAAGTGTTTTATTTTAAGTTAAAATCAGTAAATTCATATATGTAATGTAAATAAATAAAAAAAACTCAAATAAAATAAATATATTTTTTACAACGACAAATATTAAACTTCTTAACTATACTTTTACAGGAAAATGATTTACACACAGAAACAAATCCTTTTGATATATTTAAAGTGCGTCCACTTTTAAAACTTAAACTTAGTTGGAGTCAAGAGCCAACAAATGGTCTTGTAAATAGACCAAAACTCTACCAAGCCAATGAGACTAACGGAACTAAGAAAGACTCTACTATTATTAAGGATAGACTGTCAACACAGAGGAATGGAAATAGCGAAAACAAGAATAGTAAGTATAGCAGTTCTCTTTGACTTTTTTTAATGTGGCGTGTTTTTATAATATTATTAAAATGGGTGTTATGAATAAGCTTTACAACTTTGATTTATTATTGTTAGATATTCCATGGCTGTTTTTGGAGATAAAACAGAGATTATTACTTAATTGTTCATAAATGACTACCTCTCTACCTACCGTAAGCTTACTTATAATTGGTAGATTTCTCATTAAAATTAAAATAGAAGTCTGCGATGATTCCTCGATTGGCTGCGATGATTCCTCTATCTTCCTCTACCTTCTCAAGGACCTACCCTTTTCTCTACTCACTAGAACGGATACCAGAAGAAATCGTCCAAAAATATACAAAAATTGTTCCCAATATTGTAAAAGTGTTCTTCATTGGAATTGTTTGGGTTTATAAGCTATGAGTTGATTCTTCTTTAATTTTTATCCTCATTTCTTTTTCCTTTTAGATGATAAAAAAGAAAACAATGGCGAATCAAAAAGACAACAAATAATATACCAGTTCCTATACAACAATAACTCGAGACAGCAAACAGAAGGCTGTGATGACCTGCACTGCCCATGGTGTTCTTTAGACTGTGGAACTCTGTACTCATTGCTCAAACACTTGAAGCTATGCCATTCCCGATTTAACTTTACATACTTTGTAAGTATAGCTTTGCGAGATGAGTTTTGAAACCTAATATATTTTCCCAAAAGATTAAATTATGTGAATAAAATTTTATAAATCTTATAAGCTAGCTATAATAGTTATAAGTTCAAATAATTTCATTAGTTTTCTTCGTAAATCGTTTATGAATGCGCGTTGCTTTTATATTCTTTAGACAATAGTAGTATTGCTAATGTTTACTAATTTCATTTAAACATTCAAGTCTTCGGTAGTATAGTGGTAAGTATCCCCGCCTGTCACGCGGGAGACCGGGGTTCGATTCCCCGCCGGAGAGACTCTGTTTGTTTTAATTTTTTGAAACTTCGTTCGTTCGTGAATAATATTATCTTCGAATGATAAGTAATTTTAATGTATAACTTGCGAACTTTTTAGTAAATATCAATGATGAGCTCTGAAGTGTTTTTGGGTTACTCACGCTTGATGAATTTTTAAATATACTTTTTGTCATAGAGATGGGCCTGGAGCAACATATTTTGTTATATTAAAACCACATAATATTAGTAAAAGATAATATAAATCCCCTAAGTGATTAAAAATAAATCTGTTATTGCATTGTCTCTTTTCAATACAGTATGACAGAATGAGATGAAAGAGTACTTTAGTTAAAATAAATAGTTTTTGTTACGTACTATTCTATCGCATTGTCTAAACTATTAAAAAATAATATAGCTGGTTTATCAAACATCGGAAATTAATAAAAATACTTTATAGCCAATACCGGGCGGGGCCCGAATCGACGTATCAATAAATGAGCTATACGACGGGTCATACACGGGTTCACCGCATGACCTTATCGCGTCCCAAGGGCGGTCGTCCGCCAGTGGCCCCAGGGCGGGTCCTACCCGTAGGGCCTCACTTACCCATCTCCTAATTTGGAGGCCCCGAGCCAGAAGACGAGCTCAGAGGCATAGCTTAGCTGAGTTCTTGGAGTTGGATGATAATGACGTTCTAGATGCACAGAGGCCATACATTACTGGACATAATAGGTAATTTTTCTAAAGTTTTGTTAACTTTTACTACAAAGGTCTTGAATATTATTATTTATATGATTTTTAAATCGTGTTACGTCCGCTAATGTCTTGACTTCTAAAAGGCCTATATTATCACAATAAAAAAAAATCAGTGACGCTACAACCTTTTTAGGTCTGAGCCTCAGATTTCTGTATCTGTTTCATGATCATTTGTCGATCTAATAGGCAAACTTAGCCTTCTGTGAATGACATACGCCGTCGACTTTTTGGGTCTAAGGCCAGCCAGTTTCCTCACGATGTTTTCATTCACCGTTCAAGCGAATGTTAAATGCGCACATAGAAAGAAAGTCCATAGGTGCACAGCCGGGAATCGAACCTACGACCTCAGGGATGAGAGTCTCACGCTGAAGCCACTACGCTAACACTGCAACAACCTACAACTGCTCTATTATTAAAATACCTAATATATTATGTTAAAATTCATTATAATCAGTTCAGTTTTCAGGTTTCAGAAACCGCAGCATTCATTACATTATATTTGGGCTTTGAATACATTCTTTCAGCTACACTCTCAAATACATGCGCATACACACCTAGTCTCACTCATTAACTTCATTTGTATCACTAAATTTATAACTATTATTATTATACAGTATCTTTTTTTAACTAATTTAAACAAGTACCACGGAATAATTGTTTTCTAGTTACCCACAACACCGGGCCTCCCTAGTGTGGGGACTAGCGATATATGAATTCTGTCACAACCCTTTTGTCATTAATAAAGTTTTTATTATTATTATAATCGATCAAAACTATGGTACAAAAGGAAATTATTAATGGTTTTTATTTTTACAAATGTTGCTTTCGATCCCGAATATCATAACTAGGATAAAAAAGACATGATCTACTATTATATTTCAGGCTATACCATCACACTATAACCTGCCTCCCAGTGTACCCCAACGAACTAGACATTGACTCAGAAAGTGAGACCGACCCTCTCTGGCTCCAACAAAAGACCATGATGATGATAGACGAGTTCACTGACGTCAACGAGGGCGAGAAAGAATTAATGAAGATGTGGAACCTTCACGTCATGAAGTACAATTACGTGGGAGACTGCCAGATATCGCTCGCTTGCCAAATGTTCCTCCAAATGAAGGGCAAGGAGCTATTAGAGAAGAATCTCTATAGAAACTTCATACTCCACATGTGTTCACTGCACGATTTCGGGTTAATAACCTCCGTGGCGTTGTACCAAACGGTGCAGATGCTCAATCAAATGCTAGCAGACAACGCGGAAGCCAAAGAGAAGATGCGTGATTCGCTCAAAGCGCAAAGGGAACATTGGAACACGGTCGGGAAGTTCCAACAACCGGTCGTGATTGAGGCGAAACCGCAAACGACCACTGCCAAGTTAAACGTGGAGGCATCGCCCTCTGTGAGGAGAAAGACTTCGAATTTACAAAACGCAAATAGAATGGCGAGCACTAGTTCCAATTTTAAATCGGCCAGTCCGGCCCCGAATGGGGAAAAGCGGAAAATGTCTTCCGGAAGTATTCAGAGCCGGAAACGTTCGTCGATCTCGGAAAGGAAAAGTTCTGTATAGCAAAGACTGGTCTTCAATTTTGAGGCTTCGATTCAGTGATATTGTGTTTAGGAAATTTTGTTTGGGTGAGTAGGTGAGATTGCATTATATTTCATTTTACGAAATCGCCCGATTTAGTTATAAGTATTCCATTAAATGGATAGCAATAGTTTGCTAAATTTTCGATCGTAGATCTCGCAGTCAAAACATGGTGCCTAGTGGTTTCATTTATCACTGACTATGTATGGAATTGACGGGGCAAAACATGTGACCCACTCTCGATATATAGAAGTGATGGCGACTCATAGTAACAAAAAAGAACAATTTTATTTTTATACTATGACCTGACTATAAATTTTAATACTTATTAAGGGTGAGGATAAACGAGCGTTATTTTGTGAGTCGTGAGGCGTAGAATTTCGGTCGCGTAATTTCTGCTGCATCGACGCAAAATCACTGCCGACTCACACGCATTATTCGGACCGAATTGAGTTTGCGGGGGGTGAGGGGGCCAGCGCAGGCCGAGCAAAGCGTCAGTCAGGATTTACCCAGCATCTTTTTCTGGCATTATCTACTTCTTCGTCTTCTAAATATGCTTCGTAAATACACAAAATTTTCAACGCTTCCATTGCACGACACAAACATCGCTATAAACGTTCGATAGTAACTGAATAAAATGCGCTCGTCTGGCATCCCAACAGAATTTCTGCGAACGAAATACTGACTCACGATTCACAAAATTACGCTCGTTTGGCCTCACCCGAAAAGAAGAGAGAATTAAAAACAAAATGTTTTGCGACATAAAGATAGACCAACACCAATATTTATTTACACCAAATAAATTACTTTTAATTCATTAATATCAACTTGAATTTCCTTATTTGTAAGTTAGAATCTAGGACTGAATAGGGCGTGGCTTAGCGATCAGTCTGATATTTCTATGTTGATGAAGGTTTTAAACGGTGATTTACTAATAAACGTATTTCAAGATATTTTCTCTTAAGCGATAATATAATAATTTTAATAAAAATCCAAGATTATCAGGATAGATCAACTAATGTTACAACTGGATTTGTTGTAGTCTGTTAAAAGTGTTATTCTAATATCGTGGTTTAATAGACTGGTCCAAGACTAAGAGTATTTTAACATCTTTAATTAAACTCAAAACCAAAATATCTATATGCCTTGCCTGTAGAAAAAAAATCGGGGTAGATTTTTCACGGATTTGCAAAGGTTTGTTAAAGTTTGATAAAGTCCATGTATTAAGAAAATTTATTATTTTCTGCTCGAGATAGATTTTTGATTAAATTGCATTAAAGTTTCACAGTAACCATTCTATCTTATGTGTCCTATTTTCTTCAGTTCTAATGCGAATTTCTGGTTTTTCTAGACTAAAGCTCTGTTCCTATATTATATACGAGTCATAGTTGTTACGAATCGTCGATTTTATTGACAGTGCATTGACTGTCCCTCTTTTTATAGAAAAACCCACTCGTAAGTATTATGTAAGACACCAAGCGTAAGCTAAGAAGATGTCTCACTAAAATTGTGATTGTTATAATGACATAAATTTGACGCATGCTTTACTACGGGACTAGTTGCAAAAGGTATCAATTTCGCCGATGGTACAGATCTAGTAATACGGTACAAATTAAGAGACAATTTTTTTTTTTTAGTATAAATTCGTTAACATGAATTTATTACTTACATAACTGACGTTTCATTTGCTTTTTAGCTACCGTGGTCTAACTTACCTAACGTTTATATCCTCAAAGATCTATTTAAATATAGAACGCGGAAATCAAAGACAATATTGCCTAGACAACTTTTGTTTTTTTTTAACAGGTTCATTCACAGATTTGACTGTTTTTCTGTGGGCGTTTTTTCTATGGAATTCCTCTAAGTCATTTTCGTATAGGAAATCTTTGTAGTAAATATGTGTCAATGTGGCTATAGATTGCATAATATTATAAGTCTGTGTGCGGTCCAAATTGTAATAATCTAGTGAAGATTATACGACTTTCGTTTTCATACTTCTGCTGGCGTTAGGTTAAGATTCCGAAATGAGACTTGGCGCTCAGTCTGACGTACGACAAAAATGTATTGAATGTTGACATACGCAAGTACAGTTCACGCGGTCTAGTTTCTGAATCTCACCTAAGTGTCGATAGTGCAATTACTAAACGATAGTTTGAATATGTACCTATAACCATCAAAGCAAGAATTTGCAATGATTTTAAATTTTCATCACCAACAAGATTGCGCATCAGTTCCGAATATGAAAAAATTGCTTCGTGTGCATAAAAATTCCCAGTAATTAGTACTGCTAGTTCCGAATAGACTAGATTTAATATAGACGAGTTTTGTATAGTGTATTTTAAATTGTCGGTTTTAAAATGCTTATACAGGTTGATTCGTATTTGCTATTCGTCTGTACAAAGGATTAAAAATAAGTATTGTATCGACTGCGGATTGATTGTTAAATTTGTGATTTAGCCTAGTTGTGTTAGAAATAAGTCAATGTCAAATTTTTGACTATCGTGTTCAAAATGGTCAATGACCGATACACATTTTGTATCCGTATGAGAAAAATATTGAATGGTTGCAATAAGTAATGAGATTCCTGTGTTCAAATAATGTAAATTCAATGTATGAAGTAATGATTAAGCAATAAGTTAAAGGAATATGATCTGCTAATCGAACACAAAACAAACTGTCAAACTCATTGCCTTAATTTCATATAATTTTAATAGCAATAAGCTAAACATTGTACATTTAATTTTATTTCATAAGTTGTATATCCGTTTTATGTACCGTATTTGCCCATAGAACTTTGTTTCTTTATCCGTTTTCACTAATTTGTACTTAGCTAACGATAACGTTAAATATTCATTACCGTATACGATATTTTTTAATAACGCGCGTTTTTTGACTTATGTTTTAATTTTTTAATAAATGTGGGTAAAAATGTTATCGACTGTACTGATACTGTTATTATACATTGCGTTCCCTCTCGATGGAATTCACTCTTATTAGTAGAATTACCTCAAATTTTTTAAAAAGAGTGCGTGGTCTGTCGTTTTTTTAAACAGAAAAGTTAAATAGTTAACCACTTATACATATGTTAAGTTATATAATCTTTTATTCAGTTCAATAAAAGCTTTTATTTAAATTATTAGTACTAAAATTTGTCATCAAACTTTATTTCCAAAAACTAACTCTTTTTTATAAAGTACCTCCTTCGATTGAGTGGGACTAAACGTCAATTTTAAGCGGAAAAATAAGCTTTGACAAATTTAACAAACTGAAATTATAGACTCCATATGCTCTATGGTAAAAACATAGAAATCTAAACTATATAGACGAACCAATAGCTGGTTTCTCGAGTATTTTCTGAACTGTCGATTGTAACGTCGTCATCGTAGATCACTGAAATAAAAATTAAAGTCTAGCAATATGTCGTATTTTATTCGCCATTGCACCTTGACCTGTATTCTGTAACTTCCAATAGCAAAAGCAATGTTGATCCCGACGTTTTTCTCAATATAGTTTCGCGGCGTTGAAACAGCAACCTTGGGTTCGCGGAATCGCAGCTAAGTTTTGGGACATACAGAGTTCTGGTGCAGAAGAATATTTGGTGGAAATACCACTTCTCCACTACAGCCTTATCAAAATCTGGGCGAAATCTGTTCCTTTCGAACCGAAACAATTATTTCCCCGATAAAGAAATCTAAGATTCTATTAAAGTAATTAATCAACTGATAAATAAATCGTCATTTCGGAAGTCGACGAGGGAAGACCGAAAACGAACAATTTAGTTAATTTAGTTTAATTCTTACCTTACCGTACCTGTTCGCAAATCTAAAACGGTAAATTGTTTGAATAATCTAAAAATTCCAACTTACCATCAGCAGCGATAATAATATCAGTTTGTTGTATTTCTTTTAATAAAGCAGGATTCCAGTGAAGATTTGTGAAGTCAAGGGGCAACACTATAAATTCCGATTTAATTAACTTGGAATTGCATCTTGCATTTATTTTGATTAAATCCAGAATACCACCTAAATCAATATCTGAAAATTTATTATTTGAATTTTATTAATATTTGAAAAATGTAACTGAATTTTGATGAATATTAAACCTAGATAAAATAATATATGTATTTTGAAATTATAAAGTCTACCACTGATTTATTCAGATGATATTTTATTGGTTTGATTTCAAATCTGTCTCCCGCAAAAGTATTCTGATATATCTTTTGCTTAAGTTGAATTGGGTTAAAATTTATAGAGCGAACTTAATCTTTGCCCTTAATTGCTTGCTCAGTGTAAATTTAAAGTTTTAGACTGGGTTTTAACTAATTCTTCCACCTCATTCTTTACTTAAGATAATTAATTATTTAAGAATATCGATAGACTAGCTTCACAAATAAAATAATAAATGTGTATTATTTAAATATATAGAACGTGTGACTTCACTCGCAACCATCGCGGAAATATTTCTTACCAGTGCAAACAACTTTCTTCGCGTAAATACCGGCGACAAAACTTGTAAGGCCAGTTCCAGCACCCAGTTCTAAAATGGTCTTTCCATCTAATTCACCATTAACTCCTAAATTTATTAACAAGTCGCCTAACAAAAATGCTCCTCTCCATACTTGAAGACCCACTAAGGCAATTTTCGTTTTAAAACTGTGTTCTAAAAAGTATAGTTAAATTAATTATGGAGTACGTTCTAGGAGTACTTTTAATTTCAAATAATGACAAAGGAATCTAAAATAATCTATCTGCATCAACACCTAAACATTTAATAAATTTATTTAAAGTGATTGTGTGTGCTTGGAAAAAGTAATAATACATTTAAAAAAGTTTACTTACCAATTTTTACAACTTCTCTACTTGGCCTTTCAAAATCCAAATCATCATCTTCATCAAAAGTGCGCTTAGCGTTTTCTTTTGGTAATAAAAATGGAAATTGGGATATGACATCTGTTAAATTAATTTTATTTAATTAAGGTCACTTATTTAACAGGTATACCGCATTGAATGAACATTCTATGATCATGTGAGATAAAATACTTTTAGAAATTTTTTAATTAACTTACTTCCTTTTCTACTTGGGGCACTATCAGTTTTGTAACTGTATTCATCATATATTTCTGATACAACAGTCATCTCTGACATCTGAAATGTAATTAATAGCTACATTATTTATTTATTTAATTAATAAAGAAATTTATATAATTTGTTTAGTAAACTATTATTGTTGAATATCTTATTAATAATTATTTTCTTACCGTATTCTCCAATTAATTTGATCTACAAGCTTGAACTAATGTGAGGAAGTGAGTAAAAATTGGATGATTTCCAATTTTAAAATTCTAAAATACATTGACTATGCGATTGAAGGCCAATTTATGTATTTGTGGCGATACATTTTAACAATATTTTTTTTTACTCCTTGCATGAAAGTTTAATTAACTATTGAACCAATGTACTATGTATATTATTCTGCTTTATTGATTTTAATTAATATTTAAATACAATCTGTAAATCATTCAACTCTTCACCAAAAATTTTTGTATCAAAACTTGGATTTAAATTTATTTATTAACCTTGGATGAGTTTATTAATTTTTTTAAAATTCTAAACAAACAAATTCGCGCAATTCTTAAGGATCACAGACTAATAACAGAATAAGTAGAGGGAGGGACTGAGGGACATCGTATAAGCAAAGACAATTCAGTAAAACAACAAGAGATGAAAAGGGCTGCCTCAAGCAAGAGTGCCCGAGTGTCAAGTATTATTCGCATGACAGCGGCACTATTGACATCCAACGACAATTTTATCAGATACATAAATCGGCAAAACTCGTCTAAGGCAAAACTATTCAATAGATATTATTATGAATTAGATAATACTCAATTACATAGATAAAACAGATTTTCTGAGGTGCGTTAGAAAACATTAACCGTGTTTCATGCTTATTACATTTTTATAAAAGTATTTGTATCAATATAGATAAGTTGATGTCAAAATACCTATTCTCCATTCTTAAAATGACAAATAAAAAAAACGTAAAATTAACCAATCACAGCCAAACACACGATCGACGCTGCCACGTCGAGTGAGACAGTCGGTACGGTTGTGAAGTGGCATTTTCGGCATTTTATTAAGTTTCGTCTTCCGAGTAGAAGATAGTAAGTAATACGGACTGGAAGTTAAGAATTTCAACATGAGATTTTTGTTATCAATTTGTGCGATAGCCCTTTTGGGTTCCGCTATCGGAGACGAAATACCAACAGAAGATAATGTACTTGTGCTGACCAAACCGCTCTTTGATGATGTTATTTCAAAGACAGAGTACATTTTAGTCGAATTCTGTAAGTCTGGATGATTTTTTTGTTATATTCCATCGACATTTCTCAAATATTAAGTATCCGGCCTTAAGCAATTTTCTTTGTCGGAAAAGTGGCCGGGCGGCTTTTTTGTATCATTAATTTGTTGCCTACGTCATAGATGCACCTTGGTGTGGACACTGCAAATCGCTCGCTCCAGAATACGCAAAAGCTGCTACTAAATTGGCAGAGGAGGATTCGCCTATTAAGCTCGGCAAAGTTGACGCTACTCAAGAACAGGATCTGGCTGAACAATACAAAGTTCGCGGATACCCAACACTCATTTTCTTCAAGAACGGCAACCCTATTGAATACTCTGGTAATTATTTTTATCATATACTTTGAGATTAATGTCGGTAATTAGTCGCATAATGTAATGTTTAATAAATATGTTACAGTTACTTATAAGTTTGAAAACAAATGACATTTTTATGACTAACCGGCATGTTAGCATATAAGGAAATTAACAGTCATTATTAAATCGTAAATTTTTCTAAACAGGTGGTCGTCAAGCTGATGACATTATTGCGTGGATAAAGAAGAAGACTGGACCACCAGCTGTGAATGTTGCATCATCAGAACAAGCTAAGGAGCTGATTGCTGCAAACAATGTCATCATCTTTGGTTTCTTCCCAGACCAAACAACCCAAAAGGCTGTTGCCTTCCTTAATACAGCTGGTTTGGTAGATGACCAAGTATTTGCTATTGTAACTGATGAGAAACTTATTGAAGAATTGGAAGCCAAGGCTGAAGATGTTGTGCTATACAAGAAAGTAAGTTTTAACAATGACAATTCTTTTAAGCATAATTAATTTGACTAATGAAACTAGTAATTAAAACTCAAACACAAAATTCTTATCTTAATATACATATCCAGTGCAGGTTAAATTATTTATGAACAAAGTAACATTAATACTGGTTTAGCTTGGCATCAATTTTTGCGGAATTAATTCTTATCTACTTTTTGATATGCAGGAATTTGAACAAAAACAGCCATGTAAAAAAATTCAATTTTAAATTTGAAGTATTAGCAATAAGTATAATATATTTTTGCCCAACAAATGATGCTATCTTTATATTTCAGTCCTAAAGATAGAACATATATTGCATAACAGTATTACTAATACAAATCACTAATTAACGTTAGACCTAGATTGTAATGTTTATTAAATTGTCTCCGTAAAGCTACTGTAGAACTGAAAAATTTAGCATGTATCTAACTCAAATATTTTCCCACTAGTTCGAAGACCCAAGTGTCAAGTTTGAAGGTGAAGACTTGAACGAAGACATCTTGAAAAACTGGGTGTTTGTACAGAGCATGCCTACCGTTGTTGAATTCTCTCATGAGACAGCTTCCAAGATCTTTGGTGGACAAATTAAGTACCACCTCCTCGTGTTCTTGTCCAAGGTAAGATATTAAAAACAAAATCATTAACTATCTAAAAAGTGCCTTGATAGACAGTATAATGACTAAATTATGCAGTTTGATTACTGTGATGGTAATCATATTCATTTCAGATTGCTGCATCCGTCTAGAAATTATTTTTAAAGTAATATAAATTATTCATGATTTTGAGTCTGCAACATGATAATTATGATATTCTTATTACAATAAATATTCATAAGCTTAACTTTGATATATTGTTCACTGACAGTGAACCAGGTCATGAATAATAAGACAAAAGAGGAACTAGTTGGCAAAACCACGTGGCTTACACGTCGCTAATTTTATGGTATTAATATACTATTATTGTCCTCTCTTTATATATAATTATCTTTTTATCAACATACTGATTAATTACCGTTAGTAATTGTTTTTACTGATCAACATTTATTAGTAACAATCATTTGTATTGTAAAAACATTATCAAGGTCAAGTTGAAAACAAATGTTTTAGTTCTCGCAAAATTGTGATAAGATCTCTTGACTGGCGAAAGTATTCGATAAAAGTGACCTATTTATTTAGCTTTCGAATACGATCTGACTTCATGCTTAGTGGAGCTTTAAATTTGTGAAAGTAGTAATTTTGGACAGCTACTCACAAACATTCGGTCGCGCGATTGAATCATGGCTGCATGAATATTTTTTTCGTAAATGTGCGCATATATTGTAGAGGAAATCCGAAGGGAACCGTTGTGCTTGTGATCCAAAAATCGACGTATCTGTCTGATAACCTACTAGACTTAAGATAATTATGACGAAGTACATTAGCAGAAGTCTCAGGCCACATAATAAACGTCACGTCCTTAATGTTACAGTTACAATATTGTTTTAACTATAAAAGTTGATTTTGTAGTCATAAAGCTATGTCTGAAAGCTGTTAAACTTTTTTCTCCGGCATAAAAATTAATATTCAAGACATTATAGGTAACGTTATAGGTCAATGAACTTTACAGACCATTGCCCTCTCGCTGCGTAATCGATGGATGGTAGAATACATTTAAATCTTGGAAAGAACTAGGAAATTATGAAATTCGATAGAAACAAAATAATAACCAAAAAAAAAACGGTAGTTTATTGTCCTTTAAATATTCATACAGAATGTATTAGAATGCACACAGATATGAAAATATTCAAATCAGCTTCCCACACAATATTCACTTAAGCGACTCGTTTGATCGTTCGATGAATTGTATGAAATGAATTCGAAAAAATATTTTCTCACAAAACATACATGTTTTCGCGCGTTGACTTGAAACAAACACAAAACTGGTATACGCAATCTTGTTGCAAGTTGTTTTTTTAACGTTCTATATTTATTAAGTTAATTAGTGTTGATGTGTTGTGACCATGATTAAAGCCAATTTTCAACTATTCAGTCAGGCACAGTCTCAAATCATTAAAATGTCATAATGTACTTAAAATACTCCCAGATAATTGTAATAATATAGTATTTTTTCTATTTGTTAGAAAAACGGTGACTTCGAAAAGTACTTAGATGGACTCAAGCCCGTTGCTAAGACCTACCGTGAGAAGATCATGACCGTTGCCATCGACACTGATGAGGATGACCATCAAAGGTTCGTATTAACGAAGTCACCATGTTTTTTGTTCATATACATGTTATTATAGACAAAAATAGGTGATACAATTAAGAATTTTTTTTCAATCAATTAAGAATGTCTATATTGTGGCGTTGCACATACCATCTCGGTAGCTGAGTTGTAATGTGTAACAATGGTAGTTTAGGATTTGATTATATTGGCTAAAATACGGCATCTTTCAAAGATAGAAACGTCTGTTTAAAGGCATTTTCAGTTCTAAAGTATGATTGTAATTAATATGTTTTATTGCAGAATCTTGGAGTTCTTCGGCATGAAGAAGGAAGAAGTGCCAGCCGCTCGTCTTATTGCCCTGGAACAAGACATGGCCAAATACAAACCTGCATCCAACGAACTCACTGCTAACGCCATTGAGGTAAATAAAATTTTTGTGTTATACATTTTTCACAGATTATAATGAAAAACAAAACACTGCGAAATATGAGCGGTGCGTCGTGGTTAATACGAAATTCTGAAGTCTAGAAATATTTGGGAATTGCCACTGTCGAGGAAGACATTAAAAGATCAACATACAAAATGAGACTTCAGCAACACGTCAACCCCCTAGCTTCGGGCCTCTTGGAAACTACGGACAGTATGTATCGGCTAAAAAGGGCGAAACTTTCCGCAGTCTGACAGGTTACAAATTACGGAGGGAATAAAAAAATATTAGATTTGCGTCCCTAATTGCCATCATTTCTCATAAAATCTGATAAAAGCCAAGAGGATGATTGCAAATGGATTGAAAAAAAAAAGATTTTAATGAAGGTACTGTAGCGTACTATGAAGTCTGAATATAAAAATATAAAAAATGATCAACAAAAAACAGAATTATTGTTATACGAATTATATATCAATTAATATTTATATTTAAATTTTATCCTCTTTGTTTCTTATATATTTTTTAAAAAGCTATGTTTTGATAAATAATTTAGGTTAATTGCCATTACTTTATGTTTGACATTTATTACTTTAAGGTTGAGATTCAGACGCGAATAGCGCGACTCTTGTATGTCCAATAAATATTTAGAGAAACTGAAATTATATGGACGTATACTTAGCAAAATCTTAATTCGTAAGAAAATTAAATAATACAGCTTTCAATTAACTTGTCACGGTTTTATCGTTACAAAGCTTGACAAATCGTGAGTGTACAGAATCGGAACGTAAACACAAATCATTTAAGTGTTATATGCTAAGTTGCAATTATGAGGGAAATTATTATTAATAACTCTGCAAAAAAAAAATACCTGCATAAAGAATATAGGAAACCGCGCTGTCGTAGTTCCACAGCCTAATGTAATGCGTAGATAAGTTCCCAACATATAGGTCTCTTTGGAAGTTTCGACGTTCTTTGCTATTTAATGTCCTTTAGCGACATCATTATAAAGTATGTCAAGCGAACGCTCAGGATACAAAATTCCGAAATTTCACTCGTATTTATATATTTATTGCGGAATATTGTTGAACCAGCTGCCCACAGCAGTATTTTCGAACTAATTCGACTTATTGTACCTATGTCAAAAAAAGAGCGTAACAATTCCTAAAAAGGCCGGCAACACATTTGCGAGCCTTCTAGCAATATGAGTGTCCGTGGGCGGCGGTATCACTTGACATCAGGAGAGTCTCCTGTCCGTTTGCCTCCTGTTATATCGAAAAGTAAACATATTAACGTTTTCTAGTATGTAGAAAAATATTAAGTTCTTCAATGCATCATGTTATTTAAAAATAGAAATAGGTTAGGTAGGAAAATAAGTTTCATCTTCAATCTGAAATGTAAAAAATAAAAATTAATTTTATTGGTAAATTTTCCGCTAGATTCATATATATTTTATTAAATAGAATTCGTAAGTATGGCGTAAATATATATTGCGTTGTATGAATAAGTGATCTCGATTAAGTTGTGGTATGGTACTCTTCTATGGTAAAAAAGAGCAATGTTGGCCTAGTGCCTTCAGCGTGACTCTCATGCCTTAGTTCTAAGGTTCCATCCCGGACTGTGCACTAATGGCTTTTCTTTCTATGATCGCGTTTAACATTCGCTCGGCCAAAAAAATTGACGCTGTGTGTCAGGCACAGGAGGCTGATCACCTACATATCTATTAGATTGACAAATGATTATAAAACAGAACTAAAAAGTTGTAGCTCGATCGGTTTATTGTATTATATAGAAATAAAAGTATATTTAATGCATTACATAAAAGTTAAATAATGAGTATAACCGATACGCGTTATCGCAACCGACGTTGATAACATACTGTTTCTCTGTTTCAGATTGCATTTAAAACCTATTAAAAATTATTCTTATCTTAATTATTATCTGACAGTGACCTTTGGCTAAAATATTCCAATGGCGTTAATGCGGTATCTTGAACAGTGAAGATTTACAAATTAACTAGTCAATTCGTTACATTAAAAACATAAATTATTAGGGAAACAATTGGCAACCTTATCGCTCTCAAGCCATCTCTTCCAGATAACCTTAAGGAAAATATAAATAATAAGGGTAAAGTGCATAATTTAATCAAACAAAAATAAAATTATAAGAAACAATGAAAACGTTATACAATTACCAAACTACATAAAATTAAACTAAAAGCTAATATATACTCAAGTTTTTATTAAATTCCGCGTCTGTATACACGCGATAAACTCAAACACTAATTATTATATGGGTTTCACCAATGTGAAATGTGGGTTTTATGTATAACTGACATATTTCCATTATTGTCGAGGGGGTCGCAAAAAAACTGAAGAACTCTTAAATCCTCGCAAGCGAAGCCTTAAGGCGTTTGCTTACTAAATAATGATTAAGACAGAAACTTTCGATGTCTATGTATTAATCTATTACATGAATAATACAACAACCAAACAACGAAATTATTAAAGTGTAATAATCCTGCATTTGTCTCGTACACAAGATAAGAAAGCAAGTAATCACTGCACTGTGTTATCATTATATTGATAATTTTAAGTCGAATAGGTGTTATCATTTTTATTAGTTTTAATGACGTTTACAGAAATTTACTTATTTAGAAACATAAATTTTCCTATATATTCAAATAATTTATTTGTACCTGTCGCTATAATAATTTTCATAAAAAAGTACATGTAACTTTTCCCATGTAAAATGTTGCCAAGTAACAATATTTCTAATTTTTTGTGTAGATCGATCAGTAACAGTTTTTTTTTATACTTCCCTACAGGAATTCATCCAATCCTTCTTCGCTGGTACCTTGAAGCAGCACCTTCTCAGCGAGGACGTGCCCGAAGACTGGTCCGCACAACCCGTGAAGGTTTTGGTCGCTAAAAACTTTGATGAAGTTGTCTTTGACACCAACAAGAAGGTTCTTGTTGAATTCTACGCGCCTTGGTAAGTTGAATTTAGAACCATTACATTTTTATTGTATTACAATTTTATGGTGTTTTTGAGAATGATGTCGCTTTTTTATTGTCATGTAAAAGATTTTGAAAGACTGATTATTTAGACTTTACGCTAATTAAGGCTACTTTAACCCTGACCATCACCTATTCATCATCACCTTTTCGTCGAAAAATCAACTTATTATCTTGAATAGTAACACCTTATTTTATAAAAAGGTTAGGCTGTATATTTTTTTAGACTCGAAAGATCCATATTTCTTACGCAATTGAATTAATTTTTATGTCATTGTTAGCGTAGTTACGTGTCTACTGTCTAGTCATTATTAAATGGTGTAATTATGTTTACACAAGTGCGGTCAACTCATTAGGAGTTATTCAATTAATTTTATAATTATTTTCTTATTGACATGGAGACAGGTTACAAGTGAAGAATTTTTATTTTATTTATTTCCTTATTTTCAATTCTTATAGAAACTTACTAGTTACTAGTTAGTACTAATACAATAGAAAACTTATTAATATAAAAATCAAACTAAGAACATAATGTAAACAAAACAAGAAAACATAAAACCTAAACCTTTTTATAACTAATTATAATGCAAATATTGTAAATTCAGCCTGTACAACTAAATATATCCGTCCCACATGCGTAATTGTGCTTCGCTTATTTCCCTGAATAAATTTGTACGCGGTCGCGGGACTGCAAGAAATTTACAAAAAAAGACTAATATTGCATCACCTGATCTAAGAGATTGCTTTATATACCTAATAAATGGTATAAATATACGTGACAGCGTAGTTAATAACTATTATATAAAGGTTTACTTCTACATTCACTGTTCATACAGTCGCGACAAATTTGACCTTCTAAAACTTATATAATGAGTCTAGCACACTACATGTTCCAAAGTGTAAGCATAAAATAATTAGCACTATGTCGTCGCTGTAATACTTTTTTCCGACTATTCAATCCTTTGGGACAGAAATACTTATACAAATAAAAGTATATACACTAGAGTATAGCTGTCCCTGAGATATGGGCTCAGATATTGCTGCATCACCGAATCGCGATGATGAGGGGTTGGTTTATAGCGCCACATAAGAACAATATTAATGAAACAGTACATAAATATTAAAGAGACGAAAAAACAAGGTAAATAAACAAATTGGCGCTAAGAAAATACAAAATATAAAACAGTACTTAATATCAATACTAATAAAAGCTTAAATTTAAATTATAAGCGACTAAAACTACTGCATTTGCATCAGTTATTTTAAAAAAGGCGCTTATTTTATACTTAAATAAGAATTGTAAACTATATACATAAAAATATTTAATGTGTATGTAGATGCAATGCAAAGTCTTAAATAAAAATAACTTCCTCAGGTGTGGACACTGCAAGCAATTGGTCCCAATCTATGACCAGCTCGGTGAACACTTCGAGAAGGATGATGACGTAGTCATCGCCAAGATCGATGCCACCGCCAACGAGTTGGAGCACACTAAGATCACCTCATTCCCAACCATCAAACTCTACTCTAAGGATAACCAGGTATGCATTAGTAATTTTTTTTCTAGTTCTGATATAATAATCCAGTAAACCCTATTAATCATATTCTTCTAGATTTGGATTACATGCGTTTTTCGATTTTTCTTTATTCTTTATAGACTGATAGGTCCTTCTGTTCACGTCTTTGGTTTGAGACCTCACGATGTTTGCCTTTATCGTTTAAGCGCTAAAGAAAATTCCATGCTCTGGTTTCTAATTCTCAAACAAGTCCTATTAACAATATTGATATATATTTCCCAGATTATAATTAGATAATGAGAATAGGAATTGTCGATGAAAAAAGTGTTTTCAAGTCTCCATTGACAACTCGCGTTTCATATGTTTTTAGAATAAATTTGTATAATATGTATACAGTATGTAAAATTGTATGACTTATGCATGTTATTTTTTTTTTAAATTTTAGGTCAAGGACTACAACGGTGAAAGAACGCTTGCCGCGCTCACCAAGTTTGTTGAAACTGACGGAGAAGCTTCAGAGGCAGTGCCATCTGTGGTAAGTTTATGAAAAACAACTTTGGTCATTTTATTATTATTAATATTTATTTTCTTTATATTTTATTACTTCGACTAGTCACAATTATCAGCACTATTAGCAAGATTATTTTTTTACAATACACAATAATTTTACGTTTTTTAGCCATGCTTTTACGATAATAATGCCTAAATGCAAATTATAAATAAATTGAGGCATTTTAAAGAGTTTGTATTCTTTTCAAATTTCGATTTATTTTAATTATTAAATATATTTACAGTCGGAAGAAGACGAGGAAGACGCAGCGCCTCGGGACGAATTATAAGCAAAGCGGCCAATCTCTCTGAGACTTCCATAGATATAGTACTGTATAGATGTAATTCTAAACTTACACTTAACCTGTGCATTTTATAAGCTAGGCTGTTAATTTTTATACTATGAGTTGAGGTTGTTCTTCATTTTTCGTTGTTTATGAACTTTTATAACAGATTAAAAATATTTCTCTATGGTTACACTTTATAATGAATCATCTATTGCCATATTTTATGGTCTATGATATTTTCCATGAATACTCTGTATTAATTTCCTAAACATTTAGGGGTATGGCAGTAATTTATTAATTTATTTCATAATCAGCAGCAATTAGATTATGTATGTGTGTATATTTATAATTTCTGTATCATAATGTTTTTTTACGTTGCTTAGTACAAAGTTGTGTTACATCGAACAAGAGCGGCTTTTTAGCTTAAATCTCATTTTATGCGTAGTTAGTTTTTCATCACAATAATTGGTTGGTTAAGTGAAATATTTGTTTATGAAATTGTTTAAGATGTTATAATGAAGGTGCTTCGAAAAGATCAAATATTTTCTCACGTTTGGTTATAAAATGTAAATATTGCTTTGAATAAAATCCGCGTCTGTTTATTGTGGATACAGAAATTGATAAATAAAAAATATTAAAATATTTAATACGTTTTTATTTTCCTACTTAATTTTGGGCCAAGTATTGACGTACCGATTTATTTAGACCTGAGGAGAGATGAAATTTCTCAGTTTACACGTCACTTATCGCTAATCAATTACTTTCTGCGGCTGAAAAGTACAGCCAGTAGTGCTGCAACCCTTGTAGCGGCGAGGACACGAGGGGCAAGTGCAATGCGGCGTCCAAATATGGAAACGCCACTCACCGATAGTCCTCCGTCTCTTCACTTGGGCACTAGGACAAATTACGGCTAACCCAATGAAATTACACTTCTGGACACATCTATTGGCCCAAGACAGTCCATGAGCCACCGCCAAAAGCAACCCTTTCTTCAAAGCAGCATTGTGCAAAACGCTCTCCCTTACGTCGGTAGACCTTCTTCCTTCCATCATTGCCATGTAATGCAATTTTAGACTCATCAGAAAAGAGTACACCGTTCCAATGCTGCTGAGTCCAATTTCAGTGTGAGCGCGCGAAATGAAGGCGCGCTATTCGGTGGGCTCGCGTTAGTTTTGGGCCATTAGCTGGCTTGTGTGGTACCATATCGCGTTCTTTTAATCTTCTCCGAACAGTTAGAGCGCTCACATTTACTCCATGGAAGTCGCGAAGTTGGTTTTGTATCTCAATGGAGGTAAGGTGACGATTTCTCAAGCTGGTCGTCACGATGAATCGATCCTGCCTTTCAGTTGTGACCCGAAATCGTGGCCTTCCTTAGCGACGAACAAAGTCGCCAGTCTCTAGGTATCTCCGATAAACGCTTCGGACCGCAGATCGGCTTAAATTAAGTTGATCACTCACATTTCTTTGGCTGTTTCCGGCCCGGATAAGTGCCACAGCTTGGGCGGCGACTTCAGGCGAAGTATCCATAGATTATTGATAGAACCTCATCTTAATGTTAAGAATAAGTAATGTTTGTTGCAAAACCAAAGAGAAAAATCACACTTTCAAGAATTAAATCCAACTAAACCAATTTAATCAAGTTTTTTTAGTATTCGATTGTTTGATATCAATGAGCAGGCTCCAAATTGTCTTTTGTTTCTTTAAATTCTGTGTTCGAAATTAAAAAAAAAAATATTGAATGCAATTATGAATGTGCCAGGTTCAAAACTGCATAAAAACTTTTACTCGACCTAATATAAATTTTTAGGTAGGACCAAAAGAAACTGAAAATGGAAGGTGGGCCAATAGATGTGTCCATAAGTGTATAATCATTTCTGTTTTAGAGGAACACTACAATTTTAATTTCGTCTATAAGTAACCGAATATTCGCTAAACGTGGCGGATTGATCACAGGATAAAAAGAAAACAATTTAATTCGCACATTTCATTTATTATCTTAAATACAACGATTAAAACACAAAATAACTCTTTTAAATTATTAACATTAAGCTTGTTCCATGTTTATCACATTAACATCAAATTTCATTAAGTGAGATGGAATGGCTTAGGCGAATACAATAGTAATTCATTATTAAAAAGCAGGCACAAAATAGATAAATAAGGTTTACTATTTTATCTCGCTTGCCTACGTTCCAACCTCAATTATCTATTGCGTGTTGTTTCTGGTGGTTCAATTAAAAATTCAACAAATGATTCAATTTTTTTTAATTAAACATTTTAAAATCAAGTGAATACATTAGTAAAAATGTCAGCTACGATTAAATAAAACATTTAAATATCACATTTTGTGTACACGTACGTACTAAAGCAGATGCGTATGAAGTTTCGTAAGCTTATTTATATAGACTACGAGACGCGGGAAGCTTTACTTGTCTAGCTTCTAGGTGCGAAGATCAAAAGAGGACAGGGTTGCCACAACTACGATACAATAATTTATGCATTTTTATTTTCTTTAATTTAGTAATGGCAACCCTGAACATTCAGTACAAGTGTACTTAACAAAACATCTAATAAATTTACACGAATGTTATACGAGAAATCTTTGCTAGCATTGAGAACATGTATAAAGGTCCCACACTTAAGGCATAATGCTTGTATTTTATTGCGATTCTATTTCCGGCTTTTATAAATTACAGAGCCGTACGATAGTTCTGTTACGTATTTCAATACGTAGTCACTTTTGACAGTTCAAATAAATCGATTTTCCCTGAAATTTGTACATTTTGTTACAAATAGGCCCACGAAGCGCTGCTCAAATTTCCCATTCAAGAACGTTGTATTAGTTTATTAGTTATTAAATATTTCGTGCAGAGATTTCAGTGCACATTTTAGGTAACATGGCGGAAGGTTGAAGTGTTATTACACAAATGTTTTAAACTAAAAAATATAACTAACTTGATTAAAATAATTTTTATCATAATTTTATGCAATAAATAAGTTACAAGTAAAAAGTGGCAAAGTTAAAATATCCAGTTCCGTATTTTGTACAATAAAGATTTTATTCAATTATATAGATTATAGACTCGCGCTATAAGGGGCCGTTCCAGTATTACGTAAGCACCATAGGTGGGAGAAGGGGTCTTAGATTTTCTTACGTCAACAGTATATATTTACTACTTACTATTTATCTACTTTACTTTTTTACACATATTACCCACACATTGTCTATGCTTCCTACAAAATTAATACGTTTAGGTACTTTATTTTTGATAGCTTTACTTACTTTTGCTGATAAGAGGGGGGGGGGGGATACGTAGTACTTGAACGGCCCCTAACAGAAATATAGATTGAAAATAAGAGGGTGAGATTCAGAAACTAGATTTAACGAACTCACTTCCATATGTCAAAATCCAATACATTTTTGTCGAAACTGAACGAAAAGTCTCATTTCTGAATCTTATCCTAAAAGCCATATACAGTTCAAAAATAGCTGGTTACAAAGGAGACTGGACATTTGTGTGTATGTTTGCATAATAAAAAATCTCTTAAAATTAATCTTAACACAAAAGGTGCATATTCCGGTACATATACAATATGAGTTCAACGACACTCCGACCGATTTAAATTCATAAAGCCACAGCATACCCGTTGCCATGGCAACAAACGCCCCGTTAAACAGGAACTGGACTGAGCACAAAATGCGAAACTTAGGGTTTGTTTCACAATGTATGGATAAAGTACCAAATAGCTATGCAACACATAAATTATTTGGAAGATAAATTGTGCTATCTGACACTTCATCGGTGTCATAACTTTTGATGGACTTTATGTGACGAATAGCGCTATCTGACAGTCGTGAAACGCAACAATAGTATTTATCCTACCAATAAGTAATAAATAGCTAATTTGGAACTTATGTAGAACTTATCCGTACATTGTGAAACAGACCCTTAGTAAGTTAAATAGAGTTATGATAGAACTCAGTCCGAATTACCCCTTAAAAGATTAGCCACTTAAAATTCATAATTTTGTCAATAAACATAAGACATTGCCTTCAACGATTTTCGCTTATAGACGCCTTAGAGGCGTAAAGGTCTAATCATGGTGGGAGTGACGTCACAGACCTGGTCCTTCGATCCGGATTGTTATAGGGCGAACATCGAATCTTGATCCTTGTTGATCTGTCGGTGCCTGGGCGTATTGCCTGTATTATTGGCGTCAGGGAGGCTGTCTGCTGCGGCAGCTCTCTCTGCTAGAAACTTCTCGAAGTCACTGCTCGTTACACTTTCTTGTCCAGCGTTGGCGGTGGCTTCTGTGGCGGCCTGAATTGACGTGTTTTAATCCAATTAAAATTGTTTACTAAATACACTGTGAGCGAAAGCGTTACTATTGTATGGTAATTGGTAATGTGCTTTTTAAATGAATTAATGATACCCGAAAATCAATCATTTACAGTTGATGTGCTGTCGTGGTAAGCAAATAAAAATATATAGATTTAACAAAAACAAACCAAAATTAAAAGGTAGTAAAAGAAATTGATGCAAAATGAAACCAGAGTAATTAAGTGAATTAACAAAGATATTATAATTAAAAAGAAACGAAAAATCACCTTTTCTTGTTCTAACCAAGCAGATATCTCATCGATTTCCCTTTGATCCATTCCCGATGGCTGTCAAAATAAATTAACGTAAAACAAAAAAAACAAAAACAAAAATTGGTCTATATATAAATACATACATATTATAATTTTTAAAGATGTTAATCATATTCCTTAAAAACTCCTATCCATTCAAGTTTTAGAACAATTAAACAAACGTTGAACCGTGATTAAAGTTTATTCCCTCCCATCCCCCTCCACCCCTTTCCGATATAATATTTTTTAACTATATTTTCTGTTTGAAGTTCGTACTATTTATTAAAATATTTTTAAAATAATATTAACAATAACGTGCAATTCAATCCCCGCCTCGTATGGTAACGTTTTACAAGAGGAAAACCCCCAAATTCGTTACGTAATACTTGAACGCAGGGAGCGTGAACAAAGAATAATTACCAAGGGTTGCTGGGTCGCTCGTGTGTTAGCGGCCGTTGCTAATCCCGCTGTCGTCTGCTCTTCTAAGTTGTCCGCGTAACTGCTTCCACTTAAAGAAAACAAATTAAGTGAAATGAGAGACAATTACGTTGCAAAAATAAGAAACATAAGAAAATAAGAACGTTCTTGGGTCATCGGGGTGCTTTAAATAATAGAAGATTTTAGTTTTACTTTATATTAACCACTCGCGTACAACATTAATAGAATATAAGCGAAATAATGAAATGGTAATTGGTATGTAATGAATGAATGCTATACTCTCGGGGCGTAACTACGACCATTTAGGAAATCGCCACGCTTATAAGCAAGGCTGAGTCAGCAAAATGGATAGCATTGGCTCGTACATTCGCCCGAAGCAACCACCGCTTAGATTTATTATACAATAGTTTAATTTTTGATATGTTTAAATAAATAAATATATTATTAGTAATATTTTTTATATAAATAAATAATAACAGACATACATTACAAAGAACTCCCCTAGAAGCACAGTGCCTTTAAGAACCTAAACATGCAGGAGGTTCTTCTGATGTTAAGTGATACCGCTGCCCATGGACTCACATTGCCAGAGGTGCGTTGCCGGGTTTTTAATAATTGGTACGCTCTTTTATTGAAGGACTCTTAGTCGAATTGGTTGGTTTTCGCTTTATGTTTTCTTACCCAGTTTTGGAAGATTCATACGTGACATTTCGAGATTGAGCGAACATGTCAAACTCGTCCTTGGAGCCGCTTGGAGACTTTTCAATCTTCGTCTCTGTCACACCTATAACATTCAAAAATACTTTATTATTTAAAAAAGCACACTAGTCACGACGAATGACGGACGCGGAGGTGATACGGGTGGAAATTAGTACGTCCAATGATGAAACTCAACTGCAGGAATTAATCCGAACGCTACGCAGTAAATGCGATAGAAGATGCAGTGAGAGCCCCACATCTTTATTGACGTGACAACGTCTTATAAATCGATGGAGCCGGCTGCACGCACGAAAAAACATGACTCATGCGGCGTTACCTCGCTCTGAGGCGTTCCATTTAAGGCTTGAAGTGCAAGCGAGAGCGCGAAGCGACAGAGAGGCACAATCGAACTCCGCGCTCTTTCGCGTTCGACATCTGTCTCTCTCCTACTTGAGTGAGCGATTCGTGACGTTGTCACGTTCAACTATCGTCAGTAAACCGACTTTACAGACAACCGATATTTTTTATAGAGTGGGGGGCAAACGGGTAAGAGGCTCACCTGATGTTAAGTGATACCGCCGCCCATGGACACTCTCAATGCCAGAAGGCTCGCGAGTGCGTTGCCGGCCTTTTAAGATTGGTACGCTCTTTTCTTGAAGGACCCTAAGTCGAATTGGTTCGGAAATACGTCAGTGGGCAGCTGGTTCCACATAGTGGTGGTGCGCGGCAAAAACTGCCTTGAAAAATATCTCTACGTAACGCCGAGGGATTAAGCCGCTCAACGTACATAATAAGATTTACGGTGACGATAAGGTAACAAAGTGTAAATATAGAAATAAATGAATAAACTTATCACGAAATATTTGTATGAAAAACTTAATATTTTACAGCATTTAATACTTTGTCGGTATGTTTTTATTATTCAAATATAATATTTATTTCTTCAATACTTTAAGAATATAAGCAAAATAAATTATCAAAAATACTTTTTAAATTACAGTTTATTATATATACATACTTAATTTAGCAATATCAGGAACATCGTCACTTAGATCGATGAGTGCGTCCTCCTCTTTCTTGGGGGCTGAAAGTGAAATTTGAATTTAGAATATAAGAAGAAAAAGCAAGGGCGAAAGTCAAATTAAATTTGAAATTTCTTTGCAGATTCGAAATTTAAATATGAATGCACTCTAAAATCAGGGGCTTGAGACAAAATCACTTTGCGACAAGCGTGACTCACTAAAGCCGAATTTACATTACGAAATTAGTGACTCGGAATTAGTTTTATGACATAAATTTCATCAACAATTTCACGTGTAAATTTACAGTTTCATAATGCATGCATCGGTTTCGCGACACTGGAAAAATTTCGTGCCATGCGCATATTTTTTGTAAAACTAATGTCACGCAACTGAATGAAAACGCGACACGAAACTAGTGTCGCGAAAGCATTTGCACAGGGCAGACGTGTGTGTTTGAGTGCATCGTGCAGCTAAATGACCGCCAAAATGGCAAACCAACGTTGGTCAGTTAATAAAAATATAAAATTCGAATTTTATATATTAACATCTGTACCACGACGTTCTGCATCGCAAAATGAAGCTTTGATGTTGACAGAGCCATGTCGTTGGTGATACTGTTTATTTCACGACACTATTATTTTTTGTTAAAGTAGTTTCACACGTGCTGCAACTATTTTCATGAAACTCATTCCAACATGCATAACACTAGTTTCGTAATGTAAATTCGGCTTAATGCTCGTGACAAACCTGTGAGTATGATCATTGTCGAAAGGTGATTTTTCTCTCAAGCGCCAGGACACGCCAGAAATCAGACCATACGGCGATGAAAAATATGGTTAATAATAAAAAAAATTAAAATTGTTGACTATAGCTAAGGGAGCGTTCAAGTATTACGTCACGCAATTTTTGGAGATTATTGACCCCCCCATTTAACGCGCCGTAACGTTTTTCTATACCCAAGTACAGTACAGTACCCAAAACGTTTCGTAACCACCTAGAGACTCTTTATACCTAAAACCATTATGTGGTGTAAATTACTGGAAAGTGGAAAATAATATTAACAATAACGGCTTAATTCAATCCCCCCCCCCATCATAACGTTGTACAAAAGGAACCACTCCCCAAAATTCGTTACGTAATACTTGAACGCTCCCTAACTTCAGGGTGTCTTCAGGGTTTTTTGTGTCAATCGTAAAAATTTACATTCATCATTTTTCCCTAACTCGCCAAAAGAAGTATAACTTCAAAAAACAAGAATAATATACAAACTTACGTGATACAGTCCCAGGAACTCCCATGGCGGCACCGAGAATGGCCGATGGCGTCGCAACACCGGTAGCTGCGTTTCTGTATTGAAATTAATTAATTTAATAATTGCGTTTTGGATTTTAGTCAGGTATAAACCTTAAAAATTATAAATGTTTTGGTATGTTTTTTTTACAAATTGTTAAATTTTAACCTTTTTTATATTAATCTATCGCTTACCGGTTGCTGGTTAGGCGAGAGTGTCTCAGAAGTAAGTTGTGTAACTGGTCGTTAGTTAGCAACAGTTGAGCTGTCAAAGGGCACTCGTCAGATACACGCCCCACTAATTCTGCCACCCGACTTTGCATGGCACGGAGTGTGTCTGCCAACTCCTAAGAGTATAATTTTGATATTAAAAATAAAGTAAACAACAGAAGTATATTTTCTGGATTAGCCCCCTACTTGCTCTATAAAAAATACCTTAAACATAATAGAAACTTCCAGAAACTATATTAAGGGTATATAATATTAGTAACATTATCTAGAGTGAAAGAAGTACTTAAGTATTTTAACAGAAAAATCAAATAACAGACGCCATACCATGAAAAACTTCCTAAGTAATTTTGGGATTGTGAATAATTAAAATTAATATTAGGGGCGAATAAATACGTACATCAAGCAATTGTATGTCAGACTCGTGATGTTGCGTATACGGCTGTGCTGTCAGTTCGTTCAACATGTCATTCATAACTGTCATGTTGCCCTCAACCACAGATAGATCGGCCCGTAGCTTGCTTGTCTGACTCTCCGATAGGGTAACCTGTAATAAATAATAAAACATATAACTAATTTAATGTGACAGTTATACTTTATTAAAAGGTACGTTAGTACAAAAAGCCCGGCAACGCACTCGCGAGCCCTCTGGCATTGATAGTGTACATGGGTGGTGGTATTACTTGAGCCTCCTGCCCGTTTTCCCAACTGCACTATAAAAAAAAGGTAAAATTACGACAAAAACTTTCAAGAATTTTACTGTTGTGAATTGTAATATTAAATTATTATATCCATACTAGCTGAAAAGTTTGTATGTATATTATTTGTAGGATTTTTTTTTTAGTTCAATAAAAATAACTATCAACAATAAAAAAATAGGGGTTGATCGTAGAGGGGTTAAAATTATGGCTATGTATTTTTGTAAGCTGTATCATAAAAAATAAAAACAAAAAATATTGTCTAAAATATTTTTTTTTTGGGGTGGACAGTGGACAGCCCTTATCACTTAGGGGTTTGAAAGATATACAGTAGCAGATTCTCAGACCTAATGAATATGCATAAAAATTTCATAACAATCGGTCGCGCCGTTTCCGAGGATACGAGAGGTATGGGAACGAACATTGAGACACGAGAATTTTATATATCAGATTATATTGGATAGCAAACATATGACTTTGCAGACTATTTTATATTACTATTTTATTTTACCATGTTATATCTTAAAAATACCGTAACAATAGTAACAAAAACCGCACTGCCTATATTATACGTACCGTGCCAGTACTATTTTCAAGCGGCATTCGAATGGGAGAGCTCGGAGCCAAGACGTTACGCTGAGGAGAGCCAGCCATCGGCTCGCCACCATCAGGAACACTCTGACAAAATAATCCTTTTCGTTGACTTCAAAAAACTAACTTTATTCGACGTGACTTTAATACATTCATCCACGACCCCACAATTCTTACTTCTGTACACGTAGATTTTTGGTTCTAAATATGCCAATTTCATTCTAGAGAAATATCTGCATCTCCCTTTTGAATTTCGTGTTGTATAATTTTGGGTTAAGGGGCCGAGGGGTTCAAGTATTACGTAAGCAGATTTACTGCAATTTATCCCCCCCCACCTCTCGTCAGCAAAAGTAAGCAAATCTCTCAAAAATAATAGTATATAAACGTATTATTTTTTTGTACTCTTCGAAAATGCATGATGATGGCTGAGCTCGGTGGAATCGGAAAATATTGTTACGAAGATAGGTTGAATTGAATGTTTCTAGATTTTTCCACTAGCTCGTAAATATGATGCAAAACTCAAAGACGGCTGCAACAATTTGAGTATTTTTTTGATTGTTGATCGAAAAGATTTATTTTATTTAATACTTAAGTTTTTATTCAGAAATGTGAACATTCTATGGGGTACCATAGCAAAATGTTCCATATGTTGGTATGTAGGTAGCTACTAAAAAGGAAGGCGCAATAAAAAAATCATATTAAGGCGCAAAAAAATTCGCGGGGGCAGCCGTGTACTCACCCGTTGCGGCGTAAATATTGGTGCCATAGCGTCCAAGTCGGTCATGGGAAATTCAACACCCTTGGTCCGTAATTCGTTGTACACTTGTACTACTCCCTGAAAATAAAGACATGTTCTATTACCTTTCATTAACGAATTAGACTCATTATCATAATAAAACCCTCTAAATAACGAGCAAAATAGGGTTGAACTGGGGCGCGCCCAAGATAGAACTCGATTGCCCCACTTCCACATAAGTCAAATTCAGGCAACTACTGCAGTAGTAAAGACAATTTTAACGAATGCTTTGCAAATTTAATTAATTACTCTAGGCACAAACGAGTCATATAATAATTTAATACATTTTTTTAAGATACCATATAATTATTATTATTATATAACCTTGAACAGTTGTGCATTGAAAATACTCCATAAATAAAAGACGCCGTAATCGATAACTCATAGTAAAAATGCAACACATGACATCGCTAAGATTGTTATTTTTACCGCTTTTAGAGCGAACAATGCAAATTCCAAAGTCTGAAATCGCTAAGACAAAGTATCGCCACTATTTCTTGTATGTTCTAAGTTCTTCGTACGACTGGTGGAATGAGTGTAACATAACACCCAATCCTTGACAATGCGGACAACTTGGATCAAATATCAAGTGTATACTTTGAAGCACTACAACTGCACTCGATACTATTATTTTAAATAATCCAGCCATAAGTTGCAGGGTTCATAACATTCTAATGTTAATCCAAATCGCAATGGGTAATTCCTAAGCCACTTAAATCATTTTAATATATGCAACAAAACACATACAAAAATATAGCATTAATAACTATTGTTAACGTGTTGGATGTCACACAGATGAATTAAACAATGGAATGTTTTTATGTAAACTTGCTCATTCAGAAATGCCTTTTAGTTTATAACGCTTTAGTGGAGCCTTATACAGAAATAAAAGAAGATCGATCTTATCTCTAAAATAACATCGTCCAGCAACAGAAGTGTGTCACACCAATTAAAGAACACTTAACGAAGTTATCGTTAACCTTATTCGATAGATATAAACGAAAATTTATAACATTATCATGTATATTTACCAACTATAGAATACAAAATCTAGTAGCTTTTTAACACACGATTTATATGATCGACTAAAGTATTTTTTTTATTTGGACTTAATATATATATTTCGACTCCTTTTGATAAATATCAGGATTGCAAATTGTTTTATTTACATAACTCGTTTATGCGTTTTTCAGTAAATAACCAAATTTTTCGCTGTCCAAAATTTCTCGTTTGACTGACTTTGACACTTTCCTTACATTTATACCACCTTTACATTGATATACAAAAAACCCAAGATGCACACTCAACGTCTAAAAAACGTCCTCAAAAAATGAGCGCAACATTCTAAATTGTGCGCTCATTTCAAATAGTCTCGCGTCTAATAAGTGGAGTCGATGTTATTTATTTGTGTTTTTTTTTATAAATAAATTTATGTACTTTTGAACTTTTTTGTGTGTAGTTTTTGACAAATATATTTACTAACAAATTATTTTTTAATTTAAAGAAAAAACTTTTTAACCGGATTAAAGTTATGTATTATTATAAATTTACAACTATTTAACATCCAACACCTTTTGTCTTCAGTCACCGTGACCACGCACGCTGTAAAGCACCCGAAAAGTCGGATAAATTTAAAATTATGTTAAATAGTTGTAAATAAAAAAGTCATGTTCGACTCCACTCAATACCTTGTCCTACCGACCACGGTCGGTCGTAAAATTTTATTGCTTTAAGTATACACTGCGTTGTAATAACAACTTTAAGCAATTCGCATAAGGTTGATTTTGCAATAATATATGCTTGTAACATATACTGTTATGGACAGAAATAGTGTTTCGGGACGCTTTCGAGCGTTACTTTTATTCGAGACTGTGCATCTTGGGTTTTTTGTATATCAATGCACCTTTACATTTAATATCATCAACTCAATACCCACTGGAGTGGGTCGGACCACATATAACTTGTAGCGTTGCAGAAGTGGCATTTCCACTTCCGTAGAGCTTTTTTTTACTTGATGCGTTAATCCATTTAGACATTTACTTGTGGAAAACTATATCAACCTAGGACAAAGCATATCATTCTTCGAACAAACCTCGAGTGAAGTTGATAGACGGGTCAAGAAGGCGTGGGGAAAATACTAGTCACTATATATTCATATCTTATCTGCCCATACATCTTAAACGAAAAGCTCTGGACTATATTGTTATGCCAACTGTACTGTATGCCTGCCTAACCTGGACGTTTACCAGAGACATAGTTAACAAAATAATTGTTTTCCAAAGAGATCGAGTGACAAGGAAAGAACACGAAACGCAAAAATAAATAACAAATGTAACCGATGTTGTTAAACAGGCATGTTAAAAGGCAGGCTAAAATGGAGGTGTGCCGGACATGTCGCAAGAGTTAAAAACAATTGGTGGAGTGAACGAGTCCTACATTTGCATCCACGCGACCGGCGGCACATGTACTCGCCAAGTCCAAGCAAGGGAACTTTAGAAGGAGTTGGAGGAGGCCCATGCCCTATTAATTCATTTACAGATTTAGTACGTAACCTTCCTTAACTATACCATTAAAAAGACCATAAAACTAAGAAGAAAAAATAAATAGAACAGAAAACCAATGTGAAAAATATTAGTGCAAAATTTTTGTTTATCTTACATATAAGCCTGGCCACGATTGCAATTACAGAAAAATAAAAGTTTACCTGCAATTCCGGTTGATTTTGAAAAGCATCCGCCCAGCACTGTATGAGACTCAAAACCTTTTCTTGTACAACCGTGGGCGGGTCATTTTTTGGGCCAATTAATTTTACCTAAAAAAAAAAGCTTAAATTAATATTACTGAAACGATTCGCTAACTCCTATGCCTTGTTAGCCCAGTGTTCAATGGGTTCAGCTCACATACTAAACATATATCAAATTTGAGTTAAAATAAAAATCATACAATCGATGTTGCATGCGCTCGGTGCGACCACAAATTGGCTTGTATCAAATAACTATACATATTCCGTCAGAATCAGCCATCATAGATCCCTTGTCACGTCAAAGCCCTCCTTCAAATTTCGATTTGCATACTTTCCAGTGAAGAAACTACTCGTAAGTGATTTAAATGAGGTCACGAGATAAAACAAAATTTTCAATCAATGATTTGCGCAATTAAATCATTGCTCTTACGATAAAGGTCAAGCGTCGTGACGAAACCGGAATGCTCTTTAGTGGATGTGTCAGGCAAGGTGATGAGCTAGGAAGCCTGACTAGCTTATCACTTGTCTAATACCCAATACACTATCATCATCAACCTATTGTCTTTTATAATTGATAAATTTGTATTAGAAAACTGTATCTTACTATCTTGTGTAACATTATTAAATATTGTGAAATAATCTAATTTATATGCGATTATAGAATCAACAAAGTCATGAATGCTTATTATTTATATCAAAAAATGTTAACTTAACTTTTTAAAACACTGCTAATGTAACAAGATCAAATATCTTAATGGCTACATTATTATAAGACATAAAAAACTTAGTAAATAAACATATATCTACATATTTTGACAACTTTTTGTCATTTTAGTAAAGTTTTTATCATTTCTGTGTTCTCAGATTCAAAGTTCCTTTCACATTGAACTCAAGGAATTTGTAGTCTACTAGTATTTTGTCATTCCTGTATACAAAATTTTACAGAAAGATGAGATTGATAAAATATTTTCTTATAAGACTACAATTAGACTTGTTCTGATTTTATGAGTGAGATAAAGTGGCTAGGTACTTACCCTACCAAGCCACCTCACAGGCTTGCTTGGTAATGCATATGCCTTCTTTAGGAGTTTTTGTTGTTACCCACAAATGAAAATTTTGTCCCAAATAAAACAAAACTTAGATTAACCACAAGATAATATTGCTCTGTTAAATATAGTGTTCTTTTATATAAATGAAGCAGTTTGTGTGGACAAGTTGTATGTTGTATGTCATATTATCTCCGATGACATCATACAAGGGTACTGTCTCGGTTATTTACATTTCATATTCACTATGGTTATACATTGTTTATATGGTTACTTCTTAACATGGGATAATAAAATAACAATAATAATAAATTACTCTATATAACCTATTAATATTATTGCATATAAGTTTTTACTGATTATTTTATCATTAAATCCTATCAAATCACTGTAAGAATTTAATTTATTAAATCCATAAAACATTATATTACGCTTGGTTGGCTTTGTTTAATCTTGCATTTTACCATGGCAAAACAATAACACAATAAATTACACATTTTTTAAATTTTATTATTTATTGCTGATAAATAAACTTTATCTACATTTTCAACAATATCAATAAAATTATCATTCCCATCAATAAGAATAGATTTTAAGAGGCATGTGAACGACATCTTATCAGATTATTTATTTTTATCTTCTTTGATAATATGCTACATTTATCTTAATGTTCCATCCTCATTCCAATATTATCTTTGCTTTATTTTCACAAAATTGTTACAATTTATAAAGCCAAAATTTTAAAAATAATGTTCAATAAGATTATGATGTTTTGTTCTCACAATTCACCAGGTGAAAGCAACAATGCTTACTTAGCATTACCTTTACCAGTTACTCAGTTGAGAGATGGTTCAGTTCCAGCAACTAGGCTAGAAAATACCTATGGCCCTCAACTATGTAATGAGAGTATATTTGCATGTCTTGTCAGTTGAGTCATTCCACCACATATTTGGTGAATATAGTATTTATTATCTATGATAAGAGTAAAAAAAAACTAATCATAAGCAAACAGACCTTACTAAAAGTATAGTGCTTTATACATCATACAATCCAACTTATATTATTACTCTTATACTAATTGAATTGAATTAGACATGTATTAACGCCTAGTGGCTTGAGCACAAGACTCTTACGCCTCATTCCAATACCAGCTGTGTGTCAATGTACTTTTTGTTCTTTGTTTGCATTTAACACATGGCAAAGGAAAACTTTGTGAAGAAACCGCACTATAGTGAGTGCAGAGTTTTATCATTTCTGGGATGTAGATGTGACATTAGTAGAACCCTACATGGGTTTTTTTATTATTTTTTTAAAGTTTCATTCACACAACATTGAAGGAACTTAGTATCTAATATGCAAAATAAATAATCAAGGTGAACATCAATACCTACAGTAAATCACTAAGAAGCAAGGTCAGATCAATTGTGGTACTCACCAACTCAGATATAAACTCCTTATTGCACACAAGAACATGGAAAGGTCTTCCACAATTCTTAACACAGCTCTCCAGTACAGTTAAACTGTACATAACAATTGTGTAGTTCTTCCCAGCACTTTGGGTCAGTCTTTTTCTAATTGCCTTTATGGCATCTTTAGGTCCATCTGCACTAGTGTTTATAATATCACATATTTCCATATTAAGGGCCCAATTTTCTGAAGGAAGGGATCCATCTGTGGCTTGTTCTGAAATAAAGATTTCATGTAGAGAAAAGAAATGGTTTGTTAAGTAAAATTACACAAACCAACAAATGTTTTGGCTATCGGCTCTTATTGCGTGTGAAGCGAATGTACACAATGGATACAGAAACTTAAAGTTTCCTGTTTAAGTAATGCGTAACAGCAGAAAGTGAGGAAATTCTTATATTCTTTGAGGTAATATTTTAAACTTACCAATTTTTTGACCAACCGGTGTGGCAAATGGATTTCCTACTCCAAAGAAAGACATTTTAGCCTTATAATAAAATACCCTTTTAAATAATAACAATTAAAAATTATTTTCACCGATTTCACTTGTCACCTTGTAAATAATAAAATGCAAAGGTAAAAAATTAGATTTTGAAAGTTAGTAAGTGATGTCAGTGTCAAATGTCAAAAGTAGGTATTTATTTTAATATTCGTTCAGAGTAAAATAGAACTTTTTAAGCGTCGCGTTGGACCGATTGAGTCTCTAATTTTTATTATACTATCAATGTCAAAATGTTAATGTTTAATTTACTTTATGTACTTTCAAAAACATAGAAAAATAATTAATAAACAATAATATTTATCTTCTTGATTATCTCATATTGATGTTATTAATCTAATTATTTGAGTACTTTTCAAAGTTTCCTGTAATCTGTGGTTAAAATGACCGGAAATACGATATGGCGGGAAGGTTAAAAATTTGCCGTCAATACATTTAATTCACTGAAATGAAAGTTGATTTTATCTACTTTTTTATTACTTAATTTAGGTAATTGTTTCCAAATTCAGATGATCAAATATATGATTATAATAGTTTTTCATTCTATGAAATGGTTGGCCATCAATTTTATGATCTGGCTACGACACAAACATACTAGGTATCTTAGCAATGCTGTAAACAAGATTTAAAAAAAGTGTTTTGTAGGAATTTGAGACATATTCTATTAACATATATTAAAAATATCTCCTTTATTATAAATAAATATGACTGAAAAGAAATCATTGAACAGTTTAATTATACACCCTGCAATTGAACCAGGCGTGATTGACAATGCTATGATAACAAGATGTATACTTGAATATGGTAAAGTACTAGTAGTACTTCGTCTATTCTCACATAAATAATTTGTGGGATTTCTATGTAGTTATTAATTTAAAAACATCTAAAATAAAACGTTTTAGTTCTTTACGTAGGCTTTTTTTCCTTATCATGTCCAGACTAAGTGTCGGGTCGAGTACAATACATCAAAATATAATTGTGTTTTGATCTCGTTATGTATATATTTGATTGTGTATGAAGTCTATTGCCATGAGAGTACAGTATAGTTTTAGTAACAGTCTTGTGTTTTTCAATGAAATTATTGATATTCCGCCCGGAAAAAACTATGATCATATCTCTATCAATTTATAACTAATAAAGGCCTGAAAATAAACATTATCGCGTCTGGCTTTTCTTTAATTTATTTGTAAGTATGTAGATTATCAGCCTTTTGTACCACTAAAATGATAATATGACTTTACTAATAGTGTACTATCTATATAGGTCCTACTGAAGAAGCGGGGAGACTTTTCGCCGAAGAAGGAGTCCATTTGGACGAAGCTCCTATTTTACGATTGGAATTTCAAAATATATTAAGAATAGACCATCTATGGATGCTTAAATCCTTGAGAAAATTAACTTTAGCTCACAATTTGATTCAAAAAATTGAAAATTTAGATCAGTTAACGGGACTGAACGAGCTAGACATTTCGTTTAACAAGATTGAAAAAATTGAGAATTTAGATAATTTAGTTGATTTGGAAATTTTAACGTTGTTTCATAATAAAATAAGAAAATTGGAAAATATGGAATGTTTAGAAAAGTTAATGGTTTTCAGTATTGGAGATAATTTAATTGAGGATTATAAAGAGGCGAGTAATAGAAAAATATTTTTGTTACACTTTAAGTATTTTTTTTTAAAGACGAGATAGTTAAATTTAATCCCTTAATCGAACACACAGAACACATATACAACCAGTTGTATATTTTAAAGACCTTAATTTTTTTTAAAAATACATGCAGCATTAAAACAGTTTCAATAATTATAATATTACCACTCTTATAATAAATAGGTTAAAATCCTCTACACCCCATTTTATTTTCTCTTATAACAGGAAATATATTAATGAAAAATAAGCATTGAATGTGCATAAGTAGCAAGACTTAAGAAGTTAAAAGATGTATAAATCTTCAGATGTCCTACCTCCGACGATTTCGGAAGTTACGATCTGTTAGCTTCAAGGGCAATCCGTGTTGTGATGATCCCATGACAAATCAGTTCCTGAAGTGTGCTCTTCCCATTGTCACTTATTTGGACTATAAACTAATTACAGAGGAGGAGAGGGAATCAGGGCAAGCGTTATTTCGGTAGGACTCTATGTATAGCTCACATAAATAAAACAAAAAATTCATTTCAAAATTCATTATATTATGGGTTTTTAAGTCACATTTCGATCTGCGTAGCTTAGAGTTTCTTTATTTAGCGACGTTCAGCAGTCTATTAATAACAAACTAATGGGTTTTGGAAATTCTATTTCTATTATTTCAATTAACATTAAATTATATTCACCCTCCAATGCGACCAAAGCATAATAATTATACACTGACATTATTAAAACCTATGAATTTGGAATTTATGCGTAGAACATATTAATATTATTGTGTACTTATAAGTTGCCCATAGACGTGAAATTTATTATGTGGAAAATAAATAATCCAATTTTAATCGTGACAATAATACCGCAATTTTAGTCAAGGCAATCTGCTTCCAATCACTCCTGCTGACCATAAATAACAGAGATATTCATAACTTTACAATTTTAGCGGTATCCTTCGTAAGTTGGATGATGCAGATGAAAAGACTGAAAAGGCACGTATTGCTAAAGAGGAGTACGATTCACGAGTTGAGTTTTACGCAATGTCCTTTGTGGAATATTTGAGTGGACCAGAATTAATTGAGACAATGTTTGAGAAAGACCCAGATGGGGCATTACTATTGCAAGTAGGGGGGGAATTGATTGGGTTCTATGAACAGTAAGTATAGTAGAAAAAATAGTCATAACTGTCATTTTTCATTTATAGGCAAAGATCAATATTTTGTGTCTGACACATTTTTAGGTTTAAAATATATTTTCTTTACCTTCCCGTACGAGGATTTTTTCTTGCGCAACAGAAAAATATGTTTTTCTAATTTCTTAATCGGTGGCGTATAAAATCATATTCAATTAAAATCTCTTGTGCATCGATAAAAGCGTGTTCAAGATTGCAATGACACCTCTTATTATTGTTTTAACTTGACAAACAAACTTAGTTTAGTTTTCACAAATTGTAGTTCGCACGGATTTATAAGATAAAGATAACCTTAGGTTATAAACGTCACGTTTAAGATAAAGTTACTATATTTAAATTTATTATAATTATCTCATTAATTATATTAAATATTTTTTTTAACTTTGAATAGTTGGAGGTCGTATCTGTAGTCGTCGCTAGTTCGCAAAAGAAAAACATAATTTACATAAGAATATTAACACTTTATTTTGCGTTTTATAAAATGTATTTTATTCAAAAATAATATGTACCTACCTACTTACCTAGTTAGCTATAAAGGAAAATAAATAAATAGTTATGCATACACACGTAGGTACTTAGCGCTGTCTCGTTTCTGAATCTTACCCATGGTGTATTCTCATACTTTTTCCGTTTCGCTCCCGCGAGCTTTTGTACGCTGTTGCCTATATACAACATATTATTTTTAGATATAAAGAACAATATGTCGAAACCATGGCCGGCTTAGTAGAATTTGCTCAAGGCGCCTATAATGCACGACAACATGAGATAAAGCTGTTTAAAGACCTGGTTGAGAACGCTTTAGATGAAAGTGTTCAGAAGAGTAAAGAGTATGTATTTGCGTGTTGTTCCCACGAAAATGTAAGTGCGTGCTCCTATTTCACCATGCCTCCTGCTGATAGAGGACAATTTTTTTTATATTTTTTTTTATTATTATTTATTACTTAAGATGTCATGTGGAACATGGTGTAATGGTTGCAGCTCCTTACAAACGTTGTGTAAAAAAAAACTTGGCGAATTAAAAGAGTGGCGAAGAGTTAATTGTCAGTTCTTGTCTTCCGTTCTACGCCCTTGATTTGAGAACTGGCAATAAATGTAAAATTAGAAACATTTAATGTATATTTCTTTTTTGACGTTCATAAGTGTACACTTTGTTACCTATATGAACAAATGATTTTTGACTTTGTCTTTGGGGCTAAAAGTTTTATATGGCACAAGGGGCAAAAGGCACACTCTTAATTGGTAATCGTCGTTCAAGCTACACAGAGAATATTGCAATTTATAAGCCTTTTTTAATAAGTCTATTATTTCTATATATCGCAAATGTTGTGTGAACAAAAATCGTAAATATTGTTTTTATTTATAAATATCACTTAATTCCCCACGTGATCACTTCACGCTACACTAGATCGATTTGATTTGCTAAGTACCACTTTTTTTTTAAATTTTGTGTGGGAAAACCGGCAGAAGGCTCACCTGATGTCGAGTAATATGGACACTTACATTGCCAGGAGGTTCCCAGCTGTGGTGCCGGCCTTTTAATGATTGGTACACTCATTTATTGAAGAATGATCTGTGAGCCTACACCAAACCTCAACAGTATTTTTTGCTAGCTAAAAAAATTACGCCGAATTTTAACTTCAGTTCTTTCAAACCCGAAATGTTTTAATGTATTACAAAGATTTTTAATGTTATTGGTACTATATTTAGTTCTGATTTCTGTAGCGTAGTAGAAGAATACGAAACGAAAAAAAAGCCGTTAGTGGAACAAATGAAAGAAATCATCGGTAAAGTGACGACAAAGCAAGCAACGCTGGAACAGGTTGAAACAAATGTTATTGACACGGGAGAGGCATTTACTGATCTGATTTACGATCTCTGGAAGAAACTTATGACCATAGAGATGCAGCTCTATGAACGATGCGAGGTATTTTGAACCTGAGACACCAACAATCGGCAAACTAAAAGAAAATTACCCTTTTTCTATTGTTGCTTTATTTTTTAGTCCTTAGTTTTATTTGTTAATCACATTGGAACGGGTTTTCTCGTATAGAATTAAAATTATTTTGGTTTAAATATACACGGCTCTCAAAAACTCTACGCCATGACAGACAATGCAACTTGTCGATAAAACAGAGCAAGCGCCAACTAGCGGTCCAGACTATTTTACCGACATTCAGGGTGTCGGTTTTTTGTGACGGTGTGCGCGCGCATCGTAAAAATTCACTCTCATCATTTTTCCCTAACGCGCCAAAACATGTATAACTTCAAAAAATAAACCCTCACCTCAAACCAAGTAATAATTTTTCGGTAGCTCCGATTGCATTTACAAATATTAGAACATATTGTGCAAGCAAATTGTAATTTCCGTGAAATAAATTGGCGCGAGTCAAACATGCGTATGTTTGTTAAGGTCTAACTTAACCCTACAAGGCACCCAGTTCCATATGTGGAACACCGATTTTAATCTTTCCTATAGCTATAAAAAATTTAAAAATGACATCTCTTGCCGTCTTGATAGAAGCTATTGACAATTACCAATGTAGTAATAGGAATCTTTACCTAAATATGTCGTTCGTCTTTTTGTTCATAGTGCACTCGGTGTGAAATTTGAATGATAGTGATACGTTAGTCGTTTCTCTTAATTCAAAAATAAACAATTAATAGATTTTGAAGAGTTTTGATTCGAAAAAAATTATGTGTGTTATACAAAGTGTATATTTTGCAGAGGTAAGTTGATTTTTTATATATCAATAATAATCATATTAGTAAATCATATTTTTATGTCGTTCCACATACGGTACGTTGAGCTTTAGTGTCCGTTTTTACTTATACGTACTTAGGATTTACTTGCTAGACTTTCTTTCTTTTCACTTTGATATTATTGCAGATAATGTCGCGAAGAGGTTAGCGTGATTAAGATATTGATAGATTCTTGAATATTCCTTCTGGGAGTGAAGATAAACTAGATTTTACAGACGCTGAAAGTGATGATGACGTAGAAAAAATTCAGTGCATCCAAAACTTTCATCCCAGCCACTTAGTGACGAGGAGACTTCCTTATCTCCGCAGAGCCATCAGTGTTCGTCTCCCGTCAACGATGTAAATACGGATATTGAAAATCATCAGCCAGAAATATCAGACCCTCAGCCTAGTACATCAGGAATGAATACAAGTACGATTACACGATCTCGGGCACCTAGACGATCATCGACCGTGAGCAACGCAATCGGTCTCAGGCCTAGAACCCCTAGCTCTGTGACTGACAGCCAAAGAAAAAAGAGAAGACTCATTTGGAAGAAAACGTCTTTTCAATCACCTCCTTTTACATTTACTGCTAATACAAATTTACAGTCACCGATAATAGACTTCGAAACTCCCCTTCAATATTTTTTATGGTTTTTTGATGATGAGCTACTTCAGCATATTGTAGAAGAAATTGTAGATTTCTTCCTAGGGAAATATAAAATAAAAATTAGGACCAGAAAATGGTACTTGAGGCTATTTTATCATCTTCTTGATGTCACACTTATCAATTGCTGGTTACTCTACAGAAGAGTCGGAGAACAACAGCATACGCCAACGCCAATGAAACAGGACTTCAAATTTAACGTAGGGAAAAGTTTATGCTTGTTTGGGCTATCCATAAACAAAAAGAGAGTTAGACCAAGTTTATCTGATGAAATTGAAAAAAAAAAGGCTGAAGCGAAACACCTCAATCCTACCGCCTCGTGATGTCAGACGTGATGGGTTTGAGCATTTTCCTGTTTGGGGTAAAAAAAGACAACGATGCAAATTTCCTGGTTGCAAAGGAAAAACATTCCTATCTTGCGACAAATGTCGCGTAGAACTTTGTCTAAATAAATATAATAATTGCTTTAGATCGTTTCATCAATAACAAATTTCTTATATTACCTAGTTATATAATTTTGGTTAATATAAATTGCAATATGTAATAGTAAAAAAGGTAATAGTCAGTTTCTTAAAAATAATAACTCACCAATTAAAAAAAAAATAGGAAACGATTTACAAAACAATTCAATTGTAGTATTTTAATAACAAAAAATATAGTTAAGGCTCAGTGTACCGTATGTGGAACTCAAATAAAAACTTGATTTTTCCGTAAAATATGGTTTTATTTTTATTTTTATAATTTTTCCCTATCTTCTGATCACTAATTACAACATATATATTTTTGTCGCACACTAAAAAAAAAAGAGCCTTGTAGGGTTAAAGTACACGCGAAATTTGGCCAAATGATGCGCCGAGACTAATATTATACGGCTAGGGCATGCCAATTTGTCTAATTTTAACTTCGAATTCTAGAAAATTCTATAAAGGCTCTAAAAGTTTTATTAATGCGTAAGTTTAGGTTTAAATAGATAAATGATAGACTATGTATTTTTACTGAATATTTAAAAACTAATTATTGAATATTAAATTATATATTTATAGGAATCTAGAGTACAATTTTCCGTAAACATGACAGAGATGATAACGAAGCTTCTAGAAGTGTCTCGAAACGCGTTCGGGGCGTGGAGGGAGCATGAAGGAATGTGGTCTATGCGACAGTTAGATGCGCTCTCAAAATTATTGGGTAATAAGATACTTTTGGGCGATGCACCGCCTGAGTTATTTGAGGTACACAATCTATATGTTTTTGTTAATATTATTTCTATTAATTACCACCACCTTTTTTACTGGAGGGAATAATCGTTTATATACTATTTGAATAACAGCTAAAGTCCAGCATAAATCTTTATACCTAAGCATTTACTGTTTTAATGTAATGTAAAATAGACTTTAAAGTTTAAATTCACATAAGGGCGTTTTAGGTTATGATGGACAGAGACGCCATGATGAACCTCGTAGCCCAGTCTTCAGACAATCATATGCGGTTTGTCGACGCTCGCGAAGATCTATTGATGACACGAGCGAATAAATGGCGCGATGACCTCGTACAAGGGACTAACGAGTGAGTATATAAAATGAAAATACTTCCCAAAAGTCGAGGGAATGATAATGAATTGTAATTATACCCCTTGTGCCCGTGTTAAACCGTATCCATAGGATTGCTAAGATTATCAGAATATATATTTTATTAAAACTTTGCCGGTTATTTATTATCTGTGAATTTATTTTATTAGAGGTACTCGCTGTCCGAGTGTACACGTTTTCGTTAACAAAACATTGATGAAATGATTGCATACTTTTATAAATAAACTTAAATTTATTTTATTTAATTATCACTATTTTTATGGATACAAATAAGGAGTAAATCCTGGGATTCATAGGCCAAACGAGTGGAAGAGAGATAGATGCGGCGCAAGCGTACAATGAGTCATGCTTTTTCGTGCGTGCAGTCGGCGTCCATCGATTTATTAGACGTCACGTCAAAAGTAAAATTACCCGCTAAATTTAAGGCATCCTCTTTCGGTTTTTAGAAATATATGTAGCAAAGTTTTAGTTGCTTTGCATTTACATGAATATCTTTTTTCAGTAATGAAGTCAAACGCAACCGCGATCGTATAAGTGAAATATACTATTTCATAGACAATCAAAGAGAAGAGTGGACGGATATGCAGATGAGTATGACGGAGACTGTTGATCCGGAGACGGCAGCATTATTGGCTGATGAATTTTAGTTCTTTTATTTAATAAATGAAAACAATTATTTTTATTGCATTTATTTAAGTTTCATTCACCAACCCCATCCATCTTTTATAATTCAGTTTACGGCAATTATTAAAAAACGTAGTAGTCGTAACAATATTTACTTAGAACAAACAATCTCAAAAAAATAACATAATATACAGGGTATTTTATTATTATATATTTTTTTTAATTTTTAATTATCATCTTTTTTTTAACTAATTTAAACATGTACCACGTAATAATTGTTTTCTAGTTACCCACAACACAGGGCCTCCCTAATGTGGGGACTATCGATATAGGAACTCTGTCACAACCATTTTGTCATAAATAAAGTTTTTATTATTATTGGGTAGCGTGACTATTTTCGATAATTTTAACACGCCATATGCATACTGCAAAAGTCAACCAATTTTGTATGGTGTAGGTATATACTTAATACATTTCATAATAAATAAATTTTAAAATTTATTTTTTATTCAATATGTAACAATGTCATAAATAAAACGTCATCAATTTATAAGTATATAAATATACTGATATAAAATTACACCGATTAAAAAATGCATATGTCAAATATTCACTGTATTAAAATAAAACAACATTAACAATAAAAAACTAGTTTAAAGATTACGTCCACCGGGATGTATCTTTGTCGAGGAGTTATAGTAACTGTCAAAAGTAAAATAATTTATTGGCGGTAACAAGTGATGTAGTATTATTTGTTCTGTTTTGCTTTTAACATATGAATGTACATTTCCAACGACTGTTGAATCTTAGGGTCTTTTAGATAACTTAAGAATTCATCTAAATCTGCTTTTTTGTTATTCTTGAGCCACTGAGTTGAAGGATCCCTAAATTTTAGCTTAGTCACTGCTCGAGCCATGGGCGGGATGTTGTCAAACTTCGCTATAAAACCTTTACACTTTTCTATTGCGTCATCTTTGTCTTTTGCCGCCTCGTCTATAAGTCCCACCTAAGAAAAAATATATTATTAACCTAAATATTAATATTGTGTCCGCACAGCTCACACTAGGAGTCAAATTAAGGAGCAAGCACTAATAAACTTTAGCTGTTTATATCTGTTTTTTAGGTAACTGTTGCATTTCTATCTGTGGGGGCCATTAGGAAACAGCAAGTTTTGTCTTAAGTTTTTAATACGAGATTATGCAAACAGCATAATCTCGTCTACCTCCTTGACATGTCTCTCTCCCTAAAAGGCGAGGGGCCGATGGCTGGCCATACTCGTGAACGGGTGCTACATGTGGTGACTGGTCGAACTTAAATTCATGTAAGATGTTAGTTATTTCGATTATTTATTTGCGTGTTCTTCCCACGAGAATGTAAGTGCGTCCTTACATTGTGTAAAACAAAAAACTTGGCGATTAAAAAGAGTGGCGAAGAGTTTATTGCCGGTTCTTCTCGTCCGTTCTACGGCCTTGATTTGAGAACTGGCAGTAAATGTAAAATTAGGAGCATATGTATTTCTTTATTGACAAATGTTCACTGTCTACCTAAATGAATAAATGACTTTGACTTGACTTAAAAAATTATATCACAATTTCTTATTCTTAGGGGAGAAGAACCTCTGTACTGCCTCATTTACGTTTTACTCAATTAATTTATATATATATACTCTACGAACCTTCAATGCCTCTTCGACCGTGAACAGTTTGCCTGTAGTCAGTGCTATTTCAGCCTCTCTCTGAGGAATAGTATTCACCATACAGTCCATAAACCATCTCGGAGCGATAATGCCTAGAGCAGTTTCGTTCAAACCTATGGTGTATTTACCTGTCACCATAGCCCGATATTCACATGCCATCGCTAGTAAACACCCGCCTGCAGGAGAATGTCCCTGTAAGTAGATATGTATATAATTATTTTGTTTGTTTGCCAAAAAATGTGAGTATACTTATGTACACGCGTTATACTTCTTTAGCGTAACAAGATAAAAATCTTTTTAAATTTTTTATCTTTCGCCTTATACTACGTTTGTAGAAAAAAAACAGCACTAACAATAGAAAAAAGGTATTTAATACATTGAAAGTTTTATTATAACGCATTATCTAGTTAAATAAAGTTTATTTAAATATCACAAAAAATTATATCTTCATAATTAAAGAAATTTACATTTTATGTCTTAAAATGTTGACTATGCTAACTTCAGGGTGTCGACTTTTTGTGACGGTGTGCGGGTATCAGTTTTTTGTGATGGTGTGCGCACGCATCGCAAAAATTTAGAAACACCATAAACTATATGCACAAATAAATGTGAATTAATTGACATTTATTTGTGCATATAGTTTTTTTTATAATTTATCAACCTTTACACATTTAAAGAAAAAACTTTTTAACCGGATTAAAGTTATGTATTATTATAAATTTACAATCGGATAACGGACATCATACAATTTCCATACATAAAATAATCGTACAAGTAACAAAGTAGATGTCTCATTTGTTATGATAGTTTATACTATTATAACAAATTTAAAGCAATGCAAAAAGTTCTTTGATGTCACCGACAGCTCTGTGCTTTGCACTTAAGAGCGCCCTTCCCCGGCCGACGAACGTCAACGCGAGCATGGCGTAAAAGCTTGTTGTTTCATCCAGCGCAATGTCAGCAAGTAAGAACGCGATAACATTGAAAAAAAATAGTGTGCGGAAATTTCATAAAACTTGTTCCAAGAAATACGTGTTTTTTTCGTTAGCCTTACAAGATTATGAAAAAAACATTTACATTAAGAAACTCCATTACATTTTCAAGGTTTCTATGCAAATATTTCTTTTCGGTTACAATTAATGAGTACATTATAAACGCCCAAACTTCATATAAAATTTGTGCAAAAAGGCTGATTTTTGGAGGTTTGTACTGAATTTGTTTCTTAAAATTTTGATTTCGCGTTTTAATAGAAACCTAGATATAGTGCACAAGGTTGCTATTAGTTCAAAAGTTTCAAATAAATATCTGTTACAACACCATAATCACGTACGAGCGTTTGTATGAAAAGATATGACGGGTTTGCCGCTCTTAACATCTAATAATGTATAAAACATATTTTGACGTTCAATAGTGTACATTGAATAAATATATATATATAAACCTATTTGAATAAATGATTTTTGACTGTAACTATCGTTTGCGTAAAGATCATAAATTCATATGATGCTACGTTAAGTGTTTACGTTAAGTTTGATAACGTGAGTTATCTAAACAAACGTAACCTCTTGAATTTATAACAAAGATACCTTTATTTTAGTTAGGTGTTTAGATTTAAAAAAAAAAGAGTGGCGGAGAGTTAATTGCCAGTTCTTCTCGTCCGTTCTGCGCCCTTGATTTGAGAACTGACAGTAAATGTAAAGTTAGAAGCATTTAGCATTTAATATTAATTATTATGTATATATTTCTTTATTGACGTTCATTAGTGTATATTGTGTTCAATATTCATTACCTAAGGAACTTTACGATGAAATAAGCATTGCTATTATCGCTGTTATATTTTTTTTATATCAATTATAATTAAAACAATTTATTAATGGATGGACACGATATTTGTATTGTTTCGAAATTAAAAAGAAAATAGATTTTGATAGGGTACAAGCCATACATTGGGTATAGTAGAGATTTATTGAAACATTCATACGACTCGTTCTGAACATCTAAAGCGTAAACAATCGTATCCTACAAATCTTAATTTAACCATATTATCTTAACCAAACTTGCACACCAATGCGCGGCGTTGCTGTTTTTGTCGTCTAGTATGAAAGAATTTGCAATGGTGTTAAATTTATCGACCAAGTTTTTCTCAATTTTTTAGTATGAATATGGTTTTTAGTTAATTACATTTACCTTGTACTGGCACGAAAGTATTCATATTACACATATACCCTTGCACTATATAAAATTCCATAAGTTTTTCTATGTTGTATATATAGTGAGTTCTTTAGCAGCCTTGCGATTCTGTAACTCACTTTCTTAAAAGGTGGTTAGTAAGGTGGTGGTAAAATGTATTCTGAAAGGAGCTTGTACTTTATTGTTTATCAGAATGCCAAATCATAAAATGACTGCTACACGACTGATTTGAGAGGGACCGCCGCTGTGAAAACCGCTCTGAGTTCGAAAAGTGAGTTACAGAATCGCAGGGCAGGGCTGATTTAATTTGTGAATCTGCAAAAAAACTTTTTTGTTTGTATGTATGGCTGTGTTTATGGTATGTTTTGAGCAGCTTTAAATGCTTCTTTGTTTGAATGAGCAGTGTTGGCTTAGTGGCTTCAGACTCTCATCCCTGAGGCCGTAGGTTAAATCCCCGGCTGTGTGCCAATGGAATTTCTATCTATGTGCGCATCTAACATTCGCTCGAACAGTGAAGGAAAACATCGTGAGGAAACCGACATGTCTTAGACCCGAAAATTGGACGACGTCTGTCAGGCACTGGAGGCTGATCACCTACCTACTTGCGTATTAGATTGAAAAATGATCATGAAACAGATTCAAAAATCTGAGGCCTAGACCCAAAAGAGGTTGTAGGCTGTAGCGCCACTGATTTTTTTTAAATGCTTCTTTGTACTGGAATTTTAATGCTTGTATTTTTTACTTACATTGACTGCTGCTGCAGTTATAAATTTAGATTCAAATAACTTTAACCAAACATCTTGTAAAGATGTCCAAAATTGTTCAGCTCTTTTCATATCTGGTTTATACATCTCCATTATGTCTATACCTGCTGAAAATACTGTTGGTGAAGCCTATAAAAAATACTTGATAATATAGTAACAACACACATAACATCACCTATATAAGTAGGGGATGGAAGAAACATAGTGGGAGGAACTTTTAAAATAATTTTTGTTCATTAAAAGTATCACAAACAAATAATATCTTTATTTATATTATTAATAGAGCGATTTATTAAAGAAACTATGTATCGTCACATTGCAACCTAATGAACATAAGGGGATGCCTTGCCACTTTATATAAATACTTACAGAAGTCAAAACCATAGCCCTAAAGTCACTTTTTGCTATCTCATCAAGCGTCTTACTAATTGCTTGAAGTAATTCTAGGCTCAAGCTATTTACTGGAGGTCTTTGCATTGTAACAATAGCAATTTCATCATTGTCTTTATCCACACTCAGGTTGACAAGGCTTTGGCTTGACATTGCCCGGATATTGGGAGTCATTTCTTTCATACATCTTATTGCTTGTCTTAGGCTGATCATTGTTTTAACTGCAAGATAATGTTCTTTATTTTATTAAATAATTATTTTAATTTGTAGGACAAGACCATATTTTTTTACACAACAGTCAACACATGCTAAACCTACAGTACAAACTTAATATAGCATTTCTTAACTGTGCAATTTCTAGGGTCATATAAAGTTGTCCTTTTAAAAAAAGAAATGTTAATTAGAATGGAAACATTATTTTGATGTTACATAAAGTTTACACCGTAATGTCTGATACACTGAGATAATTTCTACACACCTACTTGACTATGACAATTAAAATATATTATTTTTTAAAGAATATTTTATTCACAAGTGTTTATCCAAACTGTACTAATAGCAGTGTATCTTTACTGCACACTGTCTTGTATACTTTGTTTATCTGATACATAGTTTTAAACTAGGAACATTTGGAATATAAATTTTGATTATAGTCTGATAAATCATCACATTAGATAGGAGAGATACTAATAATATTTCAATAATACATGTAAATTGTATGTTTTTAAATATATATATCTTAAAACCAATTAACAAACCCTTTCATACATACAAATCTATTATATAATCTAAAATATATTTGGGACAATAATCAATTTCATCCATAAGCAACACATATTTCATGACATATAAGTTCCCACTGTATGCCATTTAATAAACTCTTCTCTTAAAATCGATCATGAATTTGAATATCAAATCAAGCAACTGGAGTTTTAAAGTTTAATTTATCTATTTTATAGCAGGAAACTAGGTACACATTATTTGTTACCAACAAAGTCATGGAACATAGTTTCAAAAACCTTGATATTATTTTAATTTTGTAATATATAAACAAAAAAACTTCAACTGAAATTTTCCAGTTTTTTTAAATAGGTAAACAAAACCAGCTCCACTGAACAAATTTTTATCTACGTTGATTATTTAATAATGAATTTCGTAACGAAGAAATCTTAATGGAAATATTCTATTTCTACAGTTAGTTTTTAAGGTCTAACTAACTAGATATTAATCAGGTATCCACAAGTAACATCGATGGAAATTTGGACTTTGTACCGATTTAATGCTACTTGCTAGTACCGACGGCTTAAACCTTTATAAATAAAAATATTTTACATATAATAACATAAATGTTAATTTATTGATAAATGTACATGCTTGATGCTATATTATGTAAATGTGAATTTACACAAAAAGTTTTAATTACTTACCTTGATTTGTTTTTATTTTCCAAATTCAAATTACAAGTTGAAGTTAGACATAATATAAGTCCGGACTCCGGACAGCGGACTCCGGGGTGTCATCACTCATCAGTCAGATTCCGAAGACCATCTTTAATGACAATCGACATTAGTTGAATATGTTCAATTATTTGTGTTCTACATCATAAATAAATATATTTTTTATTTAAAATTTTTTTACGTTTAAAATGTTTATTTTTTATTTTGAAAAACCACTATAATTCAATTGAGTAAGTATAAAGATACAGATTTTTCTCTTTAAAATCTACACACACCGATGCATCTGTCAGTGTCAGCTATCAAATAACATGTATTTTACTTTTCCTCTACTTGAACTGTTGTCTGTTGATGCAGCTTGGAAGTAAATTTGTGATTAAAACCAATAACTAATAAGATTCAAATTAAAGAAAGTCATGGTCTTAAATCAGTGTTGTACATAAGAAATTACAAAATACTATTTAGTTGAAGTTATTTTAAATTTTAATGTTGTTATGAATACTATTTAAATAGCGATGTCATTAGAACAAACAGCCTGTGATGGTAGGTCTAGCTAAACTAATTCCTAAATTTAAGTACTCCAACGTTTCATTAAAATTACATTTGTGTTTATTGTCTTCCAATTGTACTCCTATCAATTCTCCAAAATTTGAAAAATATAAGGCAGTTGTATATTATAAATAAATTTTTTTGTGATATTAGAACAAATACGGATCTCTTACCTATCTTGTGTAATGTTTTATAACAAATATAAATTCTTACAACATTTTTGTAGATCTAAAGGCTTTTGAGAGAAGATTAACAGAAGTAATAGCTTGTTTGCAACCTGCTACTACGAGATGGAGGAGTAAGTAACTTTTGTTATAAATACTAATTTAATCATAACAACACTGCATTGTTTTATAATTTGTTCATAAGACTTTCATATTTTACTTTAAAATGCGTTTGAAGGTTTTCTCTGTGTTCAATTTTTATGTGGAGAAAAGTGGATGCTGAACTTAACAATTAAAATAAATATTGTATCACCAAGAGTCGTAACTCTCTATGTATAGGCTAAAAGCCATATGGATTACTCATTGAACCACAAAGATATTAATTAACTTTTAAAAATATTTTTAGTTGTATTAGCAGTGGTGTCATTATGCACAGCAATAGCAGCTTGGCACTGGCTTACGGATCCACTCACTCCTGTTGTGTCTCTCACACAGTCACTATGGAACCATCCCTTCTTTACAGTCACCTCGACTCTGTTATGTAAGAATATTTGTTTTTCCTTTTTTAAAAAACTAACATATCATATTAAAATTGCTACTTAAACATGTATTGTTTGGATAATTCTGCTGTATTATTCTTTACTAGAATGATGTTTTCACTATATTTGAATACATATAAATAAGATTGTAACTTATTTTCAGTGCTACTCTTCATAGTGGGGGTACACAGGAAGGTCATTGCACCAAGCATCATTACAGCACGGACCCGATCTGTTCTTAATGATTTCAATATGTCTTGTGATGAAACTGGCAAACTAATACTTAAACCTCGACCGGCTAACATTCTAAGTTGTCATTATTAGTCAAGAAATTGTGATAAGGTTTAAATAAAATTAGTTTAAGTTACTAATATGTTTATTATTTATAACTTTGGTGTTTTTACTATATAATAAATAAATGAAAACTTAAAAATTAGTTCTAAGTGTTAACCAATGAAAGCAGCAATAATTTTTCTAGTATTCAATATGAAATATAGTTTAAAAATTAACTATTTGCAATTCAATATACTATCACAAGTTTGTATAATTAAGTAATAGATAGTGCGCTTTAAATAGACAACATTAAGTAGAATTAACATAGTAAAATTCTGATGTAAGACAATAAAATTTTCAAATAAATCTATATAAATTTTACATTAGCTACTAACAGTTGAATACTAACTACATACAATAACTATGATTAAAGATGAGTATTGCCAAAGTAATAAATGCTTTTCAACTTTAATCGCTACAGTATAGGAGGAACACCTAACAGACAAATAATCTTAACATCAAATATTTCATTAAATGAGTTCTTATATATTTTATTAAATTTTGTTCTAGAAAAAAGGTCAAATACAATATTATCAATTGGGCAGTGACAGATTTATTCAATTTGTGCGATACGCACATTACTAAATTCAACAAGATTATAGTAATTCTGTTGTTAAAAACTTAAATTGTATTTTTTCATATGAGAGACCAAAGTCTTTCTAGTAAAGTATACAATTTGAAGCGTTTTTGAACATCAGAATTATGACAAAATAACTACATGATTAAATAACATTAATGTGCTATTTGTGCAATTATCTAATAACTACGAAATATTCAATACATGCTCAGTACAATGTAATGTAATCAAAGATTATTAAAATTATAACTATTACTGAGTTGGGTTAAAACTGCTTTGCTTAGTGAATTATACAGAATGAATGGAAGACTAGACTCATTCGGCCTCATTCAAAACGAAAATCTAGAAACTATACTTTTACAGTAATAATTCCAAAATCTTTACGTTAATTTGGTAAAGATTTACTTGCTTTAGCATTTATAAATCAAATTCTCTGACCAGATAAATTGAGCGTATGCGGCTTAACAATATATAGCGTAAAATATATTGTAAAAATGTATCAAACGGTACCACAAAATTTGAGGCAGTGCAATATACGATATTTTGGAAACATTTACCACTATACTTCGACTAGGATATACGGTCTAGATTAGTGGTAGGGAGCAATCCCGTGTTTTAAATTGTTACCTTAGATTTACGTGTCAGTTATAATTCGTTGGGTTACCAAAAATAATTCATCCATTATTTTAACATACCATGACATAAATACTTCTAACCAGATTATTTAACAAGTAGATAAACTTAATGTATGGTCATCGCACAAATAAGTCGTAACTGCAGCACAGTCAAGTCCTTTTCATAACCCATAGAGGAGTCGTTCAGGGAGGTTCACTGGGACTCATATTGCACAATATTTGTGGTAACCAATTAAAAGATAATTATTATTCCTTAACATAGTTAATACTCTCTCCTACTCCAATAGACTTTAGTATCTTAATTCTAACAGTTAGCGACTATTATATAAATTCTGTACGAGTTGTGAAGTAACTTTGCATTTGAGTGGGGGAGGGAATGATTTCTCAAAAAATATATTAGCTTTTGAAGCTTCGTCTAAAGTGTACTAATTTGTTCAACTATATATATTTATAGCTAAATGCCGGCTGCCAAAATTGGAAATAAACCCAAACTCTCAGTACATTTATGGGCTTGGCAGTCCTAAAACGCAAAATTAAAAATAGTTTCAGTATGTCAATATCACGAAGAAGCAGGAAAATAAGGACACGCAATCCTTTAAAACAACTTTCAACAGGGTTATTCACAATATTTTACTTGAATTTCATGAATAACCCCTCTTTCCAAATCTTACACTAACATTAATTTGCAAATCGGTTGAAACTCAATCGCACAAGGAACTTTAAAGGCATGAAATCAAACACGAAAATATAATTTAGCAGAGTGTCAACCGATTTAACGATTTATGACTTGAGCATCAGAGAATTGAGGCTACAAACAGAAAGAGTCGAGATAGCGCTAACTTCAACTCCAACTCGCAGTCATAGTTCGCGCTTAGTTTCGACTCTGAATGTAACCGTTGATTCCCTGGTACTCAAACGGCGCTATGCAACTGAAATGCCAACGAGAAATCCCCATGAATTATTGTCACATCATTCCCCACAGCAACATGCAAAGCTCGAATGCTGTCCTCACGCGGCTAGCAAAGCCCGAATATTCCTTGGCGTCGATTGGCTGTTCAGGTGCTTGGTGGTATATCTCAGGGCGTTTAACAAAGGTTCCGCTTTGGGTGGAGGCTGCTGTTGGAGGAATTTGACACATCCTTTAACATCCACTGAAGAGGAACGGCAGAAGGCGCCCGAGGGATGTACCCAGTCGTAGAGAATTATCAAACCCACCATCACGCGAAGAACGAGTAGTGATGTTTCTTCGCGGCTAAATTGTGCTACTAGTTTCCTGAAATAAAAGAAAAAGTACTTGTACATAAAAAAAAATACAGGTAGAATTAATAATCTTATCAATTAATAATTAATCTAATAAAGAAGGAGGCTCCTTTCGTTTTTAAGACCTTTAAAAATGGCAAGCACTAGTATTTGTGTCGCTGCGCCAGCGCAGTAAGTATTTTGAATTGTGTTCTTTAGTAAACCAATAGTTTGTTACGTTTAATTTGCAAAGTGACACGAGGTGATAGGAACCAGGCATTCGATATATATGTGAAGCAGATACCGTTATGTACATGGGATTTTTAATATTAAAAAAAATGTTTTTTTTTCTACCGAAAGACTGATGTTTTGTTTAGAAGACAGGAAAGGCTTTTGGCCTTAAATCTTATTTAATAAATAGAGGTAGTTACGAGTAGCAAAGAAAGTCACTTGCTTATTTACAAAAAAATAAGTATCAAACAAACAGATGTCTGAAACATCTCCCAAGTACCTTCATATTTTTTTCAATTTGAAAAGTCAAAACCAAGATCACGGAAGAAGTATCGTGTTTCGGTATCTTGGGAGCAGTTTCTCCTTAACTCCTATTATCAATAAACTAAAACATCGTAAGTAGGTATGTATACAATTACGTAGCAGCCACCGAGTTTTACTGGGTCGTAAATCGTGAGCTAAACTATATTCCAGAATTAGGGTTACCAGAAATATAAACAAATATTCTAGTATAGGTCAGCATAAGTTTATTTATCGCAGCGTAGGTTTAAAAAAATATAGATCGATTTTTCGGTATTTTGTCTGCTTAGTGTCTAGATGAGGTTTCGCTGTTCTATTGCCATTGAATATAATTAGTAATAGAGTACCGAGACTTATTTCTTACACGTATTAGGAAAGGAATGGAGTTTTTGGTGACGGAAACATCGTGAAACCGGCACTTCTTACAACTGTGGTTTATGTATACCACACATTTTCTATTGCGACAGTGTGTAGCGTATAATTGGTAGCACCGGTCGTTCTTCCCGGGTGCAATAAAATATTAGCTACTCATTATTACACACTCCTCAACTATGTGCCCGCACACACGCACACATAAACAACCAAAAAGTGGATAGCGTGGTCACACTCAGAAGGCTGATCACCTACTTGCCTATTAGAATAACAAAAGATCACGAAACAGATACAGAAAGTTGAGGCCCAGGCCTAAAATGTAGGGTCGCCACTGAATGATTACTTATTTCCTATTTTATAAAAATTTAGTCTAGACATTTAGTTTTAGTTTTTATGGGTCTGTTGGTACAATTTAAAGGATAAATATCTAAAGCGTGACAAATTGGGTGGGAAAAGCAGAAACATAAAGACCACTGCTGAATTATGAAACTGCGAAAGACTCTCTTATCTGATATAAGGCATTCGATCAAATTATGTACCAAAACCAATGTCATGTTTAAATTAGATATCAAAATCTTTTATATAGGATTGTTCATCACACTTCTATTATTATCAACTATTCCATGCTCAGCATCTTGATATAATAGAAGACCGGTTACAAATGTGTAACGATTATTTATTTATAAAATTATAAGGCATGCATTGGCGGCCTTATAGCTAACAAGCGATCTCTTACGGGCAACCCTAGTACGGGAAAAAAGTTTTAGAAGTTACACGTTTTAAAAGATGTTAAGATATAACATAAGATTGGCTACCCCCCCTGGGTCAATCTTATGGAGTCGGGCAGCTTATTCCACCACTTAATGGCGGAGATCTTAAACGATTAATCTAGCAATAGACTTTTGATACAATTCCTGAGCAATGAATATTATCTAGACGTGGTAGCCCTAACAGTTTATTTATTTACGAAATTCCCTGTAACCGTCATGTTAAAATCTAGGAAGCAGCTAACTGTACATGTTTTATGTACGTTCCAAATATGTTCGAACCAGGTTAACTAACATTAATTTATATTTCATTGCAACATATAAATTTAGTGTTTCAACACGTTTGCCTAACGGTAACAAATTATTAATGACGTTGAAAGAGTTATTTAGTTCAAAATAAATCTATTGTACTTACTAAACTGACAAAATTTAAGAAAAAAGCAGTGTGGAAACCACTAGGCAGTGGCTATAGCGTCCGACTCTCATACCTGAGGTCGTAGGTTCGATCTCCGGCTGTGCACCAATGGACTTTTTTTTCTATGTGCGCATTTAACGTTTGCTCGAACGGTGAAGGAAAATATCGTGAGGAAACCGACATGTCTTAAACTCAAAAAGTCGACGGCGTGTGTCATGCACTGGAGGCGGATGACCTACTTGCCTATTAGATTTAAAAATGATCATGAAATAAATTCAGGAATCGGAGGCCAAGAGCTTGAAGCGCCACTGATTTATTGTATTTTTTAAACTGGCAAAATTTTATACAAATATATATGTATGAAATATAAGCTACAGGCCCAAATTATTTAATTGCCCAAAATTTGTTAAACATTAACGATAATAACTTTAAAAGCTTTTGATATCGGAAAAGCTTCATCGCTTAATCTCCAGTATGCGAACCGCACCCTCCTAAATAACGTTTTATGGGAAACCGATATAATTAATTGTCCAATTTTCTAGGTTATTAAATTAATTTTGACAATATTGAGTACGTCTACCTATGTAGATCCTAGGATGTTGATTATATTATATAAACCGCTAATATGCTAAAAATTCTTATATTTTAAGAATTTTTGATGAATTTATAAACCTCATTCTAATGTCTGGGTTTTATATCCGTTATAGGTACTATTCGTAATTATTATAAGCCTCATGGCTTGTATTCTTCGAGCGCATATTAGTCCATATTTCTCGAAAATATTTTTGGTACTATGAATATACGAATATAGAATAGTCGATTTTTTTTTGGAAAGGAGGCAAACTGTGATAAGGCTCACTGATGTTAAGTGATACCGCTGCCCATGGACACTCACTGCCAGAAGGCTCGTTTGTTGCCGGATTTTAAGGAATTAGTACTCTCTTATAGAACCCTTAGTCGAATTGGTCCGGAAATACTTCAGTGGCAGCTTGTACCACATAGGTACATAGGTACACAAAAAGCGCTTAAAAAGCGCTCAGTTATGGAATGACGGCCGTCGAGGTGATACTGGAAATTCGTATTGTCTCGTTGACCGATAATGAAACTCAGCTGCAGGTATTCATCCGAACATCTTCGCTAAATGCGGTAAAAGATGCAGAGAGACCCCACATCTCTACGCAACTCCAAGGGATCAAGCTGCTCGGAAAGTGACTGGTCGTCGACGATTCGAACCGCTCTTCGTTGAATACGGTCAATCACCAACTTGCATAATTAAAGTTATTCAAAACATCGATCAAAACCAATGTTATTGTCATTCAAGGCACACGGCCTATTGTCACTTTCAATGGCGCGAGCCGATTATGAAATTACAACATGCGAAAATCAATTTTATCACACATACAAAGAGACTATATTTGCATGATATTAATTCGCTCCTGTATCTCCCGAATAGGTTTTGATAAGGAAGTTGGTGTGACGTCACGTGTCCTAATGACATATCGTACTACCCACTAGGCCGGAAACGCTAAATTATTTGAAAGGATAATCGCGAACAGTTGTTCTTTAAGGACCCTCATCTAGCTTTCATTTCAAGAATTTTAATGGCATAGGTAACTTTTTATCGAAAAAACTTATGCAGAACATTAAAGTACGGAAAGTTGCGTACCATGTATTGCGCCATGACCGCTACTACATCCTTCAATTAATTAAATGGGTAAAACCCAGGATAAAAGGCGTGTTGGTAGAAGGGAATAACATGGCTTCGCAACGTTAGGGAGTGGACGGGTATTGCGACTGCGGAAGAGCTGCTGCATCTAGCACAGGACAAGACCCGCTTTACAAGACTGACGGCCAACCTCCAGTAATGGAGAGGCACCAGAAGAAGAAAAGTACGTAACTTTTTAACCAACATTAAAAATGGACTTGTATAGTAAGTTGTTTTTATTAAGACCCCTTTTAGCCTACCCTCCATCGGATAGATTCATGGCTGAGAAACTAAGCTACACTGTCCTACAGGAGTGTCCAGTCTCCCTCTTTTCTAGAAATAAACTTTATTAACTCAAGTTGGCTCTGGGGATAGCATCATGTTGTGGATAACATTTAAATATAATAATCTAATAAGGCTTCCAAGCATGTGCTATTTGTATATATATATGTCCACAACTTTTTCGAAAATGATATATCATTCAATTAGTTTAAAACATAACATCACTACCTACGAAACAGTAGCAAGTTTGATCAAAATTGGTTTGGTAGTTTTTGAGATATTCACAGGTGTTTCCTTAGTATTAATAGGGTACTTTTGTTTTGTCCAGCTTACTTAACTGTATTTATAATATATATAGTAAAAATAGGTTATATTATAAAGGGATTACAATCACTAAGTGGAGCGTTGAACGATCTTTGCAATCAAGGAACTTGACACCACTTAACTAATTAGGGGTGGTAAATATTTACGAAAGGGTTGGGCACGTTGAACGGTTGATAAGGTACACCCTCGCTAAATAGCGGACATGAAAAACTTTATAACCTTAAATAAATACACACACTCCACTGGCCAAAAGGTTGATAAAGTTTTGTTACGTTATCTATTTCCAAAATGACAATAGTGCTTTGCTTAAAAGCCTTAATGAAACACCTAAGGAGAGTCTGTGCGTCTCGAAGAAAACAAATGCGAAATGATTTTACTTGGAATGGAATAAAATGCAATAATACTAGTTATGTTTAAATATATCCACAATATCAATCGCTTTACGTCTGTTCGTTAAAGTATGCAATAGAGATACAATATACTTTAGTTCTTTCTACGAAGACTTTGTGAGGAAAACCTGTATGTCTTAGACCAGTGTGTCTCAACCTTTTATGTGCTATGTCCCACTTTAGCCTTCCCTCTATGTTATATAATGTATTAGTAATATTAAAAAAAAATATTGTTCACTTAAGAAACTTAAATGAAAGGTTTTAGGAAGAAATTACTGGAATATTGTTAACGAATCACAGTAAGTAAATTTTTAAAACATAACGAAAATCGGAAATTCATATTTCAAATAATTTAAAAAAATATTCGAATAGCCCCCCTAAACAATCAAATTGTCCCCCTATGTGGGGCGTGCGTCCTACGTTGGGAAACACTTAGACAAAGCCTTAGACTAAAAATGCATGACAATGAAAAATAATATAATAAATGAAAATTTACAGATATCTAAAGCATTGTAACGTAATGCCAGTTTTTTTCCTTATTCTATTATTATTTAATTATAATGCACACTAACAGTACAGACAGAGGAAAATTACTCTAAAACAGAACATGCATGTGCAGCAATAGCAAGTATGCACGAAATCAGAAAAAAATGAAACAAAACAGAGCATAAAATTTGAAAAAAAAAAAAAAAAACAATTTATGTATAATCTACATTTTGTAGAACCGCTCTATTTGGACAATCAAATCCAGGGCGAATTGCGAGTTTTACAAAGTCTAGCGAAAAAGTAACCGATATGTTGACGCAAAACATTTGTCATCAACGTTTGGACGAGTGGAAACCTGATATTGTGTAACACAATAAATATGCCCTTGTGCCAATAACAATATGACCACGAATGCGTAATCCGATGCTGACTTTTATTTATCGAAGGATACGTGTATCCTGCTTAACATAGCTTTAGTCTTTATAAGGGACTAGTTATTATCTGACATCAACGCGTAGTTAGTACGTTTAGATTAAAAAAAAAAAACATTTTAAAAAAAAATTCGAAGGAATCGTTTTATATTTTTTTGATTTTAAACCGATTTTCGAAGCTTCCTCTTGCGTTCTCAGGGATGCCATCATCAGATTTCCTTATCATGGTACTCCCTTTCCAAAAAATTATCATCAAAATCAAAAACGACGAAGTCACATAAAAAGTCGAATTGAGACACCTCCTACATTTTGAAGTCGGTAAAATGACGATAAGTAGTATCTTTGTTTATATTATGCAGACATAATACAATTACTGTACATATAAACATTTTGCCTATATATAAAAATTACTTTAATTAAAGGCACTTTAAATCAGCTTAGTTTAAAAGATAGGTGTAAGGAAGCGACTTTTATACTAGATATTTATTTTCGTCAAGTAAAAATCTAAAAATAAATTAAGAAAAGGGTTGAAAACTTTGACTTAGGTATATTACGACTTAGGAAACAGTCTAAGTGTATCAAAAACAGTTCAGTAGTTTTTGAGATGTTAGGGAATTTGACATTTCTAGACCAGACATTTATATACATTTTTTTCCGTTGACAGGTACTTTTGTTGAATTACTATATATATTTTGAATTACTTTCACTATCAATTGAACGCCAATTTCATACTCAATCCGTGCAAGAAAACAAATGATTCTTCTAAGACATTGTAAGTATAAAAAGCAGTAATACCAGGTATGCAAACATTCTTTTGATAACTCAGATTGCCTTGGTTTTACAATGAATGGGTCGTTTCATTTCGGAAAGTGACCTACATCTTGAAGAATAAGCAAAAATAAGCTTCAAAGTGGGACTTTGATTATAAGCAAAGGCCGTGGTTTTAATATTGTCACGGGTAGATTTACGAATTGATTTTATCATTACTAAATATTGCATCTTCCCACAGGTCCTACACACACACACACACTACCTACAGAACACTACCGTCCCGTGGCTTCTATAATGTGAGGGAGTTCTTAGATAAGTTTAGTGATACTAACATAAAATATAAATTTATTTAGACCTTAGAGCTTATTTATTTATTAACACTTCGTTGCTACACAAATATAATACAGTTGACATAATTATATGAAAAGGTGGGCAACTGGCGGGCTAATCGCTTTCGAGCGATCTCTTCCAGGCAACCAATGTGAGAAAAAATAAAATGGGTACGCTCTTTTCTTGAAGGACCCTAAGTCGAATTGGTTCGAAATACTTCAGTGGGCAGCTAGTTCCACATAGTGGTGGTGCGCGACAAAAACTGCCTTAAAAACGCTCAGTTGTGGAACGATGGAAGTCGAGGTGATACGGGTGGAATTTCGTATTCTCAATCGACGTCCGATCATAAAACTCAGTTGGACGTATTAATCCGAATAACTCCTCTGAACACTCTCCATGATGAATGCGGTAGAAAATGCAGAGATTAGCACCGACTAAACTAAAAGTAGTAAATACTTACGGATTCTCCAACATCCTCAAGCAGACTTTGGCCATTGTGCTTAATGTTTCCGTGGTATTTTCCAAGTCCTGCTGATTATCATTCACAAACTGGCTGGTCGCTTCTGACAGAACCTTTAGCATCGGCGTCGCTTGCGCATAGAATAACGACATTCTGTTAGCGACTTCTGCGCCTATGTGGGGTTCTTCCCCTGGCGGAAGGTCTGCGTTGATGAGACCACCTCGGGATACGATACGCCGGTAGTAGCTGAAGTCGTTTTGGATGGCTGGTGTCTTCATCTGAAACGTGCAAATTTATAATTTTATATATGTACTTTGGTAGATAAATAAATTGCGACTGTCAAAATGGTCCAAAGAAAAATGTGGATTTTTAGTAAATCGCTATTTATTGATATTTTTTGAAGTTTTTTTCATGACTACGATCTACTATATATGACGTCATTACGAAAATCCCTTCTTTTATATGTTATAAAATTAATTACCAATATTTAGTGAACACAAGTACTTGAATATTTTACTATAACAAATTAACATTGAAAATAATTGTTTATTTTCGCTTAGACTATTAACATTGAATCTAAAATGGATTTCACTCATCAACAGTTAATAAACAGATATGGAGGTTATTAAAAACCTAACTGTAACAAATATTGCGCACACGCAGTTTATATCCTTCATTACTCTATTATAATTTATATAGCACTGAACACGGTAATACTTTACGTTAGTCCCTGAAAATAATATTTTTATACGCTTTTCCTGGTAAGATGCGTTTGAAGTTCGTTTTAACGGGATAAAAAGAATGTTGTATGTAAAATAAAAGCTATTATAATTCGTTACATAAGAGTTAATGGCTATTTAAAAGACTTTATTAAGCTTAGAAACATCGTATTTTAGAAGTTAATCTTTCAGCAGCAGAGCAGTATTGGCCTAGTGAAAACTTGCGTGCCTCACCTGAGGTAATAGGACTGCGATAAATGAACCAAAGAGGATTTCTTTCTATGGGCGCATTAACCACTCGTCGTACGGTGGAAAAAAATCAATGAGCAACCCGTCATGCCTTAAATCCAAAAAGTCTACTTACCTATAGAAACACCACGAAACAGAGACCAAAACTATTGATATTTTTTATTAAGCTCTTAGAACTGGCCAGAAACATCGACAATAAAAACTTCTTTGAATTTCGATTATAAAACTTTTTGGTTACCTAATATGAAATTGCATTTGTCATTTGTTTTTGTGAAATGGCGGCAATTCCACGTCAACTTTATCAACCTCAAATTTAATTTAACCACATAGTTCATTCAGTACTCATAATTTAAAGTAGCTCAGTAGCATTCATTTTATTATCAAATGACTCCTACGAAAATTACTAAGTGATGCAATAATTGCTATGAAAGCCAAGATATACACACCCTCGCAGACATACGACAATATAGCAAAGCATGACTCATTTATTCGGGTTCAGATCTGGGTTAGTTTTCTTATTGAGTCTCTTATAGATGACTAATGAATGATATTTCGCAATGTTGTTTATATTGCAAATGGAATATTGTTCATACACAAATAGCATTTGACTTTTTAGAATTAGAATTTGATATTTAATTAAATGTTAAAAGCCTCTAAGCGCTTTAAACCTTTTTTTTAATTATGTATCATTCTTAATTCTTTTTCTTCCTAGACTGTTAAATGGAACGATTCTATTATATTTTTATATAAATAAAACATGTTATCAAACAAACAAAGGCGTTGCGCTCACTGAATGCCGTCTCTGACACTATCGACATCTTAATATGTTCGCAGAGTGAGTGCACAGTTGCGATATTCTATATCTATTAATAAAAGATACACTCTATTAATAAAAGATACACTGTATATATTTATACAGTGTATCTTTTGTATTTAATATTATATAATTTATTATATTTCATATTTTTTCGACATTAGCGTATATTACTAAACCAGTACTGAAATGATACTGTATAATGTATAAATAAATAAATATTTAATTATCAGGTTACAATGATTTAGATGAAATGGAAAACTATAAAACCGAATTAACAAAAAAAGGTAAATCAAGTAAAATGGAGGAATATCTACTATAATATTATATTAATAAACAAATTATTTTTTTTATAGTTAATTTATATAATAAATTGCCTAATTTACGCAGGTAATTTCCGAACAAATTCAAAGTCCTTTAAAAAAAGAGCGTACACATTCTTAAAAGGCCGGAAACGCACTTGCAAGCCCTTGGGTAACGTGAGTATCTATGGTCGTATTACTTAACATCAGATGAGCCTCCTGCCCGTTAACATAAAAAATAGGTGAAATGTCGTATTGAAATTTATATAATATAGCCTTATAAAGATAGCGTATATTCCTAGTAACAATGGGTGATTTATTTAAACAATTGAGGGCCCTTTTGACCCCAACCTTGTGCCATTCGCGATAGCCATTATGCACTTTACGATCAATAATTTAACATAAATTGCTTTTTATTTAAACGACTTCCTCCTGATATGAAAATTAATCTACTATATAAAAATAAGTCGGGTTTTCCTTCCTGACGCTATAACTCCAGAACGCACGAACTGATTTCCACGGTTTTGCATTCGTTGGAAAGGTCTCGGGCTCCGTGAGGTTTATAGCAAAGAAAATTCAGGAAAAATTTCAACAGAAAAGCGGGATCACCAAACGAAATGTTACATAAAACGAAGCCATCTGGTGGCGAAACGGAGTTCGCCGAGTTTGCTAGTATTTTATACATATAACGTCAGATTTCGTAAACTATTTTCGCTATTTATTAGGTAATTTTTAAATTCTTTTTAATATAAATCTTTGTATTTTTATCTAATCTGTTGTTAAGTGACACTGCTGGCCCTTTGAGAATTTGTATAGTCATAGAATAACGTATATCTAATACGCAGTAGGTACATAAAATAAATTTAGATAAGATTTCCCGACTTTTATTTTATTTTTTATAACAGCCCTGCGATTCTGTAACTCACTTTTCGAACTCACACAGCGGTTGAAAAGGTGGGAGCTTGTAGTTTATTGTTTATCAGAATGCCAAATCATAAAATGACTGCTTCACGACTGCTTTGAGAGCGACCGCCGATGCGAAAACCGCTCTGTTCGCGAAGTGAGGTACAGAATCGCAGGGCAGGAGGCAAAAGGGCAAGAGGCTCATCACCTTGCCAGGTGGCTGTGTGCGTTGCCGGCCTTTTAAGAAATGGTACGCTCTTATCTTGAAGGACCCTAAGTCGTATTGGTTCGGAATACTTCAGTGGGCAGCTGGTTACTATTTTATATTTAAATAGTACACCGTAATACATTTTCAATCAATATACAATACCTACGATTGTTTGTCTGAGAATAGATTGAAAATTAGTCTTCAATATATATTTTACTAGTAGACTCGGCCAAGCGTTGCTGTGGCTAAGATTCTTGTTATGTTACATAGTAGTACACTATTCAAGAGAAACGGCAGGAGAACACCAATCCATCATGCTTTTTTGGTGATTATGCCATTAAATTGTAGCTTATGTGAAACGTTGGTACTTTCAACACAGCGCCATCTGTCAGAATTGTGACTATCAAATAATAAACAAATATTTTGCAACAAAATAATATTGCGGGTATAAATTGAGATGTAAGCTGTATATCTTTTAAGTTGGATCAAACAACACACGGTGCGCAAATTTGATTGATATCGGTTCGGTAGTTTAGGAGTCCATAGCGGACAAACAACGTGACACGTAATTTATATATATTAAGATAAGTAAGTGATAACATAGTGTCTAAACCGGCATTCCCTAGACCGACAAAGTCGACGTATTAGGCACAGAAGGCGTACAGATTATTAATACGATACGTTATATCTTAATGCGAAATTGCGTTTAAAAAAATGAAATGGGATTAAGTATTAAGTTTGTTATGGGAGAGCTGGGAACCTTCACACAGGTATGTTTAAAAGGGCCTGGGACTAGTGCTAGACAGGCTACCTCTAATTAATTTGCGATATTTGTTTTAAAATAAGTGTTGTTTGATGATTTGCTATTTTAAATGAGTACCGAGAGTTTTTTACGCCGGCTTTTTCTCTCGGCCTACACCCTCTGTCTTCTTTGCCGATGAGTAGGGATGCCTACAAATTGAAATTTAATGACGTGGAATAAGTGATACATGTATCTTATGTTCCATAATAAACATATTTTATTTTATTTGAAGTGAAACTTCTAATGCGACCTCCAACAAGGTTGCGTTAAACGTTCCTTAGGAGGGGGAATAGAAAGAGACAGAGCTAGAGTGAATGCTTCCTTTTTTCATTTCCACATTACAAAGTTTGACTTCTTCCATGCGGTCCCTCCACGCACTATTTTATTTATAAGGATTCCCAAATCTTATACATTGTAATGCATTCTTAAGATACTTTTTAGTATGGCAAATGAGCCTTCGGGACAGACAGTGGTTGGGCCTTTGGGGGAGGAAACACAGGACTTGAAATGTTAAACATAGTAATATTTTTCCCCTTGCTCATAACGGATATACTATGACTGTTCATGAGCATTCGATTGTAAGTTAATAATCGTGTGAGTGGAAATATTCAATAAACAACGATTATGGGAAGCGTTAGGCGAGTTCTACAATAGCTGTATATATAGCTGTGTGCGTTACACCCACATTATTTCGATTCTGGTTACTTACTGATTAAAAAAAAATGCCACTCCAAGTCTTGGGGTCTTGGCTTCTTGCTCATCCACTGTGGTAGCAATGTGTGCAATAGACACCAGGGATGTTATGGAACTCCATAACCGTACCTATCGAATATCCGAAAAAAAAAACCGTAACCGTATCACGTATCAAGTTTCGAGTTCCGGCAGGTTTTTGTAACTCACAAAAATAATTAAAATAAAACATTTAATACACATACATAGGTTATAAGTTACTCTTAAATTTATTGTATTTTTATTTTAATAGATAAAACTTAAATTTGATGAGGTATATAATAATTAAACTATATGACCGACTGATAACCTAGACAAGATAAAACCTATAAATATAACCAAATTATTACTATTTGAGTTTATATTTTACTTTAATCTAAACCGTAACCGAAACGAACGGACAATCCGAAATAATTACATATCCGTTACCGTAGCCAAACCCAATATAATTTTATTGTACTTTTTGGGGGATACACACATGTACGGCATGTGGGTTTCACTACGTCTTCCTTCACCGTACGAGCGAGTAAAAGCGCATAGAAAATCAGGGATGGGAGTCGTACGCTGAAGCAATTACTCCAACATTGCTCTGCGATATTTGCCTATAAGGGTAAGATTGTATTAGCCCGTTGGCAAACCTTAAAATCGAACACTCCACATTGTCTAATACCAGTTTTACATTCAGCCGTAGTGAGCAGGGAAGTGGGCAGGACGAGTATAAGTATCGCGTTTACACACTTTTCACACTTCCTTGTTCACTACGGCTGAATGTAAATGCGGCAATAGAATGTGAACTGTTAACCGCTGATCTAAAATATTAATTCACTGATTCATATAAAATTGGTTTGCATAATTGCTTCAGGTGTTATTCTCTATAAAGTTGTGTTTTACATATATCGTTTCAAACGAGAGCTAATGTATCATTCTGAAAAATTAATTCACGATTTTTAGGTCCGCAAAGCATTCCGCTTTTCGGCCTTCAAAAAGTTTGTTAGCTGTATTTGGTATAAAAAGATCTAACAATCTATGGTAGATAATTTATCGCGATTTTTGTTTGTTCTTGAACCGTTATATAATATAAACTTTTCGTCACTTTAAAAATAACAATTTATTCGGCGATTCCAATTTTCAGGAGCTCGTAACGTCATAGTTACACAATAGTGTAGTAACAGAAAAGAATACTGGTTTGCAAGAATTTATATAATTCAATTATTATGGGAATTTATCTATATTACATCTACATACAGGGCATAGATGCCTGTTTGAAAGTTTGCGAGCTTGTTATTCGAAGGATTTCGAGTTATTCCAAGAACCATTTATCAAAATATTTGCGTTATTTCAGGAATGTCAACGTTAAGTTAATATATATTTTGGCTTATCTAATAAACAGAAGCCTGTATCGGCTTCAATGCTAAGATATAATGATATACAGATAAGTAGAATACAGAAGTCTTCGTTGGTCTCAGCATATTTTCTTTTGAAATCTTACCTTATGCTCGTCGAACTTTAAGACAAACTCCAAAATTTCTGCAAATTGCTTCACCAGCGCCTGCTGTTGCTCCAGATGCTGGGTTGGACTCATCCCTCCTCCAACTAGCGAGCCCAACACTCTGGGCACCACCTGGTAAGAAGAATGATTTATTATATATTTAATTTATTGTGGTGAAAAAAACTAACCCTCTTATTCATAGAAACTAAACCAGTCTTATTGCAGTATTTTATTTTATTTGTCTCTCGTCAACTAATTCGTTTCTTTCTATCAAATTGTATTTACTCTGCTATGAAAAGAGATGAGTACATTCATTTTTAAATTTTAGAAATTATAATCATCTATTTCTAAATAGATATTAATTTAAAATAGTTTTTTATGTCCCTATGCATCCGGAGCGGTTCGGTAGTAAGTAGATAAGACTTTATTAGTAAAAGTTTCACGCTTGACAATGGTAGGATAAAGAAAAAATACTATTTTTTAATGTGGTAGACACTTACAGGCAAACTTTAAAAAAAAAGGAAATGTGATGAAACTGTGTAAAGTAAAATTAGAAGCATTTAATATATATTTCTTTTTTGACGTTCATAAGTGTACATTGTGTTACTGGTCTAAGATCCCGCTATAGAACGACGTTCACCGAGATACTTATTTAATGAAACTTATTTTATATTTAATTTAATATGTCAATAAATATAATCCATATGGGTTGCCTAGCAAATTTCAGTCCAGAGTATTTTAATTAATATTTAAAAAAAAATATTTTTTTAAACATTTCACCGGTATGATTATTAGATAAATTCTATACCAATCGAAAGTATGAAGCCCATAGAATATGCAAACGTTAGGTTGTTTTTAATCAATTAATTATTTATGTGTATATTTTTTATGTGACACTAAAGTATATATACATCTCTAGTATAAAAGAAGGTTATATTGATACATATATATAATACTACCCTGATTAAAAATATTGATTGAAAAAAGTTCAAAAAATTTACTACATGCAAATTATAAAAAACTTTTTTTTTTTAAATATTAATTAAACATACTCTGGACTGAAATTTGCTAGACAACCCATATGGATTATATTTATTGACATATTAAATTAAATATAAAATAAGTTTCATTAAATAAGCATCTCGGTGAAGGTCGTTGTATAGCGGGATCTTATACTATACCAACATGAATAAATGATTTTTACTTCCGACTGTGAGCAAATGTATCTGTTGATATCCAAATTTAACAATATATCATACAAAAGTGAAATTTCAGTGACTACATTAACCTCACGTAAATTGTTTGATTGTGACTAAACTAATCTATGGTTACATTACAAATCACAGTGGTTTTTAAATTATTTTATTATTCTTAAACAAAATCTTCGTAGAAAGCAGTACTTACATACATAAAGCTGCATGAATACGAATACAATGATTAAACATAACGTCCTTTCCGCCTTCGGGACGAACGTGCAATCTGGGACGTTTGAATAAAATATTAGAAGCCGGTCAAACGTGAAGCATCTGTTGTTTTGTTTCCATTAATGGACTTTGAAGTTTTTCCAAGTCAATAACTTCAACGCTTTGAGTTCATTCAAATAGAATTGGTATCACCTACAGTTAAAAACTACCAAAAGTGAGACAAGTCTTTTATTACCTTCTTTCGTAGTAGAGGGTAGATATGAAATGAATACTAAACACCTAGATTTTTAAATAATACTAATTAATTAATCTATTTTAAGTACATGCGTTAAAAATATTTTCTCCGTAGCTTTATCCGTATTATTTTTAAGTAGAATATTAATTTTCACATCTAAAGTAATCTGGGTTAAGATGTTGGCTTTCCGCCAATTCAGTAGGGTACTTAAATTAGGCGAAATAAGTTGAATTTGAGGGTAGATCACAAATTTATATAACCCTACGGCAGAGCACCATCATATAATACTAATTTTAAATACACTTTTGATGTTTCTTTTTGTTCTGACTTGCTTAAAAACGCGGTGACGATCACTGATGATACGACATAGTGACATAACATCTGAAATTACTGTACTAATTAGAAACAAATGACGAACGATGTCACTAGTACTTGATTGTCCTAAATGCCAAACAAAACAAAGACAATGAAAACAAAGTTTTTTTTTATTATTAAACAGGGGCACCTATATCAGTGAGTGCATTTACCTTTAAGGGACTAAGGTCTTTTTTGAACTTTGAGGTATCCTTTGAAGACCTCCACCACCACCAACTAGGAGTAAGTTGATTTTGTTCGCAATAGTTTTTACGTATTAAGAATTTCGACAATTATTTAAATTTTTTAAACAAATTTAAATACCAAAAAACAATATTTTTACATTTCAAAAATCGAACGAGCCTTAAGTAGCGGGTTGCATTCATTTCAGTATATCGAGAATTGTAATAAACTATGTCAATACAATTGAACCGATATCACGATCCAGGAAGCTGAACTAGCGGTCGGCACGTACCGTTTAGTCTTGGTCTAATTCTTCCTTCATGCTATTTCAATTTGATTCAGTGATTGAACATCAAGATCTTTTTTATCACATATATGTCTGGTATTATATATACGGTATATATAGAGAAAGAAAATCAGGAAAATAAATATTTTAATATTGAGTGTAACGGATGAAACGAGTTTTTATTTACCCACTTTTCATAATGCAATGGAACAACTGATTGATCAAATTTTTCGTGGCGCTACAGGTCCAGATAGGTCCAGACCTCATATTTCTGTATATCTTTCGTGATCATTTGTTTTTTCGAATAGGAAAGTAAGACCAGTCGACTTTTTAGGTCCAAGGCATGTCGGTTTCCTCACGATGTTTTCTCTCACCGTACGAGCGAGTGATAAAGGCACTCAGAGTGAAAGTCCATTGGTGCCCAACCGAGGATCGAACTTTTGATTTCAGGTATGACAGTCGCTCGCTACACGCTACTGAACCACCACTGTTCTGTACTAAGATAGTTACTTTATATAAAAAGCACTATTGGGAAGCCTTAAGACATATGCGAATAATAGCATGGTTTCATTCTACCATTAGGCGAATGAGACGCTGAAAGGAAGAGATATAAAAGACGGTAAATTCGGCAACTGGTGTGCTATCCAGTAGCGTCCAAATGGTTGTCCAGTTAAATAAAAATCAATAAACTTTTGTGAAGAAAAAGAGCAAGAAACAAGGCCGTACCTATAGAAAAAAAAGTTATCAGCAAAGAATGACTATGCAACTGACACTCCTTTGTCCCGGTCTCATTATAATTCAAATTTAGAACAAAAGGATTAAATTTAAAAGGAATAAAAGCGCCATAATTACATTCACCATCATAGCTATAAAGACATCACTTTGTGTTTTTACAAAGCTTTACTATCTCGGTACAAGTCACGAACAAAACTTTTATATTTTGGATTGTTCAACACGGATAAAATACGTCGCTGATATTTCTGGAACTATATAGATATATAATATACGCTAGCCATAATATGTTCTAGAATTTCTGTAAAATGTAATAATTAGTGTAGTAGACAAATAAGTGTCATAAATATGCTTAAAGTTTTTTTGAAGTAGTATATAAAACATTTTATTTTTAATGTAATACGAGGCAAACGGGCCTCATCTGATGTTAAGTGACACCGCTGCCCATGTTCACTTACATTGCCAGAAGGCTCGCAAGTGCGTTGCCGACCTTTCAAGAATTGGTACGCTCTTTTCTTGAACGACCCTAGTCGAATAGGTTCGGAAATACTTCAGTGGCGGGCTGGTTCCATATAGTGGTGGTGTGTGGCAAAAACTGCCTTAGAAAACGCTCAGTTGTGGAACGACGGACGTCGAGATGATACGGATGGTATTTTGTACTCTGCCTTGACGTCCGATAGAACGTTAACCTGAGCTGCAATAAGGACTATCGATTCTGGACCACGACGGAAGGATTGGGGGTGTGTTGCCAGCTTTTTTATATATTTTTTTTTATTTACGACAAATGGTAATAGTAATTACAAAATAATACAATTTAATTCGTCAAAATTATGAAGTCCATTTTCGATTTTAAACACGTATTTTTAAGCATATTTAATGAATAAATTTTATAACAAAATGTTGATTTCAAGAATTCCGCTTCTTCATACTTTTTCAAATAATAACCTATATACGCAGTCGGTAAACACAGCCCTAACTCCGTAGCTGTTTCCTTTAATAATTTCCCAGATTCCTTAGGATGTTGTGACATACATATGGTGTTATGAATCACATATACAGTTGAGTCATGTATCTTGTGGATTGCGGTTACATTCGATTCGTAGCCATAATTATGTAGAGGTATGTCTTAATAGAATAGGAATAGATAACGGAGGGCTTCGGTCAAATATGCCGTTTTGACTACCACGAGTTTTGGCTATCACATTCATTTCAGATGCTTTATCTAGTATAATAGTCTAATCATAAGAGGGGCTAATATGCCTAGATAGAAAGAAAATTGATTTCGTTGTACAAAGCATTTAATTGTTTGTTTGTCAAAAATAAAGCTGATAATTCATTCTTGGGGACTTCATGAGAAGACCCTGTAGCATTAAACCTATTTACGTATACATATATTATTTTTATTATTATGAATATAAATTATTATAAGATATAATTTATCTTTGGTTACGAGTACAAAGTTACCAGAAATGTATTAAGTAATAAGTTACTTAATTTATAAAAGTGCAATAATTATTTACTTAATTATAAATAATTATGTTGCGCTAAAAATGTCATCCATTTAGATCCAGCATTTATATGATATATCACATATAAAACAAACGAAAATCCACTCAACAGGATGCCGGGATTCACTTATGGTGATGTAATACGTGTATGAAATGAATATTACAATGCTGCACCATATATGGACACAACGCCAAGTTTTGCAACACGTTTTTTTGGTAAAATTATTGAGCGAGAGCTTCAGTTATATTACTGCCAATGTATAATTTACTTACAAAATGGACTATTTGACAGTATTAGGTGTTATTGGGAGTAATCCGTATAAAACATGGCTTTAAAAAGCGTTATAGAGTAAAATAACTAGAAAATTATCATATTACTAGCTGACCCGGCAAACGTTTGTTTTGCCATGTATTATTTCTAGGAAACATTTTTTTAGTTCAATAAAAATAACTATCTACAATAATAAAAAACAGGGGTTGATCGTAGAGGGGTGAAAATTAGGGGTTGTATGTATTTTTGTATGCTATGTTTATAAAAACAAAAAAATAATAATAAAAAAAGTTGAGGTGGACACCCCTTATCACTTAGGGGTTTGAAAGATAGATAGTAGCCGATTCTCAGACTTACTGAATATGAATATAAAATTTCATAAGAATCGGTCAAGCCGTTTCGGAGGAGTATGGGAACGAACATTGTGACACGAGATTTTTATATATTAGATATACAATCGTAATCTTGAACTAACTCCAAGACTGTTTTTACACGTAAAACACGTAGTTTGATTACGTGTTCACGCATGGTACGTCGTTGGGATTGGTGCGACGCCATGTTTTAAGGGATTAACAAAAATAATAAGTTTGTATACATATACATTGTATATGAATATTAGCATTCATAGTAACTAATAAATAATCTGAAATGGCTTTAAAAATCTTGTCAAATGCTTAATGCTATAATCATAACGTGGGAAATCGTAAATTTGGTAAATTGTCTGTGTGAATTGCAACATCGTTTTCTTTATATTAATCACGCTATCTACACTGAGTTAACATAATAGTCTCCGGGACTAGTGGTTGTAATTAAATTTTTTTTTGTGTTTGAACGTTCATTTAAGAATGTTAGGTTATAGCTATTAAAATATAGCGTTGGAAGCCGCGGAGTAATGTATATTATACAATATTGTGTTGCCGTGACGTGACTCTAAGATATACAGTCAAAATCTGTTATAACGACATCGAAGGGACTACTCATATTTGGTCGTAAAAACCGATAGTCTTAACAGCCGATGACGTTGTTATTAAGCACCTAATACAATAGAATTCAGCCGGGACCTTTGATTTTGGTCAATATAACCGGTATGTTGTTCTAAACGATGACGTCGTAAACGGTTTTGACTGTATAATCAAACAGTATTAAATGTGAATAATATATTAATACTTATTTTGCTACCATTAACGCGTCAATAAACTAATAATTATTAACCATTGAACAATTACATAGTAGAGATTTCTTGACTCTAGCATTCAAAGTATAGATATTTTAAGAGATTTTTGTTTTTACAATCATATACCTACTGAAAATTACAATCCCCGAACCAGACAATAGGTGCTAAAATAGTTGTCTGCAGTAAATGGTGCAAGGGCCACGCAATGCGACATTGCCTCATGGTGTCTCCAAAATAACAATCATTTGTCGTCACAACTAACATCCTGATATAAGCTACTCTATTACAGTTTGGGTAATATTTTTTGTTATTATTATAAATATTTAATCGTATTGTAGGAATATTAACAAATGAAAAAGCGAGCCTGCGGTGATTGAAAATTATTGACCCTCCAATAGGCGCTCAGTTCTAGTTCTAATTTTGGTTTATCTGTAGAAATCGACCTCTACCAGACTATGATAGTATACCTTCCCTTGGGCACTGGAATACATTTAAATGTAATTTCAATACACTAAACAGAAAAATCTGCGATGCGAAGCAAGAATCGGCGTGACGGTTATGCAATGCAGTCTAGACCAGGTTTCCCAACGTGGGGCCAACGCCCCACAGGGGGGCAATTTGATTGTTAAGGGGGGGAATTCAAATTCGCATAAGGATTTTAGAAAGGCTAAGGTGGGACATAGCACCATAAAAGGTTGGGAAACTCTAGTCTAGACAGTATAATTCTCATTTATACACAAAAGTTTACTCACCCCGAAACCAAGGGAAATCTTTAAATATTTTATACACAACCTCATGTATCATTCTAGATATTGGCGAAAAACGCAATAAACTGAGAAGTTTTGAGTTCGAGGATATGTTTTATAAAAAAAAATAACACATGTATGTACGTGTATGATGATTTTGTATTGTTCTCTAGAACTCCACTGAAGCAGCATTCGTAAAAATCCTTTTCGTTCGACCGCTTTTTTTAGACTTATTTTGCAAATACGGCAACCACGAAAAAGTCTTATAATTTTTCGGGTTTATATACAGTAGACTGATTCAAAATAAAATAAAAAAAATTTAATGAAAGAACTGTTTTTAACGGATTAAAGTTATGTATTATTATAAATTTACAATTATTTAACATAATATTAAATTTATCCGACGTTTCGCGTGCTTCCCGTTTTCCATTTAAAATGCATTGAAAAAAAAAAACTTTTTTCTTTATTTTCATTGTAAATCGTCGAAAAAAATTATTTTTCAAATTTCTCTTTTTGATATCTTGTAGGAAATTAAATTCTCTACATTAACATTCGCTAGAACATACAGAAAACATCGCGAGGAAACCGGCTTGCCTTAGACCCGAAAAGTCGACGCCGTGCGTCAGGCACAGGAGACCTACTTGCCGATTAGATTAACAAATGATCATGAAACAGATACAGAAATCTAAAACCTAAAAAGGTTGTAGCGCCACATTTTTTTTGATTCTTTATTCCAGATATTATCACAAACATGTGAATATTAGTATAGATTTTAAACTGTCCTAACAGGGTTGTCAAAATAACAAAAAAGCGACCTCTAATCTCACGATGATTCTCTTTCCGATTCTAGTTGTCTTTCGTAAAATTGCCTTTAAAATCAAAATATACCTACATTGTTCATCCATAAGCACGAACGAGCCTGGAGGACTATAGTTTATCTTAATGGACGAATGCTTTTTAGCTGCATTTTATTGTACTGCGAAAATGCACAAAACGTCCGTATTTACTGACAGTGGTTGATTTACATGAATATAAAATTCGTGGTAGTAAAGTGGTAGATGTAAAATATAAGGTACAAAATTTTTTTTTTAAATATTGCAATTTGTATTTATTATTATTAATTAATATACAACATATAAATTTGTACTTTGGATCAACGATAAGAATTTAAAAAAAAAAACAATGGCGATAAAACGCTTGAATTTCTGTTACATATGTTACGTGATAATTTTTTGTCTAATAGGCAAGTCACCAACTGACGTCGACTGTTGGACCCATCTAAGGCAATGTTCAATGCGCACAAACCCGCATCGGACTCTTTCAATGGTATACTCTGGGCTTATACCCCTGTGGGCGTACCTGTCAGCCATGAGAATCGCAAGCTCAGGCCACTAAGCCAACATTGCTCTTCAACAAAAACCTTCTGGAGCAATAAACTGCTCACAAATTTACGACTAATTTGAACGAAATATCATTTAAGGTAATTTTGGTAAATTACGTACAAATACGTACGTAAGTAAGAACAAGACTGCATTAAATGATCTTCTAAAAATTACTTGTCCCGTCTGGGAATCGAACCGACTCAAATGTGCAACTTAAACAGCACCCCTTATTTATGATGCTAATCAAAATAATGGACCAAAAATAAAAATTCTTCTTTCTTTCAAATCAAGTAACGTAGTATTTTGAGAGAATATTTAAGGTACTTTCCCTCTTGACGTTTTGGGACGCCTGTACATATACAAGTTATAATTGTAGAAGAGAGCTTATTTTTTTTAAATATAATGGGGCAAACGAGCCTACGGGTCGCCCAAAAAGGGCAGGCATCGCAGCCCATAGACACCACCCACCTTATATTGTTTCACTTTTTTACATTTAATAAAAGTCTGACTAACACAACTAAAAGAAAAAGAAAACAATAATAGGCACAAAAATGTAAACTCAGCAATTTGAAGTACACACACATATATACAATTGACCAATAATCAAATGTTGAAATCTTTTCATCGTAATAATAGAATCTGTAATAAGCAAAACAACGTATACACGATACATTTTAAGCTAAAATATATTTTAAAACACACAAATTAATTTGGAAAGTTCATATGATTGTAAACAGGAAACTGACAGATAAATCGAATCCAAGCATTGTCTATCAAATTAAAACATTAAACTTCCACTTAATTGAACTAATCGTAATTTATGGTTAATTAACAGCTAAACAGTCGGCAAAAGAAATCTCCGCTAGTATTAATTTGCTTCGTACAAATGGGAATGGCTTATATGGGAAAAATAATGAATGATAATGCTCTTTTTATTTAGAAAACATAACAATAAAAAAATATGTATCTCTACATCATCTAGTTTTTTTGTGTATATTATAAAACGAGATTTTTTTGTAAAACACGGAAATACTTTTAATAATATTTATATATGTGTAGTGTTGCCCAAAATCGGTCTTGGTCTTGCAGTCTTGTCTTGGTCTTGCGTTTTTGCAAGACCAAGACCAATACCAAGACCGCCTCATTATAGCAAGACCAATACCAAGACTGAACCCCGCAAGACTTGAGCAAGACAATACTTAAGCCTGCAAGACTCTTGCGTCTTGCAGTTAAGACAAACTGAGATTTGGGCGTTAATAAGTAGGTATTTGGTTTCAATCCCGATTTTGAGAAACGTTCCCCAGTATTAAAACCGTAGGTATCACATATCATAACACTAAACTAAGGGCTGCAGTTGTATTTGCAGTTGGCAACGTGCCGCTCGTCTGAAAGCACCCTGAAACGTATTGTATTGATTAGGTAGGTAAGTACTTATTATATTTCAACAATTTATTAAGTAGGTAGCGTGTTAATACTCACAAATCTGTTCCCACCATCCCATGTGATAAAATTTACCAACAATAACTTTCTAGCAAAGTTCATACCTTGTAGGTATCTACCTATAATAATATGTTATGCTTGCTTATGTCTAATGTGCAGATCTAACGTTAGTACTCGTAGGGTGGTATGTGCTTAAAATTATAGCTAACAAAATTATATAAACATCATGTAGGTGTGAAACTTATGTTTCAAAGTTTATATTATTCTTCTATTTAGCAAAATTTAAAAGTAACAGCGAGTCGAGTAGGTCTAGTAACAGTTTCTACGGCAGCCAATATTATGGTACAGATGCCAGCACATCAAGCTACTACAATCTATAAAATTTCTTCAACAGATTTTCAAGTTTATCGCTAAAGAATTAAGGTTCAAAGTTGATTGGGGAAATGTGACGTTCTGCGAATAAACTGTTGGTCGGTCGGTGTATTATATACCTACTTATTTGATAATTTACCGACAAAGACGCCGCGGTTTGAAACAAGTGTATCACAGCATTTGACACTGTTTGAGCGCCGCATTCGCCGACAAAGAGTACGGACAGAGGCACACAAATTTTTACCTATTTTGGTAGGGTTGGTACAGGAGTATAAAATTAAATGACCTTGAACATGTCCCAGCACTAGGTAGGTATAAATTGAATGCTCTGAGTTTCTTTTATTTAAATACATTCTCACACTGGCTTGAATTCGAACACTACAGCGTTAAAAGCTGTCGGGCGAGATGATAATTAATAACTAAGTAGGTATTGCAAATATTGAATTGCGAATATTTTGATTTCGAAATAATCATTGTCGATATCGGTAAATGATAGATAGTGAGTGATACCTAGGTACTAAAATGTGAGCAGCAAGATTGAAAAGTGTATATGCCATGTCAGTGCTTTCAATAAGTTTATTTTAAAAAAGCTCTCTAGTAAGATTTAGAGTTTACCATTCAATTACACACAACAAATTATTGAAAAACAAAAATTATGAAAAAGATATTTAGACTGAGTACTTAGGAAATTAGTAGAAAAAATATTCTATCGTGGATACCTAGTTATTAAAAAGTGGATAAACGTTGTGTTTACTTAATTTTATTTCTCTGTGCTAATGCCAACATTGACAACCCCACCAAAATAGGTAAAAACTTAGTCCGCTTCTAGACTTTGTGTTGCCGCCGACGCTTTCATGTCAAAGGTCGCCGCCACTGCCCATGTTCTAAAGAATAAAATAAGTTTCCGGGTGCTCAGAACGGACGCAAATAGATTATGTTGTCCTCGCAAGGAAGAATGTAGTCGTAAGGATAGGTAAATTTTATAAAAATTTTTGTAATAAAAATATACCTAGTTTATATTATTATTACCTATTATACCTTTTTTAAAGGACATTGCACTGCAAAATTGAAAGTGGGTGATTTTAACAAACTTGAAACGTGGAAAAGCTACAAATATGAGCGACGTCATATTGCTTTACGCATTTTGTTTTAAAATCACACACTTTCAAAAATCTAGATTTGCAGTGTCGGTTTATCAACTTGTATCGTACCGACTCTAGTAGCAACTATTGTCTTCAGCGATGATTTACTAAAGAAATAAAAATAATCGTCGTGTTGGTACGACGATTATTTTTCTAAGGAATACAATTTTGTTGTAGTAGGTACCTACATCGTTTCTTACTTACACATACTTTAACGACAGTACCTACGTAGCAACGCGCGCCAGTCACGAGTACGACAAATTGCTTAAAAAATGTACCTACGCACACTGTAATGAAATCTGCTAATCTCAACACACTGCCTGTACAAACGGGCAGGAGGCTCACCTGATGTTAAGTGATACCGCCGCCCATGGACACTCACAATGCCACATTGGTGAATGCTCCAGGATAGCCCGCAAGCCCCCACAAATAGCAATAGGCTAATAGGTATTTGCAAGTCTCGCGAGACTTGCGAGACTCTTGCTGCAAGATCAAGACCAAGACGGAGAGCGCAATACCAATACCGAGACCAAGACCAGGTGTATTGACGCAAGACAATACCAAGACTGGCCTAAGTCTCGTCTTGGTCTTGCATTTGGGCAACACTATATATGTGTGATTAAGTAATACAAGAATTGACTATGATGATATGATTGGTAAAGTAATATTAAACTACTACATATATGTTTTTTGTTTTTTTATATAATAGGGGGGCAAACGAGCTTGCGGGACCTAAAAGGGCAGTCTACGCAGCCCATAGACACCCATTTTTAGTGGGTGCGTTGCCGGCCTTTGAGGGAGGAGTAGGCTCGCTTTTTGAACATTTGGAGGTCGTATCTCTGAGGGAAGACCCCCCCGAGAGCCGATTCCACAGTTCGCTAGTTCGCAAAAGAAAATGCCTTGTGAAGCGGACTGTGGAGGACCTCCAGCCATCAAGATGATGCTGGTGAAATTTAGAGGTCGTTCGGCTCGTACGGTGTTGAAAAGAGGCATATAAAATTCAAACTTTTAATTATGTACAAAAATTTGCACGCCATTGTATGTGGCAGAATATATGAAGTTTATTTATTTATTAACACTTTGTTGCAAAAAACAATAAATCAAACACAATACAAAAAAAAAAAATTATAAGGGATGCAACGGGGGGCCTTATCGCTAATAAGCGATCTCTTCCAGGCAACCCTAGTTAAAGAAAAAACTAAAAAAAAGAAACATGATTCGTGCGATATATACATAGTACCTTAATCTAAAGTAATACAAAAAAAAATATTAACAACAGACTAAAAACTTAAAAGCTAATCTTACAAATACATGGACAGCAAATAGTAAAAGGAAACATAAGATTTATACAAGTCACGATTGATCAGGATAGGATAAGGTTAAGAAATGATTATACAGAAGAGTTTTAAAAGATGACAGAGAGGTAGCCAATCGGACGGAGTCGGGCAGCGTATTCCACAACTTAATGGCGGAGATCGTGAATGAATTGCCTAAGAAGGATGAAGTGTGAGATGGAATTTCCAATAAACATCTATTAGAAGAGCGTAACATATAGTTAGAAGGACCTAAGAATTTAAAGTGATTTTTGAGATAAGAAGGGGTTTTCGGATTGAAAAGAATTGAGTATAGAAGTTGAAGAAGATCAGCGTGACGTCTGAATCGAATAGGTAGCCACCCCAGCTGCCTGCGGAATTTAGACACATGGTCATATTTCCTAAGACCAAATATGAACCGTATGCAGAAATTCTGCAGGCGTTCGATCTTGTCAAGTAGCTCTTCGTTCAAATCAGAGGAGCATGAGTCCGCATAATCGTGAATAGGAAGCAGAAGAGACTGCGCTAACATAGTTTTAGTGCGGATAGGAAGGAAATTAGAAAGACGTTTCAGAGTAAAAGAAGTTTAGATTGTATCACCGTAATATTTTCGTACCATATTCCTGCAAATGAATTATCTATGTCTATAATTAAAACTTTGCAAGACCTAGTGCTTAGTGAGATTCAGAAACGTGTTCGAAAACTATAACTTACTATGGACACTCTCTATGCCAGAGGGCTAGCAAGTGCGTTGTCGGCCTTTTAATTATTGGTACGCCCTTTTCTTTCATGTGTGTATTAAGTCGAATTGGTTTGGTAAAAATAAGGTCCCGCACCACCGGAATATTTATAACCCCATTCGAGATTTACACCTCTTCAATAACTAACCACTAAACCTATCAGTTACTTAAAGAAAAAAAAATTCAAGCTATTAAATAGCTCCAGCCTCATGCGCACGCGTTGCGCATATCAGCCCATTGTATTCAAAGTAGTGCTAAGATTGAATTAACACTTGGCACCCAATTGGGAGATTTGAGTAATAAAGCCAGATGTTAAGTCGGGCATGCGGTTATGAGGTCATAATTACGTCGTGTGTTAATTAGAAATATCTTTTCTATGTATAGTATTTATAAAAATGTTTAAATTATGTATTAGAATAAATTAATTTTGTTATATACAATTTATATTAGCTGTAGGATTACGATATAAATAAATTGTACAGTGTCACATACTTTTCTTGACCGGGAAGAGAGCCGCTGTCATGGATTATATTGTCATTGTATTGTCAGTAAACAAAAATTGCCATGCCATTATAAGGGGAATAATTTGAAGTCATTTCTAAATGACGACGTACGCGAAGTTAGCTAAAGTAATAATAATCTTTATTCATTTTTTCTCACGAAAACTTAGTACATAAACAAGTGACAGTTTTATACTATTATAAATAAATAATTCTCTTTCTTCTATTTAGGGAAAATGCTAGTTTATGAGAGACTGATGCCTGCTAAAGGTAAGAGTACTTGTGATACAGGTCAGCAGGCCTCCACCACTTCGGATCGACAGGTTTTAAAAAGTAGAGAAAAATTTAGAGAGAATAAACAATCATTATTACATAGGCTGCAACGTTAACAAAAAAATATTTATAAGGATACACATTACACATATAAGGAGACCACATGGGGTATGTGTGTGGGTGTGTGTATGTGTGTGGGTGTGTGTATGTGTGTGGGTGGGTGTCTGTGTGCTAGTGTGTGTCTGTGTATGTATTATTACTTAATTGTTATAAATTATTACCTAACATTTAACATAAATTTAGTATCAACGTTAAATAAAGTAGTACCCCTTACTCTAAGTTCCAATAGCCCACCCGACAGCCATCCCGATATCAATAATGACTTCCGCGCGAGCACAAGGTTGTATCATCAGCGCTACAGATATTGAGAGAACTACATCGAACTAGCATACTAGAATAAAAACTTTAGCGTCATGTAAACTTCTTTATTGGACCCGGAATCTTTATAATAACCCACGCTTAACGTAGGGTTAGTAACACACTGCATTATACCGGTGTTGTTCCCACGAAAATGTAAGTGCGTGATCCTATTTCACCATGCCTCCTGCTGATAGAGGACAAATCATTGTTTTTAATTTATTTTATTATTATTTATTACTTAAGACGTCATGTGGAACATGGTGTAATGGTTGCAGCTCCTTACAAACGTTGTGTACAACAAAAAACTTAAGCGATTATAAAGAGTGGCGGTGAGTTTATTGCCAGTTCTTCTCTTTCATTCTACGCCCTTGCTTTAATTGCAGTAAATGTAAAATTAGAAGCATTTAATGTATATTTCTTTTTTGACGTTTAGTTCGTAAGTGTTACCTATATGCATAAATGATTTTTGACTTTGACTTTGTAAAGTTTTACATTCGATGCGATTCACTAAAGAAATAATTGTAGATATTTAAACAAAAAGGTTTTTAATGAGCAGTTTTGTCTTCAGTGTCCCCCATACCTGAGATCGTAGGATCGATCCCCGGCTGTGTACCAACTTTCTGTCTATGTGCGCATTTAACATTCGAAACCAGCTTGCCTTAGACCTAAAAAAAAGTCGACGGCGTGAGTCAGGCACAGGAGGCTAATCCTAATTATGTAAAACCTACTACATAAATGATGATCATGAAACAGATACAGAAATCTGAGACCCAGACCTAAAAAGGTAGTAAAATGAAGGCACAATAGCCAGTAAGTCATTAGCGTAGGTGTTGCAATTGTTAAGATCAAGAGAGCGCACGAGTGCAACGTCCTGCACGCACCATTAATTTGTTGCATCTTCCGCTACACTAGCAATATCTATATGTCCATTAATTAATTAAGGCCTTGTATAGAAAAATATTAAAAATGATGTCGGGATGTTGATATCAGTTATTAAAACTGATATCCCTTAATAGATTTCCTAGTTTTGTACGTATATAACTAGTAACCCGTAAGCTTTGAAAACAACAATTACTTGCGTGCAGTAGTTAGTAAGTTTACTGCGAATAAACATACAGACACACCCAGAGGACTTGATTTTATATAATACTAGCTGATCCGGCAAAGGTCGTTTTGCCATGTATATCATTTATAATAAAAAATAGGGGTTGATCGTAGAGGGGTGAAAATTAGGGGTTGTATGTATTAATGCTGTATCATTAAAAAAAAAATTTTTTTATCTAAAATTAAAAAAAAATTTAGGGACTACCCACATTTAGGGGAATGAAAAATAGATGTTGTCCGATTCTCAGACATACCCAATACGCACACAAAATTTCATGAGAATCGGTCGAGCCGTTTCGGAGGAGTTTAACCAAAAACACCGCGACTGCAATATGCGGTCGCCGCACGGTGATCTGCAGTTTCCATACTAAATTCATATTCGCAATACACGGACCGCTCGAGCAGTTCCTGAGCAAACCGCATATTGCAGTCGGTCTTGACTGCAACATGCGGTCCGTCTATGGCCCGCTTAAGAAACTGGAGAACTGTTTGGAAGCCACAATACTAACACTTAGAAGAAAAAAAAGACGATTCCTTTATGAAATGATATAGTATATTTACTTATGTATTATTTGTTAATAGTAAATTCAATTAAAAAATTATTGCTTTGATAATTTACAGGAACTATGTGACATGGCGAACGTCAGTGAAAAAATGCGGCAGAAAACGACGTCACATATCTGACACGAGTGACGCTTAACCTGAATTATAAAATGTTGACACTCGGTCTCAATTAATGATATTAAATGTTAATAATCGCAGGCTTTGGCGTAGCAGTACTTATATCAAGGATGCAGAAATATAAATAAACTTTGAGGTTCCTACGCATGTGTTTAAACGTGTCACAAAGAGAATTACAATACAATCTTAAATTAATATTAAAAATTGTTGATTTGTGGATGTTCAGGGAAGGTTTAAACGGTGAGAAACTATGTACCGTTTCCGACGACATCGTATAGAACAACATACCGGTTATATTGACCAAAATAAATTACTATTATTATACATATACACTATACAGTCAAAATCTGTTATAACGACCTCGAAGCGACTACTCATATTTGGTCGTAAAAACCGATAGTCGTAACAGCCGATGACGTTGTTATTAAGTACCTAATACAATAGAATTCAGCTGGGACCTTTGATTTTGGTCAATTAACCGGTATGCTGTTCTAAACGATGTCGTCGTAAACGGTTTTGACTGAATATAATAAAAAACAAAAACATTGATTCGTGAATGTCGTTGAGGTTTTTATTGACTGTTACTGTATGAGTATATTTTTAATTTGTAAACTGATTTTGATGAATTTGTGTGCGTGTTCAAGTGGATTCGAAAACAGTTTAGATTTACAATTAGATATTTTTAAGACGACTTAATTAAAATATTTTTTATTGCGAACAGGACGTGTGTAGGACCTGCCACTAGTAATAATTTAATTCTTTATTTCTAATGAAATTTATACTAAAAGATGGGTTACAAAAAACTGCACTATGTCAACATTAAAAATCTAATCACTTGATTATACGCGTATTTCTAACATTAAATACATTAATGTATAATACAATATAATATAATACAATAAATATATACATTAAACATAAATCTCAACTTTGGAGGCACTCACTGTCTTGGTGTCCTAAGTGTAGTGCTCGCGTAAATCGAAGACGATATATTAAATGTAAATTTTATGCTTAAATCATAAAATAAGAAAAATATATATAGCAATGATCTAAATACAAAAGATATGTGAAATACGGAAGCACCTTACGCATTAACATTGTCACTCGTAATAAGGTATTTTGTTGAACAGACTATTAAAATAATATTTACCTATTGTCACCATTGTAAGTTTAAATATAGAACACATGACAAAACGTAAGCAAAAATACCTAAGTTTTACCATAATGTTAAACCAGGGTAATTGTTTTACTGAATACCATATTGTTGTAGCAGCGTATATACTGGTATTGTACTGGGATTTTTAAAACCAACGTTAACAGGCTTTTTAATGAGACCGTACCTAGACCGGTCTTTGTTATTAGACAGCGCAAGGCTTAATTTTCGACGAGAAAATATTAAATTAAGAGTATAAATAAATTTTGAAGCACAGTTTTTTAATCCAGCGCTTCTGGAGCCTTTCAAAAGCCAGCCCAAATCCGTGTAAAACTAACAACAAATTAAACGGGGAAGGCTGAGCTACCGTCCTGCCCTTTAGGCGATTGACCACCCCCTGCCAGCTCAAGCCGAGGTCCGACTCTCGCAGAAGACGCCCGCCCTTGTGCTTCTCGCGGGAAAAGCACATTCCGGCATTCAAGGCCCTTCAGATTAATAGCGAGATTCCATTTAATAAAAAAAACACACAAGAGAACATGAATGTTCTGTAACTACAGTTACTAATCACACAGTTAAAAGCATTATATATCAGCCTGTATTTAAATATATATAAAATTCTCGTGTCGCGGTGTTTGTAGTTAAACTCCTCCGAAACGGCTTCACCGATTCTCATGAAATTTTGTGTGCATATTGGGTATGTCTGAGAATCGGACAACATCTATTTTTCATCCCCCTAAATGTTAAGGGTAGTCGGTAGTCCACCCCTATTTTTTTTTTAATTTTTAGATAAATTTTATTTTTTTATGATACAGCATTAAAAATACATACAACCCCTATTGCAATTTTCACCCCTCCACGATCAACCCCTATTTTTTATTATAAATGATATACATGGCAAAACGAACGTTTGCCAGGTCAGCTAGTATTAGGTACTATACGCACATCGGTAGTGTTTTGTGGTGGTCTACTGTTTCTTCATCGTACTAAGTGTTAATTGTCCACATAGAAAATCCATGTCCAAGAATTCTCACTTTAAGTAGATATACAATCAATTTCGAGATTGTCGAGACTACAACAGTTTCGAGGTCTTCAGGTTGGACTACACCATGTAAGGCCTGGGTGCATACAGACGCATTCTGACTAAGTCATGGATACGCTTATTCAAGATGCGACTGCAGAGATTCGTGTGTGTGTATGTGTTGTTACGCGCCTGTAGCCTGTTAGCCTGTACCTGGGTCTGTTTCCTATAGTGCAAACCTATTTCTTATTGTGCAAAGTATGTTTAAATATATATAAGTTAAGATGCAAACCTTTGGCCAACTTATATATTATTATTACATTTGCATATTGGGTTACTTCCAGTTAAGATTTAATCTTATTGTATCTAATAATATATTTACTTACCAATATAAAGGCAATTCAATAAAAAGATTGAGAAATTGTCCAATAGAGAAAATGCGTTTACGACTATTAGAGTTTTTTAAGGAATCTAAAATTACCTTATCTTTTCATTACGTTATTTTTTTCCATATTCAAAACATTCGAATTAATTAAATACTATAGATAGACATCAAACGTCTCAATTCTCATGAGTCCAACATAAATATACTAAAAGAAATACAAATTCGTCACAAATACTTAAAACAAGTATTTTATGGTTATACCACCTGCTTTACAACCAATATTAAGAATACCACCTGTCATTCAAGAAATAGTTTCTCTAGTGGCAGCTGCATTTTTCGACCGCTTATATTAATTCTTACCGACATACGAATGCGTAGTTTCGTCCATATTAAGTTTAAAAACACATATTTATCACATTCGTATTTCAATAGAAGCCGATCTTAAAACAGATAAATACGATATTGTATAAATATTATATTTTGTATTTTTTTTATTTTTATAGAACGGGGCAAACAGGCAGGAGGCACACCTGATGTTAAGTGATACCGCCGCCCATGGACACTCTCAACGCCATAAGGCTCGCGAGGGCGTTGCCGGCCTTATAAGACGCTCTTTTCATGAATTGGTTCAAATTGGTTCGGAAATACTTCAAGCAAAAACTGACTTAAAACGAACGATATATCTGAATAATTACACGCACTTAATTTTTAGGTTTTCTAAGGTTTCAACAATTCCCGTGCTTGCATTGAAATTATTCAAGAAAAATAAACAGAATCTTCTTTAGAAATCCGCACTTAACATTTTTTATTCGATTTCATATATCTTAATAAAAACAGACGCTGATTAGTAGGACATTCCTGTTTTGTGAGCCACCACTCTTCCGAGGTACAATAAAAACCAAAAAGTTAAATAAAAGCAGTAAAATAAAACAGTGAATCAAAGTTTAGATAAATTAACATAGAAAAAAAAATGAAATCATAAAGCGTACATATCGTAAATTATTTTAATACGTTCCAGGAACTAAAAGAACTCCAGTAGTAATAAATTATTACATAGATAAACATACAGTGCACTTAATATTCACTCAATCATGAAGATAGAGCGATTTGCATCCATTATGTACACTGACGGTTATGCCTTGCACAGCACTGTTTTGACTCGAGAAATTATATATTAAATTGGCAGAGCCAAGTTACTTTTATTAAAAACAACATATATTTTAAAAATTTCATAAGAATCGGTCGGGAACAAACATGGTGACACGAGAATTTTATATAAAGTATGTATGTTTTCCTAATCAGACCATACCTAGTTTTAGAAACGAATTTTGAGAGTATTATTATTAAACATTTAATAATAAATTCATACAATAATTGTTTCGCTTAAAATTCTTACTATACGTATTAGTTGTGTTACTAAATTAAGGATAGTTTTGTAAGTGTTCTAATATTTTTATTTGCATGGCCCCTTTTAGGGTCTTGGAGGATTAATAATTAGTATTAATTATGATAAATTGAAAAGAAACTTTACTTCAATCGTGCGATTTATTTTTGGGTTCATTTGTTCTTTATGATTTTTGTATATTTTTTTCACGTCAGGTTCTGTAATAGGCTTACACAGGTAATATAACGATGACTGTACTTGAGCGATCTAGAAGCATTAACACATATTTCAACATATACATATACTATTTTCTACTGAAGTGTGGACAGTGGAATCGTAATGATCATTCTGCATTCATCACATTCTTTTCAGTTCCGTACTCGCGCTTTCAAAACAAGATGAGTAACTCTGTTCCTTCATTCAAATAGCACGGACATAGCGGTGGATAATACACCAAATTGTTACGTTAATAAATAAATTATAAGCCAATTGATGTCAACAGCTCATAGAAGGATGTTATTAATACAAATCTCACGCGGTCCAGCATTTTATTGGATGATTGTAACATATGGTTACAGGGGTAATATTTTCAATTAAATTGCATCAGTAAATATGATGCACTTACGGCCGGGGTTTAAAAAGTACCAGACGTTGTAGCTACGAGTCGTGGATTTATTTTATAGTTGTATTGAATTCTAGACAAAAATCTTTAACTGTAACCGTGAACCTACCATCGTTTATCACCATATCAGTCAATTTAATTGCAAGTAGTCAATTGATGTTATTATCATACAATTTTATATTGCGTTCCATAGTCATACCTGCATGCACATGGAATCTTAGGTATATAGGACCCATTGTACAATTTATAGAATGATGCATCTATTAGAAATGCACTTTGAGTCAATCATTGCATACCGCATTGTATTACGATATATAACATTATAATAACAATTATAAAATAAACCGTATTGATGTAAATAGTGTGATACTATAGGGAAGAACTGGTTTGTAATGTCATATTATTAATTAGGTCTTAAAATTATTATTCTTACGTAACAAAACAGATTCACTTTGAATGGTTCCGGGAAAAACTAACACGCTTAATTTTTTTAGGAAATGGATAAGAAAATTTTATTTCAAAGCAGATTATTTAAAATAAAACTAAACCATTTTATAAAGCTTTAATAACGTCGATTAGCATGCTTGTCAGCAGTTATGGCTAAGGATTGTGAATAAAATGTTATATTTTTTTTTAATTATCGGTTTCTAGCTATCAAGTTTCATAAGATATGATTTATGAGCTGTTTAAATGCCCAAAGGTGTGCACTTAGCATGTCGTAGGGTGATTAAGTCATTGAGATACCACTCTTTTTCATTCCTACGATTAATTATTACTAATATATCTAATTACTCAGACCGTGAATGTCAGAACAATTATAAAGAAAATAATAAATTGTCTAACATTCTTTTACTACAGTTATTGATAAAAATTCGAATACATCAGTGCTGAGTATGAAGAATTTATGGATTCTACACCAGCTATAAATAGAATATTATAATCTGCAATCAATAATAATTCAGTATCAAGCAATTTCTAAACAAGAATATAAAAAATATTTGTTCATGTTTCTCATGTAATAAATATATAGTATGTGATGCTTTTAAAAAGAATATAAAACATAGCCTGAGCAGAAAATCAGTAATCTGGTAGTGTACCCCAGTGTCTGCAGCTGCTGAGGAATAAATATATTAAAAGGGACAAATAACCTTTAAACATGTGTGCAGCGTAGTCTAAACTTGCACAGTTGAATGAACACCCTTGTAATTTCACCTCCTAAGTTATTTATAACCCTGACATTGTTAAATCATGATATTATGATCAGAATTTATAACACAGCTTTTATGGCTTGCATTGTTAAAACTATGAAGGTTTATTTTTTTAAATGTATTGGAGAGTAGCAAGTTCTCTCTTCTGAAATATAGAGGAGGCTAAATATGGATAGGGAAAACTGGGGCTGTCTTAGCACCAGCTGGACAACAGCTAGTAAAATAATATAATACTATGATGTTAAAATTGGTTATAATGTTGAATATCACAATAATTATCTATATTAAGTTAACAAAAACAACACCTTGTAACAGTAGTATTAAGTTGAATAAGTTATTCATGTTTTTATAGTTCTATGAACAATGAAAACTTATGCTTATGCAAATATTTCAATACAGTTATATATAAAAGTAGTCGAAAGAAATTGTAATCTAATTAATTGATATCTGATATGTAAAATAACATAACTTTGTGGTTAATGATAATAAAAAAACTATGAATAAACAAAATCAAACAGTGTAACAGGAAGTGAGTACAAACATATGACTGTATCTTATGTTTTATCAGCACTATATCATTGCTGATAAAGATAAAACATCCTTCAGATAAGAGATATGAGAGCCTCTGGTAAACAATGATATATTTCATCTGTTTCCTTTCATTACAAAATTATTGAGCTGGTTGCGTAATGCATGCAATGCATATCAACACACAAAACATGAAACCTGACACAGTATTATCTTCTTTGTTTGTATTTTAGTTTACAATAAGAACATATATTACTATTTTTGTAACTGCAACATAACAGAATATTATCACAATTTAAATAACCGCTTAACAAAAGTAATGGAGTTTTATTAACAATATGTGGCTTGCCCTTAGAATTATGATTAATTGCTGTTATCATTATAATATCTTCAGGGATTAAGATATGAAGAAGTAAGACATATTACAGAATAGAGATTAGCATTTCATCAAGTTTGAGCACAAAAAGCTCCTAATATATATAATATATTCATATTAATTATTCAGTATTACACCAATTTAATATAGAATTTTGCTAATGTTTTTTAAACTGCAATCTTGGTAAATTAAAAAAAAACATTTATGTACATTACAGTATAACAGTTATGATTCTGAAATATGGGCAGAAAAGCATTGGATACGCCCTAAAGCAAGGATTCTTTGTTAATAAAATGACTCACCCGTTGCAATTCCAAGGAGTGGTTATAGAACCGCAGGAGTTTGTCAACTAAAGGTTTTACGGCGCGCCAGGCTCTTTCCTGAGTAATCGTAGAAGGGTCAGCTATCGCCTCTCGTATCTCCTTTCCAGCACCCTTATAACATTGTATTTCTTCTAATATCTTATCGGAATTAAACAAAACCCTTTGCACTTCTTCATACACATCTCGCTCTGTATCAGTGGGCGCAGCATTCTCAAAATCCAAAAATATATCGTATCGTGGCGATGAACAGCAATTCGAATCGTCTCGAGCAAGCAAACTCAATAATTTACCCATTTTGTATATTTACTACAGTTTATTATATTAAAAATACCTCCTCGACGATAGAAATCACAATTTGCATTGCCTTATACCCCCGGAAGATAGATAATTTACGTAGTTTTAAATCACGTTAATTTTCACTATCACATTCACAATAATATTGTTTGTTCAATTATACGTTTGACTATTAAGATAAATTATAACAAATACATTTTATAAGAATTTGTTACTGATACCCCACCAAGAACGCAAAGGAAACTGCGAAATGCGATTGCCGATTGATGAAATTCGAGCAATGTGACACTTGACAATGTAATCTTGAAATATGGTGTCAGTTGTCATATTTGTGTTTTGTAAAGAATAAACACGGTCCATAGACTCGTCCGATTATTATGCTGTTGCTCAAAAATACATCTGTCACAATTTGAATTTTGCCGCGTAGAATTCACTTCAGTTTTCTTCTACCAGAATCGGAGGAAAATAATATCAACTCACATACTCCAGAACTAAATAACAAAATATTATTAAGGTTTGAATTATATTTTGTAGTCCAATAAAGAAGATCTGAGGTAGATATAAAAAAGTAAGGTAATATTTTAATAATTTATTTCATCATACGTGTATAACATCGACACATTGCCAAATGTATTTTACATTCGAATTTATATTACAAACAGTTTACTTACTAATAAAAAAAATCTATTTACAAAATTGTTTTATCGTGATTTTAATAATAAGTAAATCTACGTAAATATTAAAGTATGTTCTCATTTAAGCACGCTCGTGAGCAATTATTCTGCCTATTCAATCATCAAGCTCTAGGACAACAATAAATGTATTTTTATGGAATTTTCATACAGTATGTATTTATAATTAAACACATTTAATTAAGGGTGATGTCAGGCCACACAAATTCAGTAATATTGTATTTTATGACCACCAAGGCAGCTCTGACACCAAGTTATTTTATTTTATATTATATTTTACATTAAAACATAAATATATTAAAAATGAAGCCCTGTATAAAATTGTATCTACATTTAAAGACATGGACAGACCAAGTTAATATAATAATTATTTTCATAAACACTCTTGCTAAAAAAAAGTTCCGATATTATTCGTATAATTTTAAAGATCAGTCTAACATTCGATAAAATTTACATTTTTATTTCTACCTGTTATGTATTAAATAAGGCTATGGCCAAATTAGAGGCCAGATGTTTTAGTTGACTGAAAAAAAAGAAATTAAAAGTTTGTGTTTACAATATAAAACCTTAGCCACAAAACTAAGAATAGATATTAGAAAAAAATTTAAGTTCTGATTTTTTTTTTCTTCAGGCTTCCCTGTAGCGTGGTGTATAGTTTATAAATGTACATTAAATACTTATAAATCAATTATGTTTCGAATGTGACAGGTACGCATTTAAATATCTGTTTTTGAGAATTCAATAACCTAGAAGGATTAATAATGATGTATTCGCATACCAACATTGTCGCTTATTGCGTGAATGAATGAAAATTTCTATATATCCTGTATGCAACGTATGAATAGGGCTTCGACTCGTTCAACAGTACAACTCATAAACACTTTGTGAATAACGACATAAATTTATAAGATTCGGAGTCGAAACTCAGCGCGTACTGTGACAACCGTAAGTCCGTAAGTCCTGAGACCTATCGCTAAGTGTGGCTCGCGTATTTTAAAAACGTATAGGCCTTACGGGAGTCATTGTGCGCATACCCTTAGTCTCGACTCAATCTTACCCAAAGACACTCAGACTAAGACACCGTTCGCACAACAATCATTAAATAAAATTTATTATTATGTCAACCTTACCCTACCAGCTACAATACAATTATCTACACTTGCTATGCTTAGTCTTAAATAATTTGGTGTAAAGATCCGTCTTAGAGTTTACCTAATTAAAATTGTTTTATTTTATTACGCACCTATAATTCCTTGAAAATATTTTAAGTATCTACATTGTTTGATCCAGTGCTATCTTAATAATGGTGCGTAGGTTAGATTCAGGTTTAGCGTTAAGTTTGTCATAAACGCGTATTAACATGCGCTAGTCATACTTAGAGCTTAGTCTCGTTTCTATTTCTTACCCGTAACCTTAGCTTTAATCTTAGATAAATCAGTTGATGACAGTTGACAGATGACCACCGGATCAAATATGTAGATTAAGTTAGGATTAAATATAAAATCATTACTTAATAGTGCAATGAATAAATGCCTTGAAATGCGAGTATTTCGCAGTAAATAAACGAGTGTTATTAGAACATAGAAATATGTAATTATAAAATTGCAATGTGCACCATGTTTTTCTAACAACCATAATAATATTAAACTAGGAACGGTTTTACGTCATATAATTAATGATGATTAAATATTGCTATTCAAAACTGATAAATCTAGCAGATTTTTGAATTTGTAGCGACTCATTCCACGACGTAAGCTGTTCAGTGGGTATGGAAATATTATACTTTAAATAGTAAAAACCGATTCAAAAGTAATTTCTAATAAAAGTAATAGTTTAATTGTGAATATAAAGTCCCGGACAGCTTATATAGTAGAATAGACATAAGTGTATAACAAATACATGTAATCATAAAAGTCTATTAAAATTCCTTAATGCAAGCGAGTATAACCAAGGAATCGTGCTTAGGGGCCCTAGATATGATCAGCGTAATGTAAGTCACTAATATAATTTGTATGAGAATGGTCATGTGACCAACCTAATATCTTTTTCATACAAATTGTATTACGATAACAGATCACGTCCGCCTCCAAGTATTCTAAGGCCCCTGACTGCGATTTATAACGACATTTATAGTGATATTGTGCTTTATCTGAAATATTTAAGGGCTGAGACTAGAAGGAACTTTTCTATAAATAAGTCGGAATCAAGAGCTGCGATGTGAGCAGCCCTGCCAACCAAAGCGCTTGCCGTGTGAGGCAATGCGTGTTGAACGTCATACCGTACCACGGCTACTGAAGACGCACGAGCTGCAAGTGGTGATACCATGTTGTGGACCTGAAAAGTCGTCTCCAAAATTATTATTTGGTAAACAGAGACTAAATAAATAAAGTGTCACTTTTATCTAATTTTACAAAGACGAGTGAACAAGAAATCAATAGCTATTTGAGGATAATACTACATCTGCATAGGTTACCATTTCCCTGTAAGCTTGTCCCAGTAACGAAGTGTCCTTAGCAGCCGCTTTGCAAAGCTCAAGCCTCGCGGAGTGTAAAGGTACGTAACGATCCTGTCCAGATCCACACAGCAGGATATGCTTGAAATGATGTAACTGACTCCTTTCACTAAGCCGATATAGAAATGACCGCCGAGGGTCCGATGCATCGCGCAGAGACAGTTGAAGAAGCGAGCCAGACTTCTTCCACTTTTGCATAAACCACATACCTGTAACGGGTTAGTTTAAGTCTTAAGTATTGCCACGATTTAGGGAGTGCCGCTGGATTGAGTGAATAACTGATTTACAATATTATTTCGATTCTAGCTCTGCAGTTACTGAACTTATAGTATGATTAATCTTGGAAGAAATAGGTAGGAATAGGATTCAACTTTATACGTTTTTAAACAAATAAAAGTTCCTTTATCAAAATACTATATCTCACAAACTAATGTTTGTAAAATTTTCGCAAGTGTCTTTTTAATACTAGTAGCGCCATCTAAGTGCCAGCCTACGAACTTTTCAGCCGTTCGCGAAGTTTGACTCGCGATTGTTAAACTACCAAACTTTTTATTCAAATATGTCAGGGGTATTAGACGCTAACGTCTTTTGATAGAGTTGCACAACAGTTGTACTCGATTGCATCAGACAGATTTCAGAATATATAAGTATATGTAGGTGATTGATTAACATGTCGTATTGAAACAGTTTCATCGTGTCGTAAGACACGGTAATAGTTGTTAAACGTTTTCGTCGTGAAACAAGAATAATATGTCCTGAAAAGGACAGTTGTTAGACGTTTAATCGTGATACGATAATTTGTCCTGAAAAGGACAGTTATTAGCGTTATCGCAAGGCTACGATATCGAAGTGTTCTGAGAAGAACACGTTCGTACGCTTAGGCGGCTGCGTGCAGAAAAAGGCCAACTTTTTGCCGCGCCGCATTTTTATCGCCTACTCTGGTACCTGCGCAACCAATCAACGCTCCGCATCTTGGCACCACATGTCAATATTAGTTGTAAGTGTAGGATAAGTTTTAAGTATAATTGTACACATTTTTGTAAATAAATATCATTCACTATTCCATCTTCACCGCTTCTCTACAAGTAATTAGGGAGTTTTATTTTAACATCGACCAAGTAATTCTGAACGAGTCAACCCTCAAGCAACATCTCTAAAGTGGTGACCCCGTGAAGAACAACCCCGTGAAGAACAACCCCGTGAAGAACAACCCCGTGAAGAACAACCCCGTGAAGAACAACCCCGAGAAGAACACCAAGAACATTGAAGATGTCGACAACAGAAAATTCCGGTGCAGAGCGTCTAACTTCATCAACACCGTCGAGCCAAGAAGTCTCCGGCATTTCACTATCGCTCCGCGTGCCACCATTCTGGCGTGACCAGCCGCTCCTCTGGTTCTGCAGTTTCGAAGCAGCAACCGCTGATCTAAAACGAAGCCAGGCCCAGCTCGCCCAGATGGTCATCGCACAGCTTGAAAAGCAAGATATACAAAACATCGCTGATCTCATTTGCTCGCCGCCGGAAGCAGATTACTACAACGCAATTAAAGACCGTTTAATATCGTTATACGAAGAGTCAAACAGCGCACAAACGAAGAAGCTACTGTCACAAGTTGAGCTCGGAGACCAAAAACCCAGCCAACTGATGAGGCAAATGAAGCAGCTTAACAAGGATAAATTTCCCGAGAGCACCATCAAAATGATGTGGCTCGAGCATCTGCCGCCACACATTCGTTCCGTGCTAGCTGTTAGCGAAGCGTTTAAAATCAAAACGACGCTCGACGACCTTACCTTGCTCGCGGACAAAATGATGGAAGTCCACACGCCGTCGCAACACATCGCTGCCGTCGCAACGCCTTTTGCATCTGTACCATCGCCAACACCACCTTATCCGCAACAGCAAACTATCGACACACTCATCGGTGAAATAAGAAGATTGTCTTTGGAAGTTGCTGAGCTACGAGCACAACCTCGCGACAACTACCGCAACAGTCGCTCTCGCCACCGTTTCCAGTCACGCTCGCGGAACGCATCTCCACATCACAACGAAAACCAACGAGAGTCGCAGATGGAAGACCGAAGCCGGAAAAAAATCTCCAATGCCGTACTGCTACTACCATCATCGCTACGGTATGGACGCGAAGAAATGCGCACCACCGTGCAGTTTCAAGCCCATTAACCAGTCGGAAAACTAAAAGTAACGCTGGCCGCGGCGGGAACTGGCGTTACCGAATCATCACACCGCCTTTTCGTTACCCACAGGGTAACGAAACTTACCTTTTTGGTCGACACAGGAGCCAATATCTCCGTGCTACCAAAGAAAAAAGGCTCACGCGAAAAACCACTGCCATTTCAACTCTACGCCGCAAACAACACTGTAATTCCTACATACGGAGAGAAGTCACTCACTCTCGATCTTAACCTCCGAAGACCATACACATGGAAATTCGTCGTAGCAGATGTGTCCAAGCCAATCCTGGGAGCAGATTTCTTACAGTACCACCACCTCATTGTCGACGTAAAACACCGACGATTGATCGACGGGAAAACACAGCTGGTAACTAACGCTCAACTCAGTACTGCGGGCATACCTACAGTTCGCAGTATAGACATTGGGCAAAATTACCACAGCATACTAGCAGATTTCCCAGGCACAACTAGACTTACTTCAATGAAGCTAAGTCCTAAACATTCCGTCGAACACTTCATTGAAACAAATGGACCGCCTCTTACCTGCAGGCCACGCCCCATTGCGCCGCATCGTTACGAAATGGTCAGAAAAGAATTTCAGAGCATGATTGATCAAGGGTTATGCAGACCAAGCAAAAGCCCTTGGGCATCACCTCTTCACGTCGTGCCTAAAAAGAGTGGAGAGTTACGCGTGTGTGGCGATTACCGAAGGCTCAACGCCATAACCAAGCCCGATCGGTATCCCATACCACGCATACGTGATTTCACATACCAACTCGCAGGGAAGAAAATCTTCTCCACACTTGACCTCAACCGCGCCTACCAACAACTGCCAGTCAGCGAGCAAGATGTGGAGAAAACCGCCATCATAACACCATTCGGCCTTTTCGAGTTCCCGCGCATGTGCCCTGGTCTAAAGAACGCCGGACAGACATTCCAACGCTTTATTCACGAAGTACTGCGCGAACTCGACTTCGTATTCCCTTTCGTTGATGATCTACTGATAGCGTCAATCGACGAGGAAGAGCACCGAAAACACCTTCGCACCGTATTACAGCGACTAGAAGAATACGGCATTACCATCAACCCATCAAAATGTGTTTTCGGCCAGCCAACAGTCAAATTCCTCGGTCATCAAGTCACGGCGGAAGGAATACAGCCACCCCAAGAGAAGGTACAGGCTATCACAGATTTTCCAAAGCCACAAACCGTAGAGGAACTGCGACGTTTTCTCGGTATGATAAATTTTTACCGCGAAAATATCAAAGACGCAGCCACCATACAAGCGCCGCTAAATACTTACCTGCACAATATCAAGAAGCGTGACAAAACTAAGATCGACTGGACCGCTGAATCGTCGCAAGCGTATGAAGCATGTAAAGAGAGCATAAAAAACGCCGCTTTACTCGCTCATCCGTCTCACCATGCGACGCTAGCGATATTCAGCGACGCGAGCGACAAAACAGCAGGTGCCGCACTCAACCAATTTGTAAACAACACATGGCAACCACTCGGCTATTTCTCTAAGAAATTCAGCGACGCACAGACTCGCTATAGTACCTACGATCGAGAGCTACTCGCCATCTACATGGCTGTCAAACATTTCCGCAAAATGTTCGAGGGACGAGAAATTATAATATTTACGGACCATAAGCCGCTAACATTCGCTTACACAAAATCAAATACAAACAGCGAATCACCGAGACGCACCCGACAACTACTTTATATCAGCGAATTTACCACTGATATACGACACGTCAGTGGGTCTCATAATGCAGCCGCAGACGCATTATCACGCATCGACGCAATCACATGTCCATCGCCGATCGACTACAATCAACTTGCAATAGCTCAAGAGCGCGATAGCGATACAATTCAAGCACTCGGTTTACAGAGCAACTTATCTTTCAAGGAAACCTGTAAACCTGTCCGCGTCAAACATCAAATTACTCTGCGAAACTTCAACCTCATACATACGTCCGTACCTACCTGAAGAATACCGACGTACCGCATTCGACGCAGTACATAACGTTAGCCACCCTGGAATAAAGACCACGCGGAAATTAATAACGCAACGCTACTTTTGGCCCTCAATGAACGCAGATGTCGGCAAGTGGGCAAAAGTATGCCTACAGTGTCAGCGCGCCAAAATACAACGCCACACAACAAGTCCATTGTCAACTTTTTCACCAACCGAACGATTCGAACACGTGCACATCGATATCGTTGGTCCGCTACCTACCGCGGCCACCGGTCATCGATACCTCGTGACAATGATCGACAGAGCGACGAGATGGCCCGAAGCATACCCATTATGCGAAATAACAGCTGAAGACGTCGCCAAAGCAGTGTACGAAGGTTGGATTTCCCGTTTCGGTTGCCCTGCTACAATAACAACGGACCAAGGACGCCAATTCGAAAGCAGAGTATTTGCATCCCTTTCTCGCTTACTCGGAATTGACAAAACACGTACAACATCATACCATGCACAGTGTAACGGTATCATCGAAAGATGGCACCGTGTCCTTAAGGCCGCATTAAAGGCAAGACTACAGACCGCAAGAAGCTGGATCAACGAGTTACCAACCGTCCTACTCGGATTACGCGCCGCTATGCGAAGTGACACCGGCGTAAGCGCCGCTCAACTTACCTACGGATGCAACATACGCTTACCCGGTGATTTCTTATCAACGACCCGCGATAACGTCATTATGGACTCTGCCTACATCGATCAGCTTCGTGACGCAATACGTAACTTGCAACCAACGCCTAACCAACCACACAGCAACACAAAACCTATATTCATACACCGCGACCTGCAGACATGTGAATACGTATTCGTACGCATAGACGCCGTAAAGAAGCCATTACAAGCACCCTACGACGGACCCTATCGCGTGCTGAAACGAGACAGCAAGATATTCACGCTGCAGTTACCTAACCGTGAAACAAACATCTCTATTGACAGACTCAAACCCGCCTACACAATTGCCGAGCCAGATGTGCCCACTGATACAATACCGAGTACCTGCAACAAGCAAATCACATCAAGTGCGAGCGAACTACATAAACCATCAAATAGCATCAAACATCAAAACGATAACAGCCTGAAACATCAAAATGACAACGACCTGAAACAACAAGACATTGGGAACAACTCAATACCTACAAGGACAACTCGCCGAGGCCGGGTTATACGCCTGCCGGTACGCTTCGCTAGAGGGGGAATCCTGTAGGTGATTGATTAACATGTCGTATTGAAACAGTTTCATCGTGTCGTAAGACACGGTAATAGTTGTTAAACGTTTTCGTCGTGAAACAAGAATAATATGTCCTGAAAAGGACAGTTGTTAGACGTTTAATCGTGATACGATAATTTGTCCTGAAAAGGACAGTTATTAGCGTTATCGCAAGGCTACGATATCGAAGTGTTCTGAGAAGAACACGTTCGTACGCTTAGGCGGCTGCGTGCAGAAAAAGGCCAACTTTTTGCCGCGCCGCATTTTTATCGCCTACTCTGGTACCTGCGCAACCAATCAACGCTCCGCATCTTGGCACCACATGTATATATTAGTTGTAAGTGTAGGATAAGTTTTAAGTATAATTGTACACAGTTTTGTAAATAAATATCATTCACTATTCCATCTTCACCGCTTCTCTACAAGTAATTAGGGAGTTTTATTTTAACATCGACCAAGTAATTCTGAACGAGTCAACCCTCAAGCAACATCCCTAAATATACAATTTTATTAATGAATATATTTACCTGCATTAACAAGTCCACTGGAGTTATACAATGTGCCCAAGTGTGGACCACTTAGAGAGAGGAATGTATGTAAACGCCCAAGAAAAGGTTTCATTTGTGGTCTAGCCAGAGCAGACCGAATTATAATTGTGCCTAAGGAATGTCCCACGAAACTAATTCTCGCTGGTTCACCAGCGTGCTGTACGTGGGTAAGTATTTCTTGAACTAGCCTGAAAAGAAACAGTCGGCTTCTGAATATGCAATTTTTTTTATTATTCTCATTAAACAAGTTTTAGGAACAAATTGAATATTGTATTTTAATGTGTCGAAAGAATAAAAAATCATAAATATAGCAAATCCTGCAAGATTTCAAACTTTTTTTTTCTGTGTGTCCAATGAGGGTCTTGGGCTTAACCGCACCATGCGTAACAAAGTTGGTTGTATGCCTTTTTAGTACGAATTAAGAATTGTTATGAAGAGTTATTACTTAAGAGGGAGTAGGCCGAAGATCGACTTTCTTGGATACGCGGCAAAAAATAATCGATAAATTGCTTTTATTACGAGTAAATTAAACTAAAAAATGTTTCTATAATAGAACCAAGTTACCATACCTATCCGTCATTGTATCAAAATCGGAAAATGTATCTCCTTGATTTCGCTCAGACATAAGAAAGTCCAATCGAGCTCCTGGCAGACCTAACTCTAGGTAGGTTTTGACTAAACGCAGATCCGCAGCATTTCCATCCAATCCATGGACACAAACAATGATGTGAAGACCTGGAATTGGTAAGCAATGATACTAAAATTTCTTGGAAACCGTCCAGTTACAATTAATTCATATTGGTTAGTGGTGATGTTCATTAAACTATAGGCCCTTATTCATAAGAAAGAAATCAGGCAGTAATTGTATCGTTTCTTTTTAACACATCGTGAACTTAATCCGATAGAAAGAGATGAAAGAGTACTTTAAATAAAGAGTTAATTAGACTGATTTAGTTTTTACGAATAAATGTTAGTCCGTCTATTTAAGATCAACATGATACGTCCAGTAGTAATACTACTCACTCACTAAGAACTATGATCATTCTTCTTAGAGTTAAAGTGATTCGGCACCCTAAATACTTTTACTGGCAAGATGGTTTTTGTTTTTTTTTTATAGAACACCCCTGCAAATGGGCAGGAGGCTCACCTGATGTTAAGCGATACCGCCGCCCATGGACACTCTCAATGCCAGAGGGCTCGCGAGTGCGTGCCGGCCTTTTAAGAATTGGTACGCTCTTTTCTTGAAGGACCCTAAGTCGAATTGGTTCGGAAATACTTCAGTGGGCAGCTGGTTCCACAAAGTGGTGGTTCGCGGCAAAAACTGCCTTGAAAGCGCTCAGTTGTGGAACGGCGGACCAGGTGATACGGATGGAATTTCGTATTCTACCTCGAAATAGTTAGGTTGTTTATTATTAGTTAAATACTAATTAGGTTGGAACGCCTGACCAACTAAAATACTCAGGCAATGTATGATCAAAGAACCAATGTTATTATGAAGATCGTATCAAAATAATTGTTTTAATATTTACCTTCTGGGTTAAACATTCTGTACTCATCGCTGATATGAAAATATGGCAAGGAATTCTCGACCGGTGGGAAGTCAGAATATATTGCACCAGGATATTTCACACTTTGTCTAAATTCATCTCTACATTTTACAAACAGTCTTTCCGATTCCGCGAGGCCGAATATACTCACTAAATTGCTTTCACGCTCTGAAAAATAAAAAAACAAATTGGTAGAGTTATTGGCTTCGTCTGCGTTGAATGATTTTTTTAACGTAAATCTTAATTTATCGTTATCTAGATATCTAGATCTAACCGTCATTGGTTTAGCTATGGAACCACGAGTAAGAAACATTCACTCAGACATGCCAGGGGTATGATTCAGGGTGACCGGTGATATATGGTTTTGTAATACGGAAACTTAATACTAAACTTGACTTTTAACCTTAGTTACCATAATAATAATAAAGAAAATGATGTATTGGTACAAATTCTTATATCTTACAACTTTACAACTTTAATCTTTATTCTTAAGTAAATACTAATTCGCCCATGTTTCGGTTTTTATCTAACTATATACTAATTTAAGAGAATGTTGATATTTTCCACCTCATCAAAGAGAATGCGAGTAAACATTTGAATAGGCGAGAATAGGTTTAGCAGTAACAATTTAGTTTTTTCTTTGAAATATGAAGTATTATTGTTTGATAAAATTTCAGTTTGTTTCTCTTTTTGCCTAATGTATCTATGTAATCTGTTTTGGCTCGTTTACTCGTATTGTCTAAGTATTTTGTTTTATAATATGTATGTTTGCTGTATGATTACTAAGAAATATTTACATTTAGTCGTTATCTGTTTGTAAAGCTGTAAAATTATAATAGCATTTAAAGTTTAAGTGTAGAAGCTTATTTGTGTTAGTACTTGGTAGTTACCTTTATTATTTTCATTTCTAGAAGCAAGTTCTCCCGTACTTTGACTTTTATTAAGAGTGCTTGTGGCTGCAGAGGCTGACACGCTTGAAGATTTTTGAGGCCGTAACTTTCTCCTCTCTATTATGCCTGAAAATATACAAAAATGTCATTACTTTACTTGTATGATGGATTTATACATTTTGTGCTGTCATGTTTTGTTTTGCTCTGTATCATATTTTTTATTAGTGAAACTTTCTGTGGTTTCAATGTGTTTGTTTTATGATTTATTTTTTAACTTTTTTCATTGTTTAGAGATGTATCTTTTTTGTTTCCTAAATAAATAAATACAGTCTGGTGTGTGTTGCGTACACAATTAAACCGATAATAATTTCTTTTAAACTAAACAATACTTTAAGAGAAACCTACCTTCACAAACATGATATAGTGGGTTATCTAATTGGAGACTTGGTGGCTGTTCCATTTTTTTAGATTTGGATGGTGTGGACGACTTACTGCTTTGACGGCTGAGCATTGGCGATTTTGAGGGAGGATCCTAGAAAATATGAAGTGAATATATTATTCATCTAGTTAAAATAAGGACGAACGTAAAGAGATACATTAACAACTACCGGGTTTTGACTTTTGATTTGCGTTAGATTTCATATTAGGTATCAACATTAAATTGATATAAATTTAAAAGCAATAGGTATGCATTCTAACATAACTAGTATTAGAATCCTAAATATGAAATACTGTTAAAATACCTTAAATTGGTCCGGAGGAGGCGGGGCATCTCTAAATTGCTGAGGGGGTGGCAAATGCTCATAATCATTGTCTCCTTCAAAGTGGCTTAAATTTAGTTCCGATTTTGCTTTACCCTGGTACTTTTGGACTGCTGCAATTGGACCACCTTTATGTTTCTTACAGGGTCGGCCAACGGTCAAACTTCGGATTTCAGCTGCAATTAGTTTCTCTGTATATTGTATCCTGTCTCTCAACTTTTTATCTAATGTATTTGATGTTTTTGGATGTGGTTCAGGTTTTGGAGGAAGCTCCTTTCTGTTATAAGGGTGTAAATTATCTGCAATTGTTTGAGATTTTTTCACAGCCCCTTCACTTGATTTTGAAGTGGATGCGTATGATTTGCCTTGAATCGCACTGAATGAATTATGTCGTTGATTAACTTTAAGGCTTACTTCTGAACACTGCTTACAAGCGGCAGGACAGGTATCAGATGTACAGCCTGTATCAATTCCATTACTTTGCATTACCTTATTATATTCACACTGACTATCGGTGCATATTGAATCACTACAAATTGTACACTCCTCACATACTTCTTTATCACAGCACTCTATTTTACCCTCTGGCTCATTATCTTCAACTTTTACTGCTAATTTCATTAATCTTTCTCTTAGTTGTTCGCCATTGAGGACACTTCTTTTAAAGTCTCTTAATTTCTCACTATCTCGTTTTCTGGCCTCAGTGGGAGTTTCATAAATTTTATTACTTTCTTTTGAATTTACTCGGTTTCTAGGCGGTGCAACGTTCTGGTTTACACTACTACCATTATCCGGAGATGATGGAACCGAACTTCTTCCGCTTGAGACCCATCCGCTTTGTTCACTTAAGCTTGAAGTAGAACTCGAGCTCACTTTATCTTCTTTATTAAGAAAATTCTCTGGAGGCAATATCTTAAAATCTTTATCTGTGATATCTAAGGGTGGTGAATCAAATGCAGCAGGTGGTGGTGCTAAGTTAGGAAGTGATTCAGACCCAAACGTATTATTCAAATTTGGTTCATCTAAGACGGATGCTGCACTTCTACAATGTCTTAATTCATTGCCATGATCTAGGCTGTACGGAACGCTGGCTGAGGATTCTAAACGTCTTAATTCAAATGGTATACTCTCGTCACTCGACGAAGATGCAGCTTCCGACATAAGTTGACTCATTTTCTCTGAAGGTTTATGTTTGGAGCGTTTATCAGGTTTTCCACTTGACCTTCCACTCCTTGGTGTTGCTAAACCAGACTTCGGAGTAGCCCTGCCTGATTTGGGCGTTGCTAAACCAGACCGCGGAGTAATTCCACCAGACTTAGGTGTTGCTTTACCTGATTTTGGAGTAGCTCTATCGGACTTCGGAGTGCTTCGATCTGATTTAGATGTATGGCGATCTGATTTACTATCTCTTGATCTTATAGAATGGTGACTGCTTAACGAATCACGACTAGAGTTTATTTTTGTAGTTTCTTTGCCTGCCTGATTCGGTTTCGATTCCTTGGAGCGACTTCTTTTTTGTCTGACCGAGGCCATAGTTGAATGTGGCGTCGATGGTGGAGTTTTTGAATATGTTGATTTGGATGTACCATCACTACTTCTATCTAAAGTCATAACAAACCCACTATCGTCACTGCTTTTACTAGATTTTTTATGATAGTTGTGAATAAGACTTCCCGTGGTAAAATCATAGCTCCAATCACCTTTTTGTAAATAGTAATTGAGTTCGTGTCTTAGTTGATTTCGTGCTGCTTCAATATCTATATGTTGAGTGTCTACATTTTGATGAAACACATGCGTAGAACTAGATCTATGAACATGCTTACTTGATGCTAAGTTACTTTGATCAGTCACTTGAATTTTACCACTCAGCGGTGGAAAAGAATTACGCGGAGGCAACATAGGACGGGGTAAATTTACAGAATAGCCTCTTTGAAATTCTAGTGGATTACGAATACTATTACTAACTTGCATTGTACCCTGATTACCGAAAGCATAACCGTAAATTTGGTTTGAATTCGACTTGATCGCTCCATTATAATTATATCCTACGCTATGAAATACATCGTTGTTGCCGCCATGGTTGTTGAGCGTACATGGGTTTTTGTATTTTTCTCGGAATTCATTAATATTTCTTCTATAGTCGTCACCTTTAGAAGCACATCTTGTGGTTGTACTAGTAGGATATGAAGTAGTTGTTACACTTCTAGGAAGTGTGGTTGGTTTTGGTTGCTGCGCAGTTGCGTAGGTCTTAGGATAATTTACTGATGCATTCGAGGTATTTCTAACATTCTTAGTCAATGTCTGAACGCTTAGTGGAGTCATATTTTGTGATATTCGTAGTTGATCTAACGATTTACTGTGTCTCGCAGGCAAAGTGCTAACTCCACTTGTCATTTCGTGCTTTTGACCGAGCACTTCGTTTCGATCTGATTTATCTTTGCCCAAACGCGTATTTGCGTTTTTTGCACCTGTAATGTCTAATAGTGTTGAGGCGGAATATCTTGATAATTGTTGCCCTTGTTGGATCGAGCAAGAAGAAAAAGCATTATTTGGTGGCAATTGAATTTCAGTTATTTTATTATTTTGAACTATGTATCGGTTTCGCCCTGTTATTTCTAGATTTTTATTGTGGGGTTTTGTAAGTTCTACTACGCTTTGTTTTACTACAGTTCTTTTGGGTGAACCACGTGCAGATTTTTGAGGAGCCAAGGTTAGCGTTGCTTGTACCACGTTTGAAGATGCCTTCCCAGTAGTATATTGTGGTTCTAACACATCCATATTTTTCGGTAGTGTTAACGTCACTCTTGACGCTTCAGATGAAGGCCTCCTTGAATCCATCATGGAGCTAACGCTGCAGGCACAATCTTCTCCGACCGATTCGGAGCATAAAAATGGATCTGAAAAAGTATTAAATTTAATTTCGTATTTAAACTTAATTATTAGAATATTTAATTAATTTAAATATTTACCACTGCCTGATTTACTTGCACTAGAGTTCAAGAAAGATCGCCGTCTAGCAAATTCTGCTGTGTCTTGATATCTGAAAATATGTATTTTATACTGTTTTTTTGAGGTTTCATTCAAAATTGATGTACCTTATAAATATGTCTTAATTTATTCACATAAACCAAGTTACCAAGTCATATTTACATCATATCTGCAATTAACTAATTAAAATCTATAACAAAAATTAAAACTAACCTTAAAATATAATAAATAAAATATATTTTTAAAAGGAGTCCCTTTAGGCATAGTTCCGAATATACTGGCACCGTTCCCTTTTTGAATTGCTAGACTAAATCTTTGTCCAAGGTAGGTCCAGCTCTTCGGTCTCATGTGATGTCGACCAACCTATTTTTTACCTATTACCTTTTTGACCATACAAATTAACGTACAAAAAATAAATTAAAAATACTAACCGATCTTCAAAAATTATGGGCATTATATGTGGGTCGCCATCTAATGCTATGCAATGTACAGGCAAAGGTGGAAGCAGGGCTAGATATCGGGATCTTCGCGCCATATCACCTACACTTTGATATGACTGATAGTTACTATCGTAGCAACCTGCCAGTGAGTGCCGCGGATTGTCTAGCACAAAGAAGCACTCGGCGAATCGCTTGATACTGTAAAAAAAACAATCATATTTAGTTAAGTAAATTTAGAATATTAAAATGTTCAATTTTCAAAATCTTAATGTAGTGAAGGTAAAGTAATTATATTTGTAGATACGAACTGAACATGAAGTTTTTAGAATCATTATTTTTACCGAAGAGCGTGATGTCTAGCAGCTAGCGCATGATGCACGTGTGGTCTATCGGAGGTATGGTGTAAGAATGCACGCCATCTAAGCGTTACCTCAGCACATAACCTCGCTATGTCATGTGCTGCCCCCGTCGCCCATTCTTCTTCTTGTCCAGCATCTGATTTCTGAAAGGAATGTGATGACGACTTCATTACTCGATTATATATAACTAATATAGCATTTTTATGTTACCTTAATATGTATCACTAAGTAGCTTTAATCTTTAAATAGCGTATTTCGAGAACATTATACCATATAGTTCACAAAATTCAACTCATTTACCTTACAAAGATCGCCGATATCTGTCATTCTTTGAGCGACTTCGTCGACAATGGAGTTAGATGATTCATCAGGAGTTAAGGTTACTCCGGTGGAACCACACACAGCTAACGCACTCTGCAAGCCTTCTAATGATCCAAGAAGAATGCCACAAACTTCGGCATGCACTTGTCTGAAAACATAGAATTTTACGATTAAATTTAATGTAATTAAAAATAGTAAACCTAATAAAAATAGTCTACACTCTTTAAGTGTAACTAGTACTCTTGCTATTCTGTGTAAATTGTGTATACAGTGTGACGAAAAGATACAGATTGATAATTTAGCGAAAACGGTGCTAACTGATTTACTTTTTATTAATAAAGAATAAAAACAATGTTAAATATAACCATTTACCACATCTCCGTATTTGTGGTAGCTAGTAGGTATAAGTATTGCATCATGTAATCCAAAAAATAAAAAAATATATATGTTTATTATGGAACATAAGATAAATTCGCAAAGAAGACAGGGTGTAGGCCGAGAGAAAAAGCCAGCGTAAAAAAACTCACGGTACTCTTTTAAAATAGCAAATCAGCAAACAACACTTATTTTAAAACAAATACCGTAAATTAATTAGAAGTAGCCTGTCTAGCACTAGTCCCAGGCCCTTTTATCAACTAGATAATCGTTAACTTTATAGTAAGCCGTTTACACAGCTTTTCTTTAATATGTTTCTTAAATTTATTAAAAGGCAGAGATAAAAGAGTCTCTGGGATTTTATTAAAGAAGAGTATCCCTTTTCCCAAAAAAGAATTACTAACTTTAGATAGTACGGGGAAATTGCAGCCTGCGTTTGTTCCGAGTATTAACATTGTGCGTAATATATTCTATTCTAGTAAACTTATAGCTATTTTTGTAAACATACATAATATTTTCATAAATATATTACGAGGGAATATTTGGTTGAAAGGCCAAGCTCTTAGCCCTGAGGTGACTCTTTTACTCGCCGTGTATTGTTATTTATATGTGCCTATTTAACGTTTGGCAAAGGCAATGCCACGCCATGGGGGAGGGAGGGGTTAAAAATGTTAAAAACATCACGTGATTAATGGACAGCCCCCCCAGTCACTTAGTTGCTACAGGCCTTTACACATATACAGTTATGTTAAAGTACATATATTGGAAGTTTATCATTATTGTTTGGTTTCAATAGGAAAATGAATAAAGATCTACCTGGCATGTGCAATTTTGCTCGAATTCCCACCAGCACATTTCCCACCAGAACCGAAAAGAATGTTCTCAAAGCTTCCAGAAGCGTTGAAGCTTGCTCCTGCGTTTTTCATCAGTTTACCCCATTGTTTGCTGGAGCGTGGCGTACTAAAATGTAAAATATTAAAAAATTAGTTTCGATTTTTTTTGTTTTATATATTGCGCTACGATAAACGATCGAATATTGCAGCGTTGTTGGCCTAGTGGCTTCAGCGTGCGACTCTCACCCCTGAGGTCGTAGGTTCGATCCCCGGCTGTGCACCAATCGACTTTCTGTCTATGTGCCCATTTAACATTTGCACGAACGGTGAAGAAATACGTGGTGAGGAAACCGAGCTCTGGGTCTAAGGCAAACCTGGAGACTGATCACCTATTTGCCTAGTAGATTGACAAATGATAATGAATCAGATACAGAAATCTGAGGCACCTAAACAGACCTAAAAATGTTGTAGCGCCACTGATTTATTTTATATCCAATATTTATGATAAAAATCCTGCTTATATATGTTATAACTTTGGTAATGTATGTTTATTAGAAAATCCTCATTTATATGTAGTGTAAATGTATGTTTAAATGACAATTTATTCGGCCACTCGCTAAGTGAAGTTCGTATAGAAATCGGCCCGACTTTATTTGACAATTGTAATACTATATTTAATTCCCTATAACTCCTTAAAGTCATATAACTATAAGTTACTAGTGAGTGCTTAGCTAAGTAGTCTTTTAAATTTAATTAAGAAACCTGTGAATAACAAACAAAAGTTATTAAAATGCGTACTTACCAACTTTGAACATAATGCATGATGCTTTTCCTGAGAGACATGTAACAAACGAATTTCCTGACATTTATTAGCTTAAAAAACCGATAACTAGCATGCAAGATTAGGTTATGTGATGACTTTTCATGCTGAAATGTAAAAAAATCAAATAAATTGAGAATCTTTCGACCTCGTTGTATAAGTAAGTGTAGGTGGTCTGAACAGTTCGTAGTCTGACATGGAAAACCACTTTTTTTGACAGAATTTGATTTGATTATATGATAGCGATTTATTATAGTGGTCATACATATCTTAGAATAAACAAAACTCAGCATTATTTATATGTGTACATATATATTTTTTTAAAGAATTTTCAAAAAGGTTAGTCGACATCACAGGAGACCGAAGATCTGGCAGCTACCTCGGACAAAGAATTAGTCTAGCAAAACAAAGGGGGAACGCTGCCAGTATATTCGGAACCTTGCCTAAAGGGACTCCTTTTAATGATATATTTTAGTTTATGTTAAGTTTAGTTATTTATTTCAATGTATATTATTTTATTATTATATAACTGATTAATAAAAAATTTATTCTATATTATATATGTATACAAATAGCTTTAGTAATTATTATTTTTATTAAAATAACATGAACGAGTTAAGAATTTTGATCGGTTTTACTTAATTAAACTTACTTTATATAAGGTTGATGCAACGCGACCAGGCTTGCATGGATGGTGATAGAGATAGCTGACAGGTGGAAATAGTCGAACAGCACAGGTAAATGATAATGCAAGCCGTTCGAAGGTTGGAAGTGGAGTTTCAGCACGCGGCAGGACACTGGTGCTAAAGTGCTGGACTGGACACCTTCGCTGCACCACAACTCCACTCCGAGGCTCCATTCTGCTCTCTCTAGAGACTCCTTTAGATTGCGACTGTCAACTATAATAGAACATATTGTATATTTCTGATTAGATCAGCTCAAATATAAATGTAACTAAATACTCCATATATGCCCGACGGCTTCAACGTACATCTTTACTAAAAAAAGTGCGTGCGTACAAAGTACATATGTCAGAAGTAAAATTCAAAAAATTTGTGAAATTTCATTTTAGCAAACAAATTTTTAACTATTTATACAAATCTAAAACTTTAGATTTCGGAGACTTAGAGGGAGGGGACAAGGAACATATGTTAGGAATTTATTCAATTGTCATTAAAATATTAAAAGTGCCGAAAATTAATACAAATAATAAATTATTTTTTTAAATTTATTTCTTCGATAATAAAAACACGTGGCCTTTTAATTTACAATTCGTTATTTGAAATTTCAATCAATTTCACTTCAAAAATTATTTTCTTAATTAGATAAAAAAATTTGGTTACAATTCTCGTGGTAGTAGTAAAACCCAACAGATACAAAGTTTGAATCTTCTATCATTAATTCTTGATTTCATTGTGGCATATATATTTGCACAATAATTTTATATAATTTTATGTTTTCTAAAACGTTTCGTGTAACCGAGATGTCACTGTACTGGCCTAAATCGTGTAAGAATCATTTTGCATATTAGGTCAGCCTCTGTGGCGAATTGCCAGCAATTTCATGAGCAGATATATCTTTCCCCGGCTAGTGTAAATTTCTTCAATCATGAAAAGGTTGTGTAATCATTAATATATTCAATTTATTAATATTTAATGATAATATTCATTTGCGATGGTTTCGAATGTTATTTCGACTATGTATTTGCGTATTGTTCCCACGAGATTGTAAGTGCGTGCTCCTATTTCACCATGCCTCCTGCTGATAGAGGACAAAGCTTTGTTTTTAATTTCTTTTATTATAATAATTAACTATTAATTGCTTATTTCTATTATTTCATGTGGAACTTAGTTTCAGCGCCTTAGAAACATTGTGTAAAAAGAGTGGCGGAGAGTTTATTGCCAGTTCTTCTCTTGCGTTTTACGCCCTTGATTTGAGAACTGGCAGTGAATGTAATGTTAGAAGCTTTTAATGTATATTTTATTTTTGTTCTACGTTCATAAGTGTACATTGTTGTTATCTATATGAATAAATGATTTTGATTTGATTCGAAGACACAAGAAGAACCGATCAATTATATTAAAAGTGGTTAAATTATTATTAAAAATTAATTAACAATGGCTAATTATAATTAGTAATTAAATGTATTTAATAAAAACCAACTCTTCGTCAAGTTCTTTAAAAAGGACTCTAGATGGAGGGACATAAAACCAGGCGGAATTGGGTAGGGGGTATGATTTATTTATTTATTTGTTTAATGTTATAAGTTTATTTGCTCTGTGCCTAAACATGAAATGTTTTTTGGTACTTACAATAGTAGACTTAGATGTTAAGAGTCATTGGATAATATGCGCCTGGAAAGGTAAATAATAAGGATTGAAATAGTATTTTTACCTAGCAAATGCGCTCTGAAGTGTACAATGTCCCGCAAAGTGATCTCTTCATTTCTGTACATAATCTGGAAGGTTCTAGAGGCAGCCAGGCCTCCAATGAGAGAGGCGGCGGCTGCCGGCCTCCCCGTCCTCGCCGCTCCATTGCCGCTCGATACAGTAGCTTCAATCTGCACCGGTACTTTCGGCGAGACTCGTAAACCGATGCGAACTTGGTAGAACCTGGAACAGGGTTAGTATTGGTGGCTGATCACGTGGCTGGATGCGGACAAGGCTACGCTATTACCGTGTCCTGCCCCGGGCGATTGCTTGTGGCGCCGTGGGGTTTTAGTGGGTATGCACAACAGCGAGTCCCACATAACCCTTCCCCACCAGGCCAACCATGCCGCGGGTTGGTATGCGTAACGCATTTCTCCACGAAAAAAAAAAAGGCTTAGTATTGGTAAAGTTTGCGTGTTGTTTGATTTAATTTCTTCAATTATCGGGTATAGCAGTGTTGACCCAGTGATTTCAGTGTGCGACTCTCATCCCTGAGATCGTAGGTTCGATCCCCGGCTGTGCACCAATGGACTTTCTTTCTATGTGCGCATTTTACATTCGCTCTAACGGTGAAGAAAAACATCGTGAGGAAAACGGCTTGCCTTAGACCCAAAAAAGTCGACGGCGTGTGTCAGGCGCCACTGATTTATTAACCCAATAATAAATCAGTGGCGCACATCAGTGTGCATTATATAAGCACAGAATTCTAAATGTCTTGTTCAGATTTTGTATTAAAAGCAGTCTGTGATATTAGAAGATTGTTGCTAACACTACCTATGCTACCTGCATGGGTAGTACTACCTAGCCAGGCGGTTTTGAAATATTTGGCTAGCTAGCACCGAGATTACAGCTGATATGATCAAGCCAACTGAACCAAATCTGCTTCTAGTATTTTGTCATGTGAAATGTACAACGTGCTGATTATGTTATCATGGGAACATATTGGTACAAAGTCAATATTGACTATTATTCTTTAGTATTAATATTTATTTTTATTTATTTATTAACACTTCGTTGAAAAAATATACAATTGACACAAATAAATGAAAAGGAGGGCCTCCATCGCTTTCGAGCAATCTCTTCCAGGCAACAACTGTGAAACTGTATTGTTATTTAGACAAAACGAATGGAAAAAAACAAAACAATTAATACTTATGTTACTGTTAACATAAGTATTAATTGTTTTGTTTTTTTGGTGATTTTAGATCAGTTTCAAACCAGTGAGTACGAAAGTTAGGGATAATATTTCTACGTAAGCAGCGCCGATTTATTAGCTTCAAAGTAAAACTAACTTTAAATTTTATAGCGTTAAAAATGCCCTTAAAAATCCTGATACCGAGAGATTATGAAACCTAGGCTTCTTATTATCCGATCTCATAAATTATTAATTTGATAAAAGTAAAAAGATTTTTATAGATACCTATAACAATACTTTTAAACTTTAATTTTGGTTTGTTTTAGGGTTTTGTGCTCAAACAGACTCAAAGTCAACGCTGATACATGCAGCGAAATGCAGAAGTATTCGAATAAATGATATACAATATTGGTCATGGTCTCAGCTGTAGACGCAGAAGCTATTAGGCATCATTTCTTTATCTCATATGTGGTGCTACACAACTTGTCTCATTTTGTAGCACTGTTTTTTCAACTCGTTGAGTGAAGCGAATTTTTTTGATAGAAAATCCCTATAGAAATTAAGTTACAATGTTATCAAAGGTACATACAAATAAAGTCTTTGATCCCTTGAAGGATGGGATGGGCTGCTACTTGTGTGGACTAGCTAGCCCCATCTCACTACCCTCTGACCAACACAAACAGTGGCGCGGCCGCAAAGCAGGCGAAGAATAATAAATGGCTAAAATATGAGTCTTTCCTCCAACTTGTTAAAGTGCACAGGTGTTAATTAAATATTTAAGCTGACCCGGTGATAGAGTAACTGTGACCCTAGAGCCTAGTTTTCCTAGGTCAACGAATAAATATAACAATATAGCCAGGAAATGCTGCCAGCGTTAAAAGGTACACTGCCACAGGTACCAAACTCTTTCAATTTGTTTCAGTTTTCTATTGGTTTTTAATTATTATCACTATGCTAAGAATATTGTAAATACTGTATATTTATGTATTGTGAATTAAATACATAAAAAAAAACCCAAGGATAGACTTTAGGTTTTAGGTTTATTTAGTCTTTTCGCGTACTATCTAGATTCTAGAGTATATGTATGGTATGTCTCTTTCTCTGTGTGCGTGCATAAAAAGAATAATATTATCAAGTTTCAAAAGTACTGTCCTCAGTGGCTTATATTCACTTTGAAAGCTTCAAAAGCTAAAACAATGTGCTTGAAGGATCAAAGATAAGATGAAGAATCTCTACTCTTGAACACTTTACTCTTAATAAAGTCAAGTTTCATAAAGGCTATTTAATATTTTAGCTAAGGTAGAACTGAATTATTAAAATTTTTGGTTGTTTAATATATTACATTTTACTTTTTAAATTTGGTTCTATGTCTTAAAAAAATATGAATCAATAAATTGTAGGTGATCCAAAGTAGTCTTAAAGCGTGATGCTATTCAAAATGTAACGTCTTGGGAAGAAACTTTCGTGCCTATTACGAATTAATGACAATAACAAATATCAACCAAAATCTAAGTAACGAACGAAACCGATACAAAGTTCGACAGCTAATAGGCGGGTCCACACAAAGCGAGCAGCCTTATCGAGGAAATATATCGCGAGGCGGCCGCGCGCGGTAAGTCCGAACCTCCAGAGTGCGCGCGAAAAACGAATGAGGTGCCTTTGAGCAAATTAAAAAGCCAACACTCGATGGCTCGAGCGCTCGGTCGCTCGCCCGCGGCAGCGCGCACGCTTGCCTCGGCCGAGGCACGTCCACACTAACCGAGCTGCTTGCCTCGCGAGGCTGCTCGCTCTGTGTGGACGCGCCTATTAACGAATTGAAGCGAATCTATTAATTTAATAAACATTCGATATTCCTACAACATTACTTATAGGATATCAAGTTTTTGCAGTTTGTTTAGAACTGCCGCACTGAATTTGTTTGAATATAAAAGTTCGGTTATCAGTAACGTTAAATGGAGAGTAATTTATTGGTAGTCAATATAAAATCTTGTACTATATAACTTCAAGCGGCGCAGTTGATGCAGTTTGTTTCGAACTGATTCAATAATTGTTAACACTTTGCTAGAATTAGTACTACCTAACAAAGAACATGCTTACTCTGTAACGTCCAATAGCGATATTGATTGGGTACCCGATCTCAATAATGAGTTTTTGTAGGCACGAACCCAGGTTGGAATATCAGCTACGGATATTGAGATAACTTCATTCAAAAGCGTCAGTATTGGTACGAAAGTTCGCTGCCGCTACGAAAGCTACAATTGCGCTGTTGTAATTTAACGATCAATTCAATTTCGATGTAGTTCTTTTGATGTCCGTAGCGCTGATGATATTGAGACCGGGTTTTTGTCAGTATTGCTATTGGAAATTACTGAGTAAGCATGTTCTTTGTTAAGTAGCACTAATGCCTATAACTCTTGTAAGAATATCGAATATCGAATATTTATTAAATTAATATTTTGCAATTCTTGCTTACCTTATCTACTTTAATACATTTGTTTTCTTTTTGAAGTGAAACTTTTTATCGTGGTTGGAAAAAAATTTATTGTAACATTTTTTCGTTACGCGTCACATTTTTCGGTTACGCGCCATGGTGCTTTTTGAAGTCAAACTTATTTATCGGCGTTAGAATGAATTTTTTATCGACGTATGGGAGAAATTTTGTAGCAAACCGTCACGTTTTTCGGTTACGCGCCATCTTTTTCTTGTCCCTACCACGGTTGATCCGAAGAGATTCGAAGCCATTAATAACAAAAATTTATAGTAACGATAACAATGATAGTAATAATTCTATTATAATTAATGAAATTATGTAATAATCTTAGTAGTAATAAGGTAAAATGAAATAATTGTATTTGTATTCATGTCTATGATAATAAAAGCCTTTTATTAAAGCCGTTAAACTTTATTTAACCAATTTCGTTATGTTGCATATAGAAGATCATTTTTCGAAAAATAAGGTCATAAAGTCTTACGTGTGTACACCTAGTACACGCACACATTTATTATGTTAATGCAACGAAGTGTTAATAAATAAATAATAATATACTCGCTTCAATTCTTTAATCGCTTTCTGTACTAATGCTACCAAAGTGTTGAATATTGAAGTGGTTCAGTAAACATTAAATGCGCGGTTGAGATTACATTGTACAAAATTTACACCGTTTACTTATAAATTACTCTCAATTAAACATAACTAAAACTTAACTTTGTTTATTCACAAAAAGTCATCCGTTCAACTGTTTTATCTTTCCTCAATCAATATATCTCCCGCAGCCCACTTTTCGTTACAATATTAACACATTTCACGCAACATCAATTTAAAAACCTTCTAGAAAATAGCTATGCAGGATTGTCTATAAACATTTTAGTAGCAAACAGTTTGTCTATGTGTTGTTGGATAGAAATGGGTCATGTCAAGAAATACTAGGTAAATATTAGCTGTATCGTGCAAGTTGGAAGCATTGTTTGAATAGAGGTCATTCACTTTTTGCTTTTTTTCAGTCCTATGCGGTACTTCGGTTTATGAGTACCAACATCCACTATTCTTTGGAATTTTAAATAAGGAGATCATATTATAACTATAAAATCCTACGGGCAAATAACAGGTATCTCAAAAGAAAGTTTACATTCATGCTTTATTTACGCTGGTCTAGCTCCATAGGACAATCATAGAGCCTGGACAAAATCAAACTGGTTGCTGACTTTTTGCTGTAAGATATTTTTGTTATTATTATTATAATTTTTTTTTATTTATAAATGCTACAAATGTAATTTTTTTTTTGTATCTCTCACACTGTTTTGTTGTGTTTTTTAATATTTTTCTTACACTTTAATGTTAATATTCTACGGTTTCGATATTTGTAAATATATATGTGAGGAACATGTATACTAACTTTTTTAGTATAGTAGTTTATTCTAAGAGTACATTGTCTTCACATATAATTATTTAACAAATGTAACAAAATATTGTAAACCTATTTTAAAAGAGTAAGTGTGGAGTTTCTTGCCCATTCTTCTCCACACGAAACTACCTTTTGGGGCAACTAGAATCTTCTACATATATTTTTTTTTTGACGTTCATAAGTGCCATTTTAGATGGTCTAATTGAAATAAATGATTTGACTTTGACTTTGACTAGTGCTTTAAATGTGCAGACCTACATTACACCGCATTTAACGAAAAGACCTAAACACCCCTACAAAATTCAAATGGTGCAAGAATTAAAGCCCCAAGATGCCAGTCAGAGGCTCGAGAGAGTGAAACGAATCCGAAACGCAAACATCAGAGACCCCTTTATTCGCCTATAGTGACTGTATCATATGGGCTGCGATGTCAGCGCCAGGAATTATCGGCCCTTACTTAATAAATTCCCAAAATATCAGTCATTTTACGATTTGGCATTCTGATAAGGTCCCTCCTTGTAGTTTATTGTTTATCAGAATGCCAAATCGTAAAATGACTGCTTTACGACTGATTTGAGCGCAACCGCCGCTGCGAAAACCGCTGTGTGAGTTCGAAAAGTGAGTTACAGAATCGCTAGGCTGAAATTTATGAATTTAAAAAATCTGTGTTTACAGGGAAACTGTCTTATGTTCCTTTAATTATGTATCCAAGTTCATTCATACTTATTCCTTGTAATTGTTTAAATGGTAACGAAAACGACAGGTTCAGGATTGATTCTTTGGACTAGTGTAACAAAAATAAATGTTTCGTGGTACGAAGTGCTTTCGTGGATTTGTTTAATATAACACACGTTACAGCTGTAACTAGCAATAGACTCTCAAAATATTTACGGTATTTTGGCGAGGTGCCAATAATTAGGTTATTGCTACGGGAAGGTGTTAACGGTCAAGTTTTATTCGACATTAATATTGAGCCAAGGCAATAAACAGATTATATATTGTTATTACAACCTCGGTGACTTAAAGGTTGACGCATACATTGGAAAAACTTTTAAAGCCCATTTTAATTTTTTTATCCATTTTTATTACAAACACACGCCCACAACCTACTAATTATTTAAGAGATGATATTGATATAAAATTATTATTTATTTGAAATTGATAATGATTCAACCAACCAGTATCTACTAGCTATATAAATATAAGTTTTGGCGCCGCTAGGTTTTTTTTTTTTTTATAGATCGGGGGGCAAACGGGTAGGAGGCTCACCTGATGTTAAGTGATACCGCCGCCCATGGACACTCTCAATGCCAGAGGGCTCGCGAGTGCGTTGCCGGCCTTTTAAGAATTGGTACGCTCTTTTCTTGAAGGACCCTAAGTCGAATTGGTTCGGAAATACTTCAGTGGGCAGCTGGTTCCACATAGTGGTGGTGCGCGGCAAAACTGCCTTGAAAACGCTCAGTTGTGGAACGGCGGACGTCGAGGTGATACGGGTGGAATTTCGTATTCTGTCTCGACGTCCGATGATGAAATTCAGCTGCAGGTATTAATCCGAACAACTCCTCTGAACACTCTCCATGGTAAATGCGATAGAAGATGCAGAGTGACCCCACATCTCTACGCAACGCCAAAGGGTCAAGCCGCTCGGAGAGGAATTGGTCGTCGACGATTCGAACCGCTCTGCGTTGTATACGGTCAAGTGGAAGGAGCTGGTACTGGGGAGCCCCCGCCCAGAGGTGAGAGCAGTACTCCATGTGGGGCCGAATTTGCGCTTTATATAGTTGCATGCGGTGGCCCGGAGTAAAGTACCGCCTCGCCTTGCTGAGCACACCAAGCTTTTTGGAGGCTAATTTAGCCTTTCCTTCCAAGTGACCGCGAAACTGAACGTCGTTCGATATGTCAACGCCAAGTATTCCAATGCTGGCTGTGGCTTTAAGAAGAGTGTTTTCGAAAAGAGGAGTAGCGACAAAAAAAGTTTTTCCATACAAATTTACATTGCAGGGTTTGATTTGGAACAGGTAGATATTTGTTATGTATAATAATTATTACTAGCATTTAAAATCAATGGTACTTCGTGTTGTTAAAGATGTCCAAACGAAACTAAGAATAGATCTATGCGTAGGCGATAAAGACACGGTGTGAGAAACTGAATTTTTCCCTTGTTACTTTGAACCAAAATATTTCCTATTAATATTCGACTTATTCAAACCAAAAAACACGTATTTACATAAAAAGATTTTTTAAACTAAACTAATATGTCGGGACAATTCACACAGATTGATAATTTTATTGAAATTTGACTCAAACATTTTACGTTGTTCCTTTCTTTTGAAATCCTATGTGACTTTTGTCCATTCTTTCGATTGGCATAAAAAGGGTGTTTTTTCCTAGACGAGACAAGTAAGAAAATCTAAGAAAAAAAATAAGAGTTTAGAAAATCATGCAATGCAGTAATTCTTACTTTTATAATAAAATAAAGTCTTATTTCAGCAAAATATCCTATCTACGATATAAGGTAATTTCCCTTGATGTCCCATAGTTTTGGGACGCCCTGTATAATACAGTTTTTGCCAGGCCACGCCGCTTCTATAATCTACATATAATACATTCCGCAAGGGATTTTAAATATTAGCCAACACTGGACCATGGAGATAGTTAAGTATTTTAAAACTAGTTACATCTCCAGCTTTGCAATTTTCTTACTTATGTCGACAGAATGAAGGCTTAAAACCATTCGGCCATAAAATTTCCCACTTTAAATGCACTTACAGGAGTATCTCATTTTGAGACAGTTAACGTAATAACGTCATTACGTCAAGCTGCGATTCAATAAAATTTAAGCCTTGAATTGTTACGCTCCGTAAATCTATTTGCAGATGTAGGAATGGGATTATGTTTTTAGTTTCAAAAAATAGTTACATAAAGACATGAGCACCATTCTAAATTCAAAATAATAGTCGTACAAGTAGGTTTTCTACAGAATAGAAAAAAATCACCCCTTATAGAATAATTGTCAACTCACAATTTTGGTCCGAGTTTCGTTATTATTTTTCTTCTATTGTATCTAATGACAATGACCTGATTGTACGTGGTCCGGTCTCAGGTCTCCTGTTACAGAGACCAGTCTCTCACATACACTTCCTAGTTATCATCTTAGTTTAATCATTACAACCTTGTATGTATATGTGAGAGAAGAAATAAAGATTATTATTATTATTATTATTATTAATTTTTAATGCGTTTTTTACAACTTCTGAAAGCTAACCTCTGCTCGTTTTTAATATTTCCAGTGTTTAATCGACTCTCCATTGCTATGTTGGAAATACACTTGCTCGTAGGTACGGTTAATCAAAACCTGATAAGGAAAACTCCATATCATGTACCAGGCACAGAAGGAATATCAGTGATACGGTACAGAAATTTGTCTGCCCCGTGTCCCATTACTGGAATTTATACTAATCAACTTAAAAATCCATCCATCTGTCTCGGTGCTCTCCCAAATGATATAACTCCTATTTCACGACATTATAATTAAAATTTTACATTTGTGTGTGTAATACCCACATGTATGTCTGTGGTTGGTTACGTACAGTGTGTGAAATCTTGGTTTCGATTACCGAACAATTGTTTATTGGCTGGAATTGATCCTAAACATGTCGATAAAATAGACATCTCGAGTCTCTCACTATTATATTTAAATATTATTTTATATGCATTATATTTGAAAACGTCTGAATATTATTTTCGATGGTTCAGTTCAATCCATTTTATTCTCGGTTTTCTCTTTATACAGAGAATTTTACGTAGTCAGAAATAACTACTTTTATGATATAACTTAGAATAAAAAACCATAATTCAATACCACGATTTATTAGTATGGCATTGGTATTCCTTTTTTTATACATGTAACATAATAAAAAGCACGTTGCATAATAGTCCTTATATGAAGTGTCTTTTCTAGTACACGAAGCGATGTGGCACTTGATTTGTGCGAATGTCTATTGCCCTAATTCTGAAGACTCGCAAGAAATATATGTCAGAAGCTTTTAATGCTTTGAAATCATGCGACTTAAGTTCTCTTGTGTTCTTTGAAATAAATTTATTTATCATCTATGCAATTTTTGTCACGATCCTTATCACCTGTTATCACTCGTGGACTTATCAAATACGTTCTCCGCTGAAATTTCCTTCTGTCACAGAAGACCCATGCTACTCTTACTTACCCTCGTTGGAAGAGATCGACATTGTAGAACTTGTACAGTTCAACGGAGAACTCGAAGGTTGCCTGCAGGTCGGTCATGGTGCGTAATAGGGGTGACAGGCGCGGGCGGCGCGGGGCGCCATGCCGCCGCCGCTAGCTAGGCCGGGCCCGGACGCAGCCCTGGACACATTCTCCTAGCGATCACTGCATCCACTCACGACCACACCCCATAAACACTCGCGGCCGTAATTTTCACGCAGCGCCGACGAGCGTACAGCGAGCAGTGCGGGAGAATTTATTTTTTGGAACGTACGACGCATGCGTCCGGCTCGCGCCGTCGCGGCAGATTTGGATTGCAGCAGTCCGTGTTGCTGGCTCACCTAGACAGGTGTTGGCAACGCGAACACGTCACACGAGCTAAAGGTCAGAGGGCGTACCTTTTCAACAATGACCTTAGACCTCTTCTGAGGGATAATTTTAATCTTTATGAAGTTTGGTATTGCGTCCGGATCATATATAACATGCGGTCTATGGAATTTTCAGATCGGGATTTTATACCAAGCAACACGTTAAAGCTAAACTGAAACTTGACCTAATGAGCCTGTATTTGATCATCACAACACATACTATCAATTTTAGTAACTAGACCCGTTTTAGAATATAAGAATTTCTTTAAAAAAGCATAGAATTCGTAACTTTTGATAATATATGATTATAATTATTTTCATAAATTGTTAAGGAATTATTAATATTATTACCTCGGACAAACAATTAGTCTAGCCATTCAAAGGGGGAACGCTGAGTATCTTCGGAACATTGCGTGCATTCGGGACTAATAAAATATTAAATTTTTTTGTTTTAGATTCAAAGAATGTTATTTTTACGTTGCTTAATTAGTGCAGACCTTAAAATATAATTATGAATAATAAATATATACTTCGAGTTGTAAATCTCTACGCGTTGGTCAATGTCTGTTAAAACACGACCCTACTGAAATTCAAATACTGAAAGTGAATATCAAAATCATTTGATATTTTGCCATAGCTTCAACTGGAAAGTTCATGCGCCATTGTTGATTGTTATTAAACGAAATGTCAAGAGGTGTCTTCGCCGAGCAATAAAGCTTTTGTAAAAGTCACTGCGGCAGCCCGGTATATATGGATGTGTAGCTTTTTATATAGGTCACTAACCATATACTAAAATAGCTAGTACCTATAGCATTGGCCGTATATCAAATCGCTTTTGTCACACAGCTAAATCTCGACTTTGAATTCTTTGGAAAAAAAAAAAAATGGTGCGTGTACTTATGTACGCGCGTAAGAAGTTATACTTCTTTGGCTTTCTTTATTTTTTTTGAAATATTAAATAACTAATAATAGATATTTAGCGTTAATAATTTAACAATATTTAATATTTAGTAAATTGTTCAATTATTAATTAATATTAATAACAATTATTATTTATTATTTTAGTATATTATTAATTTAATATAATAACTAGGTATGTTTCATAACCTTTTAACTAAGCAACAATAGGTCTTTATGAAAAAGCATTGCTAAATTTCTTTGAAAAAATAATTAAAACTGCTTTATTTGTTTAAAAGGTACTACAAATGTCATTATGGTCAAACGTCACGCATATTCTATTTCTTTTTTCGGCGCCCATACTGAATTTTGTGTCACGGTGCGCGCGCATCCTAAAATTTCACTCTCATAAATTTTTCATAACGCGCCTAAAGAAGTATAACTTCAAAAACAATGGCGCAACAACTTTCTAGCCTTTAAGATGTGTGTTTTTTTCTAATAGGCAAGTAGGCTATTTCAAAAGCCGCCTTTTGTGCATGACGCCGTCTAGGACAAAGAGAAGAGTAGGAAACAAAGTTTCCTCACTATGTTTTCTTTCACTGTATAGCGAGTGTTAAATGTGCACTTAGAAAGTGTCATCGGTGCTCGAACCTAAGAACACGGGGATGAGAGTCGCACGCTTAAACTACTAGGCCAACACTGCTCTGCTACACTAGCTGTAGCGAGATGATTTAATTATTTCTTAAAAATTGAAGAAATTTTTTACTATACAGATATTGTAACTGTCTTTTGAGTATAAATCTTAGGGATTTCTGTTGATAATTCATTTTTAAAGGCAAGCACGAATTTGTTATATATTATGTCTTATACCCGAGCCCATTACTCTATAACCTATAGCGCTACCGAGAGTCATCCTGATGTTGAGGTTTTGTTCCGCGTGATTCCATGGTTCAGACATCAGCGCGATTATTGAACAGAGACGGATAGAGAACTTACATTTAAAAACGCTATAGTAACATAACGTATCGCTTTCTATATTTAAAGTAAAGTTCTGGTTTCATGTTACATAAATATACTATCTGGCCTGGCGAACATCGTACCGCCTAACAGTCGATTCTTTATTTTTTTAAATACTTATTCTGCTATTCGGGACACCAGTCTAGCTAGTAAGATAAAAAAAGAAAGTTGATAAGACAACAAATACATTATGTCAAAAAATTATAATTTACCTTACCGGAACCCCTCCACTAACACTTGAACTTTATGATATAGTATTAAAGTTCAAATTGACTTTTAAGTAGTATTACGAATATTTTGTATGGGTGTTTTTTTAGACTTTCACTCAATTTTTTAAATTTTTCTCTCCGTAAGAACCATCCTCGTACTTCAAGGAATATTATAAAAAATAATCAGACAAATCGGTCAAGCCGTTTTCATGTTATATCGTGACAACGGAAAATGGGTTTAATTTTTATATATATAGATATACATGTTACTTACAGTTTTAATAGCGCAAATGTAAAGAAATAGCCATCAAAAACTTGTATAAAAACAAGTCTCGGAATTCAGTTCTTCTACCGTAATGTTGTGAGATCCATGTAGGACCAAGTCGGTAAATTTAATCAGTCCCTACTTAAGGGATCTTCTGTCTCAATTTATTACGTAAATAACTGACCTGACAACATCTTATACAGACCATATTATCATTACAAATGTTTAATGTTGAAATATATAGATTGACTTGGCTAGACTATACATTCAGGCTTCTAATTTTATCCTCAACGAAGTGATATGGGGGCGAAAACGGACTTCTTCGAGAAGACGGTACCTACGGCTCTTTTTGCCGGCGGCACGGCAATTTCAAATTCCATTGCTGCGATTTTTCACATACACCACTAGACTACTGTTCATTTCTTAGTATACTTTTATCAGGATTTTATACCTTTTAAGTTAATAATTGACATCATTAAGCGATATAGGTCACCTTAATGGAAGCATTCAGGTAATTGCGAGGCTTCATTCTCATTATAAGGTCGTTAGCTTCACTTATACCGTTGTAACAGGAGTATTTTAATGGGGCATGGTTTATGACAAGACCCATGAGTTTGTTAGCGTAAAAGTACTATAAGTTCAGTAAACCATCAAAGTTTATTTAAATTTTCGTAAAAAACTTTCGAAAGCATGAAATGGAAAGTAGAACATTCATAATATAATAGTCCCATTCGGTGTCGAGACCCTTGGTCCGTGGGGTCCTAAGGTTTTAAGGCTTTTTAAGGAAATAGTCGACATCACAGGAGACCGAAAAGCTGGCAGCTACCTCGGACAAAGAATTAGTCTAACTATTCAAAGGAGCTGCCAGTATCTTCTGAACCTTGCCTAAAGGGACACCTTTTAATAATAAAATTTAGTTATTATATTTTAAGGTTAGATATTGTTTATTTGTGTTGTGTGTTTGTGTTGTTCCGTTCTACGCCCTTGATTTGAGAACTGGCACTAAATGTAAAATTAGAAGCATTAATATTATGTATTTCTTTAGTTACAAGTCATAAGTGTACAATGTGTTACCCATATGATTAAATAATTTTAGAATTTGAATTTGAAATAAAGTTATATTTTATAATAGTATAACATTGTTTTCGGGAACATTTCATCAACGTGCTACTGCCATAATAAAGTGTATAATTTATACCTCAATTTCTCTGTAACACAGTACCTACACGTGTATGAATAATAAAACAATAGATAATGAATTAAAAATATAATCTGATTCTGCGTGCACTAAATAAATTCGTTTGGGAAAGCTTTAATGACGCAAACGTCTATTTTCAGATCGTACCTATCTGATTCTATATTTAGAGAAACGTGAACTTTGACCTTATCTGCCAATACTGGAAATGCGTAGATGGGTGTTAACCGCCTCTGTAGTAACATCTACTTATATACATGCAGACAGGGCTCACATAATAAATAGAGGGTTGTCTAATGTCTATTCAATGTTAATAAATTTAGCTTGTAAAATTGTATTCGATTTTAAAGAATTTTTAATAAATGACATGTTTGTCAGAAGTATTACATAAAACTTCATACTATCTACTATATAAAAATAAGTCGGGTTTTCCTTCCGGACGCTATAACTCCAGAACGCACGAACCGATTTCCACGGTTTTGCATTCGTTGGAAAGGTCTCGGGCTCCGTGAGGTTTATAGCAACAGAAAAGCGGGATCACCAAACGAAATGTTACATAAAACGAAGCCATCTGGTGGCGAAACGGAGTTCGCCGAGTTTGCTAGTCTTTTAATAGAAACTTCTGTACTTGCCCGCGTAGGGTAATCAGAAATTGAGAAATTCTACAAATTAAAACAAGAGCGTGTACTCTGTTACTAGCAGGAGCGATAGCGATGGTATTTTATGCATTTTTATGTCGTTCTAGCAATATCTTATATCAGTAGCGCTGATAATACAACCTTTGGATCCCGCGGTAAGACAATCGTTGATCGTCGCATTATCAAAAGCGCATAGCTATTGGGTGTTAGACAGTGTCGGTTGGTCAATAGGATTAAAGAAAATTTGAAAGGCAAGTTTACGAATTAGAATTAATATAAACAAAGACTAGGTAATACTTCGTTGCAGTTATTTACGCCGTTTTGCACAGCATATAAAACCACTGCAAATATCACAATGAACCTTGTCGCAAATATGGTAGTAAAATAATTCCATTTTGGAATAAAATGTATACGGCTCAATAAAGCTAATAAGTTTGACGCAATCAAAGCCTATGTTTTAAAATATCGAGTGTATTTTCGGAGCGTGTTTTAATTGAATTGACGTCAAATTCCAAAACGTATATCGAAAATTAAATTCATTTTAAATAAAAGGAGTTTAAAATTTGTCGTTTTAATTCAATATATTTATTTATTTATTAAGTTATATTTAATTTGATATGTACACGATCATTACACAAGTTAAACCCTTAATAAACGGCAAGAGAAAAAGTCAACTTATTTGGGATAAAATAGTGTAATGATTTGTTTGGTCTTCTGTTAGAATCGTCTCGGCTAGAACTGATAGGGTGGATTAGGATATATCAATTCTGCGTCTGAAAAATGAAATATATTGTGAGGGCCTAGTGGCTTCAGCGTCCGACTTAAAGTGGCATCCCTGAGGTCGTATTTTCGACCCCGTTGCACCCATAGACTTTCTGTCTTTACAGTGCGCTAATTCTCCATCGAAAACATTCTGTGCATGCCTCAGACCCAAAAAGTCTACGTCGTTTGTCAGGCAGTCTGATCACCTACTAGACTATACGAACATTTTTTTTTTAAATTACCATTTACTAAAACGATAATGCAATAACAAATCGTAATGCGATTCTATATTGATTAGCTGAAAAGTTTTGAACGAATTAAATTTACCGAATGAATAATATAGAAAACTGACACGATACTTTTAGACATTCAGAAACGAGTCTGACTCCTGAACGTCACCCTAAAATCTCAACCTTAGTTTCACCATTAAGTATACGGAAGATTATATTCTAGTTAAAATAAACACCAATTTCGTACCAATAAATTACTTAAGTGTAAAGTCTTAAATGTTTAATAAGACGTAGATTATATATCGCATTTAAATATGTATATTATTTTATTATTAGTTTTAGTGATAATTATATGTTATAATTATAAGTTTATAATAATACATAGCTTTAATCCACTATAAATTGCATATTATATAGTTATAATATTATGTTACATACGTGCATATATACTGTTATTGTAATGGTATTGAAATACAGATTACATCTTATAAAAAACAGCGGCTAAGGTCAACATTTCCAGGAATTCCAATAATTAATATGGTATGTGTGTGTATAAAGCAGAAAATGAGTGACACACAATTTAGTCCTGGCAATAAACAATATATAAGGTTGAGCCTAAGTCATTTGTACCGTTTTTCTAAGCTCCCTAAGCATTGAAAAGAACGTGTAAAGAGCTTGTTCTAGTCCTCTTGTATCAGCATATTGTGCATTATGTATGTGCACAGCTCGGTTTGCCTTTTTAGGTTAAGCCTGTGATTACTAGCGTCAGGATTTTTATTGAAGGCTTACGGGGCCGCTTGTGAACTGTCGCGTGCAAGGCGTATTTTGAACTTTATTTAGTTATACTTACGGTGCTATTTTGAACGATTGTTTGGATTATTTCGAGGACATATTTGGATGTCTAGGAGCGAAAGTTGGTTTTTAGATGCAAGCGATATGGAACTAAACCTATTCTAATAGCGGATGTATAAATGGACAGAGTACGGGGGACACAGAACGCTTATGTATGGAGGTTTTGTAATGAATATGTAATTACGAATTATACAAAGATAGTACCTAAGAAGTGGCTTTTAGTTTGTGCCCTTTAATAACAATTTACGCGTTCTAAAACATTGTGTATGCCTAAAAAATACAATAAAAATGACATCACAAATTTAACACACATACACATTAATTATATTAGAACATAAGTAATCTATCAAAGGAAAAAATTAAAACAAACAAAAAAAAAAACTATAAATTAAAAACTAATAATAACTAAAAAAATAACAATAACCTAAACTAAATGAAAACCTAAACATCATTAAGAGCGTGATAAACATGGTTACGGTAACTTGACTGTTATAAAACACATCAATATTTTCATCGATGTTAGTAATAAAGTTATAAGAGCGAGACAGCCTATTCACTGGACCATTCAAAGTAGCAGATAGGCGAGCCTCGAGCTCTTTCTATGTATGATAAACATAGTGAGATGCCGCGCCCATAACTTGACTTAACATGACAGCAACAAATCCTTACGTTTGTGTATGCAAGTCCGATTTAGTTCTCTCAATGTCTGTAGCGCTAATGTCGCAACCTTAAGACCGCGCAAAACAAAAACTATGTCAATACTTGCGGATCCAACGCACGTTGACCTGTACACACGTCTTACATAAAAAAAAGTATCTATCTAATAATGTAAATCATTCAAGACTTCACTTGAACAAACAAAAATTAACAAAATATGGTCAGCCGATTACGAGTTTAATTACAAACACATGCACGTAAGATTTATATATATATCAGCTGTATAGACAAATGACCTACATACCGCCTGCAGCGCCATCTGCCGGGCTGATTTGTGAATCTAAACTATCCAGGGAAGAATTATTATAAGTCCATCATACCTTTTAACTATTATTTTATAAGCGAATTATTCTCAAAAAACCGTTTTCCCGTTTGATATAAAAAAACTAAGTATGCTTGAATGTATATATGGGTATATACACTCTGTATTTGAGATAGTGGCTGAGAGTTTTTATATAGTATAATGTTCAAAAATGCGATGCTGAGTTTTTTTAACTCACTAATGTTCAAAATAAATGCGATTATTTCGTTTTCTGAAACATTTTGGCCCTGGGGTGATTTGAATTCTAAAGGTCAAACACAAGGGCTCCATTGTTAGAGAAAAGCGGGTTCCGTTAATGGCGACAGAAATAATTACAATGTAGGTGAAATACAAAAATAACGCAGAAACTTGAATATAATTACTGTTGCTATAAAATTCGTTTTATATTTCACGAAAAAGCTTGTCTTTTACGTTTTGGTTGAAACTAAATAGACGATGATGCTTTGTGATGTATTAAAGATAGACTAGTGGACCCAACAGACGTTGTCCTGCATGATATTTCAAGCGATTAGGATATTAAAGCATCAAAGTACCGACTGCAGCGACATCTGTCGGGCTGATTTGTGAATCTAAACCATTCCCAGATCCCCTTGAACACACACAAAAAATTTCATCAAAATCGGTCCAGTCGTTTGAGAGAAGTTCAGTGACATATACACTCACAGAAGAATTATATATATAAAGATATTGAAATCGAAATCTTATACGTTATTAACTGACGTCAAAAACCCAAAGGTTTTTTTTATGGCTCTGGTACGGTTTGTGCATTAGCCAGCGTCAAGTATAAGATTTTTATAATTCGTGCTTTTTGCCTTAGAAATTCGACCATGTCCTCCATGTACGGTTTAGGCACTCGCCCGGTACCGCACAACCCTCCCAAAGGCCGCGAACAATTTTAAATTAAATTAAAACTTGCCTTCGAACCGGGAATCGAACCCGGTACCCCTCAGCTAGCTGCCACTTAATAAGACCGCTAGGCTTTGAGGCCCCCAAAAAAACCCGAAGGTTAACAATTAAACATGAACCGACTTGGTTGATCGAGGCATGAAGAACATTCAATTTGAGCATTTCTCCTAAGTTGCATTTTTACGTGTACATTCTTAAAATTATAGTTAAACAAAAAGCATTATTCTAGAAAATCAACCAAAAGCAGCGATAAATAAAGAATATTTTGCCTGTAAATTTTGTTAGAGCAATATGAATTTGTCGCAACCCCTGCTAATTCTATTTAAACGGGAGCCAGACGAAAGATATCAAATAGGACGTTGTGAACTCAGCGTCCCGAGTCAAAGTACACCTGATATTATTTGTGTCGCTGTAAATTATAAAATATTGGATTGGAAAATAAAATCGTACAAGTCGCAATTTTTTTTTGAATAGATTAATAAATAGCTAAAGGTTTTCTTATAATTTTATAATCACTTAATTGTATAATAGTTTTATAATATTTTAATTAAAATTTGGCCATACATAAACTAAATTAATAAATAATAGAATGTTTTGTTCAACCAATGATTTCAAAATATTTATTCAGATAAGCAGATAGTATAGACATTTTCTTATTTTGTAGTTATTGAAAAATCCACAGAATCTCACCCTGCGTGTTCTATTATACCCATGCCCAGCCTGTATTAGCTATCCTTATTTTTTTACTGCAAACACTATTAAGGTACAATATGATAATAATCCTCTTCCTTGAGCTTGTTAAAAAAATTAATCATTACAGACAGACAACATTTATTACTAACGAAACACACACACAAAATAATGATAATCGAAATAAATAAAAAATTAAGTGTATAATGTGTGTGTGTTGTGGTAGTATTACTGGCTCTGGCTCAGCATTATGCAGACGTGTTCCAGCTGCGCTGGTCATTCTGCCAGAGACAGTCAGTTAGTTTGCTCCTAAGACGCAAAAAAAGAAAAATAATCTAATAATAATAATAAAAGTAGAAAAAACAATAATAGTAAAAATTAACAGTGTACGTAAAGAAGTCTTGGAGGATTTGTGTGTAAAAGTACATACATATATAGTAAAAAAAAAAAAATTAGAATAATTAGTGAACAAACAGTAGGTATATCTAAAATGATCACGTGACTCTTGTAGGCTGCGTGTGAAATAGGCTTTTGTCTTGCCCTGTCCAAAACGATTGGTTCGTAGTTTAGCCGGTAGGCAGATTGCATGAGCTCAGGAAATTATAGCGAGTTTGGCTCCATTTGTGCAAAGCGCAGCCAATATTTCGATATTGGGGTAGAAATTTACTTTTATAGTGCTTTGTTTGTGCGATTCGTTGGTTCGTAGCAATCCATTACGAATGAAAACGTACGTGCGTAGTCCGTCCATAGTAAACACTAGGATCCATTAGCAAGATATAATTTTGCTTGGGATGTTAGTTTAGTTGTCATTATTGCGGACAATAAATTGGGATTGATATTAATCACATTTGAATGATTGAGTGATCAATTTATACTGTCGGTAAAGTGATTTAATCCGCCCTACGCCCTTAAATTGCGAACTGGTAGTAATTGTAAATTTAGAATCAATTTAACATCGTTTCTGTTGACGTTCATAAGGTTACTAGGTTACCTTTATGAATAAAGTTATTTTGAGTTTGATAGCCTTTATGTTATTTTAAAGAATAAATAAATCAGCGATAACATTGACAATTATAAGGCCATGAGTCAACGTCATGGATGTGTCAAAAAACCTGAAAAACCCAAACCGCTGCTGCAGATTCACAATCTTAACCCAGGTTCGTATTCCTTGCATATATTTTTTTTTTCTAAAGAGTTGCCAAGGCTTTAAGATGTTGTCATTGGAGAATCGTAAAAAAATAATTGATTTATCGTTTGCTTTAATATATTTAAGAATCTGGTTGTTTGCCCCAACCTTTAAACTGAATTTGAATTTCATCCCATTTGTCCCGCCTTTCAGAAGAAGGCTTTTTGGACAAAACTATATCTAGATAGAGCATTCTGATAAACGAGCGAGATCAGGATATCCATAGTTGCTTCGTTTGCCGTCGAACTGAATCGATGTATTTTTTCTTTTCGTGTTTGTTGTTTGCCTACAAGTGCTTGTTAAATCGTGTATTTTATTTTTCTTATGTACCAATGTATGAATGCCAAGCTTTGGAATGCTTTAGTTAATAAATAAATTATCTACAGGCTAGTAGGAAACAACCGTAAACCACTGGATTACGGATTCGAATTCGCGGTACTGCAAAGAAAATTCTCACAGAAACTCTTACCGATTTTATGCCCAACCCGTCTCGATTCCTATCCCCTACGAACGTTAATGAACTTAGAAAAATCATTGCACGGTCGGAGTTCGAACCCACGACGGGTTAAGAATTTAATGCTAAGGGCGGAAATTACTCCTCCAAACTACAAGTTCTACCTTGAAAACTCAATGTATTTTCCACTTATATCAAAGACCCCTATATGAGGTTCGTTCTTCACAAAAGACGAGGGGTGACGATATTAAACACGGCCCTTGAACGCTATTCAGCTCTTTTCATTGCAAAAATTAATATTCAAAATTACATGCTTCTATTTTAGTCCCGAAATTGTTATACAGAAAAGTGATGATGCAAAAATATCTTATTGCGTATTACGAATTAATGAAAAAACCGTCGTTATAAACGTCGTTTTATAATAAATAAAATAAACATTATCGTCACGCAAGACGAAATAACAAAGCAGTTCTATTAAAAATAATAAATAAATCATTTATTTGCAAATGAAGAGGAACATTTAGATTTAAAAAAATGGCACCCAATCAGTCAAATACAGGCATGCAAATGTCATATTAATTTTCATAATGTCATAATAATAAGTTATTTATAATTGTTGTCAAACTTAGTATGGTCTAAATACTCGCTTATGCTATAAAGGCACTTTGCCTTTAAAAATTCTGTTTATAATGTATAAATAAATCTATTAAAGGTTACAATAATTAGGATTACTTAAAGAAAGATAACGAAGCATCAGGGAATGGACAAGCTGCGAAAGAGTTTCTGCATCTGACATAAGACACGCTTCACGAGACTGACGGCCATCCTCCATGGGTTGTAATGGAGAGGCTTCAAAAAAAGAAAAAAGAAAGATAAAGTTACTAGATATTAAAATAGTATTGAATTTTTTCAGTACTTAATAGTTTAAAATAGTATTGAATTTATGCAGTACTTTATAGTTTAAAATGTACTGAAAATATTCAATACTATTTTAATATCTCTTAATTAGCCCGCAGATCAAGCGTCGCAAGTGGAACTGGATAGGATACACTCCAAAGAGATGCCAATCATATGCCTAAGCAAGCTTGATTGGAACCCACAGATAAAACGGAAGCAGGGCCATCACAAACAAACATGGCGACGCGACGTACGGTTGCAGATAAAATAAAATGCGAAGCTCAAAACGGAACGCGATGGACGTCCTCTGCCCCGTCCAGACATTAAATCAACTAATCAGTAAGACAAAAATAAAACAATGTTGTTTTGATTTTACCCTTGACTTTGATTCAAGCCAATAGATAGATCAGTAAGCATAAAAACAGATCCTTCTTTCCTACCTTCTTGCCTTACAAATCAATGTTTCCTATGGGAAGTTACGGGGTCAAAACAAAAAAGTGTTTCTATTTCATATTTTAACTTTATCCTGAACAAAACATCACCTAACGTTAAGTATGTCCTTAAAACTAACGAGGCTGTTAAAACTAGAGCATTTTAAAGTTAATTTCCAGCTGTAATTACATAAAGCTCTCCACTCAGAGACTCCGCAACAAATGGAAAATGAAACCGTAGTAATTTACTTAGACGCCACCGGAAATGAGGCGGCTTCAATCTAAACAGGTACTTCCCTTTTCAAACTAGTTATGTTAAATGACTAGTTATTTATGTAGCCAACGTGTAATATCCGTAATAATTTAAGTACCAGGCTTTAGCATCCCAGCACGAATTGCTGTGTCAGTGTCTCGGAGTGGATTGCGGGGCGCAGTGGAGAGCTGGAGCACTAAGGCCCGTAATAACAATTAGTTATGTAAACCATTAAATTTAGTAATTTTATCAATTTTTTTCTGAAATGGATTACTTGGCTTGCCATAAAATATACATATCGTGTAAATTTCAAAATCATTATCTTTATACATTTTCATCATAAAATGAATTCAAAGTGTCAAAAATTGGCTATGTTCGGATTTTTTTTCTATCAAGCGAAGTTATTTAAATCGTGTATCGATCTTTCAAAATGGATACATAAACTACTCAACTCCACCATATATATTTTCTTTCTACTTTAAGAAACGATGACGAAAAATGGAAAGAAACAATGACTTTTTTTGAGATGTGCGACCAGATCGATCCTTAAGATAATAAAACAATTGAATTTTTTAAACTTTAAAACGTATCACACGACAAACAGATTTTTTCAGTTCCTTCAGGTTTTTATTCTATAGTTGGGAAATTCGCGTAAGAAGTCGAACTGTACGAATTCGTACCGAAGTCAGACTTAGGCAAGGATTTTTCTCTGGCAATTGTTTATTGACGTTCATCTGACTGTTTGGATAGAAAAAGGAGTCTATCAAAAATATAAAAGGGGACTAAATACACGTTAGGGGGTTGAAGTTATATAATTAGATGCCTATTTATTACTATTTTAAGATAACTTATATATACCTGAGTGACCTAAAAAAAAATTTCAGCCTTTAGATGGGCTAAAATTTTCGTATTTCATAGAGAAATAGGGAAGGGGATGACGGGTCTGGGCGTTACTGCATAAGATTTTCTGAGAAGATTTACTATAGTAATATATATATATTTTTTTACCATAGGAAAGTAGAGATTTCAACAAATTGAGGTTATGTGAAAAATGTGTATTTATAAAAGTTTTAGATCTTCTTATTACCTACAACTTTGCCATTTGACTTTTTTCCATTGGACTTTTAGTTTTGCCGGCAATTGAGATAAACAGTTTTTTACCCTTAAAACTCGCCCGTAAATTATTTTTCCTTTAATTTTTATAATAATCTCCTCCCTTTCCAATAGGTTTCATCCTACTATTATTTTTTTTAAAGGCTATCTACCCTGGTCTATAAAGGATGCTAGCTGACATAGTTGCACTGACTAAATAGCAACATAAATGTTTGTGTGTACACTGAACAGTGTAGTCGCGGTACACAATGTCAGGTATCCTCAAGTCAAGTCTTTTGTCGTTTTACAATACCCATAGCGTGTCGTTACATAGGAATGAACACATTGTTGCTACGTTTTAATGCGAAGAAGGAATGGGATCTTGGAAATGAACATGGACTATTAAAGTGAGTAATTAAAGTACAGTGAATTAAACAATTATTAGTTTAATTCGTATTCTTATTCTATATTTAAAATCACATTGAAATTGTATAGAATACACATTTTGTAATTTCAGTATGAAAGCGTTTTTTATGTCATTTTTCGGCCTAAGAAAACTTGCAATTTCAAATCAAGTTCTTCTATACTACAAATATAAATAGAAAGATCCCTCGGACGAGCAAAAAAGCAGGCGGAACATAATAAACGGCTCAAATATAAGTCTTTCCTCAAACTTCGATTTTGTTCCCTTTGGAGTAGAGACTCTTGGGTCGTGGGGTTCAAGTGCACAGCTAATTAAAGATTTAAGTTGGCGCCTCGTAGATAGTACTGGTGACCCCAGAGGTGGTGCTTTCCTCGCTCAACTAATAAGTATCGCAATATAGCGAGGAAATGCTGCCGGTAAAGGTACACGGCCACATGGAACAAACGTTTAAATTTGTTTTAATTTTCTTTTTAATTATTTTTAATTATCTTTATAGTATTGTTTAGTGTATGTATAGTTTTTGAGTTTATATATAAACACACATACAGGCTTGATTTTAAAAAGCTCTGTGCACTATATATGTATAGCTACATTAATGTCCAATCTCAACAGAGTAACGGCCTTGGTCAAATCGGGTGAATTTTATACTACAAAGAATAAAAGACAATATAAAAATTCGATTTTTATTAAACTTATACCTATTTTTACATAAGGTAACATGTACTAACACTAGTTTGACTATGGACGTCCGTCCGTCGAGCACTGATGCTCTGGTAACTGGATCATGGCAGTGATCGTTACTACTTAACTATTTTTTTGAATTCCACATTTTAATAATAGATACACATATTGTACTGCTAATACTATTTTTATGTAACTGAAAAGAGCTGAAACTAACTCGACAATAGAGAATAACATAGAAAACCTTTTTCAAGGATATAAATACTTTTTTGTATTAATAATAACACTTATGTTCTGTGCAGGAAATTATTTAGCTATAAACAAAAGAAAGTGTACATTCCCCAAATACTTTAAGAATATTCTCAAATAGTATTTATCTGAATAGTGGAGAGAATTATTATGATATTTTAGATTTTATTTATTGAAATCCAATTTATGTAATCTTTTTATCTATAAACCCAATAAAAAGGTTTTTAAGTATTTACAAATATGTTCCCGTAGACTTGAGAACTATCAGAACTATCATAGTTTTCAGATTAACATTACAGATTTATGTACGCGCTTTCATTAATCCGTGATGTTATTTTAATAAGACGCAAGAATTAGCAGTACATTTTCAAATAAATAACTATCTAAACCAGAACAATTTGTTTAGACACAAACTGTTGAAGCGTACTGACCGTTAACTCTTTTCAAATATAAAATCTAGCACACTATTCTTATATCACAACAAAATGAATTATTATAGCAAGACACGATATTAATATATATAATAAATTGGAGCAGATTTTACGCCTATATTTGGCATAGAATATAGTATGGAAGACTAAGAAGTATTTGTTAATCATTTCGAATGGCCGTAACATGATTGGAATCAAAGCTGTCGCTGAGTTTTACATTTACATACATTCTTTTTTAAATGTTCTGTGTTTTTGAAGTGAAACTTCTTTAGGCGCATGAGGGTAATTTTTTACGGACGAAACGCAATAATAATAATATTAGCGTCACGAAGATGTGCAGCGTTTTTATCGAAGAAAAGGGAGAGACCGATTGAGACCGATTGAGAGAGAGTGAAAAGGGCGAATGACCTTATAAAATTATATTTTTTAAATAAAATTTCGTTAAGAGAATTTATGAAATATAGGTATTTAATATTTTGTCCAATATAATTTATTAACCAATTGTAAATTAAAATGCCACGTGTTTTTATTATCGAAGAAATAAATTAAATAAATTATATTTATAATTTGTATTCATTTTCGACACTTAATATTTTAATGACAATTAAATTCATTAAATTCCTAACATATCTTCCTTTTTCCCTCCCTCTAAGTCTCGGAAATCTAAAGTTTTAGATTTGTATAAATATGAACAAGAGTTAAAAATTACTTTGACAAAGAAGTTTCACTTCTGACAAGTGTACTTTGTACGCACGCATTTTTTTTGTTGTTGTAACAATTTTTTTAAAGAATGTTTTCTTTGTATTAGCTTATACTAATATACTGCTACCTACATATTTATGTAGGTAGGTAAACAGCATTAATTCATAGCATACGCCGATAATAGAAAAAATTATATTCAGTCAAATTATTTCCTGAAATTCGTCTAGTAATTTCCAAATGAGAGCTTTGAACTATGACCATTATAAATAAATGAGTAGGCATTATTTAAAAAATGTCTGTTCCTATGAAGACAAAATTAAATTCAGAAAAACGATAGATTTTCAATTATTATCATTGTATAAAACAATAATAAATTAAACTACATTATATCGTGTCAAGCACCTTTAAATCAATCGGATCGAACTTCACAAATGAAAAAGGTCTCAAACGAGCATGGAGAATCATTCCACTTAAGACCTTTGTCATCTCTGTTCCAGAGTTCAAGGCAGTTCTCTTCTTCGCCGTTCTCGTAGCGGAAGTTGTTTGGTTCACCCGCGTTCCAGTTGACGAATGTGAGAGGTCTACCGTTGGCCATCCAGAAGAAGTTGCCCTCTTCGGCCAGATCAGTGCCAGATGTCCAAAAGTGCTCTCGGCCATAACCTGAAAGCAATGAATAGTAAATGTAACGTAGTGTAGGCAAAACCAGAACATAACTCTTTATAAAATTCTGTTAAAACATTTCATAAACATTTATAAAGAGTTCCATTAAAAAATGCGTTGACACAGACGCGGCGAGACGCGGTTTTGTTGTGAAGCGTTCCATATCTCATTATAATTGCATCGGTGACTGAATGAAACATTGAGTTATTGTAAATAATAAATAGTAAATTTATACTTGACATCGATTAAAAAAATAGATTCTATATATAAGTATTTAGTGGTATCGACTATGTAACCGTGACTTAATATAGCGTCGATATACATTTTATTAACATAAGTACATTTAAAATAATAATAAAAAGGACTATAGGGCCGAAAAAAGGTAAAAAGTCTAATTAATAAAAAGAAAAATGGAACCAACAATGCAAAAAAAAACATGGCGATTAAAAAGAGTGGCGGAGAGTTTATTGCCAGTTCTTCTCTTTCGCTCTACGCCCTTGATTTGAGAACTGGCACTAAATGTAAAATTAGAAGCATTTATATGTATTTCTTTACAGACAAGTCATAAGTGTACAAAGTGTTACCATTATGATTAAATGATTTTTGAATTTTTTTTAAATGTTTTATGCAATAGTGAAAAAACTAGAAATTTCATATTCTTATGATGATGTGATATATGCTATATATAATAAAACTCTTAAACAACAGTATTATAGAATAGTCGCTGTATAGTCGTACCTCGGTCAGATAATAAATGAATTTAAGAGGAAATGGGCGGGGCACATGGCAAGAGGAACAGAAAAATGGTGCCCAAGGTACAATAAACTCAAAAGAGGAAGACAATTTAGAAGGTGGATATGCCAGATGAAGAAAATAGCAGATGGTTCAGACATAAGTGGGGGGATTTGGAGAAGGCCTAAAAAGGGGATGAATGTTAAGATAGAAATATAAATAAATGTATTTTTTTTTTTTTTTTTATGGCTTTGGCACGGTTTGTGTATAAATGTATTTAAATATCTGAAATAATATTGTTTTTGATATATGCTAACTATATTGTCATACATTTCATAAAGGTGATACATATGCTACATGTGTAATTAAAATGCCTTTTTATAGCCTCATATGCCAGCTGAATATGAAAGGTTAGGTTAATTTCATGTCATTGTTCGTCAGTTATTTTCTTTATAATGATTTAATTACAGAAACGTGAGCATGTGAAGACTTAATACTATTTAACCACGTATAATTGACACATTAAACTTTTATTTTGACACCAAAGAAAATTTCAGAAGCTTTGGAATTTCGTAAAAAGTGACACTGGGTATGTTGCGGTCTTGTTCATGAAAGTACTACAAGCTTTATTCAACAACGTTTATTTTTGACTATTATTTATTTATATAATATTTACACTACCAACGCTCAAAGTTTATAAGAATAGAGCCTTAATGTCTGTATTTTAAACGTCTTAGATTTTAGCTTAGATTCAATCAAATTTAAGTAGTATAAGATTGTGATACAATTAATAATATGGGTATTAGAAGTGGATATTTAAAGGAACATCACTATCGTACTAAAGTTTGGGTCCGTCAGAATATAAAATACTACCTATATATGTTTAATAAATACTAAAAAACTACCTAAAAACTGCATAGGTTTTTTTCATACATACCTGATTCCCTAACGTATTTCTCCAGCCTGTCGTTCTCTTCCTGCGAAGAAATTGACGCAAGATGCATGCCGTGGAATCTGCAGTATTGTTGTGCTTTGAACCAGTTTGCCTGAAATAATCATAAATAAAATAAATATTTTAGCCCAAAAAGTCTCTAGTTTTTTAATCCATAGAGATATTTTATGCATCGGAAAGTGAATTGTTGCGTTGCTTTGTCCTAAGTCTTTTCTAATTGCAATAGAAATTTCATCATATCTGACATGAAATAATTAATCATTTAGTCGGGTCACAACCCATTTGTGGTTTGAAAATACTTTGTACTCCAACCGGGAATCGAACATGTACGTTTCTATATGATATCGCTGTTAGTACTGTACATTGTTATCGAGGAATAACTGCGTAATATTTTTATTTTGAGGTCACGAGATACATAGACAAGAGTTATATATGAACTTAAAACTATCAAAAACCGCTTAAAAATATTGCAAAACTCCAAAAGTCAAAGCCTTAACAAGTATGTCTCGAAATGGTCTACCGTATTTGTCTGTGTTCTTTTAATATTTGTATAATAATAAACCTAATTATAAAGACCCACTTTCTCTGTTGCAGAAGATTAGTTTTCATCATTAAAAAACTAGTTACCTGTGATGTGTCATTACAGCCACAATGTGGTTACGTAAGATATCATTACTACAGTGATAGGAACAATAATAAAATGTGTATAATTTGGCAAAGTTTATGAAATGATCACGTGTATTTCATTGTTTTTAAATGAAAGATTTTTATGAATTATAAATATATTGTTTGAGATTTCATAGGAAAAACAAAAATAAACCCATAAATAAATATGGTACTTATATCAATTTTCTTGTTAATAGACTGTCAATAAAATTGTATAATAGCAAAAGATCGCATATTTGTGAACCAGATTCTTAAGTTCGTTGAACCCGCACTGTGAGACGGGTAATTAACCATGTGTCGGAAAGTTATATATGAAAATTAAATAGTGAAGAGATTTGAGATTGTCTTGAGAGATGAGCGTCACTTATAATATTTGTGACTCCAACATTATTTATTTATACAACTACCTTAACAAGTAATAGCTAATGCGATAGTTGTGTAACTTAATTACTAACAGGATATTTAACGTTATCAATATTACGCTCTGAGAACATTAAAATATCGAAAACTTCGGAGACAGTACCGGCAAACTTCTTGAGCATTAAACAAGGAAGTGGGGGAAAGTTTGCGCCGCGCGGGACACAAACGTCAACTGATTTACCAATCACGCGATCGACACGTCACTCTCCCGCCGCCGCGCACCACCGCCGCCCATCGCTTCTGCGCAGGCAAGGACATTTGTTCAAGATGTTTGCCGGTATCTGTATTTAGCACTGATTGTGTACGCTTTTATTGTGGCTAGTTTTTTTTTATGTAACAGGAGGCAAACGGGCAGGAGGCTCATCTGATGTTAAGTGATACCGCCGCCCATTGACACACACATTCCAGGCTCAAAAGTGCGTTGCCGGCCTTTTGAGAAATGGTACGCTCTTTTCTTTAGCCCTAAGTCGAATTTGCACTAGCTATAAATATTTTAGTTCAGCCCCAAGGGAATATAAACTAATTAAATCACCAATATAATTGTTATCAAATTTAAAGAAATTTTAGAGAACAAACGAGAGCATTTAATATCGGAACTGCGTCTTTAATAAATACAATTCTAGAAAATGTTTTCGTATTTCGCTAGTTTGTTTTTATCAGCTAATGGTATCATTTAGTGGTGATGTGGTGTTATTCTGAATTAATTCTTTAAAAATTGGATATGGTCTAGATTAGACGTGTCCGGTTTATATAGTTTATCGCCCATTTCATCAAGTAATTCACATTGAAATAGAGCATTATCTAAATGGAAAATTTTAATAAAATACAAATTATTAGCTTGATATACAAGTTTGATTGTTAAGCAACGGTAAAGGAGATAATTTTGTATGTTATTGAACGTAAGAATTGATCAGGAGATCAATGTTCTCTATGAACATAACATAACTAGCAAACCCGGCGAACTCCGTTTCGCCACCAGAGTTCTTCAAGTTCAAAAGGCTTCGTTTTATGTAACATTTCGTTTGGTGATTTTTTTTTTGTAAGATTTTCCCGCTTTTCTGTTGAATTTTTTCCTGAATTTTCTTTGCTATAAACCTCACGGAGACCTTTCCAACGAATGCAAAACCGTGGAAATCGGTTCGTTTTATATAGTAGATCACAAAAGACTCTTTTGTGAAGTTTTTTTATACAACAGGGAAAAAACGGGCAGGAGGCTCACTTGTTGTTAAGTGATACCCATAGACATTCATATTGTTAGAAGACTCGCAATTGCGTTGCCGGCCTATAAAGAATTAGTATAAAAAAAAAACAATCTTTATTGACGTTCATAAGTGTACATTGTCATCACATTACATTTACCTATGAATAAATGATTTTGAATTTGAGTACGCCCTTTTCTTGAATTACCAATTCTTAATAGACCGGCAACGCTATTGAGAGCCAAACGATTGGCATCTTTTCGCTTATGCAAATTCATTGGCGCGCTATTCAGTTATTATCATTATTGACTAAATAGCGTGCTCGTAAAAAAAAACAGCACCCCAGAGACACCCCAGAGATGTATATGTTACCGTAAAATTGTAAACACCGTTAGATTGTAATCTATCTCGCGAGATTGTAAACTGTCGAAAGATTGTGAACCTCAACGAACTGCTTACAATTTAAAGTATTATTATTCGGTAGATTGTAATCTATCGAAGTGAAACCGTCAAATTGTGAAACGGATAGCACCTCGCGCGCTGATTGGTTGAACAGAATATGCCCTGCGCCACCATATTTGTTTGTTAATTCGTTTGTTGTCGAATGTAAATTGATTGTTTTGATGAATGTAAATTGATGTCTCTCTCTATGAATAATAATACGTTAAATTGTAAGGAGTACGCTGAGGTTCACAATCTTTCGACAGTTTATAATCTCACGAGATAGATAACAATCTAACGGTATTTACAATTTTAAGTTAACATATACAGCCTATGTGTAATAATCAATGTAGGCGTGACAAAATGCTAACTACTGAGTTACTAGCGCTAAGCCGTATGATTAAAATTCATAATTAACTTAGCACTAAGTTTGACTACTATACGTCATAAATGTATTGAATTTTGACATGACATTCATCAAAGTTCCGTTTCTGATTCACCCTTAGTCTCTAAATCTTACGTGAAGATCTAAGGAGAGAGTCAGGACGATAGGCTAACTTGCGTCTTCGTTATAATAGTGCTTTATGATAGCGTTTCTGTGTATCTTGTAGAATGTGTAAACATTAATTATTAATTTATTCCTTCGTTACGTATGTGCAGCATGGTTTGAAGCAGGTGATTTAAGATTCAAGTATTTATTGTATTATTGTAGAGTAACATTACCTATTGGATTGGGACTTTCAATCACGAGGCCGTGCGTTCGGAGGCGAGCTTTGCGCCAATTTTTTGTTCAACTAGGTGAACCGATACAAAGTCGTATCACTTACATATATATATATATACATATATATATGTATCAAAACAGACTTGACCGGACCTCATACTACGAAAAATTTCGCTAGCTATGAAAAAATTCTGAAGGCATCTATCTATAAACAAAAGACAACAAATATTCCCCATTTTTATTCATGTTTCCCACCGTTTAAACCTTTCCTTGCACAATCTATTCCAAGATCATAATTAGCCAAACCAGTTTAGCCATTCTCGAATTTTAGCGGGACAAACGAACAGCTATTAATTTTTATGTATGTATATAGATAGATGGGTAGCGTGTGTCATGATGACTTATGATCTACTTGCCTATGAAGAAATGACCACTGTTACTGGTATATAATCTACTATGCAAAAAAATTTGTGGGTATACAACTAAATCCTTTGAAAGTTTTAGGAAATACCCACATGCAGAATTATTTAAAATAAAATACGATTCGAGCTTAAATAGTTTTACGATACCATAGAAATATAACAAAATATGAAACACAAGGTGTGAAATTGTGGTCAGTTGGAAATTTCCGCAACATTTTGCATTTCACCCGCCATATTGCTTCCGGTCCATCGACTACAGAGCTAATTTTGTGGAAAGCGACGTTTGCTGGAAAATTCAGTTTCGCAATCTCACAATTTAGTTTGTAAAAGTTTGCATTTTTAAAACGTAAACGCTTTCGTATAATTTTATATGAATTCTTGTATATGCACATTATACATAGTTATGTGAAAATATATTCCTATTATTATGTATTTTTTACTTTGTTTTGTAATTATGACTAATATGTAAGTCTTCAACGTAGCTAAAGCGATTTAGAAGTTGAATTTGAAATTTCTATAGATTTGTTTTTTTTTCAAATTCAACTTCCAAAACCGTACAAGTATGGAAACAGTTTAATGCGAAACATCGAGCAATATAAAATTACGATAATAGGTAATTAATCCTGTGTAATACTCCGTAATCATTAAGACAACATTACATAAGGCATTAGGCAAATGGTGCATTGTACAGCGTGCAGGTCTCTATTCTATAATTATTAATATTTAAGCACTGATTGTGAAGAAGAGATCCATTTCAATTAACATTTACTACAAAGAAGTCTAAGACCTACAAAATCTGCAATGTTTTTAATACGTATAAGAGATACAATGACAAATCTATAAACCTGCTTATATTTTATCATAAACAATTTATCATGATGTTCTGTGCAATGTAGGTTAACCGCCCATTGTTACAACAATCGTTTAAGATCACAATTATGGACAATACGGTTATGAAATGATCATCCCACGTTATCAATATGTAGCGTATTAAAGGGTGAAAAGCAGAATAAGTCTATTGATTCTAATCTATGTTCATGTTTTAGTCACGTTTTTGATGTGAAACTTCTTTAGCAGCGTTTATGTCGAAGAAAAGGAAGAGATTTAGACATTCTATTTTTAAAATTATAATTTCTTAAAGAGAATTTGTGAAATATTAGTATTTTATTTTTTGCAATTTAATTTATTGAAATCTCAAATGATGTGATAAATTAAAATGCCACGTGGTCATTATTTGTATTATTTTTCGACACTTAAATTTTAATAACAATTAAATTCATTAACATCTTAACGTATCTTCCTTTTTCCCTCCCTCTAAGTCTCGGAAATCTAAAGTTTTAGATTTGTATAAATATGAACAAGAGTTAAAAATTTTACAAACGAAGTATCACTTCTGATATGTATACTTTGTACGCACGCCCTTTTTTGTTTCATGAGCGGTCCTCAATGCCTACTAATCTGTATAGAGAAGAAAAGAGAGAGAAGTATTGTATAGAAAAACAAATACATTTTCTGATGACTTCTGTGCGTAACCAGCACGCAAGTAACCACCAAGACCCGAGGCACTAAAATATGTCAATGTCATATAAAAAAAATGTTATTTCCACCATCATGCTAATTCTGACTGAATCGTATATTTATCTAAATAGACTGGCTTTATCAAAAAATAACATTCTCTATTTAAACTGAGTGTTGAGGGCGTGGTCCATTGATATAAGAGAAAGCTTCCAATCGCCACGCGACCATTGAGATGCGTATGCATTGCGTATTGCATAATCATAGACTACTGTTTACATTCGATTGCACACCATTCGCCAAAAAGACTGGGTTTTTAATATATTCCAATGAATCATTTATTATGCAATCTTTATAAAAACCCATGACATTACAACGGCAGCTTGTTTAATTGTCTTTAGTTCTTTAAGCTATAGTAAAATACCTGCAGGGATATTCTGTGAAACGGAAACTGGCTTGACGAGTTGTAGAAAAATTGTACGATTGAGTCAACAATTTAAATTGTCGTTTCCTGACTGAGAACCCATTCCAAAAGCTATGACGTCATCTGTGGTTAAAACTTCTAGAGTTTTGTTTAGTCCATTATCTGTGGTGATTTGGTAAGTCTGCTGTATGTTGCGTATAGCATCCTAGATAACGATGTACTACGGTGCATTTACGCGAAATACCATGGTATTGTTAAGTTTTAAATGTATGAAAGAATTTTATAAATATAATGTTTTATACAGTTAATAATCGACCCAACAATGAAGACATATACTAATTCGGTTGCTCGATAGACGAAAAATATGGCACAGAGCGCCACACGCTTTTTCACAATAATACCAGTATTTTTTGGTCATTACCATTTTCAGCCTAAATTAGGAATTATTTTTCACTTTTTAGTTTGATGTGCTTTAAAAGCGTGTTGTTTAGTTTTTTTTAACTATATTTATTTATTTTTTAGTTAATTTTTTTTTCGGATTATTGCATTGTCATCGATCTTTGACAGGTGCGCAAAGTTTGAATTAAATCTGTCCGTTAAAAGCGGGTCAAAATCGAGTCCGAAGGAGTCGGTTACATACATACATTATATACATATATATATATATATATATTTTTTATAGAATAGGGGGCAAACGGGTAGAAGGCTCACCTGATGTTAAGTGATATATACAGGTGAAGCGTGTAAAAAGTGAAAAATAGAGGCGTGTAGTTTGCAGCTCTTTACACAAAAACTTGGCAATTGAAGAGTGTAGAAGATTTTATTGCCAGATCGTCTCGTCCGTTCTACGCCTATTTGATAACTGGCAGTAAATGTCAGCATTTAATTTTTTTACTGAAGCTCATAATACACATTATGTTATGATATGATATTTTTATTTTTTAGATTTATTATTTTTATTTTACACCCCTTATGTGTGACGTTCAGTGACTGAGTATTTGTAACATTGCCTTTAAATCAGGGGCACTAGAAATTCAGTTTTTAGTTATTTACATATTTAGTCTTTATTAATAAATATATGACTATATTTACTTCGTTAATAGTTCGCGTAATGAAGGCATTGTTGGAATCCTTAACAGTGCTATTGCGGTGAATGGACTTTAATACGCAACTATCAAAGCTATTACGTAAGCACTATTTATACAATATTATCACTACAAGATATAAGAAATAGCCATAAAATTTATATTTCCAATCTAAGAAAACAATAATGATAATAACGTAAAATATATTAATATTAGTCCAAGCAAAAAATATTGTTTATAAAGGTATATATATCACTAATGTATATCTTTGTAAATAGCAAAGATTGAGAAGGAACAATAAATAAGATTATCTTAATATATAAAACAAATTCTGGATTGTTCCAACATCGCTAGTTCCCGATCGGCTAGACCGACTTCTATGGTTTTTGATTTGGTCTAAATAGCAAATAACTACTAAAAACTGTACAATATTAAAAAATTTAATTATATTAAACATGTATATTGGTTGTCATATATTTAGTCGTACTTTCTGACGCTAATTTCTTTCTTAAAGTAGTGAGCATAATATTAGTTTTGTTTTTATTGTATCAGTTCCATAAAATCATAAATTAAGTTGGGCTAATCTGTAACACGTATTGACTGTTAGGCGGTACCTAGTTCACCAGGTTAGCTAGTACAATATAAGTATTACCAAGCATAAAACTAAAAGCAAAAGCAAATTAAAGCGCCGCGCCTTAAAGGTATTTTTATATCGATAAGGAATAAACTTCAAATTTCTAATAGGTAAGATCTAGTTTCTCTTAGGGCCGATTTACATTATCTTAGTGTTTAGCAGAGTGCTTTAGGATAGTACTTTAGTTGAAACATGTAAACGCTACTTGCTTTAGTACGGTTCTACTTGACTTTCAAGTTGAATCAAAATAGATTCGCTTTTTATTTTTGTTTCAAGTGATAACCCTCGCGCGCCCGCGCAACCCCCGAGATCTTCCCTCGTTGTGTGTAAACACGTAATTTAGTAAAATCTTTAGGAGAGTGCACAAGTGAAACGCGTGCGTGTTTTTTGATTTTTAAAGATGGCTAAATGGTCGGAACGGAACACAACTATCAAATTTGTGTCTGAATATGTTGTTCACGAATGTTTGTGGAACGTTAAAAACAATTTATACAAAAACAAACAGGCTAGGCATTCGGCAATGCTGCCTTAAAAGAAGCTATTTTATTTATTATTTATATTTAGTTTATTTATTTCGAATAAAATCTCGTCTTCTTTTTGTTCCATAACTACAGTTAGTATTTTGCGTAGAATAGAGCGTATTTGCCGACGTCGTTGCGCGTTCATTGTGGCGCTGTAATGATACTCTACTGGAAGAAATATAAACGTTCACTCGCAACGCACTAAAGCACTAAAGAACTTGCCTTTCAACTTGTACTAAAATACTCTCCTAAACACTAAGATAATGTAAATCGGCCTTTACGTATGCAGGTGAGTCACAAAGGCAATTTTTCCAAATATACGTTATAAGAATTTAAAGCCAGCCTGTATTAAATTGATTGATGAATTATTGTCACGCCGCAGACAGGACTCGCCCAAAAGTAAATTTAAATTGAAATTTGAAACCATCATTTAATATTTTTCTTAATTTCACTTATTGTTCTGCGTTCAAATAATTTAATAGTTACAAGAACAGACTAATATTTTGTTATTGATTTAAAATACTACAAAAATAATTTACTCGGATTACAATTTTTTTTTTTTTGGGTATCATTTTGGAATAACATAACAGTTAGACGTTTAATCATTTGTTACGGTGTCACTGTCTAAAAGAAATTAACGAATATTACCTTAAAGAATATTCCCAGATAATATCTTTTCTCCCCACTCTTCAATAGCGGCATCGTCCATCGTGTCACGCCAAGATCATCCTCACTACAACTTGAGCAATCTGAAAAAGAGAATAAAAAATCTTAAGAAAAAATATTTATTTAGTGCTTTCATTCCACAGAGCACAGAGATATTTGTTACAATAGAATAATCTGTGGTTATTTTCAAGCATATTTATCATAGAGAAAATTTATTCCAAAATTGATTGCTTGTCTATGTTATTCTAAAGACAATGATGAATATGGTCATTTATTATCTATGACCAGAACTTCGATTAATATCGCTAGATAATTTATGAGTTTTTTTAAGTAGTATAACTTTTATGTATTTTTAAACGTTACCAGTTAAAGAGAATCAATCAATGAATTAAATCAAAAAACTTGATTCGTGTAGGTGGCCATAATTATGTTTATATTTGCATACATTTGGAAAAGTTTTGCAAGTGATATTATGTATGGCCTTCAATTGCTAACCGTGCCAAGTGTAACTTACACAATGTTCCGTACAATAAGGCTCCTAATCACCGCTATATTAATTGTAAATACTTAAGGTCAGATGATATGTATCAACTTAATTCAATAGCGATTTCGATTAAAATATGGAGTTTTCGTAAAGTAATTTTATCAGCGCTCATATAGACAACAATTTGTCTATGTCAATATTTATTGTGTCTATGGTTATGAAAGTATTGTTTTAAATTTACTGTCAAATTGATAATTTCTACAATTCAATATTTTTTATCCTTGCTTTCAATTATTTTGTTTAACTGCGTAATTAAAATTATTCTTATTAAATAATACTAAACTGCGTTGATTAAATTAATATTTTTTGTCTTTAATTAATCGCAGTATCAAATATCTTGGTGACATTAAAATATCAGTAATATTTATATTATTCAACATTTGAGTAATTTCTATTTTAAGAATACATTATGTTATTTTAATGATAGCCTTAGAAATGTAATCTTATAATTATTTCTTTTTTTCTTCATATATATTTCTCATTGCATATATGTACAACATTAAACTTTTATTCATAATAAAATCCAGCATGGTGGAATGAAATGAAGTGAAATTTGACTCAGAAGTAAAATAAGGAGTCCCATTTCTAATATTTTGGCGGCTTTTGTTCTTTTAATAGCCTTTAAGAAAAGATCGATCTATATGTTTTAAAGCTAAGCCCATAATTAGTAATGTACTAAAGTCAACTGTCTCTTTTCATCACACCGTAAGCATAATTTGACAGAAAGAGTAGTTAAAAAATGCACCAAAAGTTATTTAGTTCTTATGACTATTTTCTGTTGACTATCAATTTATCGAGGATGTATCGTCATGTTACGACAGTACAAACGCGTGGTACCGCTGGTCATAGCAAATCTACATACACCATATAAGAGGAGAGATGTATGTAACGAATAAATACTTATATTTCCAAAACATTTAAAAAAAATAAAGTTCGGTCGTGCGAAGCCGGCCGTTGGTAATAGAATAAGACGGTAATTTTAAGTTGATATAAGTTATCTTAAATTTATTGCATTTCTGATACGAGGTTATTTCCGGTAATAAAAATGCCCGATTGTTCTTGACAATTCCTTTTAACATTTAGTGAACTTTGAGTGACCACAAATTTTACGTAAAGTAAACTATCAAAACAAAAATTATCCAATCAAACTAAAGCTGAGTTATTGATATAAAGAGGGTTCGATCTTTACGCTAAATTGTATAAAAATAGAGTACCTACAACAGAGGCCGCCTTAATAGCCAATTATAGCCCTGGAGCACATTTCCGGTGAAATAATATTGTTTTCCAGTGTGATCTATTTGGATCTATATAAATATTAACGAAAAATGCGTTACTCGGCATGACAATAACAGAGCAATTAATATTTTATCGTTTATAAAATCTTTAATTTTACCTAAGTCTGATTGAACGATACTAAATTTTAAGATACAATTGTCTTTCACTTTTCGAGGTTACATTTAAAAAAAGAATTGCTGAAACATTCATACAGATAAAACATATCAATGACAAAGGTAGAACAGACAACGTCGAACTTTAAGAGAAATATAGATGGCTATCATTGCCTATGTAATCTTAACAGTAGTTAACGGAAAGTTTAAAAATGACTCCTTATTTTGTCATATTATGAAAGTATAAAGTTTTCGAACAGTTAGGCATAATAATAAATTAAACTTTTTTATATATTACATTGAGTCTAATAGTTTATAACTTCAATTATCAGTGAGCTGGTGAACAGCTTCCAACAGAAAAAAGCCAGCGATTAGTAGCATTCGATAAAAGAAATTGAGATAACTTGACCTGACCCAAGTTTTTAGAAAGTGCATCAAAAGACCTCAACAAAGACCTAGGCACTTAGCTATTGTTTTAATATTCTTTTATTTTGCGCCATTCTGGGAATACTTTTATGTAACAGACTTGACAATTATAATGTGTAAGACTTTTTCTTATTAATTAATTTATTCTTAATTAATGCATTATATAAAAGGCAGTCGTATTTTTTTAGCGCAATAAATCTACATTATTCGTTCCATCGAAATTTATATACACAAATTAAATTTACATGTAAAAATGTGTTTTGCACCTATTACACGACGATTCATATATTTAACGTGGTTCATAAATAACTGACCATATTAGTTTCTTCTTCTTTTGGAATGCTACAACGTGTCCAAATTCATTTTACGGCCAAGCCACAGAAATACTTAAATAAATAATATTTCCGTTATTTGCGGCCGAAATTTTGGTTGACCCCAGATCACTTTAAATATGTGAAACAAGACAACAGACAACAATCCTGTTGTAGTCACAGAATACTATATTTTTTTATTTTTTTTTTCCTCTGCGTTTATTTGCAATCAGCCCCAAGGCTATGAGCAAATTTTTTCTGTGGTGCTGTAATGTGGAGTGACTTCCCATTGGAAGCATCTACTCATCTTCTGTCTAGAGCTACTGCCGGTCTTCTAGCTCTAGAACATGGTGACGTTTTAGTCGACTCACATACTGTCTAATGGTGAGTTGGCGAGCAAGTTTATTCGGGTGACAGCTTAACCGCTCTTTGTATTTAGCTGCCAGTCTCCGGATTTCCTCTTTGATTGTTCTCATGTTAAGGTGCTCGTGAACTTCATTGTTTGTAATGTACCAGGGTACTTCTGCAACTGCTCTTAGGATCTTGTTCTGTTGTCGCTGGAGTATGTTTATGTTGGTATCACTTGCGCTGCCCCATAGTTGGAGGCCAAATGTCCAAATGGGCTTAAGGATGACTTTATATATAAGAAGTTTGTTATCTAGAGAAAGTCTTGAGTTTCTTCCTAGCATCCAGTAAAGGCTGTTGTACTTTAGCTGTAGCTCCTGCTTTTTACATTTGATGTGGTGCCTCCACGTTAATCCACGATCAATGTGTAAGCCAAGATATCTTACATGGTCGCTGTGGGGCAGAATACATTGGTCCAACTTTACAGGTGGGCAGTCTCCTCTTCTAAGGGTGAAGGTCACGTGTACTGACTTCGCGGCACTAGCTTTTATTTTCCATTTTTGCAGCCATTCGTTAACTTTGTCAAGGCCCTTCTGCAAGTCCTCAGATGCAAGTCCTGGGTCTTTATTGCTTGCTAATATAGCGGTGTCGTCTGCAAATGTTGCTGTGGTTATTCCTGGCAATAGCGGTAGGTCAGCAGTGTACAACGTGTAGAGCATGGGGCCAAGAACAGATCCTTGTGGTACCCCGGCATCAATGTTTTGAAATTCCGAAGTGGCGTCACCTTCTTTTACATAAAATATGCGATCCTCTAGGTAAGATTTGAATATTGGAAAGTAAGAGTGGGAAATATTCTGCTTGATCTTACATAGTAGGCCTTTGTGCCAGACCTTGTCAAATGCTTGTTGGATATCCAGAAATGCTGATGAGCAGTATTCCCTTTGTTCTAAGGACTTTCTTATGGCGTCACATACTCTGTGAGTTTGTTCCACTGTGCCATGGTATTGTCTGAAGCCGAATTGATGATCTGGTATTACTTTGCGCTCCACAAGGCTTGGCACAATTCTACGAAGTATTGTCTTTTCCAATACTTTGGAAAGAGTAGGCAACAGACTGATTGGTCGGTAGGATGTTTTTTCGGTCATCAGTTTGCCAGCCTTATAAATCATGATGATTTCTGAGATTTCCCACGCAACTGGGAAGTAGCCTACTCGTAACATAGCATTGAAGAGTATAGTGATGAAGATCATAGCCTTTCTCGGTAGTTCCATCAATACTTCTTTAGTTATCAGGTCGTAACCTGGTGCCTTTTTACTGTCCAGGCATTTGATAGTTTTTATGACTTCTGCAGGCGACACAGGTCTAGGGGGATGATCCATTTGAAGGTCTTGATTTAGAACTTGGTCAACATATTCTTTTGATGAGTTGTCCAGTATTACATTAGGTTTAAAGGAGCTTGTTAGATAGTTCGCAAACAAGTCCGCTTTGTCCTGACTCGTTCTGGCCCAGCCGTTTTCCTTTTTAATTGGGGCTTTTGATTTGTTAGGTTGGCTACAAGAACGGGTGATTTTCCAGAGCGAATAGTTGCTGGCCTTAGTAGCGGTTAGAGACTCCAACTTTGCTTGCATTGTTAAGTCATTAACATTCTTTATAGCTTCCTTCAATTCTACAATGGCTTTATTAAGGGCTGTCTTGTCTTGTGGATGACGACTCAGCTTCAGAGCAGAGTTTGGCTCTGCGCAATCTGCGTTTCTCCTGAATCATCATCTTTATTTCCAATGGTATGTTTGTGTTCTGGTTTCTGTGTTCAGTAGTAGGCGTGCTTCTCCACGCAGCAGCTTGTATGAGATTAGTAAACTGCGCTAGTGCTGTTTCAATTTCCTCTGCTTCTTTAAGTCTGACATTTAGGTTAAGGTTTTCATCTATGTGTTCCCTGAAGGAAGGCCAATCAGTATGCTGGTTATATAAACTTATCGGTCTCTCGACTTCAATTATAGTGGAGCTGACAGTTAATAAGACTGGAGTGTGATCAGATGAACCATCAGCACATGATTCGATCTTCATGTATTGTTTAGAGAGTCCTTTTGTTAGGAAGAAATCGAGTATGTCCGGGATTCGATTGTGATCAGCTGGCCAGTTGGTAGGTTCTGATGGAGCAATTATGTTTAGGTGATTTGTATCGATGCTCAACATCAATTGTCTTCCCCTAGTTGTTGTTAATCTTGACCCCCAATGCACATGTTTGGAGTTCCAGTCGCCTCCTGTTATAAAGCGATTGCCTAGAGTCGAGAAGAAATGAGAGAACAGGTCGGCGTCTATTCGATGTTTTGGTGGACAGTAAACAGCTGAGACATTAAAGTATCCATCTCTGTCTTGTATTGCGACCGTAGTGGCCTGTATTTGCTCGGTTCTATATTCAGGCAGTAGATGGTGCTTTATTTTGTTTCTAACAACTATAGCTGATCCTGCATGACCTGTACCATCTGGGTGGTTCGTGGTGTATATCTGGAACCCTTTACTTTTGACATTGGTTTTGTCTGTGCAGTGTGCTTCCGATATTAGGACTATGTCTAGCTTATGCTCAGTTATTAGTATCTCGAGTTCATTTTTATTGGGTGAGAGACCATTTATGTTCCAGGTCGCCAGTCTTAACCCAAGGCCGGTTAGCCTTGTAGTTTGGTTATGAGCGTAGTCATGAGACTCATTAGAGTACTCATTTGTTGTAATATTAAGTCGAATTTCTCATTTTGTTTGGTGAGGAGAGTTTCTAATAATGTAGGGTTTTGGTTAGCATCAGGTGAAGCATTTTCTTTGTCTGGAACTTTTCTAGCAGCTCCTACGTAAGAGAGTGGTTCGTTTTCCTTACCAATGAAGGAAGATTGTTGGGCAGTGTTTCTTGGAGCGTTTACGTTTTGAATCGTGTTTTCTTTTGCGGTAATGCGTCTGTCAGTTCTTCGATGGCCATATTTGTTAGGTTTTCTAGCAAGAATTTCTCTGTATACTTCACAACCCTTATAGTTTGCCGGGTGTGAGCCATTACATAGTGCACATTGGGCGGGTGTATTTCTATCCCGCTTTGGACAGTCTGAGGTTTTATGTGCTTGCGCACACTTCACGCAGCGGAAAGGTCTCATGCAGTAGTTCTTTGTGTGTCCATATTGCTGACACCGTTGGCACTGCACTATTGAGTTTTTCTTTTTGGGATCCTCTATGGTTAAAGATTGGTGGTAGATGTATTTAATTTCTTTAGCTGCCTTATTGTTGTGGCTAGGTAGGAGATTAACAAAGAATGTTGAGGTAGGTTTTTTTTCTGGGCCATATCTGGAATTAATAATTTCCCCGACCACAGTATTTCCAGTTTTTTCAATTTCTTCCTTTATCTCGCTTATAGGTGTTGTGTGGTGAAGATTCCGAATGACAATACGACAGGGTCGTTCTTCCTTTTTGTTAAATGTGTGACCAATTAAGCCACTTACACGGAATTTAGTGATGATTTTTTTGTAGGCCTCTGTATCTAGGGTGTTGATTCCTATATAAAGGAGAATACTATATAAAGAAAAAAACAAAATACCTGATTTCCCTCCAAAATTGCTGAGTGGTGATTGATAGTTGACAGTTTTGGTGTCAGCGATGCAGCTCATGACCAGTAATACCACAATAAAATATTGATGAATCATTTTGTATGGTTCTATTAAACACTTTTGCACTTAATTGCTATAGAAAAACTATATTATGAGCGACTGTGATTTAAGGTAATTTTTATTTTAATACTGTTACAACAGGAATTGGTTCGTCAATTATATTGGTCGAGTTATCTGTTTTTTTGATAAAATTTTAAATGGATTTTAGCATGCACGATACATTGCAACTATTTTTGATTAAATTTACGTCACTATAAATGATTTAGAGAATTGAAAAAACAGTTTGACATCTCTCAGTCAATCGCATCGTTAGGTTTGCCAGGTGTAAATAGGTGTATTAATGTTAATTATTTTCAGTCAGCTGTTGCTATATTCTATGGTTGCCAGTTAAAAAATGGCCAAAAGGCGTTGTTGACAAGCTTTCAATAAATAATTAAAGTTGCTTACTTTAATCTTCCTCAACATTCATTTAAAATTAATAACATAAAAAAATTGGTGCATAATCGAGCGGTGGCATACTACAACAGTTAAAATACCTAAGTTATTAGAATAACTAAACTGTTCTTAACAATTATCAAAGATGTTGATTCCGTTAAAATCATATGTATTAGCTACCACAATTTGGACAAAGACAATAGACATAGACATATTTTTTCACATATTAAGACATAGACATAACATTTATTACTAACAAAAACACACACACATAAACACACAAAATAACAATAATCAAAGAAAAAAATAAAATAAAAAATATAATGAGAAATATACAACAAAAAATTGTTTTTCCCTATTCCCATTCGCTTCGTTTCAAGTGTGTAATGCGTGTGTGCTGTGGTTGTAATTGGTCCTGGCTATTTAAAACGTCCTTTATGATAGATTTTTTAATAATAATATAACATATAACTTGTAAGCATACCACTCAATACGTTCCAATATGTTAATGGCACGCGCAAATTTCATTAATACCTACTTGTTTACAAATTCAATTAATTAAATCAGTGGTAACCTTTTCGTACGTTACACGATAGGTCCTATAACTCATTAATATTGTTTTCACTTGAGATGACATTAAAAAATTGTAATTATTTAATTAATAATGCGGAAGCGTCTTAAAAATACTTTTTAGATATTCTTATTGTCAAGTTGTCCTTCGTTTTTTGTCTTTTGGACTTAAATAATCGGACAAGGCGATGGTGAGCGCGATATTTGGTAACACACAATGCTTGTACGGCGTGTTCTGCAATTTCCACTTGGGCCTGGCTGCTGCAGGATGAGGAAAAGGCCACCATAAGTATATACTTAAAGCTTTCGATTACGTCAGGTAGTTTTATAGAGAGGTATTTGATAGACAGGTAGAAGATAGATCGGACATATTAATAATTAACCATACATTGATTGTATAGAATTTGAATTAATTGTCACATTAATAATAAACATAACCTAATGGCTGTAAGTTCTATTCCTGGCGAAAAAATGGTATTGCCGAAGTTTCATTAAGGATTACTCTACATAGAGACTTATGATTGTCTCAGTAGTTAAAATGATATTATAGTATTTAGTTTAAATTAAAATATATTTGTTTATGCATTAAATAAATCTTATATATAAACACGATAATTATATAACATATATAATTCTCGTGTCACAATGTTCGTTCCCACGGGTACTACCCCTAAATTTTATTTTTTTAAATAACATACAAAAATACACACAACCCTTAATTTTCACCCATCTACGATCAACCCCTATTTTTGACTTGAACTCTGAGGTTTATATAGAGAAAAGTTCACAGATAAACCTAAAGAGTTTTCATTCCAGAAAACCGAACAGTCTCTGGGGTAGTATAGCAAATTGTTCCATGTTGGTATCATGGTATGTACTAAAAAGGTAGGCTTATGTAAAACCACATTAAGGAAACAAAGTTCGCGGGGGTAGCTAGTACTTACATAATAATTTTAAAGAAAATTCGGAGGTTACCCATAATTGTGGGATAAAAATACTTCCTTAAATAACAATGCATCATTACGAATTTCGACATTGCGTTGTGACATGGACAAACAAAATTTCAAAATATTTACAACATTGTTATAATAAGTGTTATTTGGTAAGTCTTACATGTAACGCTATGAGGATAATAACGTATTAGCGGGGAAGATAAAAATCATGTACGTAACATTTTCAATGTGGCATAATGTCGGACGCTTCTTTGAAAATTAACGTTCACTTTAGTTCAGCATTCGTTTATTTCGCTGTCAATTCCCAGATTGAAATTTTCCCGCGCTTTCATAATGGTGTAATTGAAAACTATTACTATTATGAACTATGATTAATCACAAACACTATTTGAAACGAATCTATAATCTATGAATTCTAGGAGTTAAGGAATTTGTCTACGAAGCATCTAGCAACCTATGGTTCGAATGCCACAGCTAACGCTAAATTCTTGTCTATACTCTAAGACATTTCATGTCCATTATTTCCGTCTATATTTTTAAATTTATAAATTATAAAAGCATTCATAATATTTTTTAATTGAGGAAATTAACTTAATGGAAACGCCAAATAGTTTACCGGTTTTATTGCACATAAAACGTACAACTGGCATAGCTTGCGTATTTTTAAAATTTCTCAGAATATAATAATTTATTAGAATTATTTTTAATTTTAACTGTTTTGAACTTTAATATCTATTTTGTGCAATGTAATCTATTTTAATATCAACAATCATTTAAATCCATTTATTTTGACTTTTGAGTTATTTTAACTGAAGGGATTGAAAACGAAATAAAATTTAAATCATAGTAAATACACATTTTTATCCAGTAAAAGTTATTATTGTTTTAAACACATAAAATAATATTAAAAAAATGATTAGGTACCTTTTTTATTTATTCTATTATATATAATCGATCATTTGCAGAACTGGAATACAGATAATATTCCCACAAAGTAAATATACCTGGATTTTTTAATAACATTTTCTCTTCTTGTATTTGTAAATAATTATTTAGCTAATATTTACTTGTATATAATTACGTTATTAAAGGAAAAATGCAATTTCCATTCGGAAATTTCAAAACGCCATAGACGCAACTAGTCTCTACCTGTTGGTTTACATAATTATGTAATGGTCCACTCTTACATAAAGTTAAGCGTCATTTTAACTGGCAACACTACCTGTTAGATTAATTTCGTAAATCTTAGAAAAACTATGTTTTTGCAACACACTAAAAAGCCATCTGTGTATTAGCGGTGTACGCACATGGCTTATCGAATATCCTGAGCTCGATCTCAGTGAAACAATATACTGTATATGTACTGTACTTATATATAAAACTTTACTCACGACGGTTTAATGCATAGTTATTGCATTTAAGTAAAAAAATAATAAAGAATGTGGCCAGCGTAGCAATTACTAAGAGAACTCGATTGGTATTTATTAAAAAAAAGAATATGCATTGAATGTCAAATGACTAATAATAGCGAGATACAAGACGTTTTGTAATAAATGATCATCGCATTTCGTAGATTTCAGACGGTAATATTATCTCTATTTTCTTGAATTGACATTTCAATATAATTCATCACACTAATATTTTACCAATCAAACGTATCAGATCTATACTAAATTAGACATTGATTCGCTCAGAGGTAATAATTTAATGTGATAATTAAATAATGACACATTATGTAATGACATAATTGTTGAGTACTCTGTATTAGTTATAAAGTAAATCGGATACGATATGATTCCATTTTTAAATTATTTTAAAAGCGATATTTTTTTGTTTTCCAGCCAGATATCTCTGTCTAAAAAGTCTTTATTGTCTTTAATGTTAGTTATTCTAATCTTTAACATTCTTTTCTATATTCAAATGCCTTTATTTTTTACTGAATAAATTAACCTTTTCCGAAGGTGAGACTGATTTAAAGTGATGCATCTTTTATGACATACTTATCAAACCTGAAGGTCCTTTAATATTTTATTAGTTTAAAGTTCAATTTAAATCCGGTTAAATTATTAAAATTTGATTACTACCTGCTTATAAAACTTTAGTGGATAAACACGTTTTGTTATGAATATGTACAATATGTATAATGTAATAAATGCTCGAAAGTCGAATATATATAAAAATTATCTTTAGGAAATCTATTTCGCGAACAAAAAAGGCCTTAATTGAATAACATTAAATTTATATATTTTTAAATATCTTAAATTTTACGTAATAAACTTTATAACTGTAATCCAAAACAGATTAAATATATTTATGTTATAGTTATTAAGAAAAATAAAACGAAATTTCGTATGCGACCGCTTTTGGTTTTTACGCGTCTCGTGACGTCACAAAATATTTGCACACGCAAGTCCTGTCACTTTCATGTCAAGGCCAAGGGAGAGCTACCCTTAGTCGATAAAAAATTAAAAAAAGAATTTTAAATCACGCAAATAAAAAATACATTAAATCACAGTCAACCTTATTCACCCGAAAAATACACGTTTTGAATTTCGAACTCGCGCGCTTGAATACACGCGTTCGGCGCGAGAGTTGTAGTTCTACTAAACACTTTTAGTTATTAAATAAGCAAGCTTTACGTAACCTTCAGATTGAGTCGCATTCTTGTGGTCAAGCGTGGACAACTGAAGATGTCGCAAACTTTGCTTACCAAATGTTTTTATTGACCTTTGCAAGGTTTACCACAGCCAATAAATTTGGGTGTTATTAGTTAAAAATCGTTAAAGCTTTAGTCTAACCTAAGTCAAACGTCTGACCTTCTGATGTATGTTGTATACTATACCAAAAACCTCAAACTTTCTCAGGGTGACACGTAAGTATTACTCACATATCCGGGAAGTATATTATCTTTAATACTATATTTTTAATAATATACAAAAAATATTGTAGTAATTGTAAGCTTTATTTTGACATTTGTTCGCTGTAATTAATATTATTTATTGTTTAATGTTAGTCCTTGTCTCTTTCTTTCAAAGTTTGTTAGGTTTAGAAAGAAGGAGTAAACTTATAAAAAATCAGTGGCGCTACAACCGTTTAGGGTAGTCTTTCTCAACATGGGGCCTACGCCCCACAGAAAGGCAATTGGATTGTTAAAAGGGGCAATTGAAATCAGCTGCATATAACACAACGTTGAGCATTGAGACTAAAGTTAATCAAATTGGAACCTAATATACAGTGTAGCAGTATACTCTGTGCAGCAAGCATCAAGCGCAAGGATCTCAAACTCAAACTCAAATCTTTATTGCATTCCTTATGTACATAATTTGTTACGATAATGAATAAGGATCTTGGCTAGGCACAGCAATGTTATGAGAGGGCATGCTTTAATTAGTTCATTAATACATTCCTATTCTTATAAGATACATTATTTATTTGGTATATTTACTTTGGTTTCACGTTGCGAAAAGGTACTTAACTTTTGTTAACTTAACGTTAGCTACTTGTTTTGGTTCTGTATAATTTACGTTGTTAATCTGTAGTTCTACATTATGTTTTTCCTTAAATGGTTTTTTATTCGTCCGTTTAATATGACAATGTAGTGTTTTAAAAGTATTGCTCAAAAAATTTCATCTTAAAATGGTAATTTTTCCAACAAAAAAAAAAACACCTTTATGCATGAAGCGACTCATGCATTTAGGTGAGTCACAGATTTGTGTAACTGTTTCGTGATCATTTGTTTTCTGTTATAGGCAAGGAGGCTTTCTACGCCTGACATACGCCGTCGAGTTTTTGTATCTAAGGCAGATTTCCTCACAATTCTGCAAAATCTTCATCGAGACTGCTCCTCTCTTTCAACCGTGTCTATCAAGACATTGCTGCTGTAAACTTATACAAATTTTATTTAATTTTCTTCTCAACAGTAGTTAAGTGTAAGCATTTCTTCCACGTGGAACCAGAACCAGCCCAGCGAAGTAATTCCGAACCAATTCGACCTTGGGGTCGGTCCTTCACGAAAAGAGCGTTCCAATTCAAATGCAACGCACTTGCGAGCCTTCATTCAATGTCCATGTGAGTATCACTTAACATCAGGTGAGCGTCTTGCCCGTTTGCGTCCTGTTACCTACATAAAACCAGTATAGAGTCCGATAAGAACTATTTCTCATTGTCTTCATAAGGAAATTAAGCAAATGTCACCTTTTAAAACATCGCCCAATAAATTGCCCAACTCATGGCTGTATTAAAGTCACTTTATATTGTTAAAAGAAATTTATTCATTTTCCGTTTCCTTGAAATGTTTGCTTTACATCGATATTGCCATTTTGAGAAATGTTTCTTTCACAAAGAATCCATATTATCATTACTCGAATAGTTTCGAATCATCTTGATATTAATGCCGCCATGTTTGGATTCATTTTAAATTACAAGCAAATTATGTCGAATTAAGTTATTGCTGCAATGAATCACGAGCTGTGATTTAAAACCAAACAAAGTATGGAAAATTGCAAAATTTTAACGGAAAATGAAAAAGTGAATGCAGGAAGTGACCCAGAATTCAATCCGTTAGAATGTATTTGTAGGTATTCGAGCTGCATTCATGAAAATCTAATTGCAGTATTATAACTACTTTTGTCTTTTTCTGTCAAATTGTGTTTATGTAATGGAGAGTGACAGAATACAATTTCACTGATTTCTTATAATTTATGATTCTTAGGGTCTGTTTCACAATGTACGGATATGTTCTACATAAGTTCCAAATTAGCTATTTATTACTTATTGGTAGGATAAACACATTGTTGCGTTTCACGACTGTCAGATAGCGCTATTCGTCACATAAAGTCCATCATAAGTTATGAGTCCGATGAATGTCAAATAGCACAATTTATCTTCCAAATAATTTATGTGTTGCATAGCTATTTGGTACTTTATCCATACATTGTGAAACAGGCCCTTATTTAATAATAATACTATAACACTATTAACAAAAGAGCAGTGTTAGGCGTTAGCCCTCTGATTAAGTAAGCGATTTTCAAACCAGAGATCGTTGGCTCGAATCCCGGCTGTGTTTGATTCTACGTGCATAATTAAGACTTGCTAGTGAAGAAAAATATCGTGAGGAAGCACGTAAGACAAGACTAATTATACTCCCATATGTTAAATCGAATAGGATTATATTTAAATTAATGGTTCGCGCTAAATCTCAGTATTGAATCTGAACCCTTAGAGCTAAGTGAAGTAAGTCAAGAAATAATGATCAGACACTTGCTTACAAATGACTAAATGCTCCATGTCCCTAGAGGTAACAGGGGCTCATACAAAACCAAATGAAGTCTAGCAAACTTAACGTAATTAAAATATGCCATCGCAAACAATTAAAAAACTATTTTCATTATAATAAATAATAAACAAATTTACGTAAGACGCAAGGAACAGTGGACTTTCTTATTTTAATTATTTAGTTTATGAAGAATTTTAATTAATCCAGACAAATTGCTTCAAAGATAAGTCAAAATATAAATAAAAATTATTCGAAAAATAATACGATGATATGCAAAACGCGAAGACGGCCGGCTAAGGCGAAACGAAGTTTTCGGGGCCCTTGAAGTATTTAAAAGTTATTTTATAAGACGTGGCAGTAGTAAGTTTAGAAACAAAGTTATGTTTAAGTAATTGGCTCGTAATAAACAATAGGAAACATAAGAGAAAGTGGTTCAGACAAGAAATGAGAGCGAAATTGCAATACACCAACGCAGGCTCTAATTTAAACGATTGCTGTTTAATGATTTATTTGTTACATGGTATACGCGATTTCATTTACGTGAGAGTTGGGAAAATTTAATGGAATAAATATATAATATAGTCCGTCATTGTTACCATGGATATTATGTATGAAAGACTGATTTCAAATCAATTGATTCCAGGCAGAAATTTTATTCCAAAAAAGCGGCCAAATTCGAAAAATCCATGACGTTTTCAAACTCTTAACTTTAAAAATTCAATCTTTTGACGTTATATTTGACTATTGATGATTTGACTTACGAGAATCACACTTAGCTGCTAAGTTCCCTCTTTCTTTCTTTGATTCCATACAGAGCAATTCTTTGCATAGAACGGTCAGCGGGGTCCAACGATCTTAGCAGGTGTGTACCATGTAATTTAGTTTTAACAACATCGGAATCTCGTTTGTTATAAGAACTAGTTATTGTAGATCAATGTTCTCAAAGCGACGTCCGTAAAGGGCAAGGTCTCGTACTAGTATTTATAAATCGCCTTTATTCCTACTGAATGGCTGTAATTAATCGCTGTGTATTCATCTTGTGTACAAAGGAAGGTTCAATTGGCATGTAACGTTGGGTTGGGAACAAAAGCAGAAGACAGAGTGTTACAAAGCGTACGGTGTATACGTACAAACGCGTATGAACTTCTTAAGTTTCGGATTATGATGTTTTTATCTATAAATAAATCAGTAGCACTACAATCTTTTTAAGTCTGTGCCTCACATTTCTGTATTTTTTTCACGATCCTTGTTAATCTTATAGGAAAGTAGGAAGGCTCCTGTGCCTGAAACACGCTGTCGACTATTTGGGTCTAACAAGCCGGTTTGCTCACGATTTTTTCCTTCACCGTTCGAGCGAATTTTAAATGCGCTCATTGAAAGAAAGTCCATTGGTGCACAGCCGGGGATCGAACATTCGACCTCAGGGATGAGAGTACACTGAAGCCCCTAGGCCAATAGTGCTCTGTTGGTGTTTAAAGTCGTTCGAATACCTATTAGACCAGTGCAGATAGCCGTCAGAATTTTCGATTGAAAATTAGGGTGTTTTTTCGATATTAATTAAAAATAAGGTGAAAAAATAAATATTTTTAATCAAATAAATCACAGTATATTTGGGACATAATAAGGTAAATTTTCACCAAATTTCGTTTAAAAAAATAAATTTTTGTAAAAGATAAAAATAAAAAACCAAAAACTTGTTTTTTTGAATTTTTCACATAAATTTTGAAGTTATGTGGAAAATATGTGAACACAAAAGTTTTAGATCTTTTTATTACCTACAACTTTGCCATTTAACTTTCTTCGATAGGACTTTTAGTTTAGCCGGAAATCGAGATAAACCGTTTTTTACCCTTAAATCTCCCCCCTCACCCCTTCCCGACCTCAGATCGCCCGTAAATTATTTTTCCTTTAATTTTTATAATATTATCCACCCTTTCCAATAGGTTTCATTCTACTATTATTTTTTTAGGTTTCAAAAATTATGGGCACTGGTCTATATGTATTTTAGCGCAATATTTTATCGTTATGTATTCCATCAGTAAATCTAAGATTAGATACTAGCTGACCCGGCAAACATTTGTTTTGTCATGTATATTATTTCTAGGAAACATTTTTTAGCTCAATAAAAATAACTATCTACCTACTATAATAATAATAATATCTTCATCCTGCAGAAGAGGGCTATTCGTGCAATCTATAATTTAAAATGTAGGGAATCTCTTAGAGATAAATTTAAGGAAATTAATATACTTACCTTTCCCTCGCAATATATTTATGAAAATATTATGTATGTATACAAAAATAGTGATAAGTTTACTAGAATAGAACATACGCACAATGTTAATACACGGAACAAACGCAGGCTGCAATTTCCCCGTACTAGACTATCTAAAGTTAGTAATTCTTTTTTGGGGAAAGGGATACTCTTCTTTAATAAAATCCCAGAGGCTCTTTTATCACTGCCTTTCAATAAATTTAAGAAATGTGTTAAAGAAAAGCTGTGTAAAAAGGCTTACTATAAAGTCAACGATTATCTAGTTGATAAAATGGCCTGGGACTAGTGCTAGACAGGCTACTTCTAATTAATTTGCGATATTTGTTTTAAATAAGTGTTGTTTGATGATTTGCTGTTTTAAAAGAGTACCGAGAGTTTTTTACGCCGGCTTTTTCTCTCGGCCTACACCCTCTGTCTTCTTTGCCGATGAGTAGGGATGCCTTCAAATTTAATGACGTGGAATAAGTGATACATGTATCTTATGTTCCAAAATAAACATATTTGATTATTTGATTATTTGATAAAAAAACAGAGGTTCATCGTAGAGGGGTGAAAATTATAGGTTGTATGTATTAATGCCTCTTAATAAAATAAAAAAAATGTTGGGTTGGACTTAGGGGCTTGAAAGATAGATAGTAGCCAATTCTCAGACTTACTGAATTTGCATTAAATATTTTATAAAAATCGGTCGAGCCGTTTCGGAGGAGTATGGGAACGAACATTAAGTGACACGATAATTTTATATATACAGAAGTCTTATTCGTTTGAATTAAAAAAATCTTCTAATGCTTTTAGCCTATTTACCAAGGTCCTAACCAAAAACCCATTGACATTTAAGTAAGAAGGCGTAACAAATACATAAAGGAAACATATCAAAAAATCATAAATTAAATATAAAACGACAGTTTGATTCTCTTGAAAATAAGGCATGTTTGATTGGTATGACTAATCTAACGACCTTTTTATTAGACTTTGAATCTTTTGATGATCTTTTATTAAAATATGTTTTAATAATGTATTTGTAAGTGATATTTGAATAAGCAAGATCAGTTTTGTATTTACGCAATTTTGTTTAAATAATCTTAAAGGCTGTTGTCGTATTAAAATCTAATTTGATTGCTCTATGATAGTAAGTGCCATTTAAATACAGCATGATAAACGTATCAAAGATAACTTTAGCCGAAAAAATTAACGTGTTTAGGTAGTTCTAACTAGTTAAATATTTTAAAGTTAATTTATTCATATTGGTACGTACCGATGATGTCAAAATGAAATTATTTTGTTTTGAAATTTTTGCTATTATGTAAAAACATCATATGTATAGTGTATACGTATAAATATTGCCGGTTAACAAACGCAGTAGTGACAAAATGGCCCGGTCCAACGGCAAATAGATAGATCCAAAAAACGCTGATCAGACGATATCATAGCTGCAGTGGACAAAAAATGGATGGAAGTATCGAAAAACAAAATTGAATAGCAAAAGCTGGAGGAGGCTTTTGGAGGAGGCCTAAAAGCTCAACCAAATACTGAACTTTTAATAGGTTTAGGAAATGTAATAACTGCTTAATAATAATAATCAAGCGCAGTGAAGTTTAACAGCTTAAACCGATAAGAGACAATAGCCAGCCCACACTTTACGGATAAAAACGCTTTATCACAATATTGTATATTTTCGAGTGAATATATGTAGGTAGTATATATACCTCATACAAGATTTTGAAAAGTCTGCAGCAAGGGGCTTATAGGCCAATGGCAAAGGATGCAATCAGATATGTGCAGAATGCGTGAAGAGCCTTGCCGGACGGCCAGTTCAAATGTCAGTTAGCTACTAAGTGAACTGGCTTGTGTCTGATTTAAATTTAAATTAACTTATTACATTACTGGTTAGCAAAGTATTTGAATATTATCAATAAATTATTATTTGAGTAGATAGATAAATGTTGGTACTAACTATTCGTACTCAGTAGTTACCCCGACTGTACACAATGAATGTTTCTATACCCAATTTATTTGTTCGTACAGTAAAAGAAAACATCGTGATCCCAAGACCAACAACGATGTGTTTCAGGCACAAACACAGAAGAACAAAGGCTTGTTTGGTTGTAGCGGGTTGTAGCGCCATTGGATTAATATTATTTTTTTAGAACGGTAGGTAATAGGGCAGGAGGCTCATCTCATGTTAATTGATACCGCCGCTCAACTACACTCAATGACACGGGGCTTGCGAGTGCGTTGCCTGCCTTTAAAGAATTGATAAGCTCTTTTCTTGAAGGACCATAAGTGGAATTGGTTGGGAAATACTTCAGTAGGCAGCTGGTTCATAGTGGTGGAGCGCGGCAGAAACTGCCTTAAAAAACGTTCAATTTTGGATCGACGGACGTCGGGTAGTATTTCGTATTCTGCCTCGACATCCGATTATGAAAAACAGCTGCAGGTCCTCCGAACATCTCCGTGGTAAATGCGATAGAAGATGCAAAAAGACCCCACATCTCTACGCAATGCCAAGGGATCAAGCCGCTCGCTCTTATTATTAGTACAGTTAATACAAATCGTAATATAGGTAGCCAAAATATTTAATGAAATTAGATTAAAATTGTAACTTGCGAACTATAGTTATAGAGTTTATTAAAAAAGGAATTAAATTTATTAACGTTAACGACCTTAAGGTCCAAGAATAAAAAGGATTAATGATATATCAATAGAGGATGTGATGGCATTATGTGTTATATATTCCAAATATAAATTTAAAGCGTATCTATATAACCAAAGAATACACACATATATTATATACCTTTTAATTTATGCAGTTTGAATATTAAAATAAATTATAGAACAAGAAATTTAATTTGCACTTAGCCACAAAAGATAACTCTAAAAATTATCATCTGTGCCTATAATGACACTTCCCTATTCGTTAATTGTGACATTTGACATTCATTCTTAATTCATCATTAATGGCCATTAATTCATGGTATGATGATGTTCAAACAGGATGTCGGACATTAAATTTAATTAAAATATATATTTGAATATAGATATGTATACGTAACTATGCGAAAAAAATTATATGGTGATCACTCTTCCAATATGTGCTATTTAGTAATCATTTTTTTTTTTAATTTAAATTAACTCATTTCTGTGATATGGTGTTATTGTTATATTTTAGTTGTGATTACTACATATTTTTTAATAACCCAGATAAATCTTTAAGCTTTTCTAATAAAGTTTTTAAAGGCGGAAATATCAACAAGACGCTTATATCAGTCCTTATCATTTTGATAATTGCCAAAAGATGCCTTAACAGTAGTGTATGTAGAATTTCGAAAACTAAATTTGTATGAAAATGATAGTTCGTGGCGACAAATTTTAACAAATTTTAGTTTAATGTTAAATATTGGGCCACTAATAAATATATATATATATTATATGTAGCTTACGATAGCTTGGCTCCAAATCAGCATCAAGCGAATGGCTGGAATACTTTTTACTCCTACCTGAAACAATAAAACACAACCTTGAGACAAATGCTATATTACCAAATTGGATATAAAGACTTCTTCAACTATAAATAGATATTGGATACATTTAACTCAAAAGACACGCAATATATTTAAAACTTTATAATTATTCGTTATTAAAACTTTATACACTGAATATATATGCTTTATTTTATTTTATTATACATTTTTACTTTGTAAAAACATAATGTTATTTTTTCATAATAATTTTATATCCCCGTTGAAGTAAATCTCCGCATTTGATCGTAATTAAATCCAGTACAAAGGAACATATTTCAAATACAATGAGTCAGAATAGTTCTATAGTCCAGTGAGCTGAAATCTAAGATTACAACGATCCGGCGGGAAATCATTCTATATTCTTGCCATAGATTATAGAACTAGGACTTTCAATCTACAGATGAGCCTTTAATATCTATATCTTTCAGTTAAAATAGAGATTTAAGATGACATGGTTTTGCCTTTGACATCCTGTATTTTGGACAGATTGTTTGCGTTCAAAAATATATGTTAGGCAGTTAGGCACACACACCTAATAAGAAAATATTTCATTAATAACAATGTATTTAAAGAAACTCAGAATTAAATTATTTAGTTTTCAAATTAGTAATTAATACATGTCAATGTGTAATCTATATTGTCTATTTTGTAATTGCTAGAATATTCTACATTATACAAAACAGAATAATAAATGCATCGAATACAGAAATATTTAAATAATTAAACATTTGACGACATTTTTATTGAAATGTTAATAAGATTTTGCTGATCTATTTAAGCGTAAAACCATAAATCACTATTAAACCATTGACATTTAAACTTTTAAAAAACGATATATTAGGCCATTCCGATTTATGGCAACAATATTATTATGTCAAGGTCGTAGGAAATCGAGATGGCAATTTGAAGTTATAGGATATCTGTGGTAAATGGTAATTATAAACATAATATAGCTTCTCTATGATTTATGGAGTAACATTGTAATTTGCATATTAATTATTATTCTAATTGGTTAAGCTAATGGCTTAATAGGTCAAAGTTAAATAGTTTAAAGTAAAGGTTGATTAGTCGCATTAATATCTTAACTGATCTTGTTTCCCTGGGTTCTATTCTCAGAGTACTTAACAATATGGTTTCAATAAAGCAAACATCTGTAATCTTCTCATAGTCTAGTCCTCTATAATCGGACCTCTATTTGGGTAATTATAAAGTTTACATATTTTCTATACTTTTATTGTTTTTGTAACTGGTAAATTACCCACGTAACATCGCACTTAAATTTACGCACCTGATAGAAATAATGCACTAAAATCTCTATTGTATTATTCTCGTGTCACATTGTTCGTTCCCATACTCCTCCGAAAGGGCTTGACCGATTCTTATGAATTTTTATGCATACACAGTAAGTCTGAGAATCGGCTACTATATATTTTTCAAACCCCTAAGTGATAAGTACCTCCCCATTTTTTTTTTTTACAGAATTTTTTGTTTTTATTTTTTTATGATAAATACATACAACCCCTTATTTCCACCCCTCTACGATCAACCTCAATTTTTTAATATTGCAATTAGTTATTTTTATTAAACTAAAAAATGTTTCCTAGCAATATTATACATAGCAAAACAACGTTTGCCGGGTCAGCTAGTATATTTATATAAGGTTATTCTAGTTACCTATATTAATACAGATAAGCTCTGAGATAATAGATATAATAACTATAGATAATCTGTTCGGTAAAACTGTACATAATATGAAGTGCATTGAACAGTAGTTATTTTGTAGAAGCCTTGGAGGTCCCTTTTATAAAGTAGATAAAGAGAACCAGTTAGTCGGTCGCTTCTGCTATTCTCATTTGTTTACGTATGAACGAAATTAACCTTGGGTAGGACAGTGGCCCCTTTGACTTGTGGTCGTAAGCATTCTATAAATAGAAAGAATGGTTTTCTTACCAACAAAGAAAGATCATATAAATGAATTTCTCTATCGTGTAGGTATCCAGCGATAAGCGGTTCAAATCATCGTCGATCAGTCACTTTCCGAGCTGCTTGATTTTTTGGCGTTGCGTAGAGATATGGGGTCTCTTCGCATCTTCTAATGCATTATCACAGTCGGTGTTCACAATTATGCGTTTTTTAGGCAGTTTGCCACCCACCACCTCTATGTGGTACCCACTGAAGTATTACCGAACTGATTCGACTGGGTCCTTCAAGAAAAGAACGTACCAATTCTTAAAAGGCCGGCAACGCACTCGCAAGCTCTGTGGTGTTGAGAGTGTCGATGTGCGCATTTCACGTAAGGTGAGCCTACCTGTTTGGCTATTGTTCTATTCAGGGTTGTAAACACGTGTGCTAAATTCTGTTGCCATAAGTTGTTACAAATGAAAATGCATTTGTTTAATGAAGTTATGTAATATAATTATAATTTATACCAACAATAATATATAAATATAAATATGTAGATTTATTAAAGATTAAAAATATTATATTCGGAATGGCCATCTTTGGCTTTTACACAGGCCTTTAATCTGTTTGGCCTCGAATCTATGAATTTACGCACTGTTTCCAAGGGAAATTTATTCATTATAAGAAGGAGAGCTTTTCATGACTGGCCTCACAATTCCTTTACCATTTGGAGAAGAGTTCATAACTGCATAGTCGGTGTTCGCAGTGAGGTGGTGAGGAGTCACATTTGTATTCAAGGGTTGCATTGTAGTGATCACCAAATATGTAAGTATTTGGTGATCACTACAATGCAATACAATACCCTTAACACAATGCAATATATGTTAAGAATGACTTAAGTCCATGAACAGAGATTGAAAATATCTTACATAAGTTGTGACTAAAACATCATAGTAAATATTACAAACTATTGACCGTAGAGTAATAAAACGCCTTAATTAATGTCATGGTTTTCTATATTTATTTTTGTTTTATTTGTTGAGGCCGGCTGTACCATCAAGGAACAAACTTTGGTTCCTTGCTTCATAAAAACCACTGCAGTAAATTACAAAAGATTTTGAAGTTTACCACTTCATACAGATTACAGTTTTTTTAGTATAGCTTATATTTTTTACAATTCCTTAAATATTAAGTGATAATGAAACTGGAGGATGAAGCGTATCAGTCTTTTGCTTTGCTAATTATCGTAAGTTTTTTTGTCGAAATTGATCTACGTAGCTACTAAACTACGGAGGCAGTTACAGAAATCGTGTGGATTTTGAAATTATTCGTGTCTGTCCTAATGTATGCTGATTGCAGACAAATGTTTACCGAGAAGTGGCAATTATTGTTCTAAGTACGCAATAATACGCAATCTAGAGAACTCATCACGCAGTATTTGCTCAAATGATTTGGACCGTAATAAATATTAAAATGCAAATAGTTTAATTGAATTTCTGAATATGACGTTTGACGCAGAATCTGTATTTAAGTGACGAAATTCTTTTTCTGTTCCGTCAGATAAAGATGAAAAGGGAGAAACCCTGGTATAATTACCTTCAGCATAAATTGAGTCTATTTGCTCACTCTCCACGCTTTGCAACGCATCAATGTCGACAAATTCAGGTCCTTCTTCAATCGCAGGTTCTTCATTATGTTCATTCAAATCATCATTCTCTACCCATGTTTCGTTCTCGGCATGTCTCACTCGATCACTCGTTGATTGTCGTATTGTTCGCTCTTCCGGCTTCTTTCCCGGAAGGATGTCGAATATCGAAGGTGCTCTGTAGTTATTGCTCGCGAGGCCAAGCTTCTTCTGTATGAATGCCTCTAGGATCTGCTCTGTAATTTTGTTCTGCCTCGCCAATTCTTGGATATCTGCGGAGAAAGGAGAATGTCAGATAAAAATGACCGCGTGAATCAATTGATAGGAAAAAGAATTTTGAACATCGTCGTCATTTTTATCCAGTTCTCCCTTCTCTTTGGGATACACAATCCTCTACATTTGCTAGCCAAATTATAAAAGAATTTGTGTTTCTGTGTTCCGAAAACTCTTTGTGACGCTCTTTAGGAGACCCACCAGTAACAGTTGGGTAGAGACATAGTTATATATCTGTTTCACGGATGTTTCTTTTGCTTTATTTTCCAATAGCATTGTGTAAAGAATTGTAGGTGATCTAAAGGTGAAACGTTCAGAAGACTGGAATTATTCTTTTTAGTTAGTAGTAGTAGAAGAGATGGTAGCCTAGCCCAACATTATAGGCGACTGCAAGGCCCATCGCCTATGTTAACTGAGGCACCTTAGCGCATGGGCCAAGAGGTCGGTGAAGGAGCCTGAGCCGGCCTAGAGGTCGGATACCAGTAGGTTGGCCTTGGTACGATACGCTTGATCGACAGACTGGAGGAAGACCTTCTGCAGCTGAAAACCAGGACGGGAGCACTGGAAGATTCTAATTTCGGAGACTAAGATGACGGAACGGAATGAGTAAGTGAGTGAATAAGGTGAGTCTTGATTAAAGTTAGGTTCGACTTCTTGGCAGTTGTTTTTTTGAAGTGCTTGTTGCAGTGAAAATTTTACAGTGTAAATTTGAATTTATTTGTACATTTGCCAATTGTAAATAGTAATAAAAGAAGAAGACTTAAAGCTTCATACGAATCGTATAAAGGACGTTACAATTAATATACCATACATATAAGAACAATAGAATTATCAGTTAAATCTGTGTCAGGAAGTTGTGTATCCACTAAAGGAAGCTAACTGCAATGTAGATCGCTTTGTTCTCAATCCTTGAACAAGAATTGGAATTTGGTTTAATTGCTATTTGTTTTGAGTAAATATGACTTTAATTAGACAATTCATGGACAAACATGGCAACAATGTATGGTATGGACATTGAAGAATGAAGTATTTTTAGATAAGAATTTTTATATATCCCCATGTATATACATTTTCTGGACATATATATTGTATATGTAGACTTCTTGCTATTTTGTTTACTATTGTCGAGCGATTAGCGATTGATCTATTATTCGATACAGTTTGGATTAAGGAATAGCGAAGATATTTCTGCTGTGGATTTGACATGTGTGAAAACCAAAAACGTTAATTAAAAATACTATTACAGAATATTAATACATTAAACATTTTTTAAACAAGCTTTCAACTTTTTTTTATTTTTTGTAGTTCTAACTTTTTTCAGTTTTTTTTATATTAGTTTTGTGACTCTCTCTCCAAATGTCTCTGTTCTTTTTTTTTTTTAAATTTAGTTATGCTTTTTTGCACTTTATCCTTAGTATGTATTTGTTTTATCCTTACTAGGGTTGCGTAGAAGGGATCGCTTGTTAGAGAAAAGGCCAACCGATTCTTAATTTATGTTATTTGAATAATTTGTAAAAATATGCAATACCTAGTCTTCCGTAATAAAATACATAACGTATTTAACGTAGAGTGTAACGTAATTAACGTAATTACGGTAACATCCGTTAAACATTTAATTTCAATTATGTAAGTCATTGAATTATTAATAAGTTCAGGGGCAAATGACCTTGGAAATCGAGTTCATGTCTAACAAATAATAATATTAATTAACCTAGTTTTTGATTGTTAAGATTTGTTATATCTTTGATCTGCACGATCTCCGATAGTACAATTGAAGCTTAAAGTTTTATGAAAGCTAAGCCGAACAAAATATGAAACACCTCATAAAAGACGGCGTAACACTAACAAAAAAGTTAAAGTGGAAATGGGATGGTCACATTGTCCGCATTTGTGATGGCAGATGGGTCAAGAAGACCCTTACTTCAAATGTCCCAGTGGGAAGAAATAAGAGAGGACCAGAAACTTGGGAATAAAAGGGAGGGGGAGGTATGGAGACAAGTGGAAAAATTTGGAGGAAGTATAAAAGCCTGAATTCCGTCGGAGGTCGACTAATAGTGTAACATATAATGACATGGACTTAGTGTAGTGTAGTACCTGAATAAAGGCGACTTTTATTTGTTTGTAAGCCCCACCAGACAAAATGCTGGACATCCCTGTGTTGTGGGTGACCAGAAACCTTTTCCTGGTTCATATATACGTGGAACAACACAAAACATTTAATGGCTACTGTTTAAAACAATTAATTATTGTTATATCAGTTAAATGTACATCTAAGACTTTAAAAAGAAAATTAAAACCAATTTTAATGTTGGCTGGCAGCATTATAGGTACACTGCCAAAGCGATCTAACTTTTTCAATTTATTTTAATTTTCTATATTTAATTTTTTAAATTATTATTATTACTATGTTGGTTAAGAATATTTGTGATGATATAAATATAAATATTAGACTTTAAAACTAAGCAAGATTAATATATATGTAAAAAAAGAAACTATACAAATATATTATAAGAATTTAAAATACTAAAATACTGTATGTGTGTGCGTGTAAGGGGTATGTATTAGTGTGTACATGCGCTATCCTGTTATTGTAAAAGTCATAATTTTGAATAATTTTTATAAGATTATTCCCACCCAGTTACACCAGAATTTGTAGCAACGATTCTGTGCAACGGAAGTCTAGAGATTTAGCAGGCTTTTAACAACTTTGATGAATTTGTATCTCGAAAATTTGACAATCTCCGATATACTACAATATCGATTCGATTCGAAATTGATTAACGCAGTATCAAGCTCTGATATCAACATTTATATCTGGACAATATTTGTACTCAACAGCGGTTTTAAACGTTTTTCTAATGCCAAAGTTAAGACATTTAATACGTAATTACTGATTGTACGCGATTCGTCAAGTTCACGAAAACTATGACGTTTATAGTAGAGACTTATAAAATTGTTTTTTAGAAATCTGTTTTGAACAGCTCTCTCGCTCTCTCTTTAGACGAATTCCACAGAGCATAGAAATAGCACTATAGCAACTCAAATGAGCGAAAATTCACAATTATAAATTTCAAGGTTTTCGATATATGAAATAAAATACATACGAACATACTGGCATTTGTCACTGTCACTGGAAGTAGCGGATTACATACTCTCAAACACGGAATCTTACGTTTTAATTGAATCAAAATTGTATATTTAATTTGTTGTAATTATGTAATTAGCACTTTTTCGACAACTATTTACCAAGCGTGTAAAAAAATCTGCATAAATCCTTCATTACGTTTTACACATATAAATTATATCATAATAAATATAAGACGAGAATAAACCTATTCATATTTTTTATTAGTGTTCTCTATTGGAGCTTCCATTCTATTTATTCAAAGAAGACTTGAGACTTGAAGATTAAACGGAAAGGAATTTCTTGCCCGTCTTTGCTTTGAGATGTGGCAGTTAATGTAAATTTAGACAAAACAGTGGCTACACCTTTTAGGTGATCAGCCTTCTGTGCCTGATACAGGCCTTCAACTTTTTTGGGTTATGCCATAGCATGCGTGTTTTCTCACGATGTTCGCCTTCACCCTACAAAAAAACACAGTACTTACAGTGTAAAGGCTATTAATGCACAGCCGGGAATCGAGCCGACCTCAGGCCTCAGGGATGAAAGCTGAAGCCACTAGACCAACAATGCCCTTTTTTTCTAAAAAAGCTATTAAAGCATTGCTGTTTAATAATTAACAAGAACTAACTAAAGATTGCGCGTGTTCATACTTTTAATTTTGATATAAAAGTCTTCTACTTCTAACTGTTAAAAGTAAATCTAAATTCGTCTTGTTGAAGAATTAGGACAGCATAAGAAAAATTCAATAAAAATGCAATATCGAGAAATCGCTACCTTTTTAAGAGCCAAATTGCATAACGCATAACGATAATGTTTAACAAATGTGCGCACAACACGTATCATCTTCCCAAAACTGCGAATGAAGAAACATTATTTATTGACGTTTTGTTAAATAAATTGTATTAAATCCATGTATCGTAAATTAAGAAAAAAATCATACAGCACATTTCAACATATTTGACTCACATATAATGTAATGGGCGATTTGACCGTTGATCACCTACTGGAATTTTAAGCGCTTTGCATACCATATTTATTTTTAGTATAGAATATTGTGTATTGTTTTTTTTCTGTTTGGCTATAAATGGCGATTTTAATTTAAAAAAAGAAACGTGCAATTTCACGTAGAAGTGAAACCTTCAAAAATTTTGGTTTCAAGTTAATGAGAGGAATGTAATTTTAATTTTAAGTCTAATATCAATTCAAAATAAGTTTTATAATTAATATATTTGTAAGATAAGCTTTTAAGTTTTTAGTCTGTTGTTAATATTTTTTTTTTGTATTACTTTAGGTTAAGGTACTATGTGTATATATATATATATTTTATATAACATTTGTTTCTGCACTTCTCGCACGACTCATGTTTCTTTTTTTAGTTTTTTCTTTAACTAGGGTTGCCTGGAAGAGATCGCTTATTAGCGATAAGGCCGCCCGTTGCATCCCTTATAATTTTTTGTTGTATTGTGTTTGATTTATTGTTCTTTGCAACGAAGTGTTAATAAATAAATAAATAAATAAATAATATAAACTTTAAATCATTGTAATGCTTCCTATATCATGTTCTCCTACGTTAAATCACAACGATGATAAAGAAGTTTTCATTGTCTGTCCCCTAAATGTAAAGTAGCAGAACTGAACTTGAATAACATATTTACATGTACAATCAAATAGAGATTTTATATTATCAAATAGTTTTTATATATGATAATTCGGGAAGTAGAACTAGGACTTGGTCGTTAGCTCACGGACCGACACGACCTCCACACTCCCCGCGTTACTTTAAGAAGAAATAAAAATTGAAAATTGATTTCGAAACAATAAAAAAAGGTAGTTGATCTCTTGGCGTTGCATAGAGATGTGGGGTCTTTCTGCATCTCTACAGCATTCACGAAGAGTATTCAGAGGAGTTGTTCGGGTTAATGCAGCTGCAGCTGAGCTGCCTGCCTGCAGCTGAGTTTTATCATCGGACGTCACGGCAGAATACTAAATCCACCCGTATCACCGTGGCGTCCGTCGTTCCACAACTGCGCTGCGATTCTGTAACTCACTTTTCGAACTCACACAGCGGTTTTCGCATCGGCGGTCGCTCTCAAATCAGTCGTGACGCAGTCATTTAATAATTTAGCATTCTGAAAAGGTGGGAGCTTGTAGTTTATTGTTTATCAGAATGCCAAATCATAAAATGACTGCTTCACGACTGATTTGAGAGCGACCGCCGATGCGAAAACCGCTGTGTGAGTTCGAAAGTGAGTTACAGAATTGCAGGGCAGAGCGTATTTTAACGAGCGCACCACAACTATGTGGAACCAGCTGCCATTCCTGAAGTTGTACATTTGAATCCAGTTAGTATGATGATGATCATACTAACTGGTCATGGATCATACTAACATCACATGATGATGATGTGTACGCATTCTCATACAGTGAACAATCGTGAATAAACCGGCCTTAGATCCAAAAAGTATGTGTCAAGAACAAAGGACTTCCTATAAGAACAAACTAATAATCAGATACAAATATCTGAGGCCCAGACCTAAAAGGTTTGTTACCTTTTCAATAATAGCCACTGGGATAGATCAGTAAAATAAGAATATTATAAAAATACTAGCGGCCTCTGCAAACGTTGTTTTATTTTATTTATAAGGAACAATATGTATGTAGATGTACATAGTAATATACCTACGCGACAATTTGTGAAGAAATGTGAACGACATAACAAGTGAAAACTATCACTAACAACTTAGGTTTTTTTATAACTTAAATGTTTCATTGGTTTTAAATGAATTTTGTCAAATGGGCACGTACGAACAATTTGTCTATTAATTAGAAGATATAAAGTTGCTTTTCAACATTTTAAACGCCGCTATAATCAATGTTAAATAATCCGTAAATAATTAAATTGTTTTTGATGTAAGATAAAAATGGACAGTTACAAAATAACAATAATTAAACTTGAACTTTATCTATCGCTTAGACTTCTCGCAACATTGTATGTCATCACAATGATGTAGGATGATATTTATTTGTTCCATATTTAAAACAAGTTGTAAAGGTTCAATAAGTTCAATACTGGCAACTGTGAAATTTGAAATTATAACCTATGGACATAGAGTCTAGACTCTACATTTGTGGTATTTTGGTCAATTGAATCGATGAACGTAAGCTTTAGATCAAGGACCTTTCAATTTTTACTCTATGCAATCTATAGCCAGAAAACCAGTCAAGTAAAAAAGAAGAAAATGTTGATTGTAAAAAGTGTTCGAAATTTAAATTTTCAAATGTAAGGTTAGCTTAAACAATCGAACTTTCGCATGCCATCCCAAGGATAACCAAATCGCAAAATATTTATCACGTTTACTTGACCTCGATACAATGTCAATGCGCATTGCCACCTTATGCAACCACGCCGAAGTGAAACCAATACAATGGGTAGTAAACATAGACGCTGACGTTTTCTTTCATCTCTCCAAGTATTAAAAGAAACTACCATATTGCTTTAAAATATTTATTTAGGATCCGCTTTACTGCATATTGATAATAAAAAAATAACGGGTAACAGCCATTCCTCCATTGTAACTATTTAGGCGAAGATTTCTAAGAACCCTTTCGTGTGATATAATTCTGTATGAGGACATTCAATAATGTAACTGTTAATATTTCTAACCCGTGGTTTAAAATTGGCGCGGTAGATATTACTCAAGAATAGACAAGAGTTTGTTCGATTTAAATTAAGAGTAACAAAAGCAGATTAAATATCTATACATGTATATTTTAAAATAAAGTATTAGAAAAGGCATTGGAACGTTAAATTTGTGATACCATAGAAACAGTGGTCGTTCAAGTAAGCAAAGCTCTCAAAAATAATAGTACATAAATAAAGCTATTTTTTTTTGTAGGCATCCTTGAAAATGCATTTCGTTTTCGACGGCCCCAGTCAGTTATATTATAAAACTAGCTGACCCGGTTGTTTTTGCCATGTATATTATTTCTAGGAAAAAAAAATTAGTTCAATAAAAATAACTGAAAATGTCAGAGCATCGTAATTAAATGTACCTTTATAACATTACATGAGATCAACAGTATTGTCAATCTAATTGGCACCAATCTACCCGCACCTTGGCCCACATTTCTCTAAGACATCCTAATTTATGTCACCTTGCGGTTTGTCGTATGTTTATTCATTGATGTATACGATACCTTTCTAAAAGCCTTCTTCGTTCCTTTCTTCTAGTTTAAATATATTACAATATTTTGTTACCTTCCAAACAGTGGCGTAACAATAGGGTGGCAGGGCTGGCAAAATGCCACGGGCCCCCGATCCAATAGGGCCCCTGCCCAAGAGATATTATGTTTTATGGATGAAAGTCTCCAATACGCATTGGGCCAGCCGGGGGACTACAGACCATTCCCTCCAGCTTTAGAGAGGAGGCCTATGGCCATTAGTGGGACATAATATACAATGTGTGAAAATCTCAAGGTTTATTAGAATTAAACTGAGTACAACGTAACGATTTTTACTGATAGGGCCTCGGGCCCCAGAAGGTATAGTTACGCCACTGCTTTCAAATTATATTATATCTTTTTATTTTGTGTTGCCAGATAAATAATGAACTTCTAACGAGGAATATAGAAGTTTTTAAACGCAATTAAATCCTTGAAGCCCTAAAGGAAGACAAGCTGTTCACCTTTTGAATTCAACTGTCGATGCCAAACCTGAATTAAATTGTGTTTTCTATTACCAAATACATGGATTTCAAAAATAATGCTATCAGGAATAAACTGTACATCTAAGGCATTGTATTACAATATACTGCATGTATGATAGAAACTTAGAGAAATTATCATCAGTAGTTAGTATTAGTACACACTTCGCATTTTCTGTCCGTTGTACGTAAAATCCTGGCAAATTAAACCGGCCTAGCTCCTAGCTCAAGCTCAGACATTTTCTGGGCACCTACTACGCTAGTTTTGCTACACTTTAGTTATGTAAGCTTGTGTCTGTTATTAACTATTATCAGACGAAAATACACTTTATTATAATCTATACTAACTTCTGGTACGAGCGTGCAACGTCAATAATTGAAAAAGCCGGTTTTACTGTAATATAAACTATTTGAATTTTGGTTAAAATTAGTATATAATTAGTATTCGTTAGTAATCTGAAATTTATGTGACCTTATTCGAAAAACAGCTCAGATGTGACCTATTAACATAAATATCGATATGGTTCCTGTTTCTGATTTATGGTCTATAGAAAACATGCCTAATTGCTTTTTCAAGCTGAAATATAATAAATAACTGGAAATAGAGCATAGTTAGACTAAATTAGCAATTAGTCTGAACGAGAATGATGTCCATCCAAGCATTTTGATGAGCTGACCGATATTATCTACAAAAAAAACGAATTAATAGAAGGCCGTGACATATTATGTCAGATGATCTTGATGGAAATCTAATAAATTACGCACTTTGATAATTCTAAATTATTGACTAATCAATAATTTAAATTGAAACAGATTTACGACTCGAGGCAAATGTAATTTATTATGTATTAACAATACAATATTATAATAATTACAAATACTTTTGATGAATTTTAGATTTATTAATATGTACTTATTATTAAGAAACATTTAAATCTGTTTGTACCTAAAGACGCCAGATAAATAAGGAATAAGAATGTTACTCTATAATAAACAAAACTTTAGAATGTAAGTAACAACCTCCTTGTCTTTTTAGTACTTTTATATGAAAAAAAAATTATGTCAAAAATTACAGTGACAAAATATATTTTTAACAGACTTTGTGAGTGTCGTTGTACTTTTAAACGAAACATAATTTGCACATATGAATAGGTCTACTTCTTGTAGTGATATCTCTTTAGATAGTTTAGAAGACAATTTTAAAAATAAATCGATACATAAGGAGAAATCGTATGAGGAGCAGGTGGAAACAATACTTGTCCCTTTTTATGAAAATGACGTCCTAATAAGAGTACCCAAGTTGTCAAAAGAAAGGAAATGCAATCAGAAAAACCGAGATAGGAAAAATAGCAAATATAAAAAAGAACCCGAACCTCAGAGCTATTTAATCAACAAAAACTTACAAAACAATAAAAAATGCAGTTACTTAGACATATTTCGCAAGCAATTCGTCCCAAATTCACTTGGCAAAAAGAAACAGACTGAAGAAATACGTTCTATATCGCCTCAAGTTGGTGACACTGAAACCGGAAGCCTAGATGACGAAGGGAATAATAACGAATCAGAATTTTATAACACAGAGGCATACAATGATGTTTATTATGATCAACTTATCAACCAAGATATGGAATATTATTTAGATCAATCTTTAGAAGAACTACAGCTTTCACAAGATCTAGAAATCAAGTTGGAAGATGATGATAATAATCTTAAAAGCGTATCTGAAGTGACGCAACCACGGCGAGAACGTGGACGAGTTCAGCCTCTGCACAACATGAAACTTGGGGGTTTGGGCCCAGATACGGAAAACATCAGACCGAGATTAGAAAGAGCTAGAAGTTTACAACGATACTCAGAAAAAGTAAGAATGGCAAATCGTCTTAGAATTTATAAAAAAGCGGTTGAAGAGGATAAAGAGACGCAACGACAAGCTTCGGCTAAAAACTCTCAATCTGCGAGAAATAGAAGTGCAGAAGAGAAAAACACTTACCTGATAAATAAAAATATGAAAGAAAAATCGTCGTTAGTAAAAAAGATTTACCACGGCAAGTCTAAATCGGCAAGTGTGCAAAACTCAAAAACAAGGGAAAACAGACCACCAAACGAAACAAATGATAAACGGGAACAAATACCAAAAAAATCGGCAAAGAATGTGCATATTAAAAAAAATGAAAATTGTAGTGGAAAGGTACGAATTAAAAGTATCAAAATAGATAAAGGTACGGACACTGATGATAAACAACATCGAAACGAAAAGACGAGGCCCATGGAAATTAATTTCCTTGTTAATATAGATGCGGGATTAAGACCATCTAGCGCTTTGCGAAATTTGGAAGAAAAACATAGACAATATCAAGAGAAAGTAAAAACGTTTAGTACGGATTATAAAAACGATTAATTACAAAGCTCTTTTACATTTGTAATGGTATTTTAAAATATACTCTTTAATATGTTTAATATGTGTGTTACTTAGAGATATTTAAAAATTGGTGATTAGTAGATTCGGGTACATCTACTTTGTACTAATACCGTACTATAACAACAGAATGTTGTTACATTTTTTTAAATCAGACCGCCGATGCGAAAACCGCTGTGTGAGTTCGAAAAGTGCGTTACAGAATCGCAGGGCTGGCACCGTAAAGCCCAGACGCACAAATGTGTCTGCCCCAGGCCCTACTCAGGGGCTCTTCAACAGTATACGTAGGTACCCTCAGAAATATCGTAATAAATTTTCGATTGTATTGAGTCATGGTTCAATTTAAATAGGAACAAACAACTACATAACATGGGCTTTACAAAGTATGAGAGATGCTACGATAAAATACCAAGGCATCTCTATCATTTTAAGAGATGTAACGGACCGCCGTAATACTTAAATAGCGCAATGTTCATATCTAGTACAATAAATGATGCATTCAACCTTCTTAATTTTTAAAACATATATTAAAAGCGAGGAAGTTTTATGACACACTCATAACAATAACGATTAAAAGGAGTGGCGGAAAGTTTCTTGCCAGTTCTTCTTACCCGCTCTACGCCCTTGACTTGCGAACTGGTAGTAAATGTAAATTTACGATTAATTTAACTTGACGATTCAAAAGTGTACTTGGTTACCCACTTGAATAAAGATATTTTGAGTTTGAGTTTGAATAATTATATTAAGATAAGAGTTTTTTTTAACATGTAACACGCGGAGATTTAGAAAGTTTAAAAAACACATCGTCATTGGTTGAGTGGATGGCACCAGCCTTTCGAGACCGATCCCCTACTCGCTGGACCGTATAAGTATAGACTATAGGCCCTTACAGGTCTCACCATCCCAGAAGCCAGGCGCAAAAGCTTGCCGAAGACAGGGGACTGGGAAGAAGTTGTGTGTACTAACACAACCTACAGAAATGAAGAGTGTGACTGAAGAAGAAGATGAATATAATTCTAAATAACTTTATCATCATCAACAAATTCAATTTACGTGATAACTTAAGAATTGGTCGCTATCGGAAAGTTTATATTCGCTTAGTTTATTATGTTCACAGAATAGATTGTGTTGTATTTTAATAAATAAAATAAATAAAAATAAAATAAAAATCATTTAATTCAGATCATTAAAAAGTCCATATATTGTTAGTAAAGTAATACTTATAACTATGTTAGTAAAATTAAAATTAGCATAATTATTAAAGACACAAAAAAGAAAACATTTAATTCATATATATATTTATATGTTGTGCTTAGGTCTTGGGTGATTAAATATGTATTTATATGTCTATCTATCTATAATATGTATGTATATCCGTTGCCTAGTACCCATAACACAAGCTTCACCAGCTTAGCATGGGACTAGGTCAATTGGTGTGAATTGTCTTTTAAAAAAAAAATATACTAAAAATATATATCTACCTTGATTCGAGGCACCAGGTACATGGACATGTATATGAACCCAATGCCTCAAAACAGCACATTCGGGTTTACCTATAACCAAGCCTTCTAAAACTAATGTATCTACGAATAATGAATGATTACGCAACCCATTAATGACAAGATTTTATTCAGTCATAAAAAAAATGTTTGAACTTATTGATTCGTTGATTTAATCGTAAAAATTAATCCGTGTAATTATTTACATATCCGTAAAGATTGAATTATCGATTATAGTATTTAATGTAGGTGGAAGATATCTATTAAAGGCTCGATTGCGATTTTGTCTGCGAATTAGGTGAAAGTCCCGGTCTGCACTTCATATAACCGTCGCCATTTGGTTGCCCTAAATTTCCTTACACACAGAATCTAGAGTTTAGATTCCCAACGTGGGCCCCACAGGGGGGCTATTTGATTGGTTTATTTCGTACTGGCCACTTTAATCACGATGTTCTCCTCTTTGGTAAGGAATTCCAAATTCAAATTTGTACAGCTATTTACTCATGTGTATATTTGTGCTTCGATGACCGTCATTCATTAGCTTTTTTCTTCTGTTTTTTTTCTGTTTGCGTCACTCATTTTACAAAATGGAAAACTTAAAGTATCGCATTATTTACGAGTACGAGTATTTAAAAATATTCGACTTTTTGTTCCTCCCATACAAAACGCCAATTTCATATGTAAGGATCTAATATATTTCTTTTTTTACGTTCATAAGTTACCTATATGAATAAATGATTGTGAATTTGAACTTAAATTGTTACACCGCGCATAATAAATATATCATGTAGTCAATGCGGCACGCTTGCGGTCTTCCTACTTCCATAATTAATCTATAGTGAGATGTTCACTAGCCTTGATTGTATTGCCTTTTTTACAAAAATAACTATAATTTTCATTTTTTATTTACTCGAGAGAAAATTAAGTATAATTTTGTCCTAATTTATTCTATTAGTCGGAATAAAGAACTAATTTGAAATATACAATTCTGTTTGAAGCAAGTCGCTTTTTAATGAGCGACATTAAGTCTTTTAAGACTAAAAGCCGTACACAAAGCATCTTTATAATATGATACCTACTTAAAAAGAACCAGTGCCGCTACAAACTTTTTAGGACTGGGTCTCAGATTTCTGTAGCTATGTGTCGTGATCATTTGTTTTTTTTTCTAATAGGCCTGTAGGTGATCTGCCCTCTGCGCCTGACACGCAGTCGACTTTTTCGGTCGAAGGCATAAATGTTAACGATGTTTTCGATTGAGCGGGTGTAAAATGCGTACACATACAGCCCTGCGATTCTGTAACTCACACAGCGGTTTTCGCATCGGCGGTCGCTCTCAAATCAGTCGTGAAGCAGTCATTTTATGATTTGGCATTCTGATAAACAATAAACTACAAGCTCCCACCTTTACCTTGATTTGAGAGCGACCGCCGATGCGAAAACCGCTGTGTGAGTTCGAAAAGTGAGTTACAGAATCGCAGGGCAGGAAGTCCATTTCGGGGTTCGAACGACCTGAGTCATCACTGTCGGACGTATAAGCAACAACGCCAACACTGCTATAATTATATGACATTAAAATTGGAGCGTTTCTTAACACAGCTTTTGCCGCGCACCACCACTATGTGGAACCAGTTGCCAACTGAAGTATTTCCGAACCAATTCGACTTAGGATACTTCAAGAAAAGGGCGTAATAAGCCAGCAACGCACTTGCGAACCCTCTGGGAATTTGAGTGGCCATGGGCGGCGGTATTACTGAACATCAGGTAAGCCTCCTGCCCGTTTGCCTCTTATTAGGTAAAAAAAATTGAAGTGTTCTAACTACAGCAAATATTACATATGTATTACTTTATATAAAAAAAACTATTCGTTACCAAAACGGATGCGTTTTAAATGAAAGTGTTATTAGCAGAATATGATTGATATGTCAGCATCTATCCGGTTTAAGAGAAAGTGTAACGTCGGGTCGAATCTCAGGCTTTTTTGTATAGTTTTCTAATAAAACACAATTCGTTTCGGTTAAAATTCTATTTATATACTAGAAAAGTTGTTGATATACAGGATATTGTGTTAGACGCGATATTTCATAAAAAACATATTACATAATAAATATAGTAAAAAAATAACTTAACCCACATAATTAAAATAAATAAAAAGAAAGTTTGGTCCCTGTGGCAGTATACCTTTAACGCTGGCAGCATTTTCTCACTGTATTGCGATTCTTATTTATAAATATTAGAATAGTAATTCGTTTCGTGCGTATTTCGATAGAATCTCCGTGTGAATGTTTGTTAAACACAAAATTGACTAGAGAAATGTCAGGCTTTTGTATCAACTAGATCAGTTTAAAATAATTGAAACACGCCCTTGATAGCTGCTACAATTATTGATATTTAAGTAGAATGTAGTGTAACGAGTTATGCAACACATTTCTCCGTTGGCACGCATTTTTTGTCCGAGTGGCGCGCCTTTGATCGTTTACTTTGACTTTTTTGGTTTAGTTCTTAATTTGTTAACGTATTATAGAATTACATACAGTGTAATAGGACTTTGAGGTAACGTCGAAAGTAATCGACTGTACCGCTATGTGGAACCAGCTGCCTACTAAAGTATTTCCGTCCTTCAAGAAAAGGGCGTACCAATTCTTGAAAGGCCCGCAACGCACTTGCGAGTCTTCTGGCAATGTGTTTAAACCATCTCTGAACTTCCACAAATATTACAAGGTTAGCCAAATCAGTCCAGCCATACTCGAGTTTTAACGAGGCAAACGAACAGCAATTCCTTTATAGGTATATATTTATTATGAATTATATTTATATATATATATATATAATATATATATATATAGATACAAGCAAAACCATCTAGTGATTATGTACATTTTAAATGTAGGCGAATTAAATTATGTCAGACTAAAGTCAAAGAAACACTAAAAGCACACAACATCTGTTTCATTGATAATTTTATTTAACGGTAAATGCGCCATCTGTGCCTTCAAAGCGCAGTTACTTGCCAAGACGCAAGGACTTCCGCATTGAATTAACAAAGTGTTACTGACCTAAGGCTAATACAATATACTTATACTTATATGCAGGTACTTTCCTGGCTCAACGAATAAGTATCGCAATACAGCCTTGCGATTCTGTAACTCACTTTTCGAACTCACACAGCTGCAGCGGTTTTCGCATCGGCGGTGGCTTTCAAATCAGTCGTGAAGCAGTTATTTTATGATTTGGCATTCTGAAAAGGTGGGAATTGTAGTTTATTGTTTATTAGAATGCCAAATCATAAAATGACTGCTTCACGACTGATTTGAGCGCGATCGCCGATGCGAAAACCGCTGTGTGAGTCGAAAAGTGAGTAACAGAATCGCTGGGCTGCAAGGAAATGTTGCCAGCGTTAAAGGTACACTGCCACAGGGACCAAACTTTTTAAATTTGTTTTGATTTTGTTTTTTATAATTTTATTATTACTTTGTAGAATAAGAAATTTGTAAATACTAATAAATATGCCGCCCATTGTTCAAAAGTAGTTCATGCTCTATGTTTTCTTATATCTCATCATGTAAGTATGCAAATTGTAACAATATTACAAATACATTACAATAATGTTTCGTTGTACAATGTAATTTTTTAAAAAACGTCACGCTCTGAAAATAAATATAATTTGGATTTTACATTCATATTGAAAGTGTATGTCATAAGTTTCAAGTTGTAGCTTGTAGAATGTAGTTTATACACATATGCCAAACACAACACATTTCTTAATGATATGTTCAACTTATGTAGTATAAGCTGTCTGCTTCTTCATACAAACTAAATCAGTGTTATATTTTACAACCATCTTCCAACTAACCGTAACTTTGTTTATCATGCTCTTAATGACGTTTTAGCTTGCATTTAGTTTTAGTTATTATTATTTATTTTTTTTGGTTGCTTGATAATTAAATTTTTCCATTGATAGCTTGTGTTTTATTATAATTGATGTGTTTGTGTAAAATTTGTGATTTGAATTTGTAATATCAAGTATAATTTTATGCATTATCTATAAATCTCTATCTATAAATATATATATTTATAAATTTACTAGGCTCTATCTGTAAATATATATATATTATAGTAAATTTTGTTTTAGAGAGTAAGGGGTCAAATATTATCAGTCGGTAAAGTATTGTTTCTGTTGTATGCAAAAGTCTATGTCTATTATCTTAGCTTGTGACCTACATAGCGACCTTAAACTGTTCAAAACCCAATACTATACATGTATATTTTACGTACGAAGCGCTAAGTGCGACTCTTGTATGTCAAGACGGATTTGTCATACTAGGCGCCAACTCTTGACTTTGAAGTGGGTATCGGCTAAGATAATACTATAGACAATCAAACTATATTTGTCTTTGATAATACTTAGCCTGGCGTGGACAGTCATACCCTGCGCCACCTGGCGGTATGAGGATGTATCATAGTTGATATAATATTATATAACGTTTTATAAATATTGAAAAATCGGAATTATCCTCAATTTGGTATGAACAAGGTTGAATCTTCAAGCGCATTACGATTTGAATGCAAATTTAACACTCTTGAGTGAATAAAAGTAAAAATCCCTCTAGGATATTATATCGTAATGTTAGCACTATCAATGCTTTTAACGCTCCCTCTATAAAAATAAAGCACATTTTGTTCTACACAGAGAATATTCACTGGTTTTCTAGTGACGAGAATAACGTTTTTGGAATTCATTTAAAATTAGCGAGATACAATCGAACCTGGGACACGTGTTACACGATTGCTACCACCTCCTTCAATTAATTAAAATGGGTAAAATCCATCGTAAACGCCGTGTTTGTTGTGGAATTGCTGCATCTGGCACACACTTTGTGACTGACGGCCAACAAACGTATGGAGAGTCATGAAAATAAGAAGAGATAATGGAGATTAAATGTAATTTTTCAATTTATTTTTAGTTTTCTATTTTTATGATTAATACTTATTATTCTGCAGGTTAAGTGTTTACGTTAAATGATAATCTCTATTCCCTACAACCGATTAGGAAAAATATAAGCGAAGTGTATCTTCAACGGCCTAGCAAGTGTTTATTCCATATAGAAAAAATCCATTGCAGCAGAACTAGGGTATCGACGATCTGTTCTTATATAGTATACTAGTTGATCCGGCAAACGTCGTTTTGCCATGTATATCATTTAAAATAAAAAAATAGGGGTTGATCGTAGAGGGGTGAAAATTAGGGATTGTATGTATTTTTTAATGCTGTATCATAAAAAAATATCATAAAAAATAAGTAATTTATCTAAAGATTTAAAAAATAATTTAGGGGTGGACTACCCTTAACATTTAGGGGGATGAAAAATAGATGTTGGCCGATTCTCATATCTATGAGAATCCGCTATCTACCGGATAAGCACAATAAATTTCATCAAAATCGGTCAAGCTGTTTCGGAGGAGTATGGCAACGAAAACTGTGACACGAGAATTTTATATATGTATTAGATATTCTCTTTTATTAAAGCGAGTATCGCCTATTAGTCACACAATCTATTTTTTCAGACAATTGTTTTGTAGCCATAGTTAAAAATTAAAATCATTAATAAAACAAACGAGTTTGTCTGGTTTAGAAGTTTACGTGCTTCAAACATGTGAGTATAGATTATAGATTATCATCTAGGTATCTTTTCTATATCGCGTGAATGACAGCTTTTGCAAACAAATATGCACTAATTGCAATTTAATTAAATATAATCTCCATAAAGTGATGGTGAAAGGACGAAATCCGGGCCATGCTCCAGTTGTCGAGTTGCACAAGCGAGTGGATATGCATTGGGGTTGCCAGTTTTTTATCCGATACAAAAAATATTAAAAAGCCTTTTATTTCATGCAAAATCAAAGTAAAGTAAACCTAATCCTATTATAATAAAAAATACATTAATTTTAGGCGGTATTAATTACATTATTTAGTATTTAGACTTGCCCCATACATTTCGTCGTCGATACATAAATTTAATAAGTTTTATTTATATAAGACAACCCTGAACAATTACTGATGCGCTGTGAATCGAACCAGCGGTTTCGCTACGGAAGTGGTTTTTAATTATATTAGTAATCTGTGATATTGAATTCTTATAAATAATTTAAAAAATAATAGAATATTAAACTAGCCAGCAACATTGAAAAATGACGTGACGACGTTTTGTAATATTAATGTTTATAGTTATCGACTCAGTTGGTCATCTATAGCTAAGCTACAATTACTTTTTTTAATACAAACAGGATTCAAAATATCTTGGCTGATTAAAATACGATACTCGAGCCCTCTTTATATGATTGCCAAGTGACAAAGGCCTCCCTCACTCTTCTCCATTCGCTTTCATTGTGCGCCACGCGCCGCCATAAAGGGGGCCTGTTTTGACCTTATATTAAATAAGACATAACACAGTAAATACTTGATTACCCGAATAAAAGGCATTTATTATTCAATACATATTGGCTAATGCCTGCCTTGATATTTACAATGACTTTTTGGCTACAGGTTCACCACGGAAGGAAAGTTGTTGGGAGAAAATTCTACTCTGACAAAGTTTGAGGGCGATTTGAGTCACTTCCACTTTGTTCATTCCCTAACAGTATGCTGGCGGTAATAGCGGGAAGGCTGGATTTGACCCCTTATATGGGTCATTGCAATGGACTGCATGTGCCCTTATTAATTTTATTAAACATACTTTAAAGCTAACCTACTTACATAATATTTAGTACAATATTGAAACTAACACAATAATAACCATATAGACATGATTGTCTGCTTGAATGAATAAATTATTATTATTGATAATTCTATTGATATAGTGAGTAATTTTGACAACCCTTGGTATACAGTTAGCCAAATCAGATTACTGTAGTTTCACTTCCTGCTAAAATTTGTACAATTTACTTATATGTATAGCGGTAATTGTTCGACTCTCAGAAGCCAAACTTCAAGTGCGAGTGCTCAACAAGTTGTACGATTAGACCAAGATGGGGCTTAGACTGCTGCTGATAGATTCAGAGACAAGACGATGATTTACTCTCGTATATCAAAAACGTGTTAGACATTGACACCCTGAAGTCTTAGTACGTACTAAGTGTCCTTTTTAAATGCCACAGACTGAGAATCAAAGCGATATGTCAAGTTATGGCGCGTGCTATGGCTTTCATCTGTGATATTATATGACTTTGAAAGTTCACGAAGAATACACGATTTAAGAATTATAAACATCATCAAAAATGTAGACCTTTTTTTTATTTATGAGTCTCAGTCCGATAGAACTATACTGTACTCATAAAATGAACAATTTATTGGTCAATACATAAAGTTTATTTCGTTTATAGTTTCGCATCTTTTCCCACGAATGACCTCAAGGTCTGCATCATCTCAACATCAAATAATAATTAACTAAACTGCTGTAGACATTATTATACTGACATTAATAGGCTTGCGTGGAGCATTAGTATTAAAATTGATTAGTTTTATTTAAAGGAATAAAATTTTATTCTAGCCACAATGACGTTAATAAGTAAGAACATTCGAAATATTAATTAAGTTTATTGGGGCCGTCTCTGAGTTTCTTATTTGGAGATTTTTTTTTATTTTTTTTTAATGGCTCTGGCACGATTTGTGCATTAGCCAGCGTGAAGTATAGGATATTTTATAATTCGTGCTTGTCTTTAGAAATTCGACCGTGTCCTCCATGTACGTTTTAGGCACTCGCCCGGTACCGCACAACCCTCCCAAAGGCCGAGAACAAATTTAAATTAAATTAAAACTTGCCTTCGTACCGGGAATCGAACCCGGTACCCCTCACCTAGCTGCCACTTAATAAGACCGCTAGGCTATGAGGCTCCTATTTGGTGATTACGTCAAAAGTAATTATTTACTTTTTTACACCTATTACCCATGCTTGAAAACGAAATGCATTTTCGAGGATTTATACAAAAAATTAATACGTTTATGTACTATTATTTTTGAGAGTTTTGCTTACTTTTGCTGACAACAGAAGGGGAATTGTAGTAAATCTGCTGAACGGCCCCATTGATAAAAAATAAAAAAAACAACATATTTTTAACTTACTTTGTCTCGACTCCGACGAAATCCGAGAATGAGTCTAGACCACAGATATTGGTCTATCTATCATTAAAAAGGATATATATGAGATAGTATATTCTCTTCTAGACACAATCAATCTCAAACAAAATTTAATCAACCGGTTCAGCGATTAAGGTGTGAAAGTATTTCAAAAATAGAAACTTCACTTTCGCATTAAAACTATTTAGTGTTATATTACATAGGTACACAAACTTAATTATGCAGGTGTGATGGTCTTCAGTTTTTTATATACATTCTTTACTGTGTAAATTCAACAAGATCATCTGACCAAACAAGTATATTTCTTAGTATGCAGCAACGGTTATAACTGGAACATTATCTAGATGTTTTGTCCACTTTTTTCGTAATCAAAATATGTACTATATCATATTATCCACTGCTTTTTATAAAACTCCTCTCAGTATAATTAATTAACCATATCCATATCAGTAAAATATGAAAAAATTCGATGCGGTATTATAAACCAGTTGTAGTTTTTAATTACATGCTTTTATGGTTTTTGCAAAGTTTTAATGACTAGTTACTACTGGTTTTTACGTCAACCTACTGCATAAATATTATAATTATTATATCAAAATATCGATAATTATTCTTATTCAAACATTTCAATTTTAAATATTAAAAACTATTTAAAATTGTTATTCTGCGTTTAATAAATACAATTTTAAACAAAAATTGGGAATAAACATTCAAAAATATAAAAAAGCCAGATCGCGACTTTCGCGCCAAAATACGTTACTGCGTTTTCGTGTTGTATATCTATAATTATTTTGCCGAGAGATTAGCGCTCTATAATATAAATAGAATTATGTAATCTATATAAGTATTATCTATAATAACTTAAAAAAAAATAAACAATGTCCGACGTCAAATGTCAATCGTCAATCTGTAGATTATAAATTATAAATGCGCTGATGCGCGGGAAATGTAAGCATTGTGCAAATTCATACCAACCTTTAACCTAGTCATTTAGTTTGAGAGTTAGTTACATTTTAACTTATTTAAAAAATATACATTTTTATAGGACTAGCTGGTGTAGCAAGATTTTATCTGTTGGACCAGTTACATAAAAACAGTTTTTCTGTTGTAAGAGTTGGGTCTAGTCCATTTATACAAATATGGTACTCCAATCTAATGCATCTAAATTCTTACATAAATACACGTCGAGGTAAGACGTATTATAAATAATTGATTATTTGACACGAAATAAGCTTGACAGGTATGTGCATAGTTTTATGTTAATCAATACTCGAATAAAAACGAAATTCTAAAAGATAATGTATGCTAGAACTACTTTTTATTTTTTAACCAGCACATATTATGTCAAAAATTCATTCATTGATTAGTTTTATATATAATTTGAGTGGTGATGGGATTGTTTCACAACTACTTCTAGGGAAACAAAAAATAATTTGTATATGCAGTTAGCATAGTTAATTTGGATATCCGTAAATGCAGCGGAATAGACAAAATATATAGTTCTAAACTGACTCGTTACTTTGACTTTTTTTACGTCAAAAATCAACTTACCTTTAGTTCTTGTAATTTTCGAGATGGAACCGAGGTTTTCATTTTATTTGTGATTGTTATGTTTGCATATAAGTGCTTGTCACATTAAAATTTGTATTTTTTTCTTTACAGTGTACCAAGCGTTAGAAAGCTTTTGTAAATTAAATAAAATTGAATTTCACCCGAAATTTCATGCAGCTATTTGATGTCTTAATTAATTACTTTTATATAAATCAATAAATACCTAATAGATTTCGCTCCACACGGCTTGTCAAACCATTTGTTAAAAACCTTAATTCTCATTTCAACATATCCTCAACGATTATTAACATGTAGACATTTAAGTTTTTAGTTTTGGTTACATCTTCAATCATAATTATTTAAATGTTAAGGTCATAGGATGGTCATTGCATTGGTCAAAAGTAAAAAAACGGTTTAAACTAATTTGCACTTACGAAATGATTAAATAAAATTTATGACTTGTTTTTGTAAATTTACATAAAAACTTATAACAAAACGTAGGCAATACTGATACAAATGTTATTTTGTTTTTTGATACCAAATTTACTTTTTAAAAGTTTCGTTCTGGCATATAACAATATTGTTTTTCGTATACAACTACTACTAAAAAAAATAAACATAAGAGGCGCTACCGCCTCTTATTCCATATGTTGTTCAAGTTTTTTAATGTGACTGACAAATGCCGTCAATTTTTTGTTTGAAAGCATGCCTCACGTTACCTTCACCGTATAGTGGACGTGATTCGGACGACCCACTATTTAGATTCAGTACTATGTGTACTACTGAAATCTTTTATATTAGTAAAGGAAAAATGCCGTTATACCTAAATATTTTAAAAGTGAACTAAGCAAATTCGTGCGCCTCAGAAGTTTACAAAAACTTGTTGATATTGTTGAACTGTATATATATGTATATTATATACGCCTGAACCGTGTACCTTCGTTTTTGTATTCAATTTCGATGTAGTTCTCTCAATATCCGGAGCGACGATGTTGCTTGGGGATAGCGTGTTACAAAAACTCAATACTAAAGTCGGGATCGCAATCCCTATTAGATTTTACATATTTAGGGTCTGTTTCACAATGTATGGATAAAGTACCAAATAGCTATGCAACACATGAACTATTTGGAAGATAAATTGTGCTTTTTGACACTTCATCTGACTCATAACTTATGATGGACTTTATGTGACGAATAGCGCTATCTGACAGTCGTGAAATGCAACAATAGTGTTTATCCTACCAATAAGTAATTAATAACTAATTTGGAACTTATGTAAAACTTATCCGTACATTTTGAAACAGACCCTAAATATTTGCTTTTATTGTTGTCAAAGTGGTAACACTTTCACTTGTTATTTTGATACATAACTTTCTTTTTCCTCTTCCATAATATTGCTAAGAAAATAAACTGTGTTACACAAAATATTTGGTATAAAAATACATTGATGTAAAAATTTAAAATAAGGGTAACTGAAACTTAGTACGCAAAAAGTAGTAAACTGATCCATTTTTTTAGGGCTTCGTGTTGTTATAAAACTGTAGTCGATCTGTGGTTCATCGATCAAGCCCACTTCCGTATTTTGACATTCTGCACTTTCTCACTTAGATCTCTCTTAAATTCCACAAGATCATATCTTATATACATACAGGCTCAGTAGACGTTTCTCAAATGTTGTATAACTAATTATCAAATATTTTCTATACTAGACTTGCTTTTATTGAATAAATCAAATATTTTAAAACTCATTTTACAGCATAGTAACATAACAGTCGAATTTAAAAAAAAATGTGTGCGTGTACTAGGTGTACACACGTAAGAAGTGAAACTTATATAAAACCTTTGTTGTACGCAGAGCCATAATTGGTTTGTTTTAAGTTTAGAGGTCCGAAACTATTTCTTTAAACACAGTAAATTTTGATATACTGCCTAGCATACAATTTACAAATTAATTGCTGCAAATTGCGATTAGCAAATTTCAAGTCGAAAATGTAATTCGTTGTCAAACTTCAAAGTCAAAAACATACTATATGTCATATTTTAACGCCGATAAAGAAGTTTGACTTCAAAAAGCAACATGGCGCGTAACGTAAAAATGTGACGCGTAACGCAAAAATGTTACACTAAATTTTTTTCCAACCCCGATAAAGAAGTTTCACTTCAAAAACTTTTCCTCATGTAAACGACTCATTTCAAATAATTGAATTCTTCATGGCTACCCAATATCATGAAATACAAAAAACATACAAAAGAAGATCGTATAGTTACGTGCTAGAGAGCGGCATTAACCTTGGGTATGGCTTGCAATTCTGAATGTGCGTTCAATATATGCACAATTAATACTTGTGGTGAAAGAACACATCGGAATGTCATTTCAATCACGTATGTCAAAAATTTATTGAAGTCAGCCTTGCGATTCTATAACTCACTTTTCGAACTCACACAGCTGTTTTCACAGCGCGACCACCGCTGCGAAAAGTGCTGCGGTGGAAGTTCGAAAAGTGAGTTACAGAATCGCAAGGCTGTACTCCTAGTTCGCGCTAAGTCTCGTTTTTGAATATTACCGTAGACTCAAAAATCAACGGTTTGTGTCAGGTGCATAAGGCAGTAAGTAGGTCTACCATGTGAAGCATGTTTTTCTTTATATATTGCTTGCATTATTTTAATAAATAATGAGGGGCGCTGTAAGTTTGTCCATACAAATTCAATCCTTTCTTTGTTATCCTAGAGTTACTAGAATTAAAGTCTTCTATACGTACCTACGGCTCGCTTATCTGCTACTCTTATTGGTCCAGTGTATATCTCGCTCTTACAACTTTATTACTAACATTGATGAAAATATTGATGTGTTTTACAACAGTCTTCCAACTTACCGTAACTTTGTTTATCATGCTCTTAATGAGGTTTAAGTTTCTATTTAAAAAAAAAAATTGTTCATGAGTTTCTATTTAGTTTTAATTATTATTATGTTTTTGTTTTTATTCTGTGGTTGCTTGTTTAATGTTTCCCTGGCTAGCTTGCTTATGTATCTAGTAATATTATTGATGTGTATGTATCTAAATTTTGTGATTTAAATATGTCATATTTTCTTGTATAATTTTTTGCATACACTTTGTTTTATAAATTATTAATTAAAAAAAAATTATATATATATATTACGTATGTCAAACTCAAGGAAAAACTACTGATCACGTACTTGCCAATATATATGAAGATATTTCTGTCCAAGACCAAATAAAAATTTAGTAGGGATGATAATTCAGTAGATATTGTCTTGAAGGTTACTTTATTACATCAGATGATTAACTGGCAATACTATGAAAATTTTTGAGTAGCAATTGACTCTTTATTATATCTATTATTATAGTCTATTAAACATCGTGAGGCATCTCAATTATTACTCAGTAAAAGGTGGCAATGACCTGGTATTCAGACTTAAGTTATAACCAACAGACTACCTTCTGTTACGGTCTGATTCGATCTCGTAAAACCTAATCCGAATGTGAGTACAACATGTGAAGTTACACACGCATTGTGTCATTGTGTTTTAAATAATTTATCCATCTCGCTAACTAATTTTACTTGTTTATATATACATTGCGAGATTTAGAGGTTTGGAGGCCTAGGGGCATCAAAGGTGGAGGCTCCAAACTATTTTCCAATAAAAAAATGTTTTTTTGCTGTTTGATTGTTTAGTTATTCAAAAATTTATTAAAAATTATTAGTAGGTAATTACGATTTTTCAAATGAAAATTTACTTGTGTTTTCTTCCGCAAACCAATCATTAAGGTTTCATAAGTGAACAAATTTTTAATATTAATAATTATGTTACTAGGGTAGAGCATGACAGATTTAAATTCCTTGAGTGAACAATTTTTTTAATATTATGTTACTAAGGTAGAGCATGGCATAAAAAACGTTGGGAAACTTGAGAAGAAGAGATTTTATCTCCTAATTACGAAAGATAAACAGCCTACGCAATAAAATGTTTTTAAAATATCGTATTAAATCATTTTAAAAATAAGTTCAGAAGTTTATGGTAATTCCCATATAAGCAAAATTCACTACAAAATTATCCTGTTCGATATAATCAGATTACCAAACAACGATGCGTCGATTTTATTGAAATACAGTTATAAATTAAATAAGTGTCAAGATCAACTTTATAGCCGACAAAAAGTTATCTATAAAGTTTCAAACAAAACCTTTTAATAGCATTGTTAAATGTCAAACGTATCAGGTACGTGTACCTACATCCAAAATTATCTAATGAGTAACATAGGTATTTTCATTATAATTAAAGTCGATAAAAATTCTGGTCAAATTATGCAAATTTTACCTGTTTTATTGCAGTTTTAGGTACAACAATAAAAATATATTATTGAATTAAGTATTAAAAATAAATGAATAGATTTGTGATGTCTGAATAATTAATTTAGAAGTTAAGAACACTGTAGACTTTAGCCTACTATAATTTTTACCATCTTTAAGAGTAGCATGAAACTGATGATATATTCCTAGTACACCTCTTCAGTTGATAGATTTTTCTTCCTCTTCGTAGTCTTCAAATTAAAAAATAATTTATTCATAATATAGGTAACAAGATATACACTTATGAACGTCAAAAAATAATTATATATGAAATGATTCTAATTTTACATTTACCAACTGCCAGTTCTCAAATCAAGGGCGTAGAACGGAAGAGAACAGCAATGAACTCTCCGCCACACTTTTTAATTTGAAAACCCGTAGCCGTTACGTCGTTGCCTCACCACTTCATCCTGAGCCCCATAATTGTCTTAATTTTGTAGACTAACAAATGACGATCGACCCCAACTTCTCCTGCCATCACTTCTCCATTCTGTTCTCTCCGGGCAATATGGCCAAAGTAGATAAGCAGCCGTTTGTAAATTATAGTTCTGTCAATCTTGTGGTGATCTTTAGTTGGTTGAGAATGGACTTATTGGTTCTTTTTGCAGTCAACGGTATTCGCAATTATCTCCTCGAATACCACATTTCGAATGCCTCTATCTTTTTTCGCTCAGCTGCATGAATTGACCAGGACTCTCCGATCCGTACAAAAAAAGTACGTGTACTTATGTACACGCGTTAGAAGTTATACTTCTTTGGCGTAACAAGATAAAAATTCTACGTTTGTAGAAAAAACGACACTAAAAATAGAATAAGGGTATTTGATACATTGAAAGTTTTGTTATGACGCATTATCTAGTTAAATAAAGTTTATTTAAAGATCACAAACTCAAATGCTAACTTCAGGGTCGGTTCGTAAAAATTTACTCTCATCATTTTTCCCTAACGCGCCAAAAGAAGTACAAAGTACAAAAGTAGAAGTAACTTCAAACTATGGAAAATACTAAAGTTCGGACGAGCCTGCGCTTGGTATAATCATAATTAGACTTCAAAAATTTATTTTTATTTAATAAGTATACTCGAAATTCGGAAGTGGAAGTAATACAATGTTGTCTGGTGCAACAAGTTTGGAAGCAATAATGATACTCAATGAAGAATTGTTATCGCTATTTTAATCATATGGTAACCCCGTAATCCAATTTTGTAATACATATGTAACAATTGAAGCAACTTTTTATGATGGGCATTTTATTTTTAAAGTAGCGATGATATAATAATATACAGAAATATTTTTCGTAATACATTCCGCTGATTATAATGATAGTATTTTTAAGTAGTTATTATATAATATATAAAACAGATAAAGTGAATATTCTTAATAGTCTTGTTTTAAAATTAATTCGATGAATGAAGTTGTTTTCGATTACATTTTGAATACTATAATAATAATGTTTTATATGGATTTTTACGTATTTTTTGAATTTACTCTAGTGATAGGCGAATTTGTATTTATCTTTTAAATAGCTTTTTGAATATCTTTTATAGCTACTATTAAGTATGATGTTTAGAAATTTAAATTTTCGGTAGCGGGCTGATCAATTTAAAAAAAGCGTTGTTAAGAATAGGTATTTTTAAATAGGAAATTTCTAGTAAAAACAAAAATTAGTAGTTGGAAATGATTATTTTTTGTAAAATTTATGTTCACCGTAATTGTCATATATTTTAGAATAGATAGATTGTACTTTACTTTATAAAATGCATTTTATATGTACGTGTACTTTAATAAATAAATAATTTTAGATATACTCATGATATTATATTTTTTTTGTCTATATTCTCTATTCGATTACGGTGTTTAATTAAGAAATAAACTAATCTTAATTAAAGAAAATTAAGTCAGTAAAAGAAAATAAATTAGACTCCATGCCTATTACCTGTTATATTACTAATATGTAAGAACATAAAGTGTATTTAAATAAGAAAATGTGCATACAGCGTAGATTAAAATATTATGCAACTATTGGCCGTGATTATGCGTTAAGTTTTCGTTTCGGTTCCGTTATATCACTTTTACTTTTAGTGACACAACTGATGATTTCTCTCGAAAACAAGCTGATAAAAATATTATTCCCTTTGTTAATAGAGCAGACAATAATAGGTACTCCAAACCGCATTCGTTTATAGCACCTTGATCCCTTATTTGGATGAAGATCAAGAGATGATCAGCCGGTAACCTATAGGTATAGGGAGTCACTTCTATACTCACTTCTTGGGGGTTTTGCCCAAACTTAGGTGGAATCAATCCATTCAATCAAATCAAATGTAGGTGGGGTTTTTAGGGGGTATATTATACCAGATTTTTTTTAAACACCCGACTTCATACAATTTATTAAGCCTAGAACCCACTCCCAAGCGTGGCTATTACTGAAATAACAAAAAGCTAAAATACTCCAAGATCGAAATTTTAAACTATTTTATACTACTTGAATGTATTTTTGATTCATATTTGAAATTGCCTCTCAGACCGAGTGAACAGCAAAAACTTTAGGGCTTTTTAAATCAAAATTTAGGGGTATTTGTAGTTGGTTCTAGGAGGAACATTCTGTAGGAGTTGGCAACACAGGACTCTTGCGTTTTTTAGTACGCAACACTTCTACGATGAAGGACCTACGTGAGAAAACCGGCATGTCTTTAATCAAAAATCGCCAGTAGGTATAAAGAAAAGCTATCTACACTTTCTAGATTTATGTTATGTTGTATTATTACAATTATCTACTTTTATTTAAAATGACAAAAAAATAAGTAGCTTAAGCGAAAACACGAAACGAAAATGCACATGTTTATTATTAAGATATTTAGGACAAATAAACAAAATAGAAACTTAACATGATTATTATATGAATGAGTAAAGCCTTTTAAAACCTCCATAAGTAGGTTATATCGAATTATACTGGCCAAACTACGATGTAACTCTAATATTATGAATATTTACGCCGTACGAAAAAACTGTTTACCATAATATTTAAACAAACCTATTTATAATACAGTAATATTTTTTTTCTGTAGCTTAGTTTTGGTAAGAAGCTTTAAATTTCATAATATTAAGTATAATAAATTTTACTAATCAAATTAAAATACATACCGACGTCACGGAGATTATTTGACGATTTCTGTGCACTTGCGAGCAAAACAAGGGAAATTAGGAAAACACTAGGAACGTTGTGGAAAAACGACATTTTTCACGATTTATTAGTATGTAACTAAAAATAATAATATAATAATAATGTAATATAAAATCGTTCGTAACAAATCGAATTCAGGGTTGTGAATTAAAATTCAAATTTAGAAGCGCGATATCATTTTCGATGGCGCCAGTTTCGGACGTGCGTCGCGTTCTTTGAAATGCGTTCGTACTGAAATGCTGCGGTCGCGCAGGTGCGGATCTTAAAAGCACGGTCCGCGGCAAGTATAATGACCTAGTAATTGCCTCTTCATCTGCCGATTATATCAGTAACAATCGCATTTAAAATGCACGTTAACGTTATAATTTGCACTTAGTCGAAAAAAATACTTTGGTGATAAAAATCATTGAAAAAATCATTTTATACCTTTTATTTTTGGAAAGGCGTTAACATCTAGTAACTTATTGCTAATGTCTACATTCATTGAAATACCACTTAAATAATAATTAAAATTAGTCACGCGTTAATTGTCTCTATTAAATATTGTTGTCAATTAAAATATAAAGTAAATTAGTGGTTAATTATAAGTATTCACTTCCTCTGGCAATTTTTGGTCTTAGCCGACAGACCGAGGATTCTAACGACCGAATAAAATATATCGAAATTTGTAATAACGTTATTAGACCCTATTATTTAATTAAAATTTGTAATACCGCGACGGAATGTTTTTTATAATGCCTTAATATACTTAATCTATATAATATGTTTATAGTTGAATTTCATAACTTTATTTAGCTAATATTGTTCTTATACATCGGACGTAGTGAGTAATTCTAAAAACAGCTTTTTCTTTTTAGTTATTGCATAGTTTTTATCGCGGGCTTTGAGCGCAGCGACCGAATCAAGAAATTCCGTAACGAAAAAAAACCCACACGATGACGTAATATAGGTGTGGCCAATACGCGTTAGAGCGGGACAGAATGCATACTGCGGCTCACATCGGTCTGGCGTGATCGGTGACGTAGCGCAGGTGCGTTAGAGTGGGACAGAACGCATAGTGCGTATTCATAGCTCTCTGACGAGATCGGTGTCCGGTGAGGTGGCGTAAGCGCGGCCGGTGCAGCCGGTACGCGTTAGAGTGAGACAGACTTAGTCTGAGTCTGGTAGAGTGGTAGATTGAATAAATATCAAAGAAAAAAAATACTGCATAAATAAATAAAAAATATAATTGCATAAGTTGATAAAAAATGCTATGCAATAGCTTTACCGCGGCAGTCCCCGAGTGCCACACGTATTTTTTTTATTTCACTCTCAAATGCTCGAGAACTTTTAAATACGAACAAGTTTTATTTTCAGATTTTCAATTTATTTTTATATTGTCATTTTAGAAGCTTTGAGGTATAATTATTGTGCGAAATTGCTTATTTCTCTCATATTTACTTTATTATTCATGAAAGCCTCAATGAGTCTTGACCATTTAGTAGGCTACAGATTATAGTTGCCATATCAAACATTTCAAGCAAAGTCAAACCTATAAAATAAAAAATATAGTGAGCCAATGACAATTGATATTTGATGTCACTGTTAATGTCATTGGTAATTTTAGAATTCTGCATTCTGGAAAGTGAAAACCAAAAAGAAAACACAATTATCTCTGTAACGATTTAAATTTTGACTGATTTAACGCGTTTAAGAAGTGATTTTAACTAAGTGTCTATAATAACAGACATAGTAAATGGCTGGCTTCACGGAAAACGCGTTGATTCGAAAACTGCAGGATTTGAATTCTAGCCAACAAAGTATTCAAACATTGTCACTGTGGCTTATACATCATAGAAAACACCACGCTGCCGTAGTTAAAACATGGTATAAAGAATTACTGAAAGGTAAGCGAAAACTTCGACAATTTCAGCTAGACAATACAATGTTTACGTGTTGCATCATTTTATAAGCAACCATATAACCACTAAACACTAAATGATGCTTCAGGCGTTCTGTAAGAAGCAAGCAATCATGTCAAGGAAAGTTACACTAGTCGTTAGTATGTGTATTATGTATTTCTTGTTGTTTTATTTCCTTCTGTGTAACAAAACATAACCAAGAGGTTATGATTTGTAACTTAGTTGAACTTTTTGCTATTCCTTTCCAGCAGGCTGAAGCTTGGCTTACATGCAGATTTTTATAGTATTGATATATCATTTTTCTTATGTAAAGTTTTATACATATGTATTCTAATTATCACTTTATAGTATTGATCAAACTGCATATGACAATAAATATCTGACATGAATTAATTAAGTTTTAATTGCATACACAAGAGTAAGGCATTATGTATATCATTTAGATATTTACACCATGGAAATCAAAATAATTTTATGATTATTTCAGTAAAAGATAGTAAACAGCTTACATTTATGTATCTGGCTAATGATGTTATACAAAATAGCAAGAAAAAAGGTCCTGAATATGGAAAGGAGTTTGGTGAAGTATTAGTAGATGCATTTAAACTTATGGCAAAAACTGGTATCAATACAAAAACTAAACATTCCCTGCATAGGATATTGGGCATATGGGAAGAGAGAGGGGTATATGATGCAAATAAAATTCAAGAATATAAAGTTGCTGGTAAGTGTTACCTACAAAGATATTACTCTACTATACTTCTATTTTTTTTAGGGATGAAAGAAATACTGTGTAATGTTTTTAGTTTTATTATAAGATATTAAAATATATGTTTTGTAATTTATAAAATATTTAATGATGTTTATTTCTTTTCTTTACATTAAATATAGTACCACTATCAATTAATTGTTGTTAATATATTTATGACTATTTACAATAAGGTAGGATTTCATAACCTTCCACATTATTGTCAGAGTTTATCAAAAAAGGCACAAAATGCAGCACAAATATGATTCTCTTTCATAATGATTCTTGCTATAAGATCATGAATCATGTGTTTTATTTTGCAATACCCTTCTTCACAATTAAGATTAAAAACGAGTGTGTGTAAATACTGCTTTAATTAAATAGCAATTACAGTTAAGTATAATCAGTAATTAAGTAATGTATCTTAGTGTAAATATATATGTTTCACAATAGGAAATTACTTTAAATTAAAAGTTGTAGAATATAATTAGTACTGTTAGCAAGTGTGTTTTACTATAAAACATTTTTTATAAGATAGTAAGTACTTCAATTATCTTATAAAAAATTTAATACATGTTAGTTACATTTACAAAGGTTGAATGTGGTGCAAAAATATTGACTAATGCCAAGCACTGTAAGATATACACAGAACTAACATTTTACATATATTTTCACCTTTATGTGCTTTAAAAGAGGGTCTAACATTATATAGTAATGTGACTAAAATAATATTTTATGAATTAGTTAATAAATAACAAACCTACTATCACCTATATCAGAGCAGAGTACAAAGGGAAAGATACAGAGTCAAATTTAGCAAAAAGAGTAATGAAATAAAATATTCCCTCTTTATAACCAAAGTTTTCATGAAACACTATGTGATTTTCAGTTGATCCAAATGATGCTATTCCAAGTAAAGTTAGCAAGAGAAAGTCCATAGATACAGAGCCAAAAGACCCAGAAAAGAAACCAAAGTTGGAGAGCCGCGAAAAGGGTGAGAAAAGAAGGTATAGTGAGACCAAGGTTGAAGTGGATGGAAAAATTGAAACTCACATCACACTTAGCCCAAAGACACCTCCTGGTGACCCACCAGAACCTGAAGAACTTATTAAGGTGGGTAGTTTTTATAAATTTATCACTTTATATAATAATGAGCGAAACTTAGGACTTCATGAACATTCAAACATGCATTATGGATATTTTAAATTCAATGTTTTGCATTGAACTGCATTTAGGAGTACTATACATGAAACTCCTTACTCCTTATTTATAAGCATAAATATAAAAAGGAATTTTTAAATACCGTTGGAATACTTTCTTTGTTTTTACATTTAAAAAAAAACATTTATAATTTTCTTAACAAATATAAAATTAGATTGCTCTTCCTTAGCTTAGTTGATAAAAATTCCAGCATAATAATATTTTTTTCCTATTGTACTGACTGATCACCTTATCTATAGAGACAAGTAAAAACCTCTATGTACATCTTTAAAACTCGATATAAAAAACAAATTAAAACTTGAATATACCATTATTTATTCTAAATTTAAAATGATAAAAGTGATGCTAGCCCTTTAAGTTTTACTGATAATGTTACTAAAGGAAAGGCAACTAACAATTACTAGCAACATACATTTTTGTTTATTACATACTATGTATAACAATTTCATTTCTCACTAAATTATTAATGGAAATACCATTGAAAAAGTTTTATTTTATTCGCAAAATAATTTGGGACTCCTTGTTGATCCGAGGTCTCCAGACCTCTATCGGAGATGGCTAATATTTGATGATGGCATTAAGCTCAGTGTCTGACAGCATTTCGCTATCAGTTCACACACGTTCTTGTTTTACTTCTTTATGCACTAAATTATTCTTATACGCAAAACAATATCCCAGTGGACACATTTGTACGTCTGTTGTATCTGTTCCCATTGTAGTTGGGAATAAAACAGAGGAGAGAATTTTAGCGTAGGAACAAGACTTTATATCCAAAATTTTAAGTTACATAGGATTTTCTTTTAACTCGTAGAAATCACAAATAATAATAATAATCCAGTACCATGTGTCATGGCCTCAGATTGCATACGTTTCTTTTCCTAATTATTTATAGATAAGTAGGTGATCAGCCCTCTGTGTTTGACATATGTCGTCAATTTTTGGGCTTCCTCACGATATTTGCCTTCACTGTCAGATAATTGCGCCTATAAAAAAATTCCATTGGTGAAACGCCGTTTTTTGAATTAGGTCAGTGTTGAGGATCGCACACTCCAGCCACTAGGGATTCCCTACTGATATTTCGCTTCCCGAGTCATATTTAATACCGGATTCTTTTCACAGGCGTTGTTAGAATTGGAGTCTAGTGCCTCAAGCGATGAAGCAGTGCGAGAAAGAATCGCCTCCCTCCCACCGGAGGTCTCCGAAGTGCAATTATTGTCGAAATTGGAAGGTAATAACACACATATAGTATATGCATACTGTAAAATATATGTAATTACAGAAATAAATATGTACGACATTCAATTGTTTTATTTACACCGAAGATTTTCCGCAATAATGACCTCTATTCACCCTTAGGAACTAAAAAACACCTAATTTAAATAATACATTGTTACGGAGCTTGTTATTCTTGCAATATTATCTTGAAATGATGTGGGAAATCGTATCTAGAAGGGTAAATAGACGTTATTAGAAAGCACTAGGAATAACTCTATTTAATTTAGATATGTAGCGGTTTTTTTCCAATTCGTTCCTTTACAATCAGTTACATTATATTTATCAAGCATAGAAGGGTGGTGCTGGCACCGCAATTTTATTTTATGGCGGTTAGAATTTTAAACCCCATTTGTTAAAAGCGATTTGCGAAGTAAAGCTTAAAAATACTTTCAGTATGTTATTCTTACACTAGTAGAAAGCTCTCTTTGTAAGCATTTTTATTTCGTATTAAATTTCCCAATACCTCAAGTAAATCATATATGCCTTAATATTGTTTTATTTTTTATACAACCTTTTTGTTAACATTTTTATTTCATATTTAATTTCTTAATTCCTCAAATAAGTAAATCATATTATCCATAATAATTGCGCTTTTAGATAGTCATGATAAATTCATCGAGTTTTATTAGGTAGTTTCGGCATGATATTTTAGAAACGAGCTCATCGATGTTAAGTGATAATGCCGCCCATGGACAGTCATGCAGCCAGAGGGATCGCAAGTTCGATAACAATTAATATGTACATACAATCTAGTTAAACTTACACACCTAATATATATGTGTACATTTTATATTTTAATTATAGATAAAGAGGCAGCCCTAAACCTTAGTTCAGTAGTTAATTCGGCGGTGGAACTACTCGCCGACTACAATTTACGTCTCGCAGACGAACTCGACAAAAGGCGGAAAGTGGCTGGCATGTTGAGGGACTTCGCTCAAGCGCAACGCGATCTTGCCAAACACGCGGAAGCGAGGCTTGAGGTGAGTTTTTAATAATACGTTTGAAATTGATTGCTATGAAATAAATTTTTAAAACGCCTGTGGCGCTTCTACCCTTAGGCCTTAGATTTCTGTATCTGTTTAGAGAACAGTAGCTCTTCGAAGCATGGGTGGATCGTGAATCTAAGCTATTACGGGGAAGTCCCCCGTAATCGACCGAAAACATGCGACGGGCAATTCCCCGATCTCAGAAATTCCTTATGATTGGATTTTTAAAATTTCAGATATTTTTTTCATTTAAAATATTTTCTCTAGTTTTTAGTGGGGACTGGGGGCCCTTTGTTTCTGCGGGGCTCTGGGCTGCAGCCAAAAAAGCCCTTAAGTAGATCCGCCCCTGTTTTGTAGGCTAGTAGGTGATCAGTCTACTGTGCCTGACGCTGTCTATTTTTTTGAATCTAAAGCATGCCGATTTATTCACAATGTTTTCCTTAACCGTAGGAGTGAGTGAAATGCGCACATACAAAAGTCTTTTGGTGCACAGCCGGCGTTCGAACCTACGACCTAAGTGTTGAAAGTCACCACTTATTAAAAACAACGCTACGGCCGCACTAATATTCCTACTTTAATACATTTAATATTTCAGGAATACAATATAAAACTCCAGAAGTTGTATGCTGTGAAAGCGGAAGTGAAATCTCACATTGAGAGCCTTCCCGATGTTTCCCGCCTTCCAGATGTAACAGGTGGTTTAGCGCCTCTACCCTCCGCCGGGGACTTATTTAGCATTTAGCTGACTGAATCACGGAATAGATAAATGATTCATGGCTTATTGATTCAACCTAAATTGTAGGCACCGCGAGTGTGACGCAAGCGTAATGCGTAGTTAAAGTTATTTGAAATCCTATACAGATACCGGAAAACATCTTGAACAAATGTCCTTGCGGTACATGAGCGATTTTTAGGTATCACTGGTAGGGCATGCGGACGGTGGTGCGCGGCGGCGGGAGAGTGACGTGTCGATTGCGTGATTGGTAAATCAGTTGACGTCCCGCGCTGCGCAAACTTTCCCCCACTCCCTTGTTTAATGCTCAAGAAGTTTGCCGGTACCTGTACGATACATACAAATGCGATTACTAAAATAAATTTATATTAAAAGCTTTTCAATTTATCTACTCTGTGGTATAACATTTTCAGAATAAAAAGCTTTCGCTATACATAAATTGTAAGTCTATATTACTAATCGTTATTGCTACGAGTCGTTTATGCGTAACGGCCTGGTGTAAATCAAAGGTGACGCAACATTTTAGACAAATTAATTGCCTTTAAGACATAGAATTACTATTCGTAGCAATTCGCTAGTAACCGTTATTCAACCTAATCCCTTCATTTTAAGAAAAATAGTTCCTCAAATTAGTATTTAAACTAGACGCGTGTATGTTATGGATTCATGTGGATGGTATTATGCAATACATTAGTATTTTAAAGCTCCAAAACTTTTCTTTAATGATTTTCAATAAAACTAGGAAAAATGACTCAATGAACTGATTTTCAGCAACTCTTGCAGTGTTAATTATTTGCTATTATTGTTTTCTTTTTCGTGTTATATTTCTACATACTGCCTTTTTATGTATTAACATTGTATATATGCGGCTGCTTGCCAGATCCATGCGATTTCAATACAAAGACCCTTCAGATGTCATGATTCGTAGAACAATGTCGGATTTGAAAAAAATCCAAAATCCACTTTTATACAATATTTGGATACTGCATTGACTAAATATTACGGCTACATTGAAAAAAAATCCCTGTTTTAAATTTCAAATTAATTAGTCGGTAAAGTGACGGATTTGATAAAAGCATGTGATTTTTCTAGAAAACTGTGCAATTTAATGTTCTTTTTTTTTAAAAACAAACCCTTTTGTTGGCTTGTATGCCAATTTTCATAATAGCATAATATGAATTAAAATAGTTATGACAAAAACTAACATGATTATATTATTTTGAAATGGTTGCCCTGTAAAGTTTACTATTTGTCAGATCCGTCACTATTCTACGACTATGACGTGTGTGCTGCGATATTACGAGAATACATGGAGCTGGTTGGCTGCCCCTTAAGTTGATTGTCCTCATTTTAACATGTCTAATGTTTGTGAGAAAAAAAAATGGTGCATGAAAAATATTTTGTTGTACAAAATTTAATGTAAAGATTACATTTTTCAGATTGAACTGGTTTGAAAATCACGAATTAACGGCCAAGAATTAAACACAGATTTTAAGTAGAAAGCACATTTTTTATTCAATTCCATTTTGGCATCTTTGACTGTATAGCAGTATTCTGTTACGATCAATAGCGATAGCGAACACGACTTCAATATTGAATTATTGTGCGCGATCCCAAGGTAAGACGAGCTATTGAACTTGAAACGAATCTATCTTGCAACAATATAGAATTCATTAATCATTATTTATAATAATGATAGCTATTAAATATACTAATGATATATTTCGACTTTATAATTGCATTATACCATCCTATACGTTGTATTTGGAATGTTTTGGTTTGATGTATTTAAAGCAATAAAGTATCGACTGACCCGAATGTTCAATTTGTAATAGTAAAAAGTGCTCTTACATCGTAGTATAAGAAAGTTAAAAACTATTATTTGTAAATACTCGTATATTAGGGAGCGTTCAAGTAGTACGTTTTTTTCCTTTTGTAAAACGTTACGATGCGGGGCGAGGATTGAATTACGCGTTATTGATAATATTATTTTCGACTTATGCCACATAATAATAACTAAAGAGTCACTTGGTGGTCACGAAACGTTTTACTATACTCGAGTACAGTACTGTACTTGGGTATTGAAAAACGTTACGGCGAGTTACATGGGGGGGGGGGGTCGATAATCTCCAAAAACTGCGTTAGGTACGTAATACTTGAACGCTCCCTTACCTAAAATCATTCGATGCCATTTTGATCAACTGCACTCGGAGTTGTACAAATATCTATCATTATTCATTCGTTTAATCTTTACTACGACTGCCCGACTTTTATGCTCCTTTATTCGAAATATTTTACAATTGTCAGATCGAGAACTCGTTTTTAACCTTACTTAGCTTATGTTAAAAGTTAATAAACGAGTCTGAGTATGGCAGTTTTAAGGACTACATTTAAGATGCATTTTTTCATTTAGTGTTTGGTTATTTGTGATTTTTTTGACCAAATTGTAGTATCACCGTAAGTGGCCCCACGATATTACAAAATATACATATTGTTATTACATTACAATGTTGTTTTATTTATAAAAATATTCAATAGAAATCACTTCACATCCTACGAGTGATGTATCTGTATGAGAAATGTGATACAGCAAATAATTATAATGACTTTGATTGTATGAAGAAGGGTGTACTCGTATTTGTGTACAAAATAAAGTATGCCCTTATTGGACATTGGAGTGGCCCCTACATAATAAATTAATGAAAAAACCACATTAATAGTATCCAAAATGCGTTGTGGAAGAAGGAAGAAGTTCCTAAAACCCAAAGGATCCTTAACCAGTCTAATCATTGACTGGCCCGAAGGCCGCAATGGCTAAGATCGAAAAGTTTTATCCGTATCACCTTGACCTCCGTCGTACCACAACTGAGGGTTTTCTAAGGCAGTTTTTGCCGCGCACCACCACTATGTGGAACCAGCTGCCCACTGAAGTATTTCCGAAACAATTCGACTTAGGGCGAAAAGAAAAGAGCGTACCAATTCTTGAAAGGAAGGCAATGCACTTGCGAGCCTTCTGGCAGTGTGAGTGTCCATGGGCGGGGGTGAGCGTCCTGCCCGTTTGCCTCCTATTACATAAAAAAAAAGTTATAAATATCCTCAGCGGAATAATTTTGTAAGCGCGTTTCAGAGTATGACGTCATCGTAATGACGCAGACTCATAAGTATCCAGACGTAACCGGGACGCAAAATTTTAATGATTTTAATCTACTTCCGTCAACGGAGTAATGAATCCTTATGTTATGTTTAGTTTGACAAAAATTGTAGGTGAATTTTGGGCGTTTAAATTTTTGTTACGTTTTAGAAAGAAACTATGTGGTAGGAAACTTACTAGTAATCTAATTGTGTGGCCGTGTGGGTACAACGGTTTTAAATAATTCATCAGATTTTAATAAATAATTGCCAGTATTCACTTTACTCAATTAATTAACTCGATTTTAAGCATACAGACTACATCAGACAATTATATTTATTTAATTAATTGAAATAGACCTTGGAACTTAAAAAAAGTTTAAGTAGAAAAAAAATAGTCTAATCATGTTACTATCTAAAATTCAAAAATCGAGGCAATATGTCGGGATGCTGATCACCTACTTTTCAATTAAAAGAAATAGAACAAAGGAACGAATGCAATCTTAGACTAAGAACTATATACCTAGTATGTAGTAGCGCCACTGAATTTTTTTTATTAAATTCTGTAAGTAGTAGTAGTCTAAACTGTGTAATTCCACGATTTTAACTTAAATATTCTTTCGTCTCTTTCTGTGTTATTGTGTTTATGCTGTGATGAAATGAGTAATATAGCTTTATTTCGTTCAATAAAATAACATTCCGTAAATACAGAAAAGTTCATGCATTTTCTTTGAATAAAGAAAGTTAGTACGTCAGTGATCTTTGTTCTATTTCGTATTTCTTATCTTTTTAACTTAATGCCTAGGTTACTACCTACTCTGCATTGTTCTTTGTGTTGTCTAGATTTTGTTTCGTTTTTAAACAATCGTCCAAGTCTGGCAACCGTAGATAACATGGGTAAATTGCGCACCATAATCTCTTTGGAAACGAACTGTCACTGTGATTTAAAAACTTCCTCATGTGCCCTATATTTATTCCAGCTTAGCGCTATTCATCTATTTATGGAATAGATATAAACGCCTCTTTCTTTTCTAAATTTATTTGCTTATAACTTTAATAGTTATGTCCCTAGACAACAGCCGTAAGCGAAATATCAATATTAGAGGAAATAAAATATTATAAATATTATTATTAATATACCTATCTAAATTAAATACATTTTGATAAAAACAATAATGAGGAAAATGTGGCAATAAGAATAGGAAAAGCAGTGTTGGCCTAGTGGCTTCAGCGTGCGACTCTCATACCTGAGGTCGTAGGATCGATCCCCGGCTGTGCGCCAATGGAATTTCTTTCTATGTGCGCATTTTACATTTGCTCGAACGGTGAAGGAAAAAATCGTGAGGAAACTAACATGTCTTAGACCCAAAAAGTCGACGGCGTGTGTCAGGCACTGGAGGCTGATCACCATCATGAAACAGATTCAGAAACTGAGGCCAAGACCTAATAAGGTTGTAGCGCCACTGATTTTTTAAAGGATATAAAAAGTTAGGCATTTTGTTTCTGTTGTTTTAAAAGGAAATTACAGCCTAAATTTAAAAAAAAGACTGTTTTGGCTACTAGCATCTTTCCATGTTCTATGGTGCCAAACCAGGGGGTTTAGTCAAGATGCCTTAACAGTAGTGTATTTAGAAAGTCGAAAACTTAATTTGTATAACCCCCCGTTTACGGAAAGAGTAAAGTCGAAGGTGACTAGTGCCCAGAGAGCGATAAAGCTGACCAAACGAAGTGACCAGATCAGGGCGAAAACTAAGATCAATCCACAGATTCTATCGTGAACTGTAATGTCAAAAAATTAGATCATTTCTGCTTCCTTATTTGTTCTATGTAAGTTTGGATTTTTTTTTATAATGACACAAACGTGCCTTTGTCATTGAAGATTTTTGAGAACATTTATTAGAAATCATGAGCGATACTGTGGTAATTATTAATTAATAATAATCAATACATAACGATTATTTAAATGATTACTACAGCGTATTGAAATTTCAGAGTACTCGAAGTAAAACGGTATCGTCAACCGATTCTGAGTCTACCGAAGGTCCTCTTGTGAGTAATGTTTTTAACACTATGTACTTATGTTAATAGCATATGCAGAGTGTTGGCCTAGCGGTTATAGCATAACTTTCAACCCTGAGACAGTGCATTCTTTTAAAGTAAACTTCCTCGAACAGTACCTAAATGTAAATATCATGAGGTAAACGTTGTCTTAGAAACCAAGTCGACGACACGCCTCGTATTAATTATCATCAAAGAAACTGAAGCAATCTGAAAAGAGTTGCAGCGCTTGGTAAGATCTAACCCGGGCTGTGTACTGTTTTTTTAACACGGTACGGCTCGTACGGTGAAGGAAAACATCGTGAGGAAACGGGCTTTTCTTGGATCTGAAAAGGCAACGGCGTGTCTGAGAAGAAGGCTGATGACCTACTTGTATATTAGGAAAATTATTATTACGAAAAGGTACAGAACTCGAAGGCATTTTTATAAAGTGCCAACTAAACAATCATATCTTTTTATCTTAAATGCATCCTTATAGATTGAAGATAGATGGACCAACAACATAAGCTATCGCCAGCTTGTTATTTCATCATGTATCGGAATCCTTCAAGTTTGGTGGCATCCGTATCTTCACGATTTTGCAAGATTCCTGCCATTTCTCTTTCTGTACAACGTGTTTAGTGTATTCTTCGCCTACCCATTGTTCTATTTGGAGCTAGCATTGGGTGTTGTGACGAGAAAGGGTGTATTGAACTGTTGGGATATGTCACCGTGTGCTAGAGGTATTTGTTTACTGTCATAATTCTAAACTCTGTATTTTAAACGGCTAATAATAATGTATCGATATAAGTTTGAATGTCTGGTTTACCTGTATCAAAAAGAATTTGAGTAGACAGCGATAATTAATACTATCGAGCCGTGAAGCCAAAGCAAAATTAACTACCATAAAGCAGCATCTCACAACATTGCTGTGCCTAACCAGTAACCAAGGTCCTTATTGTAATAAATTATAACGTGGCACGTGTGAAATATGAACATAAGGGATATAAAGATTTGAGTTTGATGTGAAGGAAGAGTATCTTGGGCTTTTGGGCCTAAAAGGACGGGCTGTTCCAAAGCTGCTGGATGAGGTCACGAAGTTGTAAATATGCTTAGCTTAGTTCATTTGTGCAAGTAAAACTAAATAATGTAGTTTTTCATTAAATTCAATTTCACACCTGCAAATAAAACAAACGTCTTAAAATAGTGTTAACTTTAGAAATACACTTTTTTAACGGATTTGAAGTTATGTTTTATTATAAATTTACAATTATTTTACATAATTTTAATATAACCGACGTTTCGCGTGCTTTACAGCGTGCGTGGTCACGGTGACTATAATAAAACATACCTTCAAATCCGTTAAAAAAGTGTTTTTCTATGTCTAAAAGTTATGTCAATAAAAGACAATACTAGTGATAACTTTATTCTTTTTTTATCCTACAATAAAGTTCACAAAAGAGCACTCCCTGCGTGCGTACATAAATTACAATCTAGCCTATACCATAATTATGGCTAATAAGTAATATTATGGTGACTTAATTTACTACAATACTAGTGAATAGCTTAAACTAAGGTAATGTTCAATAACAGTCTCAGTGTTCTATAATGTTTTGACACTATGTTCTACAAAATTCAAAATGTTTAGTTCTCTCTAGGCGTCTTAATTATGTTGTGTCAAGAAGTTGGATTGCATCAGCTAACATGGCTAACACTTTCTTCGAAATGCGATAATTTTAGATTACTCCATGAAATTGACAAATCAACTTATCCTTTTACAGGTGTTGGAATTGCAATGCTTATTACTTCAATGTTCACTGTCATATCGTTGGGTGTTGTTAGTGCATGGTGTCTGGCGTTAACTGTCCATTCCCTGCATTCATTTCTACCCTGGCTGCATTGTGCTGCAGATGCGAATCCCCCCTGTGCTGCCAGACATCGCCCATTACCTGAGGGAAGTGAGACACCGGCGCAGTCATTCTTTTTGTTAGTTACCTTCTATTGCCACGAGTTTGCCGGCTTGAACTAGTCAACAACAAAAGATTCATAGATACTAGTATACCAACTCATTTAGATTTCCTATCCAGTAATATTATTTTCAATATGTCGGGGCCAGTGCTTACATATCTTCAAAGTTAATAAGTGTTAATGCTGGCAGTATAATATTTTCGTAGTTAGCTAAGCTTTCTTTAAGAGCAGTGTTGGCCTAGTGGCTTCAGCTTGTGACTCTCATCCCTAAAGTTCGATCCTCTGTGCACCAATCGATATTCTTTCTATGTGCGCATTTAAACATTCGCTCGAACGGTGATGGAAAACGTCTTGAGGAAACCGGCTTGCCTTAGACAGATAACGTTGACGGCGTGTCAGGCAGGGGAGGCTGATCACCTACTTGCCTATTAGATTAACAAATAATCATGAAACAGATGCAGAAATCTGGGGATTTCCCGCTGTTACAGCACCCTTAATCTACTATATAAAAATAAGTCGGGTTTTTCTTCCTGACGCTATAACTCCAGAACGCACGAAATTCGCCGAGTTTACTAGTTTTTATTCGAATGAATTTTTAGTTTTGACATTAGCGTTTCATTATTAATATCGATAATATTATCCTCAGAATGTTTTTATTTATAAGGTATTTATAGAGGTAACATAAAGTTTATTTGCAGTAATTTCGTACTGAATTTAAAAAGAAATGGACTCTCTGGTGGTCTCGGAAATGTGGTGCCAGAATTGACTGTGTACTATGTGATTAGTTGGATCTTGGTGTATCTTATAGCCTGTAAACGAATCTATAGTTATTCAAAGGTATTTCATTATGATCTCAATTCATTAATTTTGATATGGTGACATTAAAAGATGAAGAAATTTAATAATATTTAGAAACATAGGGCTAGTATAATAATAATGGTAAGGTTTTCCTAGTATTGGATTTGCCTATTTTTACGAAGAAATATTAAATTTCTTAAACGGTATTTATTTTTACAATCAAGTATACAGTATTTACAATTTTCTTAACCTACAAAGAAATAATAGAAATAATTAAAATGAAATAAATAATAATTATTATTTCTAGTTTTAATATTTCTTAAAACTAGAAATATGCCGATAGTATTGAAAAGTGAGCTTCTATAATAATTAATTCACAAAATTCTTTATTATTTAATACTTATTTATCCGTGCCTCAAACATATTGAAATAACATACAAACATTTAGAAGAACATAGTCTTATATCTGCTTACCTACTTTATTTTCTGAAATTATAAATATTCCATTACAACATACAACTTTATGTTACTGTTTTTAAATCTCGGTACTTTTTAGTAGGAACAGACGTCTTTTTTAATTCTACCCAGCCGGATTGTTCATTGTTTTCAGATGGTATTATTCAAAGACGCGCTAACGTATTTCTCGTTAGTTGTATGCGCTGTGGGCGTGACCAGACTTAATGGAGCGGGCAGAATGTTCATAGAGTGCGATTGGGGTGTTCTTTTTAACGGCTTTCAGGTTTGTTTTTATAATAATAATAATATATTGCAAGAATATGGTACAAAAATGAGTAAGGTGGTACAATCGTAAGTTTACATATTCTGCTACAATGGCGCGCACATCTGTCTTTAAAGGAATTTTACATTTTATATTATTAGTCATATGAATTAGTCCGTTCTTATATTTGTATTGTGTACATATCATATCAAACGTTATTAAATTTATACCAACTACAGTGTCTCACGCAAATAATCATTTATTGAATAGTAATTTTTTTCCAAAAACAATACACGAAGTCGATTTTTAAAGACTCTATTCGGAAGTGCTTTTAATTCCTTTGGTAAATTCGTCGTGGTCACCACTTAGCAACGAAGCATCTGGAGCGGACTATATTCTGTTTCCACCGGTTTCTGTCCAGCCCCTCTCTTATGACAGTACAGTTTTGAGGACGATGAGTCTTTCACTTGATCGGTCCATCTGGTTGGTGAACGACCGACCACGTGGTATTTTGCCTTCTGTGTTACCAACCATGATCAGTTTCTCCAAACTCTCATCGCCTCTGCGCATTGTATGACCGAAATAAGATGCAATTCGCTGTAGGCATATGGTAGACGAGTCCGTATGCGGAGTTGGCTCAGAATCGATGTATTGGTGCGCTTCGCAGTCCACGGTATTCTGAGCATTCGCCGCCAGCACCACACATCAAAGACATCGATTATTATTTGCCTTTCTCGAGCCAATATAGTCCACGTTTCTACTAAATACAGGAAGATACCATAGAGTCCGTATCAGTCTTATTTTGGTTTTGATACCAATTCCTCTTTTCTTCCAGATGTTACCTAAACGTTTCGTGGTATTAAACTCAGTATAGATAGTAAAGAATATTTGTATAGGTACGTCTTCTTTGAAGAGACAGTTAAAATGTAAATCTGCTCGAGCTTAATTTTTTTGAATATCTTGACTGTATCTTTAATTTTTTTACTTTAATACATTTTAGGTATGGCGTGAAGCGATCGAATACTCCTTTCTCCAGATGTGTGTATCACAAGGAACATTGGTAATGCTGGGATCCTACTGTCCCAAACAGAAGCAGAAGCTGACCAACACGGCGCTTCTTGCTTTCGCGGTATCCAAAACATGTTGTACTGGCACGGCTTTCATACTTGGCGCTGTGCATGGTGCCTTATATCTGGATTACGATAATAGTACTAGGATTTGGGGAGGTATATTTTTTATTTATTTATTGTAAATTACTACTTGCATGAATGTTGTAATATGTAACTGTAAAATTGTGATCCGTAAAACTGTTTTTTCGACGTATTATTTTGCGATACATTTTAATCTATTGAAGACAAATCGTTGAATTGGGACGTTTCATATCCGTCCTATACCATTGAATAACGCATGAACCCGCCCAGATTGTGTATAACAATGTTTACATTTTCACTGGTATACATATATTTGCAATTCTTAAGAGCGGGCTATAACCAAAATCACTCATCGTAGATTTGATTTCACCTAAATAGTATAGATAATGTTTGGCAGACAATTACGCATAATACTTAGGCTCTGGTGAGTAGATTTGCATACGCGGTGCTCCGTTTGGTGGGGCTACACTTTCCACGTGGTTAATCTGGCACTCGTTAAGTAAACCACACATTAATATTTTATTTTGTTGTATAATGTATTGCACATACTACGCACCGTTCGAAATGTCCTCGTTTGTACATAGATCCGCAAGCGTTGCGCCGCGGTGATAGCGTTTACTAAAGCATGCGGAGGGATCATAAATTTTGCCAACTAGTTTAGTTTAAGAGCGGACTCTTAAACTAACATATTTGTCGTAATAGTTGTGCGTCTGTTTGTAATAGTTGTATTAATATTTGTTTAATAATCGAATCGCGGTTTTAGTGTCAATTATGTCTGGCACAGAAACGTATCAACTTCATTAATTTATTAAAATAGATTATTAGTAGTTCTTAAGTTGTAAATGAGTTTCGTTGTTTTCCATTTCAGGAGCATCATCCTCAATCGTTCTTTGGTCTGACTACGTAGCACGAGTACCAGGCAGCCAGTTTTGGTCATTTCTTATATTTTTCTCACTGTTTGTATTATCACTTTCGTCCATGGTAAGTTTTTAAATTTATCTATAACCGTCCTTATCATCACCTACTCGACCCCTTCGTTCTTGTCTATGGCTGTAATTCAACTTCATACAAGAGTTATTAAACTACACTCATCTATTTCAGGCACTACTAGTTCAAACAATAATATCAACGTTCACAGGACGACTCGTTCGGAAAATAACATGGGCGTTTCTTATATTAATTTGTTTTCTCCTTTGTTTTATTGGCATCTTAACTCTTTGTACTCAGGTAAGTTTTTATAAATTTCAAAACTTGTGTTGAATTTGTAAATAAATGAAACAAATTCTAATTACTGAAAAGTCTTCCCGTAAGTAAGTAAATTGTAAAGATTTGTTTATTTATTTTCCTTATTTTCTATTTTTACAGTAACTTAATACTAATATAGAAAACTAACTTAAAACATAATATAAACATAACAAGTAAAAACTTACAAGTAAGATGCTTGATTTGATTGCATAACATAAAAAGAGAAATGCGTCTGCAACAAATTCAAAACTTGTATATTGATGGGATTGATGAAATTTCCCATCGTACAACGTTGATCTAAAGTTTTGTTTTAGGGCGGACTCTATATCCTAAATTTCCTGATGCGGTGGCCAGTTTCGAAGCCCAGAGCACCAATAGCTGCTGTCCTTACACTCGTGGTTACTTTTGTCTACGGACAAACTGCCTTCTGTGAAGACGTGTATTTCGCTGTCGGAGAATATCCTAGCGTTTTCTTGAGAATCTGTTGGGCAGTGGCACCGTTAATATTGATGGTAGATATTGTAGTGTTATTTATGATAGCTTGCAAATGTATGTGTTTTAAATTATCAAGTGTTATTCAAAAATATCTCAAAGAATACAGCAAAAAATGTTTATATGTCAATATGTTGGCAGACCAAGATCACGAATACTTAACGGTTTCTGGAGATTGCATTTAGATTGTAGAATTCAGTCAGGAAAAAAGTTATGGGCACTTCTAATTAATATTTTACGAGGATTTAATCGCGGAAAAGTCAGTCATAGCTCATACAAGTGACGTATTAATTCTACAAAACAACCGTATTCCCGACTCTTTCGCTTATTCAGTGTTAGAAACCCTTAAATTTGTAGACGTCAAGTACAATTCTCTGCAGGTTTTAGTAATGGAGGCAATTTTTTGTCAGAGCACATTTTTATCGGGAATATCGTATGGGCCGTTTGAAGCAGGCATCGGTTGGACGCTCGTCTCGTTGACGTTGGCTCCAATAGTGATCGTGATGCTGCTGTATCTTATCTTCAAATTTAGAGTCAGGGTTTGTATATATAAGTTATTTACTAGTTACATGACATCCAGAACTGCGTTTTTGACACAATACGTCATCCCATAGACTAGCAGAATAATATCTATTCTTTTAATGAAAACCTTTTTTGAGGATTTCTTTTTGCACGTGTGGCATAAATTACAAACATTAAATTTAAGATACTAATTTATTATTTAATTTCAGAATATTATCAACGAGAAGTGAATAACCTCATATAAAAATAAAATAACTTTTCAGAATGACACCATATTTTATTCACATTTTTTTTCAACACCAATTAGTTACCAAAATAAAGGATTATTTTATAATTAATCATACACACATTAGTTCAACAAGATGATTATCATAGATAGACGTAAAATATATTTAAACAAATTAAATATAGAAACCAGTCTTATCTATTATAACCAAAAGGAGCATTTTTAAACAAAAATATTGTTCAAGCCGATTACAAAATTCGTACACTCTCAATAAATTGCATTGACAGTAAAAAAATTTTAAACCATATTGTAGTAATCTGGTCTAATACATGTTTTTGAGAAAAAACACTCCTTATACAGCCTTGGACCTTATCTAAACTAAAAATAACTTAAACAATCAACCTTTCATATAAAAATAATAAAATAGTTTTAAGATACTGTGTAAATTAACCTAAGTAGATAGACCGCTGAAATTAATTCATACAATTCTATTGCACTGGTCTAAAAACGCGTTGAAATGTGTAGTTCAAATTCTCATTGCCAAGATCGTTGCGACTAGATGCTGAAAAATGGATACCGTTTATGTACAAAAGATTATATTAAACCGAAACCCAATTCTTGCCTTATGTAAAATAATTAAACCAGAAAAAAAATCGATATTTTTATTATAGTAAAATTATATTATGTAAAGATAGAGCCTATTTATTTAAAATATCTATTTAATTGACGCATTTTGACATGGGTTGGGAAAAGATGGCGGTGTACAATCTAAAAGATATACTGATATTACGTAATAATATATAACAAATAAATAATTTATTGATTGTATTATGCAGAATGATTGTCATTAAAAATTTCAAACTGTAACAAATCAAGTACTTCATAGAAAATTGATAAAAATTGTTTTATAATACAGGCTGAAATTATATATTGGCACTGATCACTCTAAGATTGGTCGTATCTCTTTCACACTTATAAACAGCTATATATGTAAAAGCGAGCTAGCAATACCACTCACTTACCGATTTTAAAAATAACTATATTAGGAACGTCTCTACAACAGCCTACTTATATACAATTTTGTTATATTTACATTGATCGAACGCTGGCATAAAATAAGGGACCGAGATTTGTGATTTCAGATAAATACATTTTAAGTCTTCGCGTGTTAGCTCCACTGAAAATTATTCAATATATATATATATATATATCTGAACATCATTTTATAGAAATTTAGAGGGTAGTTTTAAAAGAATCAATCCCAATCAAAATCACAGCCAACTGCGTTAGGACTGCGGTTACAAAATACACTTATACGTTTAACTTAACCGCGTATTCCAAAGCAGACTCAAATGTAAAGCATTAAGCCTACCATTCAACATCAGGTTGAGCAAATAAAATAAACTCACGCGCAAATTGCTTGCAAAAAGTCTGCTACTTTTATTTAACATCTACGTTGATTAAACGTGTAGTAAGCCTTCCAACCAAATCCGATTAAACTCCATCCATTTCATACATTTACTCAAACTTAGCTTAATTCTTTTATAGCTATAAATACCGAACGAAAGTCTGAATCTCTAAATTAAAGTGAAGCAGCGAACAATGAAACAATTCCGTATAACTAAGGCAGCATCGTGGTTAACTTATACTAATGTGCTTGTTAAATAAACATAACCCATTCAGTCTTAGCCTACTCTATTTGCGTTATAAACGAATACACGTAGTATATGAAAATGAAATATGGAAAAGCGATTAATAAACATTTGGTTACCAAACTTAATGATCGATGCGTTGTAAGTTTTACTTGTTATTTCAGAAAAATTTTAGGTATTGAATGAACCTATAGTCGTATTTTTAATTAGACGAAGTCAACTGACGTTTACGGTGTTGTCAGTTTTTAATGAAATAAAAATAGTGTTGTGACAAAGTAAAAACCCCTGAATTAATGATCGGTGATGGCACTAGTCGCCGCGCCGCGCTTTGTAATAAGACGTCAAAAAACTGATTGTAGTTACATAGTACTAGTACCTAACTTATATCTGAGCACTTTTTTACAATTTTGGAATATAAATAATATTCTTTTATAGTTTGAAATGATTCACTATTCACACTCATTGTTCATTCATCTGATTGAACAAGAACTGAACGCATCACTATTACTTTAAATATGGCAACATTATTTTACAAAGTGACATTAGCTACTGTCAGTTGGCTTCGTCTTATTAAAAATACGACTATAGGCATTAAGTTTGGTACATCTAACAAAAATATTTAAATACATTATGAAAATATCATATACATGTTTAGGAGTAGCACCTAGTTTAAATATTTAAAGGTAATTAATCTTTAAAGTTTTACTCCCATGAAGTCCAGACGAAACAGGAAAACGTGATTCTACTTTTTATTTCGACTACTTGACTTCACTAAGCTGTGATAATTGCGTAACTAGCCATAACATCACCTTAATTTAAAATACCCAGCGAGTCAATTTAAACATATATTGGGAATATCCTATAACTGGTAAGGGACTTATATGACCGTTTATTCAATTAGAAAGTAATTAAAATATAGGCCAATGTTGCGTAATATTAATTAATTAAAGAATAAACACTCCACCAAAATGCAAATGGTCTGCGTTATACTATGTCCAAGCATTTACTTTTGCCATTGAAAAACTGCAGATGAAACTCAGTACAATACTTTTTTTTAACTTTAATTCAATTAAAGAGGGGCAAAGATTAATAAATGCTGGACAAAGCTTACAAAAATCAAAGGAACATTTGCCTAAATAAATCTATTTAGAAAGTATCTCATATAGAAAAATATCTAGCGATTGCATTGCCAATCTACACTATGCACTATCTATCTACCCACAATCCAAAAACAACCAAATTTGGGAAAAGCTAACTTTTGTAACATAACCTTCGTTAATTTTTAACGATTGTAAAATCACCTAATTTTTAACTAACCTTTTTTTAGTTCACTTGGATACTCACCAAATGGTGTTTTTTTGTTATTTTAACACTTCAGTAAAAGACTCAAAATAATTTACGTCCACAATAAGGAAATAACATTGAGATGAGATCAGCAAATTGTTCAACCGGCGCAAGACAAAAAAGCATAAAATATCTGTTAATGCAATTTAGATGTTAGTTAAAACCCATTAATACGATTAATTTTATTATTAATTAAATATATTTGCCTTTTGCGCAGTGATACGAAATTCGTATACAAGTACTAACAAAATTTAGCTTTTTGGATTTCCCACCAAAGCATTACTCGAGTAATTAACAAGATATATTTATAGAATTACAGATCATCCAATTTATTATCAATTCAATCCATCATTATGTAAGGTCTCTGTAAATGATGAATTGTCAAGCACACTAACTATTCATGGTCATTGGATGATTTAAATAGATTTTTAAGCATGTTTTAGCACAAGTTGAACATTGGTTAATTAACTCGAGTAATGCATTGGAGGCACAGAATAATATTAAAAACAGTCGCCGGACAAATCTATTTAACACTTAGAATACCCATATCACATTCCGTGCCGCGTTTTCTATGCCTATGCCTTAGTCCCTTTTCACAGCCAAGTTTCGATAAATTTCAATCAATTTCGAAGGACGGGAATTTTGATTTTTCAGTTTTTGATATCACTACGAGAAAACCGTTGCATCGTTGACAACAAATGTTATAGATAAACGATAAACAAACACTAGCTATAACGCACCATAATTTGCAGCAATAGAAAACACGGCCAAACCTCGAGCACCAATTCCATAACAACTTAATAGCAACAATCCGTATCGGAATTGCAACCGGCTCACCGTATGCTATACAATTTCTCTTCTTTCTAAACTCGTAATTCATTGGCTCACGTCAATACATTTGTATCAATTATACAAGAGTATTAGGGTATGAATTTAATTAGAGTTTCTAAGATACAAAAATAATATAGAAAATCCAGTACCCTCACGTTACATTCAAGCCGGTCAACCTTATAGCAATTCTCTATAGAACTATTTTTAAATTCCTTTTTTTTTATATTTTTTACATAAGTTCATGCCTTATCAGTAAAACCTGTACACGAGCGTATTTACAACAGTCCAATATAGAATTTAGAAACTAAAACAACAAAATCCGAATATTTACAAATTCTTATATACAAGATATAAAAAGTTAATTTTGAAATTATTAGCGCGGTTAGAAAAAAACGCATCTTTGAAACCCAAAACAGAAATCAATTCGTTGTGCTGTAATCGGTAGGCAAAGTTTGTAACTTCATCCGTAAACATTTAACATTAGCACTTAACTACACCATCACTTTAACACTTAACATTTTTAGTTCAAAGGTCCCAACGACAAGCCTACAATCGGTCCAATTTTGACTGAAACCGGTCAAAATTGGACCGATTACCCGGACCAATCCATTGGCCGAATATCGATTTAAAGCCAAGTATGGGCTGAGGCCCTTATTCAGGTTTGCCAGGGGCCCGATGAGCTGGCAAAGTATCATGCCTCCGGTACATCAATAGGTAAGGCATTCTTGGCGCTTTTGGCTTTAAGACTTGGGCGTCTGTCACTTGAGTCACAGTCGAGTCGTCGTATCTGAAATATAATTTAATATTTATTAATCTTTGGTAAATCGTGACCTCACAGTGAATATTATATTGAGTTCCTCAGATTTGTTTGACCACATTTTGTTATTTTATAACGTTCGGAGACGAAAAATAATGACATCATTGAAAAATCCTAGAATAATTTTGAAAGATTTTTACTTGTTACAAAAGATTTGAATTTAAACACCAATCCACACCAGTATTGCAATACTGTACACACAAAACTTTAGATGCCTACCTTTATTATTATAAAATTTGCCATACATACAATAATGTTATAAGGATTTTAATGTCTCTTTTACTTTAAAAATTGATAAAAAATTGTATTGTATTGTATTGTATTCTAAATGTTTGTCTATACATAGTTCTATTTATTATTATTGTTATTTTTCCTTTAGACTTTACTTTATTTTAGTTATATTAACGGGTTACTTTGAGTTTTTATTTTTTTGTTAATAATTTTTGCAATTCTTGTACTCTACCCTCTGTAGGTGTTTCTTTTTCATTGTTCCACATTAGGGTTGCCTGGAAGAAATCGCTTGTTAGCGATAAGGTCGCCCGTTGCCTTATAACTTTGGTAACATGTTTTTTTTTTGTATTTTTGTTATGTGTATGTTTGTGAATAAGGTAATAAAGCATAAATAAATAAAAAATATTAAAAGATCAAATTTAGAACCAGATATCTTTAACGTATTTTGCTAATTTAGTAGTACAAAATACAATTTGCTACTTAAGTTTGAGCCTTTGTTGAATAACTTAATAAAACCATTTACTACTAGTCGAACCACTAAACTGAACTACTAATTCATACCTTATCCACCCGGCCTGTCCATGGTAAGTATCAGTCAGGTAATGCCCCTTCACTGCTTCTACACCTTCGTGGTATACCACAGCAAACAATTTGTACAGGCGCTGCTTAGTCGTGTGCTTGCACGACATTATCTCTGCAAAATTTCATCAATATATGTAGAACTTGTCTCTATCTGTTGATATTTTATTGAGCTGTGTAAATACTCAGCTTGTGTTGTCTACAAGTAATGCGATTGATCGCTTCAGAGACGAAAAATAAGTTCCATCATTGTAAGTTTATGAATAGCTTGGGACTATTGAAGATTCGTTTAAATTAAAATGTTTGGAGGGTAGACTCTTTTATTCATTAAATAAAAATAGACTATTTCCCCCAAATCAAGTTAACAAATATACATGTGTATAATATAACACACTTGCGGACATTTATTTTCTAAAAAAATTTTGTATATTGATAATACATATGTTCTTTAATATTGTGGAACATTTTTTTCTATCATTAATAGTTTTAGCAGCGCATGCGATGAAAGATATTTTATAGGAATTTTTAACACCTTGGGTAATATTATTGTAATTATACATGGATCCTTATATTTTTCTTGCAATTAAAATAGCCTATATTATATGTATACTATATGAGTGATAATGTAGCATTTAATTGGTGAAAGAATTTTAAAATCCAGTAATTTTTGAACCAATTCGTTACAAACATACTTATATACAAATCTTTCCTCTTTATAATATTAAGTATAGATTAAAACCTCCACAAAATACTCACTAGGATCAATCTTCAAGTCTATAGGAAAGTCGATATTCTTGACAATCTTAGCCGTGTGGCCTTCGGCATCAAGTTGGAAGCATTTAAGATGCAGAAGAAGAATTACTGGCAGCTGTTCAAGGGAGAGTTGTTGCCAGGCGTCAGAAACACCTTCGAGCGTGTCTTTGCCTGCTAGGAGTTCTAACGCATCCTTCACTGTACTCGAACGCTGGAATTTTAGTAATAAATTAACATAACAGTAACTCAAAATTGAGATTTATTTTGAAATAATTACGAAGTCTTATTCTCAAATCCAATGTTGGCTTTCATGGTGAAACTAAAAAAAAAACCATTCAGTTAATGGGCAGTATGGTAAAAAAAGTTTTGGAATTCACATATTTTAGTCATTGATATATAAAAAACCCAAGATGCACAATCAACGTCTAAAAAACCTCCTCAAAAAATGAGGGCAACATTCTAAATTGTGCACTCATTTCAAATAGTCTCGCGTCTAATAAGTGGAGTCGATGTTATTTATTTGTGTTTTTTTTTATAAATAAATTTATGTACTTTTGAACTTTTTTGTGTGTAGTTTTTGACAAATATATTTACTAACAAATTATTTTTTAATTTAAAGAAAAAACTTTTTAACCGGATTAAAGTTATGTATTATTATAAATTTCCAACTATTTAACATCCAACACCTTTTGTCTTTAGTCACCGTGACCACGCACGCTGTAAAGCACCCGAAAAGTCGGATAAATTTAAAATTATGTTAAGTAGTTGTAAATAAAAAAGTCATGTTCGACTCCACTCAATACCTTGTCCTACCGACCACGGTCGGTCGTAAAATTTTATTGCTTTAAGTACGTATACACTGCGTTGTAATAACAACTTTAAGCAATTCGCGTAAGGTTGATTTTCCAATAATATATGCTTGTAACATATACTGTTATAGAAAGGGACAGAAATAGTGTTTCGGGACACTTTCGAGCGTTACTTTTATTCGAGACTGTGCATCTTGGGTTTTTTAAATATCAATGATTTTAGTCAATAAATAAATCTTTGTATTCAAATTCTATACGAAAGAAATAGGATTGTTTTACTGAAAGTATTTTACTTTTATTAATTAATAACAGCGCATCTCCCCCTCGAAGGGTTGAACTCTTTTAAATACTCTTTTATTTAAATATTAATGTTCCGTTTCTGTTTATATACCTCAATATCCAACTGTAGAGTGAAGAAAGGCTGCACGGCATCGGTGACATCGTGATGTGGGGCTCGATGGAGACGCAATCGCGTTCTTCCACGGAAGATGTCCGCTAACGGAGTCCGACGAGCGGACCAACGACGCTCCACGGCGCCACGATTGCGAGGGCCCATCACCTGGAATACATTTTTTTAAATATAGACATGTTATGTGAGGGAAACCTTCATTACCGATAACATGCAACTAATATTTAAACACCACTCAACTGAACCAACTTTTACGTCCAGTCTCTAACATAAATAAATATATATACATATATGTAATTGTATGTTAATATTAATAAAAAACGTTGTTCTGCTTGATAACGGTATTTATTTTTCTTACATCCTCTTTGACGCTATTTGAAGCACGCATTCTGTCAATGTTATGCGCCATAAGGTTACATCAAAAAAGATTGAATTGTATGGTGGGTATTCTTAAAATTTCCGCACAATTTTTTTAATTTTTTTTCTTACATATGAACCTTCTCCTGACAATAACAATCACAACAAAAAAACAATTAGCGAAATCGGTCCAGCCGTTCGCGTGATCAGGGGAATATATTCATATATCATTTTCTATTTTTTCTTCACCGTACATACGAGTGTTAGACGAGGCAAGTACATTTTAAACTAAATAATAAACAAGAACTCCAGACTTTACATGATTAATATAATGTTTTGCCTCACCTTCCATTCGTCATCATCATCATCTTCTTCTGGTGGTGGTTCTTCAGTGACAACACCATTTGGTTTGCTTTCCTTTGGCTCATCTGGCTCCACCAGCTTTATTAACTGAAATTGTATAAAACTTACGTGGTTTACTCCCATATAATATGTTGAATCTTATGCACCCAGTATGGTTAAGTTCGGCTGTCTTAGAGTATTTTTTAGAACATGGTATTATACTTGTGTCTTTTTGATATTAAAAGAGCATATTTTTCTTGAATCACTATAAAGGACTCGCAATCGGTTTGGGAATACATACATTCACACACTACAGTATAAGGCTATGTTCACATGTAACGCGCGTCAACGCGCGATCACATTTGAAGAGCGTTCAGATGATGAGCGCTAACGCGCGTTGCGAGAGTACTCGTCAGTCTAGTTCGGTAGAACGTAGAAAATGGACGTGGAAGAGGCTATTATTTTGTGGTTATATTATAAAGAAAAATATAGAAAAAGAAAACGTACACATTGTGTTCATCCAATTTTGAAAAAAAATACAAATTATATTATATTTTTTATACAAATTTGCTATATTCCAACTTGCTGACCTTTTTTCTACTTCATCGATTAGTAAGTTGATGTCAATATCTTCAATTTCACTCATTTTAAATGCGAGAACAAAATATAATTACGAAAATTAACAAAATTACATGCGATCGCGATGAAAGCGCGCGCTCATCTGAACAGCATACGGACATTACATTAATATCAAAGCGGGCGTCAACGCGCGATCACCTGCGTCTAGAGACTTTTTCTCATGTAAACAGTTGTATGAAAATACCACAATGTCTAGTCGCGCGATTTGAAAACGCGCGTTTTTGCCATCTGAACATAGCCTTAACAAACAACATTAAACATTCGCAGAAAAATGATCTTGGATTTCTTATCGCATGTTTATTGCTAGCACTTAAATAAAATCCTACCTCAAGCATCTCATCGTTGAGGGAGTTCAAAAGGCACCCTAAAAACTCTTCGGCATCTTCCTGTCTCCCTTCCTGAGAGCCAGGGAATGGTCTCAAAGCTCTCAGCACTCTGAGACCGGCAGAACCATCTAGAGGTGGTCCGGCGGGAACTGATACAGTATTATTGCTGGAGTCGCCGCGCGTGCGGCGGTTGGGCCCGGCTAATGGACTGAACTCGTAGCATAGTTCCACCCTATAAAACAAGAAACTATATGGTTGGAGAAGGTAATAAAATGAAAATCAGAACCAAATATTAGAAGCAAGAAAAATATAAATAATGGTAATTTACAACCACAAACACTAAAATAGTAACTTTTGTATTAAGATTATATGTTGAAGTGAAAGAGAAAAAATCAACTGTTATAGTGTACACTATACAGTTCTAATGAAACTAATCTAATATATAAAATTCTTCTGTCACGGGGTGCGTAATCGAAGTCCTCCGAAACGGCTCGACCGATTTTGATGAATTTTTTTGTGCTTATCCAGTATCTATGAGAATCGGCCAACATCTATTTTTCATCCCCCTGGGGGGTCCTGTTAGGGGTAGTCCACCCCTAAATTTTTATTTATATTTTTTAGACAAAATTTTTAATTTCTATTTTTTTATGATACAGCATTAAAAAATACATACAACCCCTAACTTTCACCCCTCTACGATCAACCCCTATTTTTTTATTATAAATGATAATGGCATGGCAAAAAGACGTTTGCCCGGTCAGCTAGTATAATTATTTATATATTTGACAATCATTATTGCACAAGAAAGAAGTATGCTCGGCATCAAGAGGAAAGATAAAATTGGAAACACCGACAACCGGCGTAAGACAAAACTAACCGACATACTGATCAGAATAGACCAACAAAAATGGAGGTGGACAGGACATTTGGTGCGTTCTTCTTCAAAGAACAAATGGAGCAACATTGTCACACACTGGTATCCACGAAACGGCAAAAGAAGTAGAGGACGTCAATACAGAAGATGGGAAGACGAACTAAAAGTGACAGCAGGTCCAAACTGGAGTAGAGTCGCCTTGGACAGAACACAGTGGAAAGAATTGGAGGAGGCCTTTGCCGAAAGGCACACTAATTAGGGATATTTTATAATTTTAATTTATATATACTAACTTTAAAACTTACAGTAATAAAGGCTATTTTATTTTATAATTGCACAAGAAGTATTTGAAATTGCACATTATTTGTATAAATACAGTACACATACAGGCAAGTCGAAGTGACCAAGAAATTTCCTTACATATAGAGTTGTTGTTATAAGAAACACTATATTGTATGGAAAAGGGAATCTAACACGAGTAATTTAGCCATTTTTTGAGAGTTAGAAGTATTATTGAATTGTTAAGAATGTTACTCGAAGATTACACTGTAAAGTAATTATATTTATTTTCCTAACAAAGTGTGTACAGTGAATTATGTTCTTATTAGAGTTAATAGTTATTGTATGAATAAATAAACTTACATAGAATCAATAACAGGCGTGCTAGACTTTCCACGTCGCGTCTGATACGGCAGAGCCTTAAGCATGTTATAGAAAGGGGGACAGGCTATCAGCGCCTGAAGAATCGCGTTGACATAACAGTAGTTTGAGCGGTTCGTGAGGCCACGCGGTAGTAAGGATACGGGCCGGTTGTCTAAAAGGTATTTTGACAGGAACTCTGAAATTAAAAAAAAAAATCAAATATTTTGTAAAGAAAATTTTGATAGAAATGAATGTTAAAAATAAAGTAACTCTTTTTTTTTAATGAAGTGAAACTTCTTTAGGCGCATGAGGGTAAAATTTTACGGAACGTCACGAAGATGTGCAGCGTTTTTGTCGAAGAAAAGAGAGAGAGAGCTATTGAGACCAATTGAGAGCGTGTGAGGAGGGCGAATTACCTTATAGAAATTCTATTTTTAAAATTTCATAAAGAGAATTTATTAAATATTAGTATTTTCTATTTTATGCAAAACAATTTATTGAAATCTCAAATGACGAATTGTCAATTAATATGCCACGTGTTTTTATTATAGAAGAAATAAATTTAAAAAAGAAATTTATTATTTGTATAAATTTTCGACACTTTTATTATTTTAATGACAATTAATTTCATTAAATTCTTTAACTTCTTTTGTTGTTAATTTAATAATTCACACAATGAGATTCGGACTGATTTGTTCCACGGACATAAAAGTAATTAATTAAATATTTACCTCCCATCCTGTACGAATTAGGGTCGTCGCTAAAGGGCGATGGCGGAACTGGCAGTGCAGGACTGGCTTCTTTTTGAATCGGAACTTCCCTGACTTCAGATGTCGTAGTCACCGGTTTAGCAGTCGCAGGCGGCGTAAGAGAACTGCTTATGGTGTTAACTGAAGTTTTTTCAGAATAAGATATTGTTGGTTGAGCAGGAGTTACCATCATTCGGGGCTTCTCTACTCCAAGAGTTTGTAAGGACGCATCAAATGGTGGCACTTTAGCAACTGGTTTTTGAATATTAACTACCGGTGGAGCCACAGTCGTCGGGCTCGATGGTTCTTCTAGGACTAGGACAGTAGCCGGAGACATTGTCATACTGGAGGGTTTGTTGGAGAAGAGACTCGCCCAGGATTTGCCTGGAGCAGGCTGCGGTTGTTGAACGACTGGGGGTGGGGCGGCTTCAACTCGATTCCGAGGAGTGGGCGGTGGAGGGAAATCCGACGCCGTGGGAGCCGGCGGTGGTGGTTGCGGGACCGGAGGAGGTTCTGGAACTGGAGCTGCCTTCCGGGAGTGAGAGAAGGGAGACTTGTTAGTCACAATCAGTGGGGGCCCTTGCGCATGCAGTGTTATCGAAATCGGCATCGGAGCTTTGCTGGGTGGTAGTGGTGGCTCCCGTTTCACGTGTTCTACGTTCACTGGTTTCTCCTCAGTGTTTTCGAAAGACGGTGAACGGTTGGCGGGTCCGTCTCTCTTCTGTCGGTTCCCGAAAGGCGGTTTGGGCGCGGAGGCCGATAGTTGTACGGGAACTGCAGTAGGAAGTGGCGGTTTAGGCAGCTGTTTTCCAGTGAATGGGGCCGCCGGACCTTTAGGGGTCTTGTTTACTACGGGGACGACTTTAGCCCCAGCATTTTGAATGCTCGCAACTGGAGGTGATGGGTAGCTTTTGGGAGCTTGGCTTGCGTCTTGAACTTTATTTTCCACCCATGTAGGTTTGGATGGGTCAGCTTTAAGTGTTGGAGAGACTTTGTCAACTGTAATATTGAGTGGTTTCACATTTGAATCATTGAGTCTTTCCTGTTTAGGACTTCCAGGTCCCTTCGTAATTTTAAGATCTTTCATCGGGAGAGCTTCAACACTACCCGCCGTCGACGACGCCGCGGTCGACGGCACTGGTAACTTTTGCTCGGGACCCTTATCATTCGAGAAATTTTTATTATTTTGACCCTGAACGAAGTTCTTGGCGTGGACATTAAACTGATGTGGAGTTGTGTGATGAGAGGTCTGCTGCGGTAAAGGCATCGGCGCCTGAGGGTGCGGAGGTGGGATGAACATAGGTGGCATGTACTCGACGCCACTTTCTACCGGTGGGCCGTAAGATGGTCCCGCATAATGGGCTCCAGCATAGTAGGCTTCGACTGCCTCCTGTTCCATCATAACCTCTTGTGTGTATTCGTCGGGCACTTTTTCTACGCCCTCACCCTCGACCGGCATGGGATATTCAGGGTAGTATGGGGGGTAAGCGTAGGGACCATAGACTAGTGGTTGGTACATTGGAAGATGGTAAAGTGGAGCGCCTTGCGCTTGCGCCGCCGGGTAATATTGCGGGTACGGGACATAATATGGGGGAGGTTGAGGGGGAGAGGGGGCGCGTTTGTTTCGCCTATCACGTCTGTGGTTTCGCGGAGGCCTATCTATTTGCGCCTGAGGCGGCACGTACTGGGGCTGGGGCGGCTGGTAGTACTGTCCCATATAGCCGTGCACGTTGACGTTGGCGGTGACCTGGCTGACGTAGACGTTAGGCGGCGCCACGGGCCACTGATGGTGTGGGGGCGGCGGGTAGGCGGGCGGCTGGGTGTAGGGCGGCGGCGCGTGGGGCGGGCCGGCCGCGCCCCTCTGCGGCGAGTGGGGCGCCATCTCGCACTCGCCGCCCGACAGGCTGTCCAGGCTGCTCGACACGGTCCCGGCGCCTGCCGTGCTTGATGAACAGGATGACACCTCTGGTGATGAAATAGGTCTTTGTAATATTATGCATCTGCTGTTTCTACTTCCCATATTACATTTATATATTTTTTCTTATTTTAGCCTAAAAACCAGAGTAAATATTCTGATCTCTTAATTTTTCTACATCCTAGAGAAGAGATATATTCAGTATATTCAGAAGCCTAAATATATATATATCTAAATGACAATAATATCGCACACACAAAAATGTCACAATCCATTTTTAAACTACAAAAGAGGTTATCCATTTGAACATGTGAATAAATTTCATCAGTCATAGTGTGTTTCTCCACAAATTTCTTGAAAAGTGTCATATTGTCACCATCCTAGATGATGTAACAAAGGTACACTGCTTGTGGCTTAAATAAAACTTAGGGAACAGTCAAGTCTAATTAATTCAGTAGTTATTGAGATACGGGTGTCCATGCATTTCTGGAGTTTATTAGTAAATAATAAACCATATTGTCATTTATCCATTTCAGTTAACAGGTACAATTTTTTAAATACCTTATACGAAAACAAATATCATACTGTTGTTACCTGTAGCACTCTCAGTCCAACCGTTGGGTGCGGTGGACGTGGTGATTGTAGTTTTCTTGAACAGTGCACACTGCAAACTGCTCAATTCTGCTTCCTTTACATCTGACAAGTCTAGGAACTCATATTCCTGAAATACAACATGTAAAATTAAGTATTTCTTTAATTTATTATTACCCACAACCTCTTTTTACATATTTGATTATTGTAGAAAATTACTACTATGTATGCAAATACTTTTAAGAAAGGGCATAAGCACATAAATATAAAACATGTACTTAGTATTACTACCATACTAAATTGAAGTATGTTTTGAGATTATTTTAATGATAAGACAGATAGCAAAACAAACTTATGACTGAACTGGAAAAATAAAATAAGGTTCTGATAATATTATTATAACTAAATAATATATATATGTATATACAACTAGAACTAAATGTTTCCTTAAAAACAGCAATGATTGTTGGGCCATTAAATTGAATTACAGAAATACTAAAGTGTAAACTTTTTTATTTTGTACACTTCAAAAATTAAATTGTCATGCTTCTTATTTACTTATAACTAATTAGCATACATTATTTATATGCTTCAAAATTTTGAAAGACTTAACACACAAAGCCTACTAAAAATATTATATTGTTAATTAATAACTTTTTCTAATCGTATTTTCTAAATTTATTTTATTTAAATGCAATTACAAATGATACTTATACCTAAGGCCTAGTTTCAAGGCCATACAGCACTCATAGTTGTAATATTTTTAAAGCAATCTCAAATTAAGATAGATCTAATTGCCCTGATTAGTTCTTGTATTTCTATAGCGGGATGGTACACCATGATGGACTTGAGACATGATAAAACACGCCATAATTGTTCCACAGTACAGCTTATTTATAGAACTTGCAAAAATACTAGAGAATGTAGTTGGCCTTACCATTAGTACATATTTAGTACACTCAATAAAAGTTTAGTGATGACAGTAAATTTTTTAAATAAAGGCTGAATATCTTTAGGACTTAACAATAATTTGGTTCAATATATTTTTTGATAATAATTCGAGGAAACAATCTTGTAATTTGTGTCAATAGAACTTAAAAAAAGGGTAAACAATTTTTGAGTTGATTGTTGGAAATCAATGTCATTTGATATATTGTAAGCTATAAGAATTAAATGTAAAGTCATTTTAAAACTACAAATCTACTATATTTTTTTCAATAACCTAATTAAAATAACTGTTTTGAAATGCATGAAGAAAGCCTATAGTTAAACAAGTAATAGTGAAACTAAACATCAAGCTAATTTTTTATATAGGTAAGAATGTATCTTATATCTTCAAAGTGAACAACAGTACTAAAATGTTGAAGGGAACAATTTTGACTAAATTTAATGTTCATCTTATTATTATATGATAGCCTTCATTAAAATTTTTAAATAAATCACTACTGCTCAAATAGTATATTGAGTCTTACTACAACATAAAAAATTCTTAACTCATGTTTGCATTCTACTTCAAAAAATACACTTTTTAAATACAAAATTTATTGATCAAAGATCCAAATAAGTCATTGCATTGTTTCATGAATCAAACGCAGTAATGTACTAAATAAGTATTCTAAGACTTTGAAATTCATTAAGTTTTCCAAATGCCTTAAAGATATAGGACCTTGTAACACTTTTATTAAAAATAAGTAGATTAAAACTTAAGTTATAATTGCATCAGTTTTATATATTAAACACTGATAAAGTAAAGCAACCTTGAAGTACAAAATGCAAAAGAATGACTTTGATTTTAAGAACATTGTACTTCAGCTGTCAAATTTTAAGGTTATCCCACCTTCATTAACTACAATTATAATAATGGTAATAAGCACTACACTACAAAATATGCCGTATTTAAATTACTGTTTTCATGCATAACAATTGCAGGATGTAAATCTATCAGCGAATAAAAATAACAACAACAGAACCTTTAAGCCCATGTGCTCTAAAGTACCTAATGATGCAATGAAAAACTGAAAAATGACATACCTAGAATCAATGTTTACTGATTAAATCCATTACTATCATCGTGACATAAAGCATTTCAGCATGTAAGCTCTTGCAAATATAAAGCTTCAAAATGTGCTGAGAATATCGAGAAGGATAAAATGGCGTAACAACGCTCAGTTGCCGGGTGCCATATATTGACTAATCAACAAACGACTTTAATGTGTATACCCAGGAGGAAACGTTTGTAAATAATACTATTATATTATTACTTACCTCCCACGTGCACACATTTTCTGGAAAGAGATATTTTTTCTAATATAATGGCCAGTTTCAATATCACCAAAACAAGAAACAAAAGCCAAACAAAATTAATATATATTTCCGTAATTATGTAATGCTCACCGTTTTCAACAAATCCATCTCCTTTTATAGAACACCATTACGAACTATATTGTCAGTTTTATAACATATGTAAAATGCAGCAATATAATTTATTATCTTGGATAGTAGAACGGAATCAACGACGAGGCCATGCACTCACCGACACTTAACAGGATGTGACAAAAGCCGCGCCATTTTTAAATCTAATTCGAACCAATCACAAGTCGTTATTGGGTTATCTGAAATGACATTAGAGAATTCTTGAAATATACATACGTCAGATTGTTACATTTCCGATGAGGCGTTCAGAATTGTGTTTATTATAAGACCTAAAATTCAAGTAATGTAAGTAGTTCATGTAAATATGGTAGATGCTTTGAGCATAGCGAACACTTTGGCCATATGTTTAGTGGTAATGTATATATTACAAACTTTGCTATTTTCCTTATACCTCACGTTATAATGTTTACATAACCATGCGATAGATGACGTTAAAACAGAAAATGCCGTCTTCGATATTTATTTAAAACTCTTTAGTAGATATAGAGTCTTTAGAGTATATTTAGTTAAAATAAATTCTCGTACTATAGGTATATATAAATTAATCCCTATTCCCCTTGGTCACGGTATCATGCGTGAACGGCTGGACCAATTTCGCTAATTCTTTTTTTGTTGTATTTGTAATATTGTCAGGAGATGGGAAAAAGGATGTTGTATATCATAAAGCATTAAAATAATAAACACTTTATTTCTGAAATATTTTTTAGTTAATTATACCAATTCGAAATCAATATTCAAAATAGAGAATTTCCAGCGATTTAATATTCTCTTCAACACTTTCGTAAGTAATAGAATTCGTGAGTAGAAGGATAGAAATGGGGCAATAGTTCTCTTTTTCTGCCCTCGTTCACAATTTAAATATTGGTGTTATTTGAGGTAATTTCCTGAGATTACTTAAGGATTAATAAGGACTTTGCAGGACTCAAAAGGAGTTGGTTTTTGCCTGAGAGTTCGCATCAAATATTTACTGAACCAAGTATTGCCGTGATTTGCGTGTAGTATAATATACTAACAGCTTTATCATAAGGCAGCGGTGACAGAAGAGAGTTCCATTCGACTTAGTCCAAGTGTTCATTATGCTATAGTCAACTTTAGAGAAATATCTCTTGCCTGTGATAGCCCCCATGGCATAAGTATTTCTAGGGTGACGAGGAACGACGGGGTCAACGGAACACTTGGTTGAACATTGCAATATGGTATTTACGACCACGTCCAAAATCCTTGCGTTTTCATTAAATACATAGTTGGTCTTCAAATTCTTCTTCTTCTTCAATGAAGGACAGAGTGTGTAGAAGAAGTTTATATTTGCATCGCCAATTAAGATAGGGTAAGTTGAAGTTACCGGATAATTCTCGGAATGATTAGGTCAAAATTAGGATTAGGTTTGAAAATACTTCCTGTACGCTGTGGCGGAGGTAGAATAAGGAAAGTAGGACGCATTTTACATAAGCCTAGCAGTAGATGACAAATATATCTCTAATAGCAATAATGGAGTTCTTAACTAGCACTAACACGTCCCCTACTCTTACCACAGAGTGAAATTCTGTAACGCCGTAATATTTTATACTACCAGTGCAAATCTCTCTTTCAAATTAACAATTATAACGTAATTGCTCCATGCAATAATAAGCCTCAACTTATCGATTTACGCCTCTACAATTTTTATTGAAAAATTATAAATCATTAGGAGCCATTAACTAATATCAATTAATCATAGTCAAAGGTGATAAAAAGCATCGTGTCCGAAACTTTTGCGACCATAACAAATAGAAGAAAATTAATAAAACGGAAATTATATACTTAAAAATAAGAGCCTTATCTAGGATACGATACTTAAGATACGATTAATATTATATTATTGTAATAAAATGAGAGTAATAACTTTAGAATAGTTATCTCTGCTTAATAACAAGCGGTGTTGGTATTTATTTTTAAGGAAGCAACGTTTAGGTACCTATAACAGTAATTTAAACAAGATTTATTTACTAGACTAGATTATATGAAAAAAAGGGTGCGTGTACTTATGTACGCGCTTAAGAAGTTATACTTCTTTGGCTTTCTTCATATTTTTTAAATATTAAATAAATAATAATAAATATTTAACGTTAATAACTTAATAATATTTAATTATTAGTATATTATTCAATAATCAATTAATATTAATAATTATTGTTATTTATTATTTTATTATATTATTCATTCAATTTAATAACTAGGTATGGTTCATAACCTATTAACTTAGTAACAATAGGTCTTTGTGAAAAAGCATTGCTAAATTTCTTTGACAAAATAATTAAAACTCCTTTATTTGTTTAAAAGGTAAATGACAAATGTCATTATGGAATATGGTCATTCAAAATTTGGGATCTTCGAACTTCACACATATTCTTTTTCTTTTTACTTGTAGATTGTCTTATTCCTATCTCGCTCGCGCACGCTATAATCACACTCCCAATTTTGTTGTCACAGCTGCGCGCGCATCGTAAAATTTCACTCTCATAAATTTTTCATAACGCGCCTAAAGAAGTATAACTTCAAAAATAAATGAATAAATCAGTGGCGCTACAACCTATCTAGGTCTGGGCCTCAGATTTCTGAATCTGATTCATGATCATTTTTCAATATAATAGGCAAGTGAGCAGCATCCTGTACCGCCGGTTTCATCTCGATGTTTTTTCTTCACCGTTCGAGCGAATGTTAAATGCGCACATAGAAAGAAAGTTAATTGGTACACAGCGATCAATCCTACGACCTCAGGGATGAGAGTCGCACGCTGAAGCCACTAGGCCAACGCTACTCATAACTCATCATATCTTTATATATGTTAGTTATTGAAGTTATACTTCTTTAGGCGCGTTATGAAAAATTTATGAGAGTGAAATTTTACGATGCGCGCGTACCGTGACACAAAATTCAGTATGGGCGCCGAGCGTGCGCGAGCGAGATGGGAATAAGACAATCTACAAGTAAAAAGAAATAGAATATGTGTGACGTATGACCATAATGACATTTGTAGTACCTTTTAAACAAATAAAGCAGTTTAATTATTTTTTCAAAGAAATTTAGCAATGCTTTTTCACAAAGACCTATTGTTACTTAGTTAAAAGGTTATGAAACATACCTAGTTATTAAATTAAATTAATAATATAATAAAATAATATATAATAATTGTTATTAATATTAATTAATAATTGAATAATATACTAAATATTAAATATTGTTAAATTAATAACGCTAAATATCTATATCTATTAATTATTTAATATTTTAAAAAAATAAAGAAAGCCAAAGAAGTATAACTTCTTACACGCGTACATAAGTACACGCACCATTTTTTTTTCGACTATGTATTTACGTGTTGTTCCCACGAGAATGTAAGTGCGTGCTCCTATTTCACCATGCCTCCTGATAGAGGACAAATCTTTGTTTTTAATTTATTTTATTATTATTAGACAATTAACTATTATTTACTTAAGATGTCATTGGAAGATGGTGTAATGGTTCCTTACAAACATTGTGTAAAACAAAAAACTTGGCGATTAAAAAGAGTGGCGTCGAGTTCTTCTCTTCTGTTCTACGCACTTGATTTGAGAACTGGCAGTAAATGTAAAATTAGAAAAAAAAAATGTATTTCTTTTTTTGACGTTCATAAGTGTACATTGTGCTACCTGTATGAATAAATTATTCTAAATAAATGTTTTTTTTATATAATATGTTCATATATATAAAGATTTTAGTAGATTTTCTGAGCACTTAACACAATTATAAAGACTTGAGCTGTATTTCGTCAAGCACCTTTCTGAAACACAAATATAATATTCCCCTAATACGTCTTGTGGACAGTCTGATAATATTTTAGGTGAGTCAGTCTACCTGCCCACATTATTAGCCAAGCTCTTATCTCAGCAAATATACCGATTGTTTGTATTACCGATCTAATTCTCGTGCGACGTGACGATATATTCCGATTTTAAGAATAACTATTTGATGGGTCTATTTTTATTGGATTATTAAAGTTTTATTGACATGGTGTCTTGAAGTTTGTTCTAGCATCATCAATAAGCTTGTGATGAAAATAACATTTGACAATTATTGTACTTATAATTTTCTAAGGTTGGTTTATTTATTTATTTTATTCTTACGACATTATATATAATGTTCAAATAAACCTTTTGACGACTGCTAATCTTGAAATTGGCTGTTCCTCTAAGTATTAATGATTAATTGATAATTAAAATTTGATTTATTTATTAACACTTCGTTGCAGAAATAAGATTGACATAATTAAATGATAAGGAGGCCTTATCGCTTTCGATCGAGGTCTTCCAGGCAACCACTATTATACCACTAGATGTTTGTATTTATTAGCTAGCAAGTAGTCTTCCGTAACACGAAATTCTTTTGAATGTTTGGACTTGTCCCTTAACACCAACGAAGTCATAAGCTTAGATTTTTTTTAATTTTCATTATAATAGTATCATTGCATATTATATAATTAATGACATTTATGAGGGATAATAAGGCAATCTTTATTCACATAACGCGTGTTTTACCCTTGTTAAATGAGATTTAGGCTTCCCGTTTTAATTATAATCACTGTTCAGTTTCGTATATAATTACAGCGAACACACAGGGGGTGGTTCGAATCGCAGAGAGGAAAAAAAAGCAAATGCAAATATGCTACATATCAGGTATAGGGGATTCATAATCCAAGCGTAAAAGGCAACTTAGTAGAAAACGGAGAAAGTTTTTTTTTTAAAACGGCGTCTTAGCATTCTAATCAAAAGAAGTTGTAGCGCCACAACTTTTTTTTAATTGTAAATGGCGTAAAAATTCAACATAAATAATAATAGAGATTTACTACAAATTATTTTTATTAATAAATTAATATCCCAAAAATATGAATTAAGATTTACGTTTTAAAACTTTATTTAATCATCTTCTTAGAAACAAATAATTTATTTACAATCAAGTTTACAGTATTTTCTTAACCTACAAAGTAATAATAGATATAATTAAAATGAAAACCAAAACAAAAAACACTTTGCATTTTTAATTTTATGCCTTTTATCTGTTTTAATCCCGTTAAGTCGATTTCTTTGAAGCGCCTATAAATTATTTTATTTTTCTCATACGTTGAAGGATCTAACCAGAAATTTGTGGCGACATAAATTCTTAATTACACCTAAAACCGATAGTGAAAAGGATCGAATGAAAAAAGAAATTACACATCAAAGGCTGCCTTTGTCATGAAATATCACAGAACAATTTTCTCTAATTTGACTTTATCGTGAATCTTGATTTTTACCATATGCTGTCCGAGTGACGCCTCCGGGCCAAAGTAAATAGAATATTAGTCATATATACTTAATTATACAATGTATAAATGATTGTTCTCTTTTCATATTGTAAATAATAATTGAAATTATATCGATTGATTGAAACAAAAAAAAAACCTCTTTCTATGAGGAATTTAAAAGAGTATTTTATAAATTAATTCTATATTAATTTACTGAAGAGGAAAGCTCTCACACTAATCAAAGAATTTGCATAGGAATTAGGCTCTTAAAGTGATATCAGAAAGTGTTCTTCTATATGTCGCCGTCTTGGCGACTACCTACTAAATAACACAAGATGCATTCCATAAAGAATGCTTTTTCTGTAAAATAATGTTTACACCATAATGTAAGGCGTAAATCTTTAATTAAAGATAGTGTTATGAGACCATACAATACTCTAGAAAGCTTCAGCCCCGGCAAGCCTGACATATTTTTATCTAAATAGGAAAAAGGAAGTGCCTTGATTATAAATACAACTATACGTATTTTTCGTTTTATATATTTAATTGAGAATCGATTTTCCTACGTTTCTTTGATAGTATCGAACACATAATTTTTTTTCTATTACCATGTTGAACAATACAAATTCATCAACTTTATAATATTAACTATAAAATCAAGTAGATTGTTTTCATTTTGTTACTGTTCTGTTTTAATTTTAATTTATTATTATTGTTATGAATGTTGACGCATGTATAGAATAATAGTACCCTTTTTATATAACATACATTTCTGCTATATTTCATTAAAATAACTTAATAATAACATTATATAAACAGTTACAATCTATTGTTATGAAATATATGACATTTACGGTAAACGTAAAATTCGCAAATAATATTACGTATTTGTAAAGTTCCTAAAAAAAGGATAAAAAAACAAAAACTAATCAAAACTCAACTACATTCCTATAGAAATAGAGTTGTATAGGTGAGTCAGCGAGTGCGTATTCGGAAGGGTGTGTGTGGGTTGGTATCAGGCACACGCTTGAGACCATGATATTATGTGGAAATTATTTTAATACATCAAGCAGATTTTCCGTTTGGTCATAGTTCAAAGTAAGTAAAAAAAATATTTTAAATTTTATGATAAGATATACCTACTAATATAATATTTACGACAATATTGTAACTAATACAATACTAACCATATGGACCTATTGAATGCCTAAATCTTATATATACATAAAATTCTCGTGTCACAATGTTAGTTACTATACTCCTCCGTAACGGCTTGACCGATTTTTGTCAAATTTTATATGCATATTCAGTAGGTCTGAGAATCGGCTACTATCTATTTTTCATACCCCTAAGTGATAAGGGTTGTCCACCCCTAACATTTTATTTTTATTTTTAAGGCAAAACTTTTTGTTTTTATTTTTTTATGATGCAGCATACAAAAATACACACAACCCTCAATTGTCACTCCTCTACCATCATCCCCTATTTTTTATTATCGTAGATAATTATTTTTATTGAACTAAATTTTTTTTTTCCTATAAATAATATACATGACAAAACAACGTTTGCCGGGTCAGCTAGTAAATATATAATTATGATTATTATGTTTGTCTATAAGTGCTAGTCGCAATCTTGTACTTTTTTATTTATTTACCAATGTATCAGTGTGCCGAGCTTTGGCAAGCTTTTGTAAATAAAGAAAATAAATTATTTAAGCCACCCAGTTTGAAATTTAGACGGGGCAAAGGGGTTTAAAATTTCCCCACTTAACAAAGGCACCTTTAAGGCGTTATGAAGTAGTATATATAAGAAATACAGAGTGTCTTAATGTTCAAGTAAGTAATTTACAAATTTGCTTTTGTAAACTCATTAAAGATACATTTATTATTTTGAACCACTCAAAAACCAAATATATTTGGATCCTGTTTCCCATTTAACCCTCTGCTGCAGATGTTAGTGACATTTTGTCATGATGCGGTGTAGAGTGAAATGGTGTTGGGACTCGAATCTAAATACAAAAATAACATCTGAAATGTTTAAAAATTAACTTACGTATTTTTATTAATTTCTAGAAACATGATACCAATAACTAAACCTTGACAATTTCTATCTTTAGGATACTCTAATATATCTGAAACTTGTGTTATACTTAAAAGAAGTCTTATTTAATTAAGTAGGTATATGATTTTCTGTATCCGTCAGAAAGTAGTTATGACTTCCACATGTAGTCAAAACTGTTTATATATTATATATGGTATATATATGATATACATTGAAAGTTTTATTCATAAAGTTACTACTTAAACCTAAGTCGATTAACGGTTTGTCGCTTTTTATTGCCCATATTTTTTTTGCATATATTGTATATTTAAATGTTGGTGTTACCGAAGTAAAACAGACTCAATCTTTGAAGTCTCAAATTAGGAAAAATATTTAAGAATAATTATCTATATGGTCTGCTACTTTCTTTTCGTAAACGTGTAATAGTGTACGGTACAGAAAAATTCCAAATATACTTTAATTGTATCAATATAACTAAACCGAGCTAGAATATAAAATAATAAAATAGAGCTTTCGCATAGCTTCCGATGGAGAGCACCAAATTGGATAATCATTATTGTTGTGTTCGTGAAGATTAAATTAGTATAATATCCCGATATACCTATTTAATGAAACGTATTTTATATTTAATTTAATATGTCAATAAATATAATCCATATGGGTTGCCTAGCAAATTTCAGTCCAGAGTATGTTTAATTAATATTAAAAAAAATTTTTTTTTTATATTTTGCATGTAGTATTTTTTTCATTTTTTTCAATGAATATATAAATTTTCTATGGGCTAAAAAAAAAGACTAAAAAAAAATAGATAATTAGAAAAACCAAAATTGTCAACATACCAAGGAGATCTACAATAATAGATACCTGATAGTCCACAATGCAGACTAATAGTCTGTATATTATGCATCGTGCATCAGAATAAAACTAACCAGTGGCATTATAATAAGTCAGATTTCTGTATCTGTGTAGTTGATCAGCCTTATGTACACACACGCCATCCACGTTTTGTGTTTAGGGCATGCCAGTTTTCTTACGATGTGTTCCTTCGCCGAACGAGCAAGTGTTATTAGTTCATTGGTGCAGGGGCTCGAACCTACGACCTCTAGCTCAACAGTTGCTCTTATAGTAATCACTAATTTAAAATAAATCAGTGCCGCTACAACCTCTTTAGGTCTTGGCCTCAGATTTCTGAATCTGTTTCATGATCATTTTTAAATCTAATAGGCAAGTAGGTGATCAGCCTCCAGCCTGACACACGCCGTCGACTTTTTGGGTCCAAGACATGTCGGTTTCCGCACGATGTTTTCCTTCACCGTTCGAGCAAATGCGTACATAGAAAGAAAGTCCATTGGTGCACAGCCAGGGATTGAACCTTCGACCTCAGGTATGAGAGTCGCACGTTAAAGCCACTAGGCCAACACTGCTAATTTTTAAATATTTGAATAAAAAAAACTTGTCACTTGCAACATCGTCGTTCAACTTTTGCTGTAAAGAATTCGTCACGTCAGAACAATTTAATACATACAAATTTATTTCTCGGTAAGAGGTTAGAGTCTTATAGAAACAACAAATTGCAAAAGCCGTACAAGTTATGATTTTCGTTTTACACATCTAATATATAAAATTCTCGTGTCACAGTTTTCGTTGCCATACTCCTCCGAAACGGCTTGACTGATTTTGATGAAATTTTTTGTGCTTATCCGGTATATATGAGAATCTGGCAACATCTATTTTTCATCCCCCTAAATGTTAGGGGTAGTCCACCCCTAATTTTATTTTTTATTTTTTAGACAAAATTTTTAATTTCTATTTTTTTATGATACAACACACAAAAATACATACAATCCTCAATTTTCACCTTTCTACGATCAACCCCTATTTTTTATTAAAACGACGTTTGCCCGGTCAGCTAGTAAGAAAATAATAGGCAAAAGTATCTTTGCTTATGTAAGTGCAGAGTTCTTGAAATAGATTTGTTCTTATTAAACTTAGTAAGGAATATTAAGCCCGGCAATTCCTTTGGGTGTGTGAGTTAATTATAAACAATGCTATGCACATTGGACAGTATTCACTGAGGTACTATTTGCTTGATAATTAATATTTATTATTAGAATTTTATAAATACAGATAATTAAGGTTTTTAATCTTCGTTCAACATTGCATTTCATTTCATAATTCTGATTTGGGTTTTATCATTAAAGTTACTTATTAACTAAGTAGCAAATGATCCGGCAAACGTCGTTTTGCCATGTATATCATTTATTTAAAAAAAAAAAAGGGTGCGTGTACTTATGTACGCGCGTAAGAAGTTATACTTTTTTGGCATTATTCAAAATAGTTTTTGATTGCATGCAAATAATTAATTACAATTAAATAACCAAAGACTGGAAAAGGAGTCAATATAGTCAATAAAGTTGAGTTTACATTTGAAAAATTAAATAAATAAATATATATTATTATTCTCTTGCATTAAGTTTAACATAAATTATATTATTATTCGAATGTTGTTTTTAAATTATGTCCAATGCCGTTGTATCTTCCGTGGGCAACTTAATTTTGTGTCACGGTGCGCGCGCATCGTAAAATTTCACTCTCATCAATTTTTCATAACGCGCCTAAAGAAGTATAACTTCAAAAAATAGCTGTTGAAAATTAGGGGTTGTATGTATTTTTGTAACTTGTATCTAAAAAAAAAATTTTTTTGGGTTGAACTACCCTTAACATTTAGGGGGATGAAAATTAGATGCTGTCCGATTCTCATACACACCTAATATGCACACAAAATTTCATGATAATTTGTCAAGCCGTTTTGGAGGAGTTTAACCACAAACACCGCGACACGATAATTTTATATATTAGAAGATTAAAAATAAATAAATCAGTAACACTAGAAGCTTTTTAGGTCGGGGCCTCAGATTTTTGTATCTGTTTCATAATCATTTGTCAATCTAATAGAAAGGTAGGTGATCAGCCTCCTCCTGTGACATACGCTAAGTCTAAGGCAAGCCGGTTTCCTCACGATGTTTTCCTTTACCGTTCGAGCGAATGTTAAATGAGCACAAAGAAAGAAAGTCCATTGGTGCAACGCCGGGCATCGAACCTACGACCACAGGGATGAGTCTTACACGCAGATGCGACTAGACTAACGCTGCTGCAAGATGAACTAATATCACATCTCATGAACTGTTCATCTTTGTTTTAGTTAAGTTTAGTCATGTTAATACGCTAAGAACAAAATGGCCCGTAATGGAAATCAAGAAAATTATAAGAATGATTGTCAAATAAATCTCACTGAATTGATACGCAACTTCTAAACCGTTTGAGTTGCCACAAGGCTTGTGGTAACCGTAAATGTTTCCGAGCTTACAATCTACCGCAGGTACACATCAGAAAATTGAAAGCCCGACCAACTTATTAGATGATCTACGGACTGGATGCATCTGTACTTATGGTAATAAAAATGTTGTTAGCCATAATTTCATTAGCAAGGCAATTTATTTTGTAAAAATGGGGGTAATTGGGTCGAGTAAAAATAATTGCTATAAACATAAAAACATTCACAATATTATGTCCTATCGTATACCTTCAGATTATAACAGAAATTACCAGCAAATAGAAATATTTAATGTAATCTAAAAACTGCTTAAGAAAATACATATATGTATAAAAACTCTAGTATCCTTTATTAGATAGAATGGCTTTGTTACCCCTCCTTTATAACAAATATGTTGTAATGAACTATGAGTCTTGGAATTTAGAATTTACATTCATACATACATATATTCTTTGTTTTTTTTGTATTTGTATAGGTGTAACTGTGTTTTGTGTATGGGTATTCCATTATTGGCTCTTGTGTATAGTGTATTTTTTTGAATATTATATAGTACTTGTAAGTAGCTGTAGGAATACCATTAAGCAAATAAATAAATGTCCTAATTGTATGGAGTTGCAACAAGTACAATAACATTGTATATGATCTAGGTTCGAATAATTACTTAAATAAAGTAAATTTTATTAACAGCCTACGTGATTAATATTATCATTCTGTGGCTTCGAAATGTTTTGCTGGAGAGAGTTATCCCAGACTATTGTTTTCTATGCTCTATATCCCTTATAAGGCAGTTATTAATTATTGATGCATATTTACAAATTAATGAACTACTAAAATTCAAAAAAGGTTTTACTATAGATCTTAATAATTAATCGTCTGAAGTGAGATGCGTAAGATTATATTTAAGGAATTAGTTAATTAATAGAATGTTAAATTAGCAGTATCTTTAACTTATTAATTATGATTCATTAAATATTAAACGTTTTACGTGTTTCAAAACGAACTTTTGAAGTAACATTAAGGATTCATTTACTGAAATACATTAAAAGTATAATATGATTAACGAATATTCACTTTAGGAGTATGCATATCTGAGCATTTATTAAACAGAAAATATTTTTTAAGAATAATATATAATATAGAACGTTTTTTTAAACCTCTTCATTATCATTGAGTAAGGCAACAAAATATTTATTTATGCAATTATTAAAAAACTATACTATAGAATAAACAGAATAATAATGTACCGACTTTTAATACCATTAAAATTAAGGTAGCTCACCATGATAAAACATGTCATAGTAATTGGAAAAATACATTTTCTTTGAAAACTAAGGGCTACGAATTCGTAGCTACCGCGGATGCTACGGGTTCACAGCAGCCTACGCACGCCTACGCGGGGCGCGGCGTTCTATGCCAGAACCAACCGCTACGCATCGTTCAGGCCGTAGCGTAGGTATAAAACGCAACGTTGCCTGAAGAGCCACTCACTTTCAGTTAACGCTGTGTACGCTTCAGGCGTCGCGGACAGTGCTAAGTTTGTGAACGTACGATAAGTTACAGGTAAGTTTTTTTATAAAGGGTAAAAACGATATAGGAAAGCTTATTTTTTTTGTAAAATTAAGCTTAAACTTTCTTGATAGATATCTTTAAAAAAATTTACTGTATTTTGTTAACGACGTGATTATTTATTTACAGCCTATAAGTAATTGTGTATTATCATAATATTTTTCTAGAATATCTATAGTAGTAATGTTATAAATATTTTAATTATATTTATATTTAACTTTATCGGCTATAATACATTTTTAAATTATACCTTACATTTATTAATAAAATAAAATAAAAAAAATTACAGAATGTAAAAGTAATACCTACTTAATAACCTTCAAAAAAATTTAATACAATAACTAAAATATATTATTAAAAGGAGTCCCTTTAGGCTATCATTAATTTATAAAATAATAATTTTCAAGGCCGAAAGTATTAATTAAAAAACTCACAGCCGCTAGTTGTACACATCACGCCCTGAAGAGTGCTTACTGACCTGTGATGTCACAGTACACCTACACATGTAGGTTATAAATTAAATTTTATTGTTTTTTTTATCACGAACGAAAAACTCGAGAAACATTTTTAGTTTTAACCTATAGCATAAAATAAGATAAAAGCTTATAGGTTGATATTATAACAAAAAATACTAATTACACGTAATTTAATTAAGTAACCGCAAATTTACAGAAAAAATAATCCGGGGCCCTTTCATTTCTTTATAGAATAAATATTTACGGCTAAACAACTTCAATGCAATTTTTTATATAAAAAACCCTTTAAATTTGTTTTATTGATTCCAATAATATTCAATTATTTAATTATTGTAACTTTTGCATTAACTTCTGTACAAGTATATTTTCGTATAGTAACCTAAAACAATTTTTGATTCACGGTATATCGAACTCAAAACCGCCGGTCTTATTATATTTGCCAAATTATTAACCAACTTCGTTTTATAATAGTATGTTTTTTTTAATAACACTAATCAATTAATCATACAAAATAGTTATGTTTAAACTACAAGCTTAAACTATTTTTAACTGCCAAAAACTATGATTACTATAGTAAGAATAATTATAATAACAAATAATACTATTAACTTACACTCACTTATACAGAGGAAACCCTTTAATTTTAACAGCAGATGCATCTCAATGAAATACATGATATATAAATAATAGAATCGAATAAAGATGAAAAAGAAAGAAATCCAACATTTTAAAAGTCATAATATCGAAATTTAAATAAATTGATAAAACAAAACATAGTTAAAATTACGCGTTGCGCTATTAATAGCTAGTAATTAAAGTAATTGATACTGATTGATTAGGAATTGTTGTCTTTAGAACGCGCTGAACGAAAATATTGAAATATGACTAAATAGTTATATACCGAATCTTTGAAACAATCGTGAAGTACACACATTTCTTAAAACGCCGGCAACGCACTTGCGAGCCTTCTGGCAATGTGTGTATTCATGGACATCAACATCAGGCTCACCTGCCCATTTGCCTCCTGTTACATAAGAAAAACAAATTACAAAAAATAAACATTTTCAAAAATTTCGCTATTTACATATTTATTTTTAACTAAAAAGGTTTCATTGGGCATTCGACCTTTCAGAATCATCATGTTTTTGACAAGGGATGATATATTCATGAGTATTGTGATGAAAATTATTCGTATTTATCGTATAGTACTGTAATGCGACATTGGGTTCTAAGTACGGGTTTTTAAACAGTTTTTGACAATACAAGACAGGCTTTTAATATATCTATGATATACAATTAAGTGTACCAACTGTTTTAATATTACACTCGGTATTGTACGCATAAATCTACCTTATTCATAAAAACTAAATCAATCTGATTCTTCAAACTTCTAATTAAATACTTTTTAGTATCTATGCCAAATGGTTAAAAAATCAAAATCGAAATACGTTTATTCAATTTAGATGCGTCTTAGCGCATGCTTATGAATGTCAAAAACGTTTACAAAATTCGCGAAAGAGCAAGACTACGCCATCCGTTCGCAAAACTACCAGGAGGCCTTGTTCTGAGAAGAACGGGCAAGAAACTCACCAAGTTTTACGATTTAAGTTAGTTTTTTTTTAAACCTGTGATGAGACCAATTATGTAATGTAATGGAAATAAAATAAAGTATTCCATTTTAAAGCCGCTACTAAAGGACGATATTAAAACATAATTTAAGAATTAAGCTAGGTTAAAAGCCAAAAAAATTCAAAAAACAAATTTATACAAGAAAAACCTTTCGTGTCAAAACCGCACACAGTTTTTCATTCAACTCTGAAACAGTTCAATATGTAGTGTTCTAGCTTTCAGAATTATCATTTTTTTATTTATATAATTATAATACAAAAATGGCAGCATTAGTGGTGTAAGCGTGTGCCTCACATTGCATTTATAGATATCTTCTATAAGCGCATTTATCACTTATGCGATGTAGGCAAACATCGTGAGTAAACTGATGCCTTAGACACAAATAGTCGCGGATGATCACCTATTTGTCTTTTCAAAAATAAAATGATCAAAGCATTGGATGTAATGAACCTAAACCCATGAGGTTGTAGCGCCACTGTCACTGTCAAAAATCAAGATTATTATCAGGTGAATCATAATGGAATTAATTAATTCTTTTGTCATGTAATAAGAAATACCAGTCTAAAAGGTTGTATTTTTTGAAACCATGAAATTCTTATTTCTGTTATCTTGAGTTTACACAACGCCAAAAAGGGGTAAATTCAGTTCAGATAACATCGGAAGAATAGGATTTGGAATATTACAATAAATATATTGAATTCACTTTACAATTTATAACGGGAACCATGAGTTAGTCTTTACGTGTATAAGCCGAAGGATCTGAATTTGACTCCCGATTAAACAGTAACTATTCACTTTTAGCTAACAAACATTTTTGTGTTGCACTGGTTCGATTGATACAATCAAAACCATATATTTGTGTCTTCATATGATTTTTTATTTACTTGTCATTTTAATAGCACAACAATACCAAAAGTAGATACCCGTACTGAGTACTAAGGGTGAAGTACAGTGAGGTCTGATTACAAATACAAATTTTTAAATTTAGAATATTAAAATGTGTTGCCATCCAATATATATTCATAAAATATTGTAGATATTTATCACTATCTATAATATTTTGTTACTCATTCAACTCAAACTCAAAAAAGCTTTATTCATATAGGTAACCAGGTACTTATGAACGTCAACAGAAAAGATATTAAGTTGATTCTAAATTTACATTTACTACCAGTTCGCAAATCAAGGGCGTATAGCCCTTGATGAGAGATTATTCATAAAGCGTTCTTTTATTTTACGTTTGAATATTGAGCCACAGACACGTTTTAAACATAGTTTTAAATATGAAGTGAATATCTTAGAATACAACTAAAAATTTTTGCGGAAATATTCTAGTCAAAGTTTCATTCCAGAGAAAGTACGAACTGAAAACACGTCATGCAGTCTATAGAGCTATGTTGAACACTATAAAGTTTTCAATACATCTGTCACTTAGTTTGAATGTTGTCTGTGGTAACGTTGTTGAAGCTATATTTTTTTATTATTAGCTGCTCCGTTATATAACTTGAATCCCGCGGATCTTTCAGCATTATTGTCTTAAACTGACGTTATAATTAAAGTAGATTTTGATTGTTTTTAGATAGAGCGATGTTATTCTAAGCAAAAACTAGCTTGAGAGATACAGTTTGTACTACTAGGAAAAACAAGAGAAATACGCCATGGATGGCGTCATTTGATACTAACATTTCACGTTTGGCGCCTTATAGCCTAGTATAGCGGTCTTATTAAGTGGCAGCTAGGTGAGGGGTACCGGGTTCGATTCCCGGTTCGAGGGAAAGTTTTAATTTAATTTAAATTTGTTCTCGGCATTTGGGAAGGTTGGGCGAGTGCTTAAACCGTACATGGAGGTAGTAGTATTGTTAAAATATAATATATTATTGTCGTTGCTTAAGTCATTTTGTACTTATTCAATAGATGATTAAATACGTATTTTCAGTGATGTATCATTTTTATAATAAAACATAGCTAAAAGAAATATGATGCTAACTTCATTTGGCCGAGGCGAAGTGCATTCATCAATGTGAATTCTATGAGAAACCATACGATAAAACAAAATTACCTTATGCTTTATACACATTCACAAATGACTTTAATAAACCGATTTTGATCAATTAATTTTGTTTGAAAGGAGATATCCCTGAAAATAGAAAGAAATTGATGGCAATCTTCGAAAATCTGTTCAAAATAACAAAAATATGAAATAATTCTTCCGAAAGTCGGAATTTTTGTTAAAAATAAATAAGTATCCAGTTTTTTAACAAGGTGAAAAAGTAATATTTTTATTTAAAAGTAATCTTTATTTTTGTTTTCGCGTAGCAATTTAACAGTTGTATACATTGAAATGTGTGTTCAAAACACACAAGAGTGCTCGACGTTTGTACCAAACAGAAAATCTATTGTATCTTCCAAAAAGTTATTCGACAGGCTTGAATAGAAAATATGAGCAATATTCTTTGTTATATAAACATTTTTCATCACAATCTAAGTGTATGGTTGTTGAGCAGTGTTGCCCTAGTAGCTTCAGCGTGCGACTCTCCACCCTGAGGTCGTAGGTTCGATCCCCAGCTGTGCACAATTCATGGAGTTTCATTCTATGTCCGCATTTAACATTCTCTCGAACGGTGAAGAAAAACATTGTGAGGAAACCGCTTGTCCTAGATCCATGAAGTCATCGGTCTGTGTCAGGCACAGTAGGCTGATCACCTACTTGCCCATATGATTGACAAAGGATGATGAAACAAATACAAAAATCTGAGGCCCAGACCTAAAAAGGTCACGCCACTGATTTTTTTATTTTATATGGTTGCTTCTCGTCTTTAGTATCATATAAATTACATAACAACGCCTTAAAATCTAATTACGCATTTTAATGTGGCTTTCATCGATACACTGATTGGTATAAACAGTTTGTATGTCTACATGTATATAAAGATAAAAAAAATACTTGTTTGCTGTCAACAAAGGGAAGCTCTGAAAGTTGTCTGTATTCAAAATAATATTTGTTTTCAGAATCTATGACAATTTATTAAGTTGTAAGAAATATAAAAGACATAAAGAAAATTGGTTTAATTGTTTTTCATGAATGAATAAAGATGTGAACTGTTTTTATTAAAATGTAAATAATATTTTATTGTTTGAATAGCTTTACAATTTCGTAGCTACACTATTACGTCTTAATTTAATTAGAATAAAGTATGTACAGCTTGCTAGTTAGTGGACTGTAAAATGTGTGATTAAAATGTATGTCTTGAGTGTCAAGAGTATCTGAATAGTATATGTAATGTGTGTATGAGCAAGCTGCACTAGATGACTAAATATATGAGAAGGTGAGACGTAAGAATTTAACAACCCTACGGATCCCTAAGCCCTACAGACGTACCCTAACACATAAATAGTGAATATATAAATAAGTACGGGATGTCTGCACAAAAAAGTAAAATAAACCCGATAAACGCATGGCTCGCTTCAAATTTGGATACATGAAATTAAATAAAAATAAAACATTTAAAATCAACCATTTGGTCACGTAAAGTGTGAAGCAATATTTGTACTCGACGAACTATACGTTATCGAATAGACGTATACGAATACGTAACTTATTATCAAATTCAAAAAATCATAAACAATATAACATTGTACATGCACAGTGGAGCTAGCCTTTACTATAAACCTAATAACGCAGTCCGTACTAGGGCAGACAGTCATCTAAATGAAAAGCTCAGTAAATGGAAGTATGATTTCTGTAAATTGAACATTCTTGAAGAACGATTCCATTCCAACCAACTTATGATTGCTATTTTAGCTTTTACCTACAAATAGAAGGGAAACTACATAAACTAATTTAAAGAAGATTCCTCCGGAAGTTTTTTACTTTGATATAGAAGTTTATAGCCACCTATTTCATGAGATATCTTAAGGAAGCCGAAGTTGTTGATAAAGTTACAGCTAAAAATATTCTTGTTTAATTTAAATTAAAATTTAGCATCTATACTTTTATATATTCGTCTGCTGACCTAAACTTATATCACACAAAGGTGAGATTTGGGTAAAAACTATAAATACTAGATAAAAACAATAAAACACCACCAAGTACGGCATTATAGTCAAAAGCCAATAGTCAAAAATCATTTATTCATGTAGGTAACACAATGTTCACTTATGAACGTCAAAAAAAAAAACATCCATTAAATGCTTCTAATTTTACATTTACTGCCAGTTGTCAAATCAAGGTCGTAGAACGGAAGAGAAGAACTGGATTAATCTCTCCGCCCCTCTATTGAATCGGCAAGTTTTTTTACACAACGTTTGTAAGGAGCTGCAACGATTACACCATGTTCCACATGTCTTAAGTAAAAAATAATAATAAAATAAATTAAAAACAAAGATTTGTCCTCTATCAGCAGGAGGCATGGTGAAATAGGAGCACGCACTTACATTCTCGAGGGAATAATACGCAAATACATAGTCGAAACAACCGCATACCCGAATTCAAGTACGACCAGTCACCACAAGTAGCATATGCTGTACTAAAATTAAAATAATACCGATTCAGCTATTTCCAAGAAAGCATTTTCCACCGGTTAATGAAGACGTCAGATTTCAATTAGTACGCAAATGACACGGCGTTTGTTTGAACAGGTTATTAATGAAAGCATTCATTAGAGTGATAGGATGAAATTGCAACTTTGTAGATTTAACGGCGAGAGTAGTGGCTCAATGGTGGTATAGGCTTAAACTCTATAGAGAACTAGGCGAGCGTACAAAAATTGATTGAAACTTCTAATTAATCTAAACGCCATTTAAATTTTACGAAATTTATACTAAAAACTTTTATATTGAATCGAAAAGTACAGTTGGACGAATATGTTTTTAATTTTTTTTAATCACATATTTTTGAAAAGCCTCTTATAAAGAAATACTTTTAATTTTGAACACGTTTATTTTTTTTAATCCCTTACGACTATTTGATAGAACTAGTAACAATGTTTCATATTTCAGCAGGGCACAAAATTCATTCCACTAGCTAGTTTCTCATATTATGTAGACTTCAAGAACAATTTCGACGTTTTTCAACCGAATATTGTTATATTTTTAAGAAACCCGGAAGGTCAATTTTCATTTTATAATTATGTTTTCATTAGACGGAAGCAGGCCGCTCCTAAACAAAATATGATTTTGGGCGAAAAAGTTAGGTTTTCATTAAATTTAATTAAATTCGCAACTTTCTTTATAAGCCAGGCATATTGGTTTAGCATCCTTTAACTGAAGAATTATAATCATCTGTGGCATTAGTACAAGCTGTTTTAAATATTCGTATACTCGAAAAGAAAAAAAAATCCATACACAACTTTTAAACGATGCATATACCCACTTCCGTTTAGTTCCCAATACGCCTACACATTTTTCATAAAAAAAAAACGGTTCTTTATCGTTTTACCGAGAAACTGCCACAAAAAACTTTGTTTAACAACGCTTATGAATAAAATCAATAGTGGATAATTAATGGTTTCCTTTGCATTTAATTCTTTATTACGTTGTTATTACGGTGTTGTGGTTATTAACGGCGAACTGAACTTTATTAAATTTTAACGGGATACTGTGATCACGGCTTTATTCAATTTCATTGTTCCTTACAAATATTTGTCACTCACAGTAAATGAGAAAGAAATATGTAATTTGTTTATGTTATAGACATTCTGACAATTTACGAGACTTTTTCCAATCTAATATTTCTGTCATTGTCAAGGTTTCGTATATTTTTATAGAGGTTTTATATATATTTTCTATTTAGTACGATATGATAGTACGAACGCTCTTAGTTTTCATCTTCGTTTACCGAGAAATATGCTCACGGAGCTTCTCATGTGTTGTAAAGGGAATAATAATGTAACTATTCGAATAAAACCTTAAGAGCTTTAGCAACGACAGCATATCTACATTATTATAAAGAAACTAGGTGATCCGGCAAACGTCGTTTTGCCATGTTTATCATTTATAATAAAAAATAAGGGTTGATCGCAGAGGGGTGAAAATTAGGGGTTTTTATTTTTTAATGCTGTATCATAAAAAAATAAAGAATAAAATGTTTTGCTAAAATTAAAAAAAAAATTTAGGGGCGGACTACCCTTAACATTAAGGGGGATTAAAATAGATGGTGTCTGATTCTCAGACATACCCAATATGCACACAAAATTTCATGAGAATCGGTCGAGCCGTTTCGGAGTTTAAGCACAAACACCGCGAATTTTATATATTAGATAACCTCATGTATATATATATATTACTAGAGCATTCAGGAAGAATAACGCTAAGTTAATAATTATTTTTATATAAATTAAAATTTAAAGTAATTATGGACCATTTCATGATAAAAGAAACCCGTTAAACCACAAGTTAATATAGTTTTAAGTGGGGCAAATGAGCAAGTCTAAGTAAAGTGAATAAAGTGCTTTAATGCGATCCAGGCAGGTACGACCCAGGTACGTATTTTATAATAAAACCAGAACTTTAGCCTGTGTGTTGCCGGATCTATTAAGAAACCTTACGTCCTTCAATTCTTGAACGACTTTAAGTCGTATTAGTTCTGAAATTCCTCTACGTACTAGTGCTGCTAAGCTTAAACAATATCCTATTTTGAATTATAAGGGCCATAAACCAATAATTAATCCCATAATACCCAAGGGTGTAAGTATTGACAGTTCGAATCTTACTTTCCAATATGCAAATAGGTCATATAATCTTAATGTAAACATAGCTATATTTACTAGTCCTGCCATACGCTATGGAGGTAAATTATATGAGTCAAACTTTGTTAACGGATTCAAATGTTATTATCTAACGTAATAGATATACATATATATATATATTATGTATGTAAACTATTTATTAAGCTATTTAATATATGCTTTTTAATAACTAATATTTCAATTTAGCATTACATTGTGCGGAACGAAATAATAGCTAAATTCTGAATTGTAATTCGTGATTATTTTTTTAAGTGTTTGAACTTTGAACTAGTTTAAATTTAGAACTGGTGTTTTTGTAAATTTTAAGACTGAAAATACTTTGAATATAGAACAATGGTTCGGCTATTGACGTAATAAGTTTGTGTAAGCTGATTAATTCTAGTTTCCTTTGAGTAATTAATGGGTGTGAATCAATATTTACTTTCGTCACCTCACTTTTGGTGTAGACTAATTAAATTTAAATGTAATAATGGGTTTAATTTAAAGTTTTATAAAATCATTTAAAGGCTATAGTTATTCTTGAAAAGGTTTGGATACGAATTTAATAAAAGTTTAAACAAGGATTTTAATATATCAGTACAGATACATATTATGGGCTGTAACCGTAGCAAGTTTGATTAATAATTTAAATAAAATAGTAATTATAAATTAAAAAAAAATACAAAGTTTATTTAAAAATGGATTGCAAGTTTACCAATCTTTAAGTATATCATAAAGTTTTATATGAAAAATTGATAAATGCCATATATACTGCTTGCAATAATAATCTTTATAAAATATTCGTCTATCATTTGTTTTGCAAAAGAATATCTAAGAAAGAGCACGAAAATTTTCCACATGTAGTACCTTGTAATTTCATCTGTAAATGTAGAAAACAGTGATTTTCGGACTTCAGCAGGTCGTCGCTTGGTCTCTATTCTAATTATAGAGCATGGCAACATTTTTACATTTTATTTATGAAGAAAGTAAACAAGAGTTAGTTTAGCAGACATTTTCTTTAGTGAGGAAATATTTGTAGAATATTTAAGGCATTTTTATTATTAGCTTTCTACTGAATACGAAAAAAATTCAACTTTATTGAGTGGTTTTCATGTTTTAAAAACAGAATTTTATTCCTGTGTTACTTCGATTAGTCAAAGCTAAGGTCGTGGATTGCTATCCCAGCTGTGCAGGCTGCAGCTAATTATTTAATTTTTCCATGTGCGCAATAATAACTTGCCCTTAATTATAAGAAAACTGGCATGTCATGGATGGATAATACAATTACGCACAGAAAACTGGCCGAATCATTAGCTTATAAAGAATGTTTTAAATTATTATTTTTCTGATTACGGTCGAACATCTGGCCAGAAATGTTTAAAAAATTATATTCCACGTTATACGTATATCTTGTAGCTTCTTCTTCAGACTTCGAACTTTGATCAATTTTAACTGAATCTTTTTGATAGTGACCGAAAATAATCAAATATCCGCCTAATCCGCCAATCCGGTAACTGTCAATATTTCCAGATGACCGGCAGAAATTTGATGCTGAAAGTATTTGCGCTTACCCTCACCGCTTATCAGAAACCGTTATCCATAAAATATAAATTTTGACATGACAATTTTGACACGAGCCACAATTGCATGTCTGTAAACAGATATTACTACTTCTTAGAATACCTACTCAGAATTATGTTATATTAGTATTGTCTTTAAAAACATGTAGTTTGTACCGCGCCTCCATAGCTTAACTGTGCCGGCGCGCCGGGTGTCTATCTTCGACTCCCAGCGAAAATGACAGCACAATTTGTCATTACAGCCATTGGCCTTGCCGTACCTTACGTTTGCCCCATTCCCCAAAGGCGTTTTCAGGTGTGATTTTTACCCTGATGATACACTTATTCGTTACTTTATTAGTATTCTATACATTTGCCGCATTTTATTCCGACACGGCACGTTTGAAAAACATAAATTTTATGATCTGTGATGTTTTATTAAAGCATAAGCTCAATCGAATCCAATTTTATTTCTCCAGATTATCGTGAGCTGCATGAAAGGTGTCACATTGCGTTATTCGATGTGTACCAAACAAATCCGTATTAAAAACTAGTTTTGATAGCTACGAGCCGTAGATTTCTATACAGATCCAGTGACGTAGTATTAGCTTATTGACTATAGGTTTACGTATTATCTTTAGTCTCTTTGATACTTTTATTATAGCTTCTTGTACCTGAGAGGCGTCAATTTTTAGACCTCAGTAGTGGTTTCTTTATATATTACTTTACTGTTACACATACAGATAGTGTGGTAAATTAAATACAAATATACACAGAAAGATATGATGATTTCATCCATAATTCTAGTATGAAATGTCCTTTAGTAATAGTTGTCAATGTGTGAAATCTTGAAAAAGTGGTTGTGGCAACACTATGGAGTAATTATTCTTAGAACCTCAACAAAGGTTTGTTAAAAGAATGATAAGACTAAGTCAAACTTAATAATGTACGGACTCTGACCATAAAGTACGGACAAATCCCTCCTTTAGCTTTTGTTTTATTAAGAAGTACCATCGTCCATGTACATATTGCCTTGTTGAGTGAGTTTTAAGATTTGTTTGTATCCTGAAGTACCCTTTTCTCTGTCGTGGTGGGAAGACAGACATAAAGGTGATTGGGTAAGAGCTTTATATTCGGTCCGACGTTTAATTATGACGATAAAGAAGCAACGTATTTGTCGATAAGATTAAAAGACCACTTAAGCAAAAATTATTTGCATATTGTTAAGGCAGTTTAATTCCTGTTAAAGCGAATCCTTTAATTTAGAAGGCAAATGTTAATTTCATTAAGGTTTTGATTACATTATCTTTGCGTTTCGGAGATTTTTGGTAAAATAGTATTACATTCGTAAAAAAGCGATCCTCTAATGAAATTGGAATAACTTTGCCTTATCATCATAATTCACAAACGTTATATTAAAAATTTGTTTGTTTTTTATTCCGACTTACCGAGGAGGTACTCAATTATTAAATTATTTTTCTTGCGGGGCTGCTTATAATCTAATGATGAGATGCCATAGAAATCAAAGAAACTTTATAAGCATATGAATATTTTCTCTTTCTTTCTAAAAGCCAAATTTTGCAAAGTCAACATGATGTCTGGCAATGTTTCGTACTTGTAAATCGTACAACATGTATGATTTATAAAGCCTTCGTGGGGATATGCATTACGCCTCCAGCGGCTAATTACATACGTGTAGATAGACAGATATTAAAAGAGAAGACAACAGCGAAAAACATAAAAAAATTAGAGGTAAAAATCCATTAACTATAGGGTTCTATAAAAGTATTTAATCTATTCATAAAATGTGTGAAATAAGTAATCACTGTAAAAGCCGAAAAAAGAAAAGCGTTGTCAAATATTCAAGCGTAAAAAGGGACGTTTTGTGGTGTCGGACCTTTTTATAAATATATTTTTTACTTTTTAGCCCATTGTTCTATTATTTCCAACGGATATTGTGTATGTACATTTTAATCATTGGGATTGAAAAAACTAATTTAACTGATAATGCAAGTGAATTTTGTCCCTTAATAAAATTGTTTTCTTAACAGACCGACATGAAAGACAAATGACAACAGAAAAATTTAGGTTTTATTAACAAGGTGGTAATCTTTATAACTCTTTTATATAAGAGCATAAAAAAAGTGCGTGCGTACAAAGTACACATGTCAGAAGTGAAACTTTATTGGCAAACTAATTTTTAACTCTTGAATCTAAAACTGTTGATTTCCGAGACTCAGAGGGAGGGAAAAGAAAGATATGTTAGAAATTTATTGAATTTAATTGTCATTAAAATATTAAAATCGTCGAAAATTAAATCATACAAATTATAAATTTTTTTTTTAAATATTTCTTCGATAATAAAATCACGTGGCATTTTAATTTACAATTTATCATTTGAGATTTCAATAAATTATTTTGCATAAAATATAAAATACTAATATTTCATAAATTCTTAATTAAAAATTTAATAAATTTATACCCTTCTCACTCTCTCTCAATCGCTGTCTCCTTTTTCTTTTCGACAAAAACGCTGCACATCTTCGTGACGTTCCGTACAAATTTTACCCTAATGCGCGTTTTGTTTAAATTTTGTAAGTGAAACACAAAGTACTAACAATTTAATAATTTAATAAAACCTATCTTCTTAATACAAAGACATGTTTTATAAAATAAAACATATATAATTATTTAAACAGTTTATTACAAATTTTTAATACACGAAAATTCGTTATTAATTCAACCGTTCAAGCGTTAAAGCGCCTCATAATATGTTTGGAAATTTGAGAATAACTCTTGGAATACTGCGCGCAAGGCAGTTTTCATAGTTTTCCGTCGCACCTAACACTTTCTAGGAAAACATCTTCATTCTAATGTGTCATTAAATAAATTAGCCGCTCGCGTTAAGTTAAAAGCCACGAAGGCATCACTTGTGTATGAAGGCTTTGAAACTCATGCACTTAGATCTAGTTAAAGTTGTAATATGTTATTTAAGTTATATTTCATTCAATTTACATAAAACTATAATACATTATACACCTGTTTGTACCACGGTACAAAAATCCGATCAGCCTTGCGATTCTGTAACTCACTTTTCGAACTCTCACAGCGGTTTTCGCAGCGGCGGTCGCGCTCAAATCAGTAGTGAAGCAGTCATTTTACGATTTGGCATTCTGATAAGGAGGTGGCTTGTAGTTTATAGTTTTCGAATAAGAGTTCGAAAAGTGAGTTACAGAATCGCAAGGCTGGTCTTAGTCTTTCCAGCCATTTCCATGATTTCATCTGTTTCTTTTATGACCTCTTGGTTGCCATAGTGTTACAATTTTTCTCCACTTGTCTGCTCCTCTTATGGTATGTCCAGCCCATTTCCATTTCCATTCACGAATCATATTAGACAATGATAAACATGGGACATCCAACGTCGACCATTACTAATATCTTTCGGCCTTTTGAAAAGGGCAGATATACAATGCTGATGATTCGTGATGATGACCATTGAGTGAACTGGCAAAATCTCTACTATTGGCATTTAATTATGATATTTTGATATTGACCTATTATATTATTTCTATTCAATTTACTTTCGTTAGCGTTTTTATAGGTAAATAATATATTTGAAAGATTATATAGGTACATATTAAGTGAAATCATCCGAAAATAGACCCGGTTTTCAGGGGCTCGGTCACGTAGTTCTAAGTATGACTCCGGTATGTTAAAACATACATTTTGGAGTTTACGTTCATTTGTTTGCATCAGCAAATGTTTTGCTCAAGTGTTTATGGATATAAATACTTTAATAATTATTATTTAAATATACGAAACGATTATGACGAGTTGAATTCATTTTAAATATTTTTTTTGCTATACTTAGATAGAGCATTTTGTAATTTTTAACTGGCCAGTGCTCAGTAACCACAGCGATCTCGACTCTTATGTTGAGTTTTTGTACCGCGCAATCCCAAATTCAATTCAATCAACAACGCCGGAGTTTTCAATACTGCCGCTATAAATGCCTTTGTGACACGTCATTGAATAAGGTTATTTCTAGGCATAACACGGTTTAATATGACATAGATGTATCTAGACTCCTGGGTGTTCTTGTTAATTCGAGCATAAGTTAAGTTGTCAAACGCACAGGTCTATTCCTACTCGTATATGAGCTACTAGCTGGTGCCCGCGACTTCGTCTGCGCAGGTATAAAGTAATATTTGTCCAAATAATGTAGCGTGAAAGACATATTTTATCTTTAAATACTAGAAGCGATAAAAGTATCTATTTTCATTTAGGAATCAAGTTTTTACTACTAAATGTGCATTTGTAATCTAATATATAAAATTCTCGTGTCGCGGTGTTTGTGGTTAAACTCCTCCGAAACGGCTCGACCGATTCTCATGAAATTTTGTGTGCATATTGGGTATGTCTGAGAATCAGACAACATCTATTTTTCATCCCCCTAAATGTTAAGGGTAGTCCAGTCCACCCCTAAATATTTTTTATATATTTTTTTCTGTTTTTATTTTTTTATGATACAGCATTAAAAAAACATACAACCCCTAACTTTCACCCTTCTACGATCAACCCCTATTTTTTTATTATAAATGATATACATGGCAAAACGACGTTTGCCCGGTCAGCTAGTAAATTATAAATTTTTATTGTAGTTATAGTTCACTATTTTGCCTATAATGGCTTACACATAAGACAAATATATATACTGTGGCGGGCTTTTTTCTAGGACTGTTTAAGATTGCCATCATACATTTTATATACGTATGTAACTCTAGCGGTTTTGGCAGCGCACATCATAATACTTACTTGATATTTTTGACAATTCACACAATATTTTTATCAATATATATAAGATAAAGGCAATATCTAAATAATAATTAATTAATGTCATGTTAATTGTATATTATTGAACCGTTTTTAGCTGTAAGTTTCCCTAAAATTGTAAAATAAAATAAAATAAATAAATAGATACATAGTATACCAATTTAGGCCGTATTACGAATAATATATTCGCTATTGAATTACCCCAAACGTGTTTAGAGCTATATTTTGTCGGCTTCTGTGTAATTGATATCAGATATGAGAGCGTTTTCATCCTTTGTATTTGATAGACGAACCTTTAACAAAGTCAGACAATGTATTTGTTACAATTAAGAAAATATTGTTTTTGAATTGCCATCTTCTTGGAGACCCACTGGGGACGCTCTCTGCCCCATCTAGGGCTCATAGGACACTAAGTCAAAGTAGTTTTTTTTATTTTATCTACGTAATAGTACGAGCAAAATATTATCTATCGATTTACAATAAAGTCTATTGTTTACTTGGTAAAGCGATTTAGATGTTATAAAGTTTAAAACAAATCTTGACCTGAAAGTTCAACTCGAATACTTTATAACTTTGAAGAATATCTTTGTTTGTAATAAAAAGGAAGTAGGAAAGTCTTTTAAATTGAAATTTCATTTTTATTACCTTGTGATTTCATTTATAAATCAAATTTTCCGTTGATGCCGTAATTGGTAACAAACAGTATTAGATAAGCGAAATCTTTACATATATAATTCTTCTGTGAGTGTGTATGTCACTGAACTTCTCTCAAACGACTGGACCGATTTTGATGAAATTTTTTGTGTGTGTTCAAGGGGATCTGGGAATGGTTTAGATTCACAATTTTGTCCGCTGGACAATGATTTTTTTATTAATTTTTAATTTATTAGTAGTTGTTGATTTTGGAATGTTTTACATTGGATCCGACAGACGGCGCTACCATCGTAGTGTCAAATTTTAAATAATTTTTTATGATACAACATACAAAAATACATACAACCCCTATTTTTTTATTATAAATGATATATATGGCAAAACGACGTTTGCCGGATCAGCTAGTAAATTAATAAAATTCTTATTAAGTAGGTCTATTGCCCAGCGGTTACACTTGCATTAATATAATAAATACCAAAAACAAAAATATTAAATTTTTGAAGATTTTTATTAAAATCAATAGTTTCAAGGATTAGCGCGAACAAATAATATCCTTAGCTTTATATTAGATCATTTTGTTCTGTTCCATCGTATTGTTTCTGCGCTGTGACGACAAGAGACTGCGATGCTTTTTAAATTATATTATTAGAATGATTTAGTTTTTTTCGGTGTTTGTATTGTCCGACCTCTTTTCGCCATTCTAATAATATAAATTGTATAGGACAAAAGCATTACGGTTGAAAACACCGATTTTAGAACCCACAAACAACTATTTAATAAATGTACCTTGTTTACGTCACATATTAATTTTAATGTTATGAATAAGATTAGTGTTAAAATAAATTTATTTCTCGAAGTTTCCAGACAGTTTAACTGATTCGTTTAATTCTAGTGTCATTTTAGTAATTTAATCTAATTGATAATCGCTTCGACAATTAACCCGGAGGGTGCAATTTGCAAAGTGCTTTGATTTTAATATTATCCTTATTTTCTATTTAGTGAATAAATATGGCCTTGAAATATATTTTTGGTACTGCCCTGCGATTCTGTAACTCACTTTTCGAACTCACACAGCGGTTTTCGCATCGGCGGTCGCTCTCAAATCAGTCGTGAAGCAGTCATTTTATGATTTGGCATTCTGATAAACAATAAACTACAAGCTCCCACCTTTTCAGAATGCCAAATTCAAATCATAAAATGACTGCTTCACGACTGATTTGAGAGCGACCGCCGATGCGGAAACCGCTGTGTGAGTTCGAAAAGTGAGTTACAGAATCGCAGGGCAGGTCTGTTACTCGTAATTTAAATGCACTTAATTTACACTAAATTGTTCCGTCTTTTGTCAACCTAAATAGCTAACGTAATTCAGGTACTTACTATTATTAAATGACGTTTTATTACTAATCGTGAACTACCCTCATTTCGCCTTAATTAATGTTTTTTAGTAGCTACATACCAACATTTCGCTATCCTAACCCATGGAGATTGTTCGTTTTTAGGATTTTCCATATTAAATATATTTTATAAATTGAAAAACAATATCGAATTGATCACAGTCGTCTTCGAGTTATGCCCTTAGTAATATATTTTGCGAGTCAATATTTGATTCTACTGTGTTTAAATTGACATTTAAGTAAATCAGTTAAAGCAATTAAGTCTAACGAGATAGGCCGGACGTCATGCAAGATTAGTTTAGATTTCCCTCAGGTGCGATCTGCGTTGATAGAAAAAGTTTTAGTATAGTAAAAATACATGTCGCCAGGTACAATCAAGTAGCACTACCCTACATGGGTCTCTAATAGCATCTGTTTCTTTGATAGACAGGAGATTTGCCTTCTGCACCTGATCCACCTTAATTGGTCATTTAACAAAATGTCATTTTTATTGGTTACATTACACCTAGTATTTTCAATTCACTACGTAATTTGTAAAAACACCTAAAAAGTCGTCGATTAAACCTTATTTATTTTCATGATTATCTTATCTATATTTATTAATCTAGTAACAATATAACTAATATTATTAGGATAAGTTAACGTAACTTTAACGATATAACGACGTTAGCCGGTCCTTCGTTATTGAACTTTTCACTTAGGCAAGAAAACGGACTTTAATAACGAAACTAGTTTCCGCCCACAACTTTACTTGATTATCGTGAAAACCAATATGAACCCGTCACCTAACAAATTATTTTTTTCTTGCAAGTTCGCACTTAAATGTAAATAATACTAATATTACTTATTATAAGAATTAATATGACAATTGAAATGTTGCGGTTAATCATATTGCAAAGGCATGAAGATCCAATTATATATTTAACTGTTTTTGCCTGGTACTCAAGCCTCGACCCTTAGGTCGTGCGTTCGAATCACGGCTGAGCACCAGTGAACTTTTTTCAAATTTGCGCATTAAATAATCGCTCGGTAAAGAAAAACATAGTAAGGAAATCGGCATGTCTTAGACACAAAAGCGGGCGTGTCAAGGCTCGTCACTATTTAAAAAATATCACGAAATATGAGGCCAAGTCCAAGAATAGCTCCACTGTTTTTTTTATAAAGATTACTTGACGACTTGTAAATGAGTCTTTAATTTTGACTTGGTTCGAGTCTAGTCTAGTTCTAGTAAAGTCTAGAAAAGGTCCTGATGTGTCTCTCGCACATATATAACAATATATAATAGCGTAAATGCATCTGCGTAGAATAATTGACAAATATTAAGACTAAGATTTTTCGTACAAATACTTGCCACAGCTCTGACGTCTTATTGACGTTTAATAACTTGTCTATGAATTCGTGTATTCGGTGATGCTAATTATTTCGACTATGTATTTGCGTGTTGTTCCCACGAGAATGTAAGTGCGTGCTCCTATTTCACTGCTGATTGAGGACAAATCTTTGATTTTAATTTATTTTATTATCATTAGTTACTTTAGATGTCTTGTGGAACATGGTGTAATGGTTGCAGCTCCTTACAAACATTGTGTAAAAAAAAAAAACTTGGCGATTAAAAAGAGTGGCGGAGAGTTTATTGCCTCTTCTTCTCTTCCGTTCTACGCCCTTGATTTGAGAACTGAAATTAAATGTACAATTAGAAGCATTTCATATATATTTATTTTTTGACGTTAATTTTGTTACCTATATGAGCAAATGATTTTTGAATTTGAATTTGAATTTGAATTTGAATTTGAATTTAAATACTTTGTCAAACTCATGGTAAGCTAATGCTAAAGACAAATATATGTGTCCATCCACCTTTTTAAATTTTATATTAAATCCATAACACTTATAATAACAACACAATACATAATAGAAATAATAACGACGTTGTGAAACGCGCGCCATTTACGCTAATGTCATGCCAATTCTTTTGATAGTCTATGCATCTGTCGTTCCGTTTTGATTATGCCAAACATTGTAAAAACTTTCTGGTTTTACTGTCTACTAAACGGACAAGATAACAAGCGTAGGTTTATAGTCAGGTAATGTTAGTATATGCACTTAGTTTTATTGTACCGTTAACATCTGACAACGCCTTATTGTCATGGCCACAGATAAAACAGACTTATAGAAGTGTATACAGCGGTGCTACGATATGAAATGCTATTAATAAGAACGACGAATGTAGGTAATTTAAAAATTAAGCTTTATTCCATATTTAAAATTATCTTTATGAATCTTTCTTACTTATAATAATAACACATATCATATTAATATATTTTGCTTTTAAAGTGATTTTAGATGAATATTTTTTTTTTCCCTTACCAAACTATGTAACGTTTGATGGTTTTTGGTCAAACAGCATCTTTAGTCCAACCAGAGACAAGCGAAGCTATAACAAACGAAACCCGTCATATTTTTGTGTTTTGTTACATTCCCTTATCCCGGGATAAGGGAATATTTTCGTCCTAATTCAAGATTTGCGGCAAAGGAATAATATTATAATATTTGTATGAACACAAAATTTTGTTGTATATAAACATTAACTCTACTGGCAGCTAAAGAAATTTCGATACATATAGTTTACACATAGATTTTTTTTATAGAACAGGGGGCAAATGGGCAGGAGGCTCACCTGATGTTAAGTGATACCGCCGCCAATGGACACTCTCAATGCCAAAGGGCTCGCAAGTGGGTTGCCGGCCTTTTAAGAATTAGTCAATACTAAAAGCACAAGAAACACAACAACATTTAACTTTAAGCAGACGTATTAAGGCTTCATAATGCATAGGCAATAATAGAATTTGCGCAACACACCTACTATTAATTTGTTAATTGCTTTCCTCATATGACTTTTAATTATGGGCCGGGCTGTACTTTACGATTTGTCACATAGCAGACAATTGACAGCTTCAGTCATTATATTTGACACTGAGTTATAGTTTCAATTTCTTAAATTATACATTTTTATTTCGTTATTAATTTTTGACGTAATATTTAGAATGCAAATCGCTAAAATATTTTGATGTAACATGGAAAATTATACTGTTAAATTAAATAATAAGTAACATATTATGTAGTTGGAGATTTGTATGAAAATTTATTATGAAAATGTTACTAAATTTTTTTGTCGACTACCCGCTGCCCGGTAGACTTAATATATGGGGGATAGGTATACATATTACTTATAAAAAATGGGAAGAATGTGATAAATGTAATGATAACATTATTCCCTATGGATATAATATTTATCTGCAATCCTATTTTTGTATAAATTGTTAGTGGATTAAGAAATGTAAAATTAATGTTCCTTTTTTATATTTCTGTTACAGCGATGAATCTAAAGATGCAAGTAGCTGTTCTGGTTGCGGTGTTCCTCTGTATGGTGGATGGTGCCCCAGATGGAAGACTGGTTAGGAGCAAACAGCAACGTCCTACGCGCGGGTTCAAGAACGTAGAAATGATGACGGCAAGGGGTTTTGGGAAGCGCGCTCAAACTCGCTCTGAACGTAGGTTCTTTTTGGTCAGATATGTATATAACGGTACATGATTTTTTCACTAGTATCAGTAGGAATTGTGGAGGACAAAAGGTGCTGCTCTTCCTCCCACCTAAAGGGAGGACTTTCTAGAAGCCTAACCAGTGACTGGCCGGCCAGAATGCTGCAGCGGCTAGTGTCAAGAAGTTGTATATATCCTTAGTAGGCGTAATAGTTTTGGTATCCTGTTTCAGGGTACTCATCGTACTGATTTGTAGCTGAAGATTGAAGTCGCTACAGAACAAATTTTAGTATAAAATAAGATGTACATAACACAAAAATTACCATCAATTGATTTAAAATTGATGATTTTTCTCATTTATCATTTACAAACTTGAAAGTTTTAATTTTATAAAAAAATTGAGGTTAATAAGTTCAGGACTTGAAAACTTAAATTTATTTGACGCGCTTAGAAACCTTAATTGCACATCCGTCTCAATCCGAGTTAATGGCTTATGAATTTAATATTTTACAGGAGCAGGTAAAGATCTAAAGTAATAAAAATCATCTGTATTATAAGAAAATTTCATGTAATTCTGTTTGACATACTGTTTGTTCCGTGAATCAGCAGTTTAAACCGCGGTTAAAAACTTTTATGGAAATTTAATTCCGTTAAGTGCAAAGTCCTTCCATGGCCACAGACTAATTATTTTTTGTAAAATATTAAGAATTATTCATAAGTTAGGCCATAGTCAATAGTAATAGGTAGATGATGAAATAATAAATAGAATAACATAAGTTGAAATTGTACGTTTTCGTTTAAAAAAATGTACTAATAAAATATATATTGTGAGGTAATATGGTAGCGAGTTTATTTTGTTAAACATCAAGTACGTTCGTAAATTACGTAATTCCAATACTACATTGAAAAGTATTAGTAATGGATATATTTGCTTAAGGCGACGTGACACAACAAACAGCATCACCACGAACGAATCGTGGTACCCCCACATTTAAAAGTCCCTCCGTGGGTATCGCCAGAGATTTTGGCAAAAGAGCACCGGAAATGGATTCAGAAGGTATTCGAGACAGCCTGAATGGACGACAAATTGCGAAAAAGTGGACCTCGCTAACTCCATTTGGGAATGGTTAAATCGGCCAGTTTTTGTGTTGCTTAAAGGAAATCTAATTTTCATTTCATTCATTGCTTAGAAGTGACTATTTTTGGGTGTAGCAAAAACTTTCATTAAATCGTGTTTAGAACCAAATGGATTGGTCTGCTTTGAATTTCATTTCAGCTTTTGAGCAATACGACTCTGTTGATACACAGTACATCACTATACAATGATACTTAGAGAGAATCAAAAATGTTCGCGTTGTATCAGTCTGCCCAATTAATATGTAGAAACTTCATACTGACATTACACAAGAGAAATACCCCTATTTATACAAACTAAATCAGTTAAATAACTCCATTTCAACGTATAGTCTTTAACATAACGCTCTCACTTGTCTGTTTCCTTCGAATTAAAATTATTTTCTTCAAGAAGCCACGCTTAAGAATGTCGTAATTATTTTCTCAATATTTTCACTTTTTAATAGACAGAGAAATCATTTGTTGTTCTGTCTAATAATTATAACAAATATGTATATAGAGTGTAGCTAGAGTTAAATATTAATATTAAATTTAGCCAAAAATCCAAATACATCTTATAATAAACAATTATACTTTACGATTAAATACTGCAATAAAATTCAATACAAATGCATTAAAAGTATACATACACTTACATACAATTTTTACACATAGGTTTCGAAGAAGTACGGCCCACATTTATTCCCCATGTTAAACTTATGGTAGCGAGAAATTACGGAAAACGTGGCGATGAAATGAACGAAGAAGGTAACTGCTTTTAAGGCTTATGCTTCGAGATAATGCAAACTAGCTTAAGCTTATTAAACTATGAATAATAAAAATATTTTCATGTATAATATAATTCTAACAGAGGAAGAAATTAGAGTAACCCGAGGTAGTTTCACGCCAAATTCAAACGTACTTATCGCACGGGGTTATGGTAAACGACAGGACGAAATTCGTGAAGGTAATACGATTACGATCATCCAATATATGAAATCATATTTGATCGGAGCTTAGAATAAAGTGGACTTTGTTGTTATTTTATATAAAGCATCGATCGTAAAGCCTCAGGGACGGCTGGACACGAATACACAGGAAACTATTACAAACACTTACGTCATTCTATGAAGCTGATAGCGACCTCTATCATTATTTTAGTGGAAGTAAATACATGTTAAGCCTTTTTATTTTGCTATATATAACCAAAAGGACTTTGTCTAAGTGAACGTGTCGATAAAGTATTTTGAAGCTTCTTTGTTTAATTGTTTTATTGCGTTTTAAACGTTTTAGCTTTTAAGCTCAGCGTTACAGGCACATCGTGCTTATTGGTGTTGAATCTTACAAAGCTTTAACTAAGACGAAGTACAAGCGTCAAAGGTGATAAAAGTTCGTTGTTACTCAAGTCGCATTTTCAAATAGACTTTCAGGTCGCGCTGCGCCACAGATTAAATAGGGCACCTAAAAGTTGAAAACCTTTTAAATGCGTCGTTTGTCTTTGTCCTTATATATAATAATGTAATGTATAGAATATAATTAAATATGTATACGTGAGTTTAAATAGTCTATCTAAAATAAAACTCATTACTACAGGTCACTTAGAAATAAAATACGCTTTCTGTACAGAAACGAACCGTAACACTTACATCTAGTAATTGTTACGTTTTTACCCGTACTTAATTGATCTAAAATATTTTTTGTAACCAAAGAAAATGCTACTTGATGTAATCTTGATTGAACGGATACATTGTCTAACCAGAAACTTCGAAATGACACGGAGGTATTTGGATTCGTTTTGTGTTGTCTACAAAATAAAGGAATTTTTATTTTTATACCAAAACCATGTTAATGAAACAATTCGTTTAGTAATAATCAAAATAAAAAAAATATTTTATTTACGAACAAAGTCATAAATTAATTAATCTAGTAGATTAAATTGTAATCATAATAGATCTAATTTTTTTTACTTTTGGCCTAGTTTCCGCTTACCTTTTTTAAAACGACTGAGCAAAGAGCATAACGGTTGTCTAAGGCTTAAATGAAATGGAAAATTCCTATATGAACTACCTCCTTAAGTTTTAATCAACAATTTATCTCAGGAAAAAATGAATCTTATTTATCAATAATTCCTTTATTCTGTAACATCCCCTCAGTTTGGTCCTGAGAGTGGATTCTGATATAATCTTAATTGTGTTATTAATTCGTAATATGTTTCAGTGTATGGGCTGGACAACTTTTGGGAAAACCTCGAGGCCATACAAGAAAAGGAGGCGCAAGATGATGAAAAAACATTGGAAAGGTAAAATTATTGCGTATTTGTATTTGCAGAATAATACAAAAATGTGTATTAGTATGTATTATGTAACACTGTTTAATGCTCTGTATTGCAAGAGTAAAATTTCGCGCTTAATATGACGTTTAAAAACATTGAATTTCGATACACGGGAGCCGCGCTTTAGGCTACTCTAGAATTTTACACTATGGTATCTAAGATGATTTGAATTGCGATAAAGTTGGGTAACAATTTTTTAATGCAGATACATTTTTGAAGTAATACTTCTTTAGGCGCGTTGTGAAAAATTTATGAGAGTGAAATTTTACGATGCGCGCGCACCGTGACACAAAATTCAGTATGGGCGCCGAGCGTGCGCGAGCGAGATGGGAATAAGACAATCTACTTGTAGTACCTTTTAAACAAATAAAGCAGTTTTAATTATTTTTTTAAAGAGACTTAGCAATGCTTTTTCACAAAGACCTATTTATACTTAGTTAAAAGGTTATGAAACATACCTAGTTATTAAATTGAATTAATAATATAATATTATAATAATTATTATTAATATTAATTAATAATTGAATAATATACTAAATATTAAATATTGTTAAATTATTAACGCTTAATTTTGATTATTAATTGATTAATATTTAAAAAAAATAAAGAAAGCCAAAGTATAACTTCTTACGCGCGTACATAAGTACACGCATCATTTTTTTTTTCAATATACAAAGCTATCACATTTTAACGATACGACCATCCGTTACCTTTTTACTTTAAAAAGTATTTTGGTTGTTTAGCATTTATTGACAACGAAATATTGAATTAAAGTGTATAAGGGAAATCACCTACCTTTGAAACTTCATTTACAAATAGGATACATTCGTTTGTGCACATAGTAGGTACTAATTCTTAATAAGAGGACGTCCATAAATTACGTGAGGTGTTTAAGGGGGGGAGGGGGTCGAGTCAAATCTCATTTAATCTTACGTTGGAGAGAGGGGGGGTCTCGGCAAATATCACGCGATTTTTTTTCTAGTTGAAAAAATTTTTTTAGGAAAACGGTTGACCCTAAAGGCCATCTCTGCAACTTCCCGTTAACTCCATATCTAAACGCTCAACATTTCACTTATTTTGTTTTAGTCGTAAATAAAATCACGAAGCAAATTTTTATTTCTTTTTTCAATAACAATCCAACGCGTTTATGTAAGAAACCCACATTTTGAAAAATCTCACGTGAGATTGGGGCATGGGGCAGGGAGTTGAATAAAATCTCACGACATCTCACCAGGGGGGGAGGGAGGTACAGAAAATTAAAAAAAAACACCTCACGTAATTTATGGACGCCACCTAATGAATGTACTATGTGCAACTAAGTCTAAACTAAAACACTTAAAAAAGTACACTCCGTCGCTAGGGCTCATAAAAAATTAGTTTTAAATCTCAACAAGGTTTTACAAATGTAGAGGAGGTTTTTTTTTACCAAAATCATCAATGAAAATAAAACTATTTACTGTCGTTAATTTCTTATCATGCTGTATTTAAGATCCTAAAAGATCTTTCCTGAACAAATCTTTAATAAAATAAAAAGTGCGTGCGTACAAAGTACACGTCAGAAGTGAAACTTCTTTGTAAATTAATTATTGAGAAATTAAGCTGCCCAAATCCCATAATTTAATTTTGCCAGTCTTTCTATATTATTGAATGATACAAAGGCTAATTAAAAACCAGAATTGAAATTAGTTGTTGTTATTTTGTGTATAGAAATACCACCAATTACCAAATAATATAACAAATTCATTATTATCATAATTGCTGACTTATGTCCACATTTTCTAAAATCCAACTGGGTCTTAGCAAAAAAGGTCTTGGTTCTGTGCCCTTATAAAAATACAAAACCAACAAAAAAAATGGTAATTTAGTTACTTAATAAAGTAATAATGGTATTGATATGTATCAAAAACACCATAGGTGTTCATGTCTCAATCCCTTTCTCCCCTTTCGTCGACAAAAACACACGTTAAGGCACTTCAAAAATATAGGGTTTTTTTTTTTAACAAATTTATGTACTAAAATAAGATCACAAATTTCAAAGAACATTAGTAACGTCTGAAAATACCCCAACTTCGCTAATAAAGTTCTTTTAACGTTGTATAAAAATAACGGGACCAAAAAGTTTTAATGGCGTGTCCTGTAAAACAATTACGAGCGATGTCAATACCGATAAATATGTTCTAGAATCTATTAGAAATATCAAACATAATATACTTGCAGTAAATGCTGTTGTCTGTTGATGTTAAGTTAGAACAATTTGATAAGAAAATAGTCCATAATTGTATTTTTATTATTACATAATAAATAATTTCAGAAACACATTCATATTATAGTCATTTTACCTCACAACAAAGTTAGAAATGTACTTAAATTCCATATAAAAGTACGTGAAGGGAAACTTATTTTCCTATAACACAGTTCGACACAAAGGTATTGTCAAATTGGTTTTGTAAATTGAATGATAAACATCTTAAGTGACGTCCATTTGTTGGGATCTGGGTATTGATATTTAAGTAGATAATGGGTTTTTAGTATTTTTATTTTATAACAGATTTCATTTACGATAAAAAACCAACCTACGAACAGTATTAGCCACTAAGCCAGGTGTAAGACTTTTAAACTCTCGTCGTGCGTTCGAAACCCGGCTGTGCGTCAAAAACATTTTTCTAGTGCGAGAAGACGGCATGTCGTAGACACACTACGTGTTATACACAGAAAGCCTATCGCCTATAAACTAGTTTAGAAATTTGATGCCAAGATATGTTAGGTCACATATATTGTAAATAGATATTCTTTTTCTTCAAGCTTCTTATAAAAGTTAAATAATGTTAGTTTCGATAAAAGTCTTAAAAAAATACAATTTGCCGCCAACTTTGACATTAATGCTTGACAGTGACAATTAACACGACACATTTGAATAGATCTATATTTAAGAGATACAAAACGGATTTATACTGAAGGTATTAAAACTCAGGCTTCGTAGAAACATCAACAACTTTCAGGTGGTTAAACCCGTTGAAGAACAACCAATGTTTGTCGTTTTTAATACCCACTCTTCATTAATGGTAGTTAATTGTATTTACTAATACATATTTATTACGCACTGTTATAAATAATATTTTTGTTTTAAGATATTCTACAGTATTACCATGATTATAGCCATTTTTTATAGTGTGATTATAAATTTTTCTCGCTTTCGAAAATTTTACCGTTCTGGTATTTTAACGTAACTAAAAAGGGTGGCATATATTATTATTTGTATTTTATAGCATTCCAATGGACTGGTTTGTGAATGAGATGCTGAACAACCCGGACTTCACTCGATCTGTTGTGCGAAAGTTCATTGACCTTAATCAAGTAAGTAATGAACGAAAGTCCAAAAAAATAAAGGTACTACTAGCATTGTTATATATCATCAATAATCTTATACCGATAACACAATTCAAAGCTTATTTGTAGTTCCGTAAATACTTAAGACGGAGCAGATTGATTTCTTTGTCTATTTATATAGCCCAGAGGCTAGCTTTCTGCGCTGACCGTACAGAAATAGTCAATGTCTCATCACAATTTAAAAAAGGCGTGAGAAGAAAACATGCTGTATCAAAATCTCTGTAACTGCCAACTGATTCAGATTTTTTTGTATGAAATCTCAATGTAGTTGCTCTCACTTGCGATCGTGTGGTACAGAAACAGTTGAGTTACAGAGTACCGATGCAGGAGGCTGCTTGTTCGAAGAAATTTTTACAATAGACGCAGATCTGCCTCGTAGTTCGACTTCCTACATATGTTTATATGGTTTCTTTACTTTTCAGGACGGCGAATTATCTGCGGACGAACTCCTGAGAAACGTGGCATAATCTTAGTTATACTAAACTTTCGAATCTGTTAAAGTTAATTATGTTTGAAAACTTTATTTACTGTATTTAAATTTAGTACTGTGATAAATTATTTTTAAATTGCAACATAAAATTTAAAAAAAAATGTTATCTTCGAAAATGGAATAAATCGCTTTGTAAATATAATAAATTGTCAATGGCGTAATCTTTGGTCAATTTGAATAGATATTCGATGTTTTATGGACGCAACTTTTAGAAATATTGTTAAAATATATTTTTGTTGTGACGTAGATATTTTCTCATGTGTTTTAAAATGGATAGAGACATAAGACTTAAAAGTAGTTACTCTTTTGTATTCTCTTCTAAATAACTTGATTACCATAGGCTGGGTATCATTGAGTATTTTTAATTTTTACTCTACATACATACATATAGTTATGTTAAAATATATGATTGTATAGTACATTATATGTGCGGATATCCGAATGTCGAAATTTTGGAATAAAGATGTTGGGTATCGAAAATGTGTTTTATTTTTCTTTAGAAATTTAAGCTTCGTATAGAAAGGAATAAGTTTCAAGTGTATTTTTATTTTAATAATATATTACGTTAAAAAGAAACATTACGAAAAACAAAATCAGTGGCGCTACGACCTTTTTAGGTCTGGGCCTCAGATTTCTATATCTGTTTCATTATCATTTGTTCATCAAATAGGAAAGTAGGTGATCCTGTGGCTGACACACGCCGTCGACTTTTTGTGTCTAAGGCTTGCGGTTTCCTCACGATGTTTTCCTTTACCGTTCGAGCAAATGTTAAATACGCACATAGAAAGAAAGTCCATCGGTGCACAGCCGGGGATCGATTCTACGACATCAAGGATGAGAGTCGCACGCTGAAGCAACTAAGCCAATATTGCTCCAAAAACCATATAAATTGAATTTAAAAGTAAAAAGGGAATTTAACACAATCTTTCTTTCATTGATCAATTTTCTATCTACAATTATATGAAGCTTCTCTGATATATAGGCATAAATCCATGAAGAACAAAACAGCTTTATTATACACGCGTTTTCTTTCCAGCCAGCACGCGCTTATCGAACGTAAGAAAAGAAAAAGATCTTATATTCAAATTTGACAATTGACTTCCCTCCGCGTAATTTGACAACCCAGACTCCAAGTTGTCCATTATGAATTGACAATTCTGCTACGATGATTCAAACAAGTTCATCCACTCCGAAGCGGAGAGTTTCACTGGCTGTTTCCTTTTATGAGTCTTTAACCAATCAATATATTTAATAGTTGAGAAGGACCGTTCTTATAGAACTATTAATCAATAAAAAGATCTATCTATCTATCTGCCCAAAGTTGGCCAAGCTTATAGGTAATATAAAAACAATCACAATATTACTGAATAATAGCTTTCCCCGGGGCTTTTATAGTAATAAAAGCGATTGTTCGAATCAATATTAATTATCAAAATGAGCTTTAGTTTAGCGAGCGATTAAAGGATAACATCAAATATATTGTGATATGTTAATCATTTTATAATGAGTTTTCATTCCTACTAATTTGAAAGTATACCTTATGAATACGGATTAAATGTAGATTCTTGTTATCATGGTTACAATTTTACATGAAATTAAAACGTAACACGAACAAGTTTTTGAATTTATAGTTATACTAGCTGTCCCCGCGAACTTCGTTTCTCCTTAATGTGGAAGACCACACACTAAGTAAGAACTTAGCCTACCTTTTTAGCACTTACCAACATGGAACATTTTACTATGCTACCCCGGAGACTGTTCGATTATCCGGAATGAAAACTTTTAAAGTTTTTCTGTGATTTTTTCTCTGTACAAACCTCTGAGTTCAAGTCAGAAGTTTTTATTTATCAAAAAATAGGGGTTGATAGTAGAGGGGTGAAAATTAAGGGTTGTTTGTAACTTCATATGTTGTATCAAAAAGGTAAGCTTACACTGACAATTTAAACACTGATTGAAAGATAGATATTAGCCGATTCTCAGACTTACTGAATATGCATAAAACAATTCATAAGAATCGGTCCAGTCGTTTCGGAGAAGTATGGGATTTTAAATGTTTTTTAACCTTCAAACTCAAACTCAAAATATCTTTTATCTTTATTCAAGTGGGTAACCAAGTACACTTTTGAATCGTCAAGTTAAATTAATCGTAAATTTACATTTACAATTTTGAAGCGGTCTTCGTGTTGACTGCTTCGAAGTAATAATAGAAATAATTAAAATGAAAATCAAATCAAATTTAAGAAAATTATAAATACTGTCTGATTGTAAATAAAATTTAAATGTTTTTTAATTATACGATTATCGGTGTACGTATTATTGTGTGGTTCTATCTCATTAGTGGTAATTGTTAATATTTAATAATTATGTGAAAATAAATAAACAAAATATCCTATCCATCTTACAACGACGTTCATGGTAATATAGGTTTTAAACTACGATACACGAAATTTAGATTTAGTAACTTGGAATCGGAGGCAAACTATAGTAGTATGGTATATTCATACGTATTCATAAAAAAAAACAATGTTTGCCTGGTGGCTTTAGCGTGCGACTCACGCCGGCTGTTCACTAACTGACTTTCTGTCTAATTGCATATTGGTATGGCTCGTACGGTGAAGGAACTGTGAGGAAACCTACCTTAGTCATAAAAAAAGTCGACGGCGTCTGTCGGGCACAGATCACCTACTTGACTATTAGAAAAAACAAATGATTACGAAATAGATACGTTGTAAGGATGTATCTGTAGCGAGGTCAATAACAAAATATTTTTTAAACATTTTTATAAAACAATGTTCTGCACATAGTACACAGTTTTGATTGTCCATTTTGTGCAAATCAGATACGTGTTAGTACATTTATCGTTTGGTGCAAATCACAAGGATTTACGAGTTCCATACTTTTATAGTAACTGTTAAATTAAAGGAAGTTAATACAGATGATGTTAAGAGAAGATTCTCTTACTTTTCAGTTAAAAAAAATATTGCTATTGATAACCAATATACAATTAAAGATAACACTTCTAACCGGAGTGAAGTTATGTATTATTATAAATTTTCGCGTGCTTTACAGTGTGCGTGGTCACGGTGACTGAAGACAAAAGGTGTTGAATAATACATATATACATTTAAAAATACATATGATACCTTCCACTTGACCGTATTTCAACGAAGAGGGATTCGAATCGTCAACGACCAATCTCTCTCCGAGTGGCTTGATCACTTGGCGTTGCGTAGAGATGTGGGGTCACTCTGCATCTTCTACCGCATTAACCATGGAGAGTGTTCAGGGCAGTTATACGGAATAATACCTGCAACTGAGTTTTATCATAGGATTTTACCCGTATCACCTCGGCGTCCGTCGTTCCACAACTGAGCGTTTTAAGAGATTTTTTGCCGCGGACCATTTCCGAACTAATTCGACTTAGGGTCCTTCAAGAAAAGAGCTTACCAATTCTTAAAAGGCCGGCAACGTACTCGTGAGCCGTCTGGCATTGAGAGCCCATGGATTCTATTAACATCAGGTGAGCCCCGTATAAAAATAATAGAAAATATAACATACCTTTTCAACATGCACCACACCCTGAGTCCTTAACAAAAGTTAATCTGGTGCCTTCATAAACCTTATTTAGTAATTCTCATATACCTTATGAGCTCATAAAGGTGCTTACCAAACTTTTATACTCATAACAGTTAATATATAAATTATTATTAATATATATAATTTACTGCTCTAGTTATACGGTCGTTGACCTTTTTGGTAGGAAGTAATGTAGTTTCTGAAGTTGAGGTAATTTCGATCTCGATCTCGATCGACAATAAACTATTTGTCATGATATTAAAAATAAATTGTGATAATTTATTACTCATTTTAAATTTTGAAGTTATACTTCTTTTGGCGGGTTAGGGGAAAATGATGAGAGTAAATTTAATTTACACCAAAACCGACACCCTGAAGTTAGCTATAGTCAACATTTTAATTTTTCCTAATGTTAGTGTCGGTTTTTCTACAAACGTAGAATAAAATTTTTGAAAAGATTTCTATCTTGTTACGCCAAAGAAGTATAACTTCTAACGCGTGTACATAAGTACACACACGTTTTTGTTTTTTTTAAATTTCAATAATATATATATATATAAATAGAATATATCCAATAGAAAGCCTTCGATCGGGCTCAAAGTAATGTTCCAATTTGTACCCCGGAAAAGAGAGGTGGGAAGTATCAGCCGGGGAAGATATCTGAGTCTCGGTTTTCTGTGAGACAATGCCAGTCGAGTCTGCCCATTTTTCAAAAGCCCGAAAGCAACAGCATGGTACTCCTACTAAGCAGCGTGTTGACTGATGAACATTTAATTATGGATTTTTTAAATGAATAATTTTTTTAAGTTATTTTACGCTACAACAATTTTTATAGCCATAATCTAAACGGATTACACTCACAAACATTAAATTTTGTACTATCAAATAGCATATTCTGTAGATGTTTTAATGGAGCATGAGGCTTACAAATTTTGACATCCGCTTTATTATGCAAGTAGGTGATCGAAAAAGGAAAAAGTTCTATACCTTCAAAGCTAATAAAACCATTAAAGTGAAAAGATTTTATTAAAAACCACTGGGCTTCGTCTAAAAGTGATCTGAAAGTATTGGTCGACTTCGAAGATTAAAAGACGGAAAACTTTAAAGTAACTAAGCTATTAATTGAATTTCTACGTGAATCTATACGTGAAAGTTTTTCATGTGTATTAACTTTTTAGATATTGCTCGCGTGACACATAACATATATGTTCCCCTTGTCAAAGAATAAATGAATAAAGAAGCGAAAATAAATGAAAGAAGAGATTTCCTCCCACTTTCATTTTGTTCCCTTTGGAGTACTTTAAGCTGTGTGGTGCAAGTGCACATGCGTCAGTTAAAGATTTAAGTTGGCGCGTAGATAATACCGGTGACCCCAGAGCTGCTGCTTTCCTAGCTCAGTGAAGAAGTACCGCAATAGAGCGAGGAAATGCTGCCAGAATTAAATAAGGCTTAGGAGATCAAACTTTTTAAATTTATATTAGTTTGCTATTTATCCATTTTTTATAAGATATTTATGAATGCAAACATTATATTTCTTTAATGTTTTTACAAATAAATATTCATGTATTATAAAAAAAAATTAAAAACTTCATGAATACATGGCGGGTAATGTCCGCAGATACACAAGTCCACTCTACACCATAACTCTCATACTCTCATGGAAAAGTCATCATAGCCTATTTCTATATCACGGATACCATCAAAATCTGTCTTGACTAAAAAAACGCATTTGTTTAAATTAATGGATTAGGCAAATAGGTTTCTGAGAAATAAAGTAGCTTTGTAAAGGTGAAATAAATTTTAAATCGAAATCTGGAGATTTTATTCATTATTATTATACTCGTATGTACGACATCCTAGACGTCAATGTCATGAAATTTCAAATTTAAAAATTAACTTCATTAGGTGTTTCGCTGCCATCAAAGTAATTAATTGATCCTGAGGGAAACCTTGCAATTATTTTTACGGCTTATAATAAAATTAGAAACCTACTTAAATATTATAACGATAATTGTTTCTGTCTATGTACACTTTGTAAAAACTTCAATAAATTTGAGAACATTCAAAGATGTCCCATTGGTTTATCATAAGGTCTGGGGTTCATATTTTGGGTGATGCTGAAAATCTTTGAGTATTTTCTAGAAAGATATAAGCTGTTCAAGGTATTTCAATATCAAGTTGTTCCTTCGATGAGCTAGTAAAGCTAGAAGATCTCCTTACGCGCGATAGTTCATTTGTGTCGGATATCCGTCCTAGCGCGCTAGAGAGAGGAGAAAAAAAAAGAGAGTCCGCCTGTATCTGTGCACCGAAGACTAATTCGTTGTTGTCCAGTATGAATAGAGATCACTTGCCGAAGCTGTATATGTATATGTGATTGAAGTAAAAACTTAGAACGCAACATACAAATGGTAGGTTTTATTATTTATTAATATTCAATTAAACAAAAAAATATGTCAGTCTAACAAAAATTGATTTTGAGTTTTCTGTTTACAGTATCATCGATATATAAAGGCCGGCAACGCACTCGCGAGCCCTCTGGCATTAAGGGTCCATGGGCGGCGGTATCACTTAACATCAGGTGATCCTCCTGCCAGTTTGCCCGTGTTGTATAAAAAAAAAATACCTATGTTACATTATATTTAGGAAAACTAAAATAGTATAATAAAACATGACGTAACTCGTCTGATATGTATATTATAAGGGAACTAACCATAGTTTGAGGAACTAATCTGCATAGGTCGCGAATATCATCAGGGTCAATGAACTGGAAAATACGATTTAAACCTTTTATTACATGAGTTACATGTTCATGAATCATTTTTGTTATTCGAAGGTGAGTAATAATACATTAAAATAGTGATTAAAATGACCATAGTGATTAATAGGTATAACTTAAATAAAATTACTTATTTGAATATTTGTTTCAATAATGACAGATTCTTTAAACACATTTTATTAATTATCTAATGTTTACTGGGTGCTATAAACCTGGGACGAAGACTAATGTATGTTTTACCATTTTCATTGTTATATCAAAACCTAACTGTCTATTCATCGTTTCATTTATTTACTAATGAACAAATGGCGGATGTGCATGTGTAAAACGCAATACCTAAACGACGCCATAGAAATATATACCATTTGATATTTAGTTTTTCTTCGTGAAAATCAGACTAGGGTAAAAACCGCCTTCACCGGGAAAGGCGTGGGCCGTGTTTTGCTCACCCCGCTATCGTCCTGCAATTCAGGCGAGTGACCACCCCGCGACGCGGAGGGCCCAAGCCGAGGTCCGAGTATCGCAGGAAAAGCTACTGTCGCTAAAAGAACCCGAGCTGAGCTGTCAATGCCCTTAAGGCAAACAGCAAGATTCCATTTGTATAAAAAAAGTTTTTTCGTAAAAGATTTCAGTAATGCCCGAATATTATAAGTATTATATTATTATAGTATTATATTGAACACACGGTTTTTAACAAAGACCATATGTTCATGGTTAGAGACTTGTACTTTACGTTATATTTTTGTACAATACCTATTGTACTTTAGAAATTAGAGCTGTATTGATTCGAAGCTCTTAGTGCAATTCAATGCTTCATTAAACTCACTCCATCTTTGTAACTCTAGCCCAACTTTGTTCACATTTAACTTTCAATAACTTCTGTGAACATTATCCTTAAACGTTAGCTTCAACTATCCGTATAAGAAATAATTTACTTAAAGATATTACCGTATCTATAGATATTTTATAATTTTATTGGCATATGATTATTTAATAAAGAATGCATGTCAAGAGACCTTAATATTATATAAGGTTTAAACAAATTCAAAATCATTTAACAATTTAGGTAACATAATGTACACAATGAACGTCAATAAAGAAATTCCCCACAATACATGTTAAATGCTTCATATTTTACATTTACTGCCACCTGCCCATTTTCCCCCGGTTGTATAAAAAAAAAATATACCTATATTACAATCTTAATATATAAAAATTACGTGTCACGTTGTTTGTCCGAGTTCTCAAATCAAGGGCGTAGAACGGACAAGAAGAATAAGCTCTCCGCCACTCTTTTTAATTGCCAAGTTTCTTGTTTTACAAAGTGTTTGTTGCTGCAACCATTACACCATGTTCCACATCTTAAGTAATTAATAATAAAAAAAATATATAAATATTGGACTTAACTTTTGAAAGAAACCAAAAACTATTTTTAAATATATAAAAAGTGATACAGTTTCTCTTATCGACATGAATAAGTTTTAAAATAAAATAAATGTATACGTATTGCTATCCAACGGGTTAACTGAAAATTCAATCAGAGCGAACGATGTCACGCTTAGGTAAATACAGAACAGAGCAATACAGCGTTTTTATCTCGCTTAAAATTTTGTTATTTAAAGTAATATACGGAATGTTTTATACGGATTCTCTATTGACATGCAGGAGATAAAAATGGCACAAATGCCTGTCTCTAGACTATCTATTTCAACATTCTACGATGGGACGAACTTAAGCAAATGGAGAACCGTTAGTTGTGCATTGTACAACCTCATCTGACAAAAAACCTCCAAATTTTCAAAATTAAAAATTGAAATGGCAAAAGTTTGATTTAAGTCCGGAAACCGAATCTGAAAGGGTTGCGTAAAAATAATAGCCCATCCCATACGACACCAGGCAACCCCTTTACGTGTCTTGGCCAGAAGCTTTCATGTTTAATTGATGATTTTTATTTTTAAGCCATGAACGTTGATTGTTTTAATTAAAATACAACTATTATTGTTTGTTAAATTAACTGTTACTAAGATGCTATGTGTCAATCTCCACACTGCCTGCGTCTCATCAATATAACAAAAAATCATTTGAATTTATATGACGAAATAAACAGTACAAAGTTATAGGCTTTAGATAAGCTTCAAAACTCAGCTTATCATGCGAAAGCAAAGTTGACTAATACAAAAAAATTTATGCGTCCTACATCTAAAAATACCTTCACAGCATAAATTAAACTTGACCGAAATATATAAGCCTCATAGAGCAACGAGTGCCGTTTCTTGTAACCATGACAGGATCTATATATCGTGGTTCTACTTTCTTTATTATATACGTAATGACCTTTGTACTGTATTGATAAAACAATGGTGAATTTAGCTTTACGAAAGCTTTATCATATTCTTTCCATTATAAGGTAATATTATGGCTTCAAAGGTCAAATAATATTCGACTAATGTTCGATCAAATAATATGTGACGACACCTCTGACTGCGAACCCCCGGGTTCGATCCCCGGCTGAGACGAACATCGATGTGATGAGCATTTGGTGTTGTGCTTAGGTCTTGGGTGTTTAAATATGTATTTATGTCTATCTTTCTATAATATGTATGCTTATCCGTTGCCTAGTACCCATAACACAAGCTTCACCAGCTTAGCATGGGACTAGGTCAATTGGTGTGAATTGTAAAAATAATCAATCAATCATCATACAAGTTGTATGGCACGACATGTCGGGACAGTTTAATAAATTTTAAGAGAATAATCAGTAAATGTATTCATTTTACAATGTAAATTGCATTTGTTCACCAATTGTACTAGTGTGTTAACTAGGTGTGAACGCAAGATCCAATGGTTTTATAGTTGAATGTCTAACTATTCTAAACAGTTTTAAACCTTAATGAAAGAACATTAAAAATATTAAGTCTATAAGTTTTGTGTAAAAGTAATAATCCAAATGGAAAATTCACAATGCTATCCTTCTTTGGATAAATAAATCAGTGGCGCTGCAAGCTCTTTAGGTCGTGGCCTCAGATTTCTGAATCTGTTTCATGATTATTTTTAAATCTAATACGCAAGTAGGTAATCAGCCTTCAGTGCTTAACGCACGCCGTCGACTTTTTGGGTCTAAGACATGTCGGTTTCCTCACGAAAACATCGTACCCCCCCATCCCATCCTTTAGCGTTCGAGCAAATGTTAATTGTGCACATAGAAATAAAGTCCATTGGTGCATAGCCGGGCATCGAACCTACGACCTCAGGTACGAGAGTCGCACGCTGAAACCACTAGGCCAACACTGCTCTTTTTGGATAAATAAACTATATATATACTATATAGACTATAACTATAGGGTGTCTCAGTAAGAGTGCACTTTTTAAAATTGTAATATTATTGGTTTTCCTGCAAGTGGCAACTCTGAAATTTGGCAGGTGTCACCTCTGTTTATTCCGATTATTAAAAATGGAGCGCTTTTTGAAAAAACAACTCGTTATAATTGTGAAAACTCATTACAAAAGTAACGCTGAAAACGCTTGCAAACTTCACCAAATTTTCAGCCGAGAAAGTGCACCTAATGTCTCAACCATTCGAAGAGTGGTCAAAAAATTTGAAGAAACAGGGTCAATTAGGTATGGATAATAAGAATCCTTTGCGTCAACGTACCGGTCGGTCCCTTGAAAACATTGCTGCTGTAAACGAGAGTGTCGCCGAATACCCGAAAACATCAATTCGACTTAGCAAATTTTGACTAAAGACCTTCATGCGTACAAGATTCAGTTAACTCAGGAGCTCAAACCAGCAGACCAAGGAAGGCACCGGCAATTTTCTCAATGAGTAATGGAGCAAAGGGAAGTGGATGCCAATTTTACGAAAAAAGTCATTTTCTCCGATGAACTGAACACGAAATCCTGATGTCAACTGGCCACCAAGATTGTGCAATTTAACGTTGTGCGATTTTTTCTTTGGGGTTTTGTGAAATCTCGAGTTTATGCGAATAAACCCGAAACCATTCCTGAGCTCAAATCGAAAATCCAACGGGTCATCGGTGAGATACAGCCACATCTCTGTGAAAAAGTCATTGAAAATTTCATGAAAAGTGTAATGGCCTATCATCGGAGCCGTGGAGGTCATTTGCCGGATATTTTATTCCATACTTAATCGGAACATGTCTTCTTTACAATACAATAAAAATATCAGAACTCTGTCATAAAATACTTGTCTTTATTTAAAAATGAAAAAGTGCACTCTTACTGAGACACCCCTTATATATATATATATAAACTATAATTTTATTAAAACCAAGATAAAAAACGTTTTCGTCTCGTAATGTTAATTCTGTGTTGAAGGGATAAAAATTAATCTAGATAAAGAATTTGTCGTAATTCTTACTTTGTTCTTTTAATAAGTTGGAGTTTATTTAACTTGCTAAGCTGTGTGTAGTCGCTTAACAATTGGCTGCTTATACCACATTTAGGCAGTCCATACTATGCATTTAATACTTCTGGCTGGTTTATCAGCACTAGTGAGCGTCACAATCTGCTCTTTACTTTTTTTAATGGCAGCGCGAGTAACCTATTTACATACTCAAGCTGCTCGCAACCCTGTCCGATAGGGCAGAGTGTAAGGGTCTGTTTCGCAATGTACGGATAAGTTCTACATAAGTTCCAAATTAGCTATTTATTACTTATTGGTAGGATAAACACAATTGTTGCGTTTTACGACTGTCAGATAGCGCTATTTGTCACATAAAGTCCATCATATGTTTAAGAGTTCGATGAATGTCAAATAGCACAATTTATCTTCCAAATAATTTATGTGTTGCATAGCTATTTGGTTCTCTATCCATACATTGTGAAACAGACCCTAAATTTAACTAAAGATTTAATATGATATTTTTTTGAAACCATTAATATTTCCTATAATAATAAATAATAAAAGCATCTATTGCTTGATTACTCATACTAGTACATAGAAATGTGAAATACTAAAAAAAACACAAAAAATAAAAAAATAAATACTCATAATTAATCGGCAAGCCGATTGACTTCTCTTATACAGCTTGTTCTTGGACGTAGGCCCCCTCTAAAGGCTTCCACTCTTCTCTGTTTCTAGCTTTACGTAGCCACATAGGGCCAGCTTCCCATCTTTTCATTTGTCTTCCTCGTTTTCCTTTGTCATAGCGATTAAGCCATTCCGTCACTTTCTTCGTCCATTTATATTTATCTTCTCTCATAATGTGTCCTATCCATTTCCATTTCAATATTTTACTAGAAGTAACTATAAACTTTGTCATGTCCTTCTTTAAACTTAAAACTTTGTTACTTAGAAGAAATTTCTAGTTTTATTCTATCTTTCAATTGCAGACCTAGAACACAATATTATTCTATCTACTTTTAAATCATATGTAATGAGTACTGATATCACAAAAATAAAACAGTCATTTGACATTTTTAGCCGGAAACGCCTACTTGTAATCATAGCCTCGTAGACGTCTACGAGCGTAGCATCATTCGTAGCAATGTATAGTAAGAATTTTAATATCATTCAGAATTGGTGCACCTTTTCCCTCTTCAACGAACTATTTATAGCTTAAATTCTTATGAGAACGGCAAAAGGGAAGTCATTAAGAATTTTTATTGTTTGAACGCTTGTAAATTGTTTTCCCACTGAAGAATATCTTTCTATGAGCAAAAGTTCTACGTAATACGCGTCTGGAGAGGTATTTGCTAAGTTTTTCTTGTTTTTAATTTTATGCGCTCCTTAATTCAAATTATTTTAGTATTTTATTGTTTAATGGAACCCAAATAGGACACATATTAAAGTATGATGCATAGATTATTATGATGAATGCCTTGTGTGCATTCCAACTTACTTAATCGAATCCATAGGATATATAAAACGCACGTAGCAGTTGGACATAATACATCTTTAAAGCTGTAGTCTTCTGATTGCTTATAAATTAGCAGTTACAAGTAGTAAGAGGCATCAGTATCATGATTATATAACAATTGTAACAATCAATAAAATTATTTTAAATTAGCTACTTCGCGACTTCGTCTGTGCGGAACACATGCGAAAATCAACTCTATATAAAATATACATATATGCTGTCATGAACATTTTTGTAAACTATTTAGGAAATATAATAAAGTGTGTGGAAATGTTTTCCGTTAGGAGATATGGAGGAAACCACGATATTCGTATAACGAGGAATTTTCGCCGACTTGCCTACAACTAAATAATTTGGCCAAATTATACAATATCAATAAAATTTGTAGAATTATATTTATTGTATGATTTATATACATAAACATTGCCGTTTATACTATTATTGGGATGATTTAAAAGCTTCAAAATTTTAAGTTCAAAAACATTCCGGCTCCATGCAATCTAACAAATATCATATAGAAATATGTATATGTATACTTGATACCCAACCAGGCAAGAAAGGCATTTGTAACATTAATATGTTTTCTTTAGATACCAATTAGCCTTCTAAGCACACCTCTATTTCTCGACAGAAGATATCTGAAAATGCATAAATTCCGTCGCCTTTAAATCACAATGGGGAAGGATCACAAAGAAAAAGCCCCGCTTACGCACCATATGTTACACTATATTTTTTTAGTAGGTTATGCATAGTTATCGTTTCGGCGGCATAAGACATTTTTTTCGTTAAAAAAGGGCACCAGTCTATAAAGAAAATTACTATATAACAATAAACAATGATTAAATTAAATTAATAAGCACGGATATTGAATTTTCTCAAGTTCGAAAAACTTGAACAATATCCGTACGCCTTATGTTTCCTGAGAGTTCAAGTATTTTTGTAATTTTGTCCTGGAGTATCTATTAACTTAGAGTATCATTCTACTTTTAAAGAGCAGTTAAACACAGACTAACAGACTCTAATTAGATTTTCTCGGCGCCCGAGCACTTTGCAATCACAATATTGACAATTTCCCTGGTATTGCTATTTACACACTACGTATCTATAAATAGCCCATTAATAATAAAAGCCTATTATTCGAAGTATAAAGCATATACAATATTATGTCCACTTGCCAAGTGGCAACCCCACTCCATTCGCTTTTATTGGCCAAAAAAATACCCATTGGTCATCCTCTACTACGCTTACCATCACGTGGATACTATTCTTTTAGAGTACTGGACCATTTCTCCTTAGTATTTCTTATAAATGTAGCTAAATTAATAAAAAAAATAGCTTCATAATCTTTCTTACAACGTCCACTATGCTCCTAGTCTCCAATTTTTTGCATTTATTAGCCTTAATTATTCCGTACTCCTTCCCAATGTGAGTTGGCATGTTACAAGTTTGTTGGTTACGGATACTGTCGGTACCCACATTTGACATCTATAAGTAGTATGTAAGAATTGAACAAGTTTGGTTCCATTAAATATGAAGAACTCGGGTATCTCGGGTTCAATAACCATCGAATTTTGTTTTAGTCTGTAAGACTTTAAAATCTGCTGTTACATTATTTGATTGTTCTTTTAGCAAATTGTACATCCGATTTATCTCCTTGAACAAACTTGTAAATATCTTAGTTGTTACGTATAATGTGGAACATCTCCACATTATACGTTACAACGTAAAGTAAAGAGAGGTTGAGTGATAAAAGGTAATTTATTACTCAAAAATTGCAATGTACAGTCGACTCTCGATAATTTGAAACTCATGGGACCAGAGATAAATTATCAAGAGTTCAAAATAACAAGTGTTTGAATAACCATGAGGGGGAAGGGGCGACTGAAGGAAATAAGATATAATAAGTATAAATAATAATATAGATTCTGATCAAATCAAAATTTGTTACTTATTATTCCTATATTCTTATTATGTATTAACAATTATTATAACAATTATTCACAAATTTTTATTTCGAAAAGAAGTCTGTAATCTTTTTTTGAGTGAGTGACTTCAGTTTATCATTGTCCAAAGAATTTTCGATAGTGGTGAGAGCTGCAAAGTAATCGTCACTTGTGTCGGCTCCAAGGGCGTAGAAGCGTAGAGTAGTAAGACATTTTCTTGCCTCACTCAATGTGACTGGAGTTAGCGGTTATTCTTCTTCTTTCTCATCATCCTCGTCAAGAGAGACCATACTCATCAATTCGGTTTCGGTAACGCTTCAAATTATAGAGAGTAGGGAAGACCGGATTACAAATTATCGCATGTTGGCGAGCAAGATAATACTTTTTCAACTTCAAATTACCGAAGGGACCAATTATCATTGATTTTATTCAATTTATCTAGTATTTTTCAAGGGACCGGAAAATATTTTCAAATTATCGAGAGATTCAAATTAACGAGTGTCAAATTATCGAGAGTCGACTGTATCAACATTTTTAGATTGCTTCAGGTATAACGCATGCATAATTATAACAAAAGGCTTTATGAAGAAGCTTTCCCTTTTAAAGCGTAATATTATTCATAGTATTCTAATGCGGTATCTCATATATGAAAGAAATGTAAAATACTTCGGGAGTATACTTTAATCGATATAATTATAGTTTTATTTGAGGCTGTTTGTATCACGCTGATCGTCTGCTAACCGGTTATGGTTTGTATATTATATACAGTATGTTTGGTAGGTACATCTGTAGTGTTTTAGAGTTACATTGATAGTTGAGCACTTATTAACGTTTCAAAAGAATTTAGCACCAGATATCGATTTCTACTAATTTTAGGGGTTTTTAAATAAATTATAACGAAATATGCGAGATCCATGAGAATTTTGTTGCTTTTTTGGATAATGCCAAAGTATTTAATTACATTGTTAAGAGTACAAAAATACCCTTCTTTGTCCAAATAATGTATTTTATTTCTGAGTTGAAGTTTGGCGTATTCGATCAACTTCTGTCAACATCACCTGCTCCGGAATAATTAGCCTCTAATTCTTCATATATATTTTTTAATTCAAGCAATTCCCACTAGATTAATGTTTGGTTTTTCGGGTTTTAAAACTTTACTATGCTACAAACATGTTAAAAATTTATAAAGGACCCTGGTTCTAAAACTTTTCTGTCCATTGTCACACGCAACATTCATATATATATATGTTGCGCAACATATAGGTATATATATTTTTTTTTAGGAAAGTAATGATTATCTGCCTTGACATGCTGATCTTCTCACATCCTACGCCGTACAAATAACTGTTGTATGTGCTTAATTAAAAAGGATATCCATGAGTAAATTGCAAGGTTTCGATTAAAATCTTATACTGACAGACGCTCAATGTGAATTTAACAGATTAAGAATTTACCTACTTTAGTATTTGTATTATTTGTTTCTCGGTTACAACGGCTATCTTAATTAGCTCTAATAGTCTTGATGTTCCAGGAATCAGGATGGTTGATAAATATTATATCAATACGATTTTGATAGTTATGTATAATAGAGCGTGTGTGAGCTGACACTTGTAGGGTACGAGCAAAAATGGCCAATCTCAATAGAAATTACCCGAGACCTAATCTCTCTACAAAACGTTATTTATAATGTGTTGAAAAACAATAAAACCAACATAATTAATCAAGCTACTTTTACACAGTAGATGTAACAACAAGAGAGATTATTACCAATTTAACGTAATTAACATTGACACCTTACATAACATGAAAATATAATGGATGCGAAAATATAATATTTTAATAGAACCTAGTGTATCTATTATGGACTGATTTCGTTGCGTGAGTGCGTTAAGTCCTCTAGTAACTCCAGAAGCTCAAAAGAAGGCACTTTGCAGGCTTTAAGGAGTGACGTCTCTACTCCAAGGATATCTGTTCGTTGGGAAGCCACAGCTATTCCAGGACTACGTGGGTGACTGATTCCTCTGCGCTAAAACGACCTCTGTACAAGACTGTCTGTCGCGTGAAGAACAAGACAAGACGTTGGAGACTAATAGAACCTATTAAACACTAAACGTGGTGACATATTTTCGAGATGTATATCAATTAAAATTTCGTTGGAACAATAACTATTACTGCACCTATTATACAATTTGTCATTTAGAAAGATTGCCTAATAGGAATACTTGTGCAGAAGTATTACAATAATGTTCAATGTTCAAACGTAGTGTTTAACATAAAGAGAAATCGGCGAAGCAGCTAAAATATTTTCGAATTACTTTACAAAAATATTACGAATATGTACCATCGGAAGAGCGTCACCATTGAAGTTTTCAATTGTTTTATAATTTTCCCATCCTCTGTTCCTTCTTTTGGTTAACGTCGTCCTTTACTATTGACTGAAATATCATGTAAATTATTATTGTATTTCATGCAAATGGTAAATAAAGTTCTTGGTTTGATTTCTAGCACATTGCTTCGAATTTATTTTCAAGGATTTTATTAGTTAAATATCTCTACCACATATCCCTGTCGGTACATATAAGGAATATTATTCTCAAGTACAAAAAAGAATGTTAAAATATTTATAAAATCACAATGCTATCTTAACAATTTACATTCAAATTACTTGAAGTAAGCCATTCGAGTTTTTATGTTTCGTGTATTTTACACGCCATCGCCTCTAGCTCTTCGTAAATTGGTTCAATGATGTCTCACTGCATAAAATACGTATATTATCACCTCTCTTTTGGGGAGAACCGAGTCGCATTTTACTTAAAATGTTTACGCTCTTTACTTAAAGTTAAAGAACTATAATGATTTTGTGACAGAAGTGATTTTTTAAGCGTCTGATTTATTTATTTATAAATTTTAAAACATGTTTTCCTAAAACAAACAACAAACAAAGACAGAGAAAGCGTAAAAAGTAACTTACACCTCATTAAGAGCGTTATAAATAAAATTACGGTCAATTCTAAATAGTTGTGTCATGGGTATGCTTTGGACCCGTAGACGGACTTTGGAATAGACCAGGCATCAGCGTACAGCGTGTGAGATAGCGAATGATTGACATAACTTCATAATGTATATCTATATGCCACTAATATTGATGTATTTACAGTTTTAATTCATTGAAGATTGCTTATTATTGACCAAAATACAGATTCGAATGAATAATTCTTGAACAAAGTTCCTGAGTCGTGACAAAATAAGCTACTTACCGATGAAAGGTTATGTTTGGTTCTTTACGTTCACTATAGCTTTTACAGCCAATTATGCAACAACTCACCATGAATGACACTTTAAATACACCTCTTATAAGGATAAAGTCTTAAGATATGGGTTTTACTTGGGTTTCACAGATTTATCAGTAAGCGGTGAAAACTTGTTTACCACCAAGGGCTTGGTGGTAAGCAACTAAAACCCGATGCGCAAATAGAGACAGAAAAACTGATACTCTGTTTCGCTTGCACTTAAGTATTTCACGTTAATGCCTCTCTCTTTAGTTATTATTGTTATTTTAGAAGCTCATCTAGTTCTATACTCTACGAGTATCTACGTATAGACCTGATAATAAACGACGTGTATGACATAAAATCAAAAACCTATCATACACCTCTATTCGTGTATAACATTATCTCAAAAATTACTAAACCAATTTAGAAACTTGGCCTGGTCCCACAGAAGATAACTAATTTAATTCAAAATATCGACTAATTCCAAGTAATTTATGGATAAACCTACAAACATACGATTTTATATGCATGAAATCCTAAATATATCATCATCATACAACATATAAAACTAACCAGTAACAGTAACTCCTGTTTCAAAATTGTTTAATGAAACAGAATGCTTTAGATTATACACAGTAATATAAGATTACTGTTTTCATTAATAAATAAATACGGAAAAACTAATTTTCAATAACACAGATCAGGAACGATTTCCTGAGAAATATCAAACATTTAAAATCAGAGACTAGTGTTATTTTTTTTCTGCAATGTATCTGTTTCGAGTATCTTTATATCGACTTACATTTTATTCAGCTGCAAGTGGCCAACACAATATTCTTCAAGGAAGTTGTAGGGAGCCTTTGACACGCGACCCGACACCGGAAGACGTTGCAATAAACAGGTCTTAGGTTCTATATAAATTTTTTATTAAATTAAAATATTTATATATAATATTTTTAAATAATTTGTAAATGGTTTTGAGTCCGTGGCATAGTCTAAACCTTACATTGGTTGTATAGCAATGTCGATTCAAACTATATTAAACTTCTGTTTCTGTTAATACCCTCCCAAATACTCTCTCCCATACACACACTCGCTCACAGACACAACTCTATTTATATAGGAATCTAGTTGACTGTTTTGATTAGTTTTTTATATGTACTTTTTTGTTATGACTCAGTATGACTTTGCTGTGGAATGGAATCCATATCACAGGTTCTTACCTAGCTAAGAAACCAGTTTGTTTCAAATGTTATATGGGAGGAAAAAATAAAGTATTATTAATATTATAATTAAACAATTATTAGTAAACTAACAATTACTTTTTAATATTGATGACGCATGCTTATTATACATACAGAATTTTTGTTTTCTATTTTTAACAAGTGGCCGTATTTATATATTGAAACCAATGTGATAATAGACTTCTATGACGAAATATAAAGATATTAAATTCTCTCCTATTTTAAACCAACATTCGTGTATTTTCAGCCTTAACAAGTGCTTACGAAAACACTGAAGTCAAAATTGAGTTTTCAAGTGGACAAGACAGGAAAATCGAATAAAGCGTAAGAAATGGTTATCGTTTATGAATTAAAGTGATTTTTCCGTTTTATAACAATAGGCGACTATATTTTTATATATAACTAGCTGATCCGGCAAACGTCGTTTTGCCATATATATCATTTATAATAAAAAATAGGGGTGAAAATTAGGGGTTGTATGTATTTTTTAATGCTGTATCATAAAAAAATAGAAATTAAAAATTATGTCTATAAAATAAAAATAAAAATTTAGGGGGGGACTACCCCTACCGTTTAGGGGGATGAAAAATAGATGTTGGCCGATTCTCATAGATACCGGATAAGCACAAAAAATTTCATCAAAATCGGTCAAGCCGTTTCGGAGGAGTATGGCAACGAAAACTGTGACACGAGAATTTTATATATTAGATAGGCCTGATGTTAAGTGCCCATAGACACTAATATTGCTAGAGAGCTCGCAAGTGCGTTGCCAGCCATTTACGAATTGGTACGCTCTTTTTTTGAAGGACCCAAAGTCGAATTGGTTCGCAAATTTAATTATATGCGTTTCTTCGTAATAATCCTTAACCAATTTCAAATCCACATGGTCGTGTCATTTAGTGTTTTATATCCATTACTAATATAAAATTCTATCCCATCTGTCAAAAACATTTAATGTATAACATGACACATTTAAACTTGCAATGTTTAAAAACACGCAAAATTTTGGTTCAAATATGTATTTTTTTTAATACATATTTGGACTGCTGTGAATCACTCAAAATGTTGAGTGATGTAATTTTTTTTGTAACAGGAGGCAAACGGGCAGAAGTCTAATCTGATGTAAAGTGATACCATGGACACTCACATTGCAAGAAGATTAGCCTTTTATGAATTGGCACGCTCCTTCGATATGTAAATACGCATTAATCCACAGGCCGTGTGTATGTATGACTGAGTGCGATAAAAACTACTGAACTTATTTTTGTACGGTTTACCACCAATATGTTTGAGAAAGATAGCTTGATAAGCTCATTGTGGCTTCGTGTATATTGACTGAATTATTATATTATTAAAGCTATTGTAAATCTTTTTTATTTTTTTTATATGACAATCGAAACTTTGCTGGCTTTTAATAGAAGAGTATGTCCTTTTTTCTAAAGTTTGGTGGTCATCAAATCTCTAGAGAGCTGTAGACCAGCCATCGATGTAGTGCGGATGAAACCTGGAATTATTGTCAAAATATACGAAAGATTCAATCCGCGGACGGAAAAATTCAACTCATTTTGACCGAGCTATTTTTAATAAGGACTCTAAACAAATTGACAATACGCCTACATGTTGCGTCTCGAATGCAAGCAAACAAAGACACGTATTGTATCCTCACAATAGCTTCCATTACTGTGCTTAGTTCGAGCCGCAGCTTCATATCCAAGTGACATCTTTACAAAAACAATGGACCAATGTACTATTTTCATCTTCCCATTGTCTCTTCAAGGTTAACTGTATATGTCATAAGTACAAAAGCCTTTTACGTCAGTAAATCTAACCGCTTTTCATCCATGTTTCTTGTTATGTTATTATTTTATCGAAAAAGAACATTAAAGCAGGCATTAGCTAGGATTACCTGTTCCGTGGGCACTAGGCAGCTTGTCTCTATCTTCAAGTAGATCATCAAAAAAGGGTGATAATAATAAAAACCCTTACTGCTGTGATTACTTATACTAGTACATAAAAATGAGAAATACTAAAAAATTAACACTAAAAATTAAAAATAAATACTAATAATTAATCGTCAAGCCAGTTTATTTCTATAATACAGCTTGTCCTTGGATATAGGCCTCCTCCAAGGTCTTCCACTCTTCTCTATTTCTACCTTTACGTAGCCACATAGGGCCATGGATAATAATAATTGTATATAAATAAAATGAATCGCAAAATGTGTTGCTAAGCGCAAAACTCGAAGACGTTCCAATGCGAGTAATTTTTATTTATTCATTCCTAAAAAAGCCTAAGAAACATCCCATATTAAGGCAAAACGAAATTCCCGGGGGCAGCTAGTTATAAATATGACAACTTACATATTAGACTCTAACGATATGGCCAAACAAATCTTACCGACTATCCCAATACGATAATGTAAAGAAAAAATATAATAAAGCAATGTAATAACTAACTAAAATATATTATTAAATGAGACCCGTTAGGCAAGCTTCCAAAGATACTGGCAGCGTTCCCCCTTTTTATAGCAAGACTAATTCTTTGTCCGTGGTAACTGCCACCTCTTCAGTCGCCTGTGATGTAGACTAACCTTTTGCTATTTCCTTAACCAGCCATGTAGCGCTAGGACCCCACGGACCAAGGGTCTCAACACCGAAAATCATATTCGGAGCCTTGACCCATGTATTTGCATGCTTTAGTTTTTCAGCCGTATCACAAGCTGCACCGGCTCTGTAGTTGGTTCCATGTAGATGGGAAGGAGCTAGTGTGTCTGAACAGGTTGCATCCCTTACCAGCACCCGGCCCATCTTCCATGGAATCAAACTCTTACCATCCAGTCTCTTGCAATTCCAGTAGACTTGGCACGTTGACGGTATCACGGGCCCGGCGTATGATATCGTTAAGTGCGGCATGTCTCGAGAAGCGGCCTGCACTAATAAAAAAAAGCATAAATAAAATAAAAAATCATATAAGTCATACATAAAAACTTAATATCGCTACTGTGAATTCAGTCTTCATACAAATATGTCAATAGTGTCGGAGACAGCAATCAGTAGGCGCAACATCTTTGTAAACAGGGATCAGGGACTGGTACTGGCCCTTGGTATCGCAAACAACCTTGGCCTTCGCCGTCACACTCCTAAGTACAATGAGACTGTGTTCTTGGAGTACATTTGGTTTGCACACCACCCCTCGTATATAGTAAACCAACTATAAGTCCCGTCTGGTATTCAATTTATTGGTGGATCCTTGCCATTTATCCTTGCAATGTATCGTAATTCCATTATGTGATCTATGATCTGTAATCTGTAGAAGTAGGTGATATAAACTGGCTGAATTCTGTACGTAATGGCAGTAAAATTAAACACTTTTTTTTCTTTTGAAACATTAATAATATTAAACCTAAACATTCGACTATTTTATCGGATTGAGATTGTCGGACATATTCCAATTACAGCAGATACAAAACCTAACCTAGCCGATAACTCAGAATTCTTTAAATACAAAAAAACCTAATTGTAACTTCGTATGAAGAATCTTATCTTGTATTAAACACAGTTAAACTAATTTATTTTACTGCAATTTCGTGCAATTACTATGTCTGATACAAAACTAAGGTGTTCAAATGACAAATGTTTTCATATTGGCACATAGATCACGTGTAAGCGTCTGCTTTTAAAACGCTTTTCGTTTTACAAATGTAAATACATTTTTCATTAGCAAGAATTGTACCAGCAAAATTTTATAGCTTTTGCTTCTAATGGGGCATGGGCCGCCTACTTTTGCTTCTATATATTTAATAATAGTTTCTAAGTCCCCGTGAAGGCGAAACCGACCGTCGTCTATATTTACGTTAACTAAGCAACGTAGGCCCGGTGGTTAATTACATTAAGCAATGCTTTTAATTCGCAACAGGTTCACAACCCTCAACATAAAAACCCAATAATAATTTAAAGTATTGCGTTAACTTGGCTGTATAAAAATGTTTGTATTGCCTTCATAGTTCGTGTCTATAGAACCATTCTTACGAACTCAAAAGCGTGATATATTTATGGTATATGCGGAAAACTACCACAATACCATTAATAACGTTTTTATGGGTCCGAGGTGAGCAAGACTAATTATTCTCACTCATCTGTCTTTGAAATGCACAATTTTTACTATGCTATTAATAAAGTACAGGATTTTTAGTGCAATGAAATTCCAGTAAAGATTATAAATTTGACTATTATTTTAAATCAAATGTTCGTACTTTAAGAAGAAAAACAACTCAAAACCATTTTCGAAATGCAAGTTTGGTGAATATTATGAATACTAATATTATGAAAACTGTATTGCAAAATACAAATTGCTCCTTACAAACATTTTGTAAAACAAAAAAATGGCGATTAAAATGAGTGGCGGAGAGTTTATTGCCAGTTCTTCTCTACCGTTATACGCTCTTGATTTGAGAACTGGCAGTAAATGTAAAATTAGAAGCATTACCTAATATATATTTCTTTACTGACAAGTCATAAGTGTACATTATGTTACCTATGTGATTAATTAATGATTTTTTTACTTTTAATAATCTTTATTGCTTATAATCCTCGTGAATAATGTTGGTATTTTGCTGAAGGCTAGATAGACGTTTTACATCAGCAATACATACAATCATGCGCATATTACGTTATGAAGTACCGTAATCTTTAAAGTCAAGATAAAAATCTGAATGTCCATCAAAGGTGATACAGACATATTCAATGAAATCAAACGACAACCTGCGATCGTGTTCACGTGTGTGGACTATTTTTTTTTCGTAACAAATATAGCCTATATTTTTCGGAGATAATGTCTAGTGGTTTTTAACATTTAACTTTACAAACGATATACTCCTAATAAATTCACTAAGAATATTAAAGAATTACTATACCCACGATTGATTATTATTAAAGTTGAATAGTGGGATTTGTGGATAATAGATTAAATAAATTATTATTAGATGTTAGAAGATGTTACACAATAGGTTAAAAATACTGTTAATATTTATTTATTTAGTTAATTACTAAACTATATATATATACAAGTAAACTTGTAGTATAGTATTTTTTTATGGAACAGGGGGCAAACGGGCAGGAGGCTCAATATTGAATTCCAGAGAGTCAATAATTGAAAAATTAATTTGTCTCTATATAGCTACCACAACCTATGTTTGTGTGTCTGTTTCATTGATCTGTTGTCTTCAGAACATCAGCCTTCTATGCCTTAGACACGGTCCACGTTCAGTTTTGAGGCATGTCGATTTTCTCACGATGTTTATCTTTACCGTACGACCAAGCGTTAATTGCATAGACTGAAAGCAAAATCCATTGCACGGCGGCTTTAACGTACCTCAGAGTTGAGATTCGCACGTATAACCCTTTACTTTGGTCGCTATCTGTAGAATCTCTCTATCTGTCTGCAGTTACAATTATATGGCAGGCTTTTTTAGGTAAAAAAGCTCCCAAGTATTGATACCTCCTAAAAACAATCTCTACCGTTTCTTTAACAACGGACATATAAAATATTGATATTATTAATGTTGTGGTCTTTGGCAGTATGACCAGCGCTGTGGAACACGTCCACAGCATAATGCTGAGAGCCAGTCACAACCACAACACACACACATTACACACTTAAAATGTACCTCATTCCTTAAAATATTGGTTCCTTATTTCTCTTTTTAATGTTAATTATTATTTTGTGTTTCGTTATAAATGTTATGTCTATGTCTATAGCGTTTTACAAATTATTAAGTTCACAAAAAAGTGACATGAATTACAATCTAGCCTATACAATAACTATGGCTAATAAGTAATATAATGTTGACTTAATGTTCAACTATACTAATAAATATATTAAACTAAGGTAATCTTCATTCATCAGTCATCAGTCCTTAGTATTCTTTAATGATGAGACACTATGTTCGGGCATCCGAGATACCGCACTTATATTCTCTACACTAGGTTTTTATCTCAAAAGGTCTATATTCAATTGCCATTCCTAGAACGTCTAGAGACCAGAGAAGAAGAAGTACATGAATTAAGTAATTTTCTTTTTTCGCTTACACGTACCAATAATTAATTGAACGGAATTTATAGTTTTATCTTTGAAATCCCGAAGCGGTATATAGTAGACACATTATCTTATTAATAATTTTCGTTAGTATATGCAACCAATCTAGTTTTGTATGATTTATTTATTTACAGCTTACGGATGGGCAAATTTCAAGTATAATATTATAAAACTAAGTTATAAAATTAACAGAAAACCTTTGCTTTCTATCCATTAATCTTTTCTAAGTACAATTGAAAATCATAGTATATTATTACGCTTCACAAATTGGCCGCTCTCCGGCGAAGAGTCGAGAGAACTATTATGCTGTGACATCACAGCATAATAGTTCAGGGTGACCATTTCTCTTCTCAGAACATTATACTTGATCGGACAATATCAGTAAAATTTATTATTTATTGCTACAATCTCACATACATTTGTAGTAGCGTGTTTGCCGAGTTTTTAAAATATATAAGAATACAATTTCTGTTAGAAAATGGTTTAATTATAGTTGTTTTTACATTCTTCCACTGGACATACTATCCAGATCCTTCTTTAGATATTACGATAAGGAGTTTCTTTGTTTAGATTGTCTGAAGATTTTTGTCTTTCGAGTCACACAGGAAATGTTGTTTAATGTTGAATCATACATTCTACAAATCTAAGTATTCAAGCTATTTTTATCATAGGATTAACAACTGTAAGATATGTGATCAAACCTATCGTGCGATTCTAATCCGTTAGGCGCTTCGGTAATTGGAAATCAAATGTCCAATCGGATCGGTAGTGGTTATTCTGATTAATGGTTCAAAAGGACCCACGCTATAACTTTTAGCGAATAATTTATGATCTGAATATTTGTTTTTATGACTGATAAGTCATAATTAATTTTTGTTTTATTTCGATTTTGCAACCATATTGCAACAAAAAACTCAACGATTCAAAATGCATATTTATTTATAAGTATACGGAAGTAACGCTTACTTAATGGAAGTAACGCTTTACTTCCATTTTGAAACATAGTTACACGATTTAAATTACTTCGCTCGATAGAAAAATTATCCAAACATAGCCAATTTTTGACACTTTGAATTCATTTTATGACGAAAATATGTATAGAACATGATTTTGAAATTCACACGAAATATTTTATCGCAAGCCAAGTAATCCATTTCAGAAAAAAAATTGGTAAAATTACATTACTCTAATGTTTTACATAACTAATTATTATTACGGGCCGACGCGCCTCAGTGCTCCAGCTCTCCTCTGTGCCCAGCAGTCCATCCCGAGACACTGACACAGCAATTCGTGCTAGGATGGGCCTTCATAAAGTTTTTATATACGTTACGTTGAAGCAGCTCAAATACCAAGTATATTTGTGTCTATTTAATTTTTTTACTAAATTAATCACTAGTTCAGTGGGTTTAATTGACTGCCAAACCCAACAAATCATTCCTTTGTTACTAGTGTTATGTGGTCCCCACTATACTATTAAACTTTCAACTGTTATATACCCTAATTATTATTTCTTTGCCTTGTATAAGTTTAACTATTTGTTTATGTAGTGATAAGTTATAGTTAATTACCTAATGACATTGTTTGTTCCCCTAATGTATCCCTACTCCTACCCAAACCTTTAAGTACCAAATCCCGATCCTTTCAAGGGCACTTCTATTCCATATTCCAACTCCAACGTTAGTTTATTGTAAACATAATTTTAAATAAAGTTTGTTAGTTTTAAAAAACAAGTTTTAGTCACTGCCTCATAACAATTTTGGCGCAGTCGGTAGGATCTACTTGTGTAGTAAGACGAAGCAAAAACGTACAAAGGACTAGCATCACCTAGTACGGTAGCCTTAGGCTTTTAATAGTTTTCGCCGATACTATGCTCTTGTGGTTCGTGTTACTGTGGTAAGTGGCATTTTACTTGTGGCTCATTCTTTTCCTATATTTCCATATTTTGTGTGTTTTATATAATATATTATCGTGTATTACTATATCTTATATTTCATTTAATTACATTATTCATATTTAACTACACACGCATTCTACATTTTAATCATAATCATGTCATTAAAGACCGAAAGCATAATGAAGGCATCACCAGTTAATATTCAAACTCTTATAAATCTAATTCCTATATTCGACACAAACAATCACGATGAAATTTACGGTTACATTAGGTCCTGTGATACTGTGTTTAAACTGTCATCTCCGTTTGAACGGGAGACTTTGTTAACTTGTGCTCTAAATAATATTAAAGGCATCGCGGCCTCAGAAGTTCGGTGTAAAACTTACGAGACGTGGGATGAACTAAAGAGATTTCTTATTGAGAGATTCGCGAATACCAAGACAATTCAACATTTGAATTTAGAACTTCAATCGATTTTCCAGAGACATGATGAGTCCTTAACCCAATTCTATCATAGAGTAGATCTTTGTCGTTGCAAAATCTTAGAAAAACTACACTCAGAAATTTGCGATTCAACATTAGACGGACGTGTAGCAACCACCGAGGAAACCGCCTTAAGCATATTCCTCAACGGGCTCTCTACAGACATGGGTATAATGCTCAGAACAAAAGGTTTCGATACCTTGAGAGAAGCAGGTCGTTTTGCAATGCAAGAAGACCAAATTAGGGCTATGAACAAAGCTAGGCAATCTTTATTTAGACCAGTTGCAACTCCTAGGCCAGCAATTAGGAGTAATGCATATCAAAATAATTACCAATCTATTCGAAACCCAAATATTCCATTCAGGCCTCCTAATCCTAGATTTTCTCCAAAGACATGTGCTTATTGTAAAAATATTGGGCATTCAATAAACGAATGTCGCAAGAGAGCATACAACGAGCAAAATAAACAACGCGCTTTCCCTGCACCAATCCGCCATTTAAACTTAGAAGCGACCAACGAAATGAGCGACCCGTTGGAAATCGCTACCAGCTCTTACTCGATGAACCCAGCTCTTTAGACTATTCAATGCTTCCTCAAATGCCAAAATCAAGTCGAGTGTTACAAAGCACTGTGTCTGCATCCTTGCATAATAAACCAGCCTATCGGAGGCAATGCAAAGAAGCTTGCACACAGACAGATTTTGAAGCTAGCTTTATACAGACCTACAAACAGGGTAGCCAGTCCCAAACCTTTGGTCATAATACTAATTCTACTATTTCTTATAAGCACGACGAATCTCCAAAATCCTCTGAATCTAAAAATCGCACTGTATCTTCTAACCCCACTGTATCTCAAAATATCGCTGTATCTCATACTACTACTAAATCGAATTCAAAATACCATTATAAAAAAAATAAACGTAAGTCGAAATCAAACAACAAGAATATTAAATCTTTTTCAATCTCTGCTTTAAATGATATACCTCCAGAAAACCTCTTACATGCTACATTTTACATAGATAATAAACCTGTGACTCTTTTAATTGATACCGGTGCTGGTATATCTGTCATACGTAAAGATAAAATAGGTTTAGCTTGCATTAACGAATTAAATATAGTTTCTATTCAAGGTATTTCCAGTTCTCAATCTCAGATGCTGACCTTAGGAACGGCAAATATTTCCCTTGACAATTTACCTAAACATAAATTTCATGTTGCAAACCTTAACATAAAAGCTGACGGTATTTTAGGTAATGACTTTATGACTGAATATGACTGTAAAATTGAAGTACAATCGAAAATCTTAACAATTGGCGTCAAAAGTTATGACTTATTTTATTTACATGAAAAACTACAAGATTTAAATTCACAGAACAATACTATATCCCTCGAAAAACAAGTAATTAACAAACGATCGGAAACAGTAATTAGATGTACAACAAATTCTATGAATTCTGGCGAAGCAATCGTTGAAAAACATAAATTAGATAATGGCATTATTATTCCACGCTCATTAGTGACCGTCACAAACAACTCTTTTCTTATAACTTGCATTAATTTAGACAAACAAGATAAGATTATTAGCACTCCTTCCATCCCTGTTACTATTTTTGACTTTGACAAACATACTAATGAACAAACTCAACATGAGATAAATAATTTTAATTGTATTTCCCAAACAGATCGTCAGAGCAAAGTTTGGTCCCTCATTAGAGGCGACCATTTAAACAAAGAAGAATCAAACTCCCTAAATAAAATCGTAATTGAATATTCTGACATATTTTATACAGAAGGTGACAAACTGACATTTACAAACCATACTAAGCATACTATTCCTACCACATCAAATATTCCAATTAATACGAAAACATATAGGTTTCCACATATACATCAACAAGAAGTAAAAACCCAGGTCGATAAAATGTTAAATGAAAATATAATACGTCCGAGTACTTCACCATGGAGTAGTCCTATCTGGGTAGTCCCTAAAAAAGTAGACGCCTCCGGCAAACAAAAATGGCGCGTCGTTATTGATTATCGTAAACTGAATGATATAACCATAGGTGATAGTTATCCTTTACCTAACATTACAGATATACTCGACAAGTTAGGACATTCTGTTTACTTCACTACTTTAGATCTCGCCTCTGGATTCCACCAAATCGAACTCGAATCAAACGATATTCCTAAAACTGCCTTTAATACTCCGTATGGACATTATGAATTTTAAGAATGCCATTTGGATTAAAGAATGCTCCAGCAACTTTTCAACGTGCTATGGATAGCGTACTCTATGGATTACAAGGTGAACGTTGCTTTGTTTTTTAGACGACATAGTAGTCTTCGCCTCTAGTTTACAAGAACACGAACAAAAGCTATACGAAGTCTTCAATCGACTTAGGAAAAATGGCTTAAAAGTTCAACCAGATAAGTGTGAATTCCTTAGGAAAGAAGTAGCCTATCTAGGGCATATAATTTCTAGCGAAGGTGTAAAACCTAATCCTGATAAAGTTCACGCAGTCGATAATTTTCCAGTTCCCAAATCATGCAAAGACATCAAGTCTTTCCTTGGCCTAACCGGCTATTATCGCCGTTTCATTTCTAATTTTAGTAGTCTAACAAAACCTTTAACTAGTCTCCTTAAGAAAGATGTTCCTTTTGTTTGGGGTGAAACTCAACAATCAGCCTTTGAAGAATGCAAACGTCTCCTTACCAATCCTCCTATTTTACAATATCCTGATTTTACTAAAGAATTTATTTTAACAACAGACGCTTCTCTTCATGCGATTGGCGCTGTTTTATCGCAAGGACAAATAGGTAAAGATCTACCTATTGCGTATGCATCACGTACTCTCAACAAAGCAGAATCAAATTATTCCACCATTGAACGTGAATTATTAGCCATAGTTTGGGCTGTTAAGCATTTTCGTCCCTATTTATTTGGTAGAAAGTTCAAGATCGTTACCGATCATAAACCATTAACATGGCTTTTCTCTATAAAAGACCCTGGTAGTCGTCTCGTTCGCTGGCGTCTCAAACTCGAAGAATATGAATACGAAGTAATTTATAAAGCTGGTAAAAATAATACTAATGCCGACGCACTCTCTAGGCCCTCAATTCTTAACACAAATACTATTGACTTAACTTGTGACAAAAATACTGATAAGAACGAAATCGATTCTCACGACGACTATTTACAATTAAACTATCAACACTTTACAGAAATTTCAGATTATAGTTTCGACACTCCAAATCTACATATTTCACCAGATAAGCTGTTAGACGAACGACATAAAGACATATTTATTGCTATTTCTTGTGACATTTCCGATAAGAACAATCTTTACAACGAAGCTATTTCAATGTGTTCTCAAGTGGAACCATTTCTAAAAAAGTCTAAAGCACTCTACGAAACTGACTTATTGGTTTCCAACAAAAAACAAAACATTTACTTTAACTATTCTCGACCCTTATATTTCGATCCTTGGGATTCTGAAAGTTATTTTAAGTCACTTCTTAACTGTTTACAGAATAACGATTTGAAATCACTTTACGTACCTGACTTAAAAGATGACGCAACTTGTAAATTAAAAGGCAATGAACAACTACATATTACATCTTATTTAGCAGACATTTATAATTGTAAGATTACTATCTGTGAAAACAAAGTGAAGACTCCTAATCCTGAAGATATTCCTTCTATTTTAAAATCTTTTCATGATGACCCTTTGTCTGGTCACCGTGGTATAGTTGAAACCACACGAAAAATAAGATCAGAGTATTTTTGGAAAGGTATGAACGACACTATTAAAAATTACATTGACAAATGTCAAATTTGCCAACGGAGTAAGATACAAAGAAAAACTTATAAAGCTCCAATGGTAATAACTTCATCATCCACTGAACCTTTTGAACGTGTCTCTATCGACTTAGTTTCTTATTCAGAAGTAACCCATGACTCTAATAAGTACATCTTAACCTTACAAGATGATTTAACAAGGTTTGTACAAGCTTATCCTATTGTAGATAAACAAGCAATTACCGTAGCAAAGACTCTATTAATCTTCTGTCAACATTACGGCGTTCCCAAACGATTTCACTCAGATCAAGGAACAGAATTTGTAAATAGCATCATAAAACAATTAATGAAATTGTTAGGTTCAAATCATACATTGAGCACAGCTTACCACCCTCAAAGTAATGGTTCTATAGAACGTTTCCATGCTACTCTTAGAGATCATATACGATCGTATCATAAGAGAAATAATTGCAATTGGGATCAAATAATTCCTTTCGCAGTTATATGTCATAACACAGCCGTTAATCAATCATTGGGTTTCACGCCTCATGAATTACTTTTTGGGTATAAACCTCGATCACTCTACTCTCTAAAAGAATTAAACGAATATACAACCTGTGATTATTTACATGATCTTAATGAACGACTCAAAGTTTCTCGTGACGTTGCTTTACGTAACTTACAAGCGATGAAGGAAAAAGCTAAAGAACGTTATGATAAAAATATTAGAAACATCGCTAAGTATAACGTAGGCGATTACGTAATGCTCAAGGTGCCCAACCCTAATAACTTAGATTCGAAATGGGAAGGTCCTTATCTTATTGTCAGAATAGGATTCAATGAAAATTACATTATCAGAAAGAATGGAAGAAACCAAATAGTGCATGCAAATCGTTTAAGACCATCGCACGAATCATAAATTATTTAGAATAATTATCGTTACTAGATTTTTTTTACAAACCAATTTTAATTCTATTTCAGTTTACCAATTGCTATGGCATTTCCCAATACTATATCCGACGGAGAGGAGAATCCTAATTATATACATTCGTTTTATACACACATGAATAATCCTTATTTTAGTTTTATCATATGTTCTATAATAAAAATTATATTTTGCATTATACTATACAAAATTTATATAATTATAAAGAAAATAGTTACAAATAGGTTTAATTCTAATTAGAATTCTGAAGAGGTCGTAGTCTAATTCTTGAATATTATTATATTTCTTTCAATATTATATTTTACAAAATAGTTATTTCCATATTTCAGGTACTCCACAACCTTTGTTGTCGGGGATACCCACATACAAAATATACCTTCAAACTCAGGACTATATTATGAAGAAGTTGGTGAAATTCTAGTGTCGGAAAGTTCTTGGAAACTCATTATATATAGAGATATCGAACCATTATTCTTATCGAGGGATTCTCTAAAACGATTAGTAAATAGTTATAATTTTATAATCAAACAAAATTCTAATTTACCTAACGTCGTTACTACCAGTTCTTTTATTAAATTAAGTATTATGAATATAGACTCAAGGTTGGATGAATTTCAATATTACACAAGCGACAAGCGTTTCAAGCGCGAACTTATAGACGGTCTAAGCTCAGTTCTAAAATGGCTCATTGGTACACCAGACGCAAAAGATGCCGAATACTATAATGAATGTATAGATCTCTTAGAAAAGCAACAAATTTCTACGAATGATATTTTAAAACAACAACTCCAAATTCTTTCTTCAACCATTACTAACTTTAACAATACCATTTTAAAAATTTCATACGATGAACACATGATCAATGAAAATTTAATGAAAATTAACTCCTATATTAACTCAACGAATACTTTACTTTTTAATCTCAGTGTATCTGAACAGATCTCAACTGTTTCTATACAAATTCTAGAACTCGTCACGTCTCTAGAAAAACAAATTGATGATATCGTTGCGAGCATTTTATTTATTAAATCGGGAGCAGTTCATCCTTCGGTCATATCGTCAGTAAGTCTTTACAAAGAATTATTAGCATCAAGTCATGCTAGAACATCAGGTAACCTAGTGGCAACCGTGAGTCTTCAAAACATTCATAAAATTTTAAACTCTGCCACAATTACATCATATATTTATATGAACAAAATTATATATATATTAAATTTTCCTTTAGTCAAAATGACATATTTACCTTATACCATTTAATTTCAATTCCTATAAAACATCCTGAGTCCTCCTTATATTCCACAATCCTACCTGAGCACATGTATCTTGCTATGAGCAAAAACAGTCAACGCTACCTGACGACGAACTCCGTGGATAAGTGTCATGAATTCTCTCCAAACCTTCATGTATGCAGTAAGGTCACAATCTTCAACTCAAACGCACGACCAATCTGCGAAGTCTCCATCTTGCTGACGAATTCTAAAGACATACCTCAAAACTGCGAGGTATCCACATTCTCTGCGCATTTCAACACATTTCATCCATTAAAAATAACAAATGGATTTTCATACTTTCGAAGAAAATTACATATGCTATGGAATGCAACGGAAAAACTACACATGGCGAAATATTTGGACACGGAATAATTCTGCTACAACCTGCATGCAAATTTTATACACCAATGGTTACACTCATCGCTGAAGACTCGAAATCGAAAAACATAAGTCATCCCATTGTTACTGTCGACGTGGAAAATAACTGCATCGAAGGAACTCCAGATCTTTATAATCCAGGACTCGTACCTATCCAAATTAACGATGTTTCCTTAGACTCTCTCATTACTATTAAAGACGAGATCAAACATCACTCTAAAATACTAAATCAAGATAAATATATCATTCAAGAACATCCATACAATTTCACTCTAATGAGTTTATCACTTGGATCAGTCCTTCTTATTTATACTCTTTACAAGTTTTGCAATTGTTGCAACCTCTTCAAATACTTTTACCCAAGAAGAAACTCTCACGAACAAGGATGCATTCAAATATTTAATAATTGCTTCGACCAATCCCGAAGACGACAACAAATAGAAATCCCATTGTCTACATACAATACGACGACGACGACGACGACGGCTTGCATCAGCTCGGACGACGAAGAAGAGGACGCCCAACAAACTTCTTCAAAAAGTTCACGCCAACAGGCGCAACCTTTATTTTAAGGGGGGAGGTGTTATGTGGTCCCCACTATACTATTAAACTTTCAACTGTTATATACCCTAATTATTATTTCTTTGCCTTGTATAAGTTTAACTATTTGTTTATGTAGTGATAAGTTATAGTTAATTACCTAATGACATTGTTTGTTCCCCTAATGTATCCCTACTCCTACCCAAACCTTTAAGTACCAAATCCCGATCCTTTCAAGGGCACTTCTATTCCATATTCCAACTCCAACGTTAGTTTATTGTAAACATAATTTTAAATAAAGTTTGTTAGTTTTAAAAAACAAGTTTTAGTCACTGCCTCATAACACTAGGCACTCTAGCATCCGCGCATAAATATCGCTTATATCTATTATGATTGTCCATCAATCAATGTTAATATCTCCACTGAATGAATAGCGACGCCGATAATCCTTACTATGACGCCATACCTGAATTGGGCGAGCGAAGTGTTTCCGACCGCTGAGTATATGAAACAAAAGATGTGTCTATCCTCCGACAGATGTCTGCTATGACTGGAAGATTTAAATAATAAAAAATAATCAACAACATTGATTAGTGCTACAACCTTTTTTGGTCTGTTTCATGATCATTTGTCAATCTAATAGGTAAGGAAGTGATCAGCCTCCTGTGCCTGACATACGCCGACTTTTTGGGACTATGTCAAACCAGTTTACTCACGATGTTTTCCTTCACCGTTTGAGTGGATGTTAAATGCACATATAGAAAATAAGTCCATTGGTGCACAGCCGGGAATCGAACCTTCGACCTCAGCGATGACAGTCACAGGCTGAAGCCACTAAGCCAACACAGCTCATTAAATATCAGGAAGATTTAAATACAATATAGTAAATGCCTATAGACTGATTTAATACAATAAAACTTTATTGAACAATTTATAAGCGCAATGGAATTTAAGAGATAAAAAGCTGCCGTTAAATCTAATTGCATTCAAATAAATAGTTGAATGTGTAGCCATCAATTACGACACAAGTGGGAGGCATTTAATCGTTTTGTTTTTAAACACTTCATAGAATAAATATGCAGAACTGATATAATTTTTGAGAGTTCGGCGCTCTGCAACCGATCTGTAAGACGCTCATATAAATAATCTGTGCACAAAGTATTATTCACGTCATTAATTCTGGTGTTGAACAATAACAATCGGAAACTACAATCGACTTTTTAGTTATCTCACCCCCGGAGCATTTTCACTCGCTCGTTAATAATGTTTATAATAAATAAAAATTGCGTAAAGTGCCTTAGTTCAGGCTATGTTCATTTTCAAAGGGATTTTTGAACCATGAATATGACATTGAACCATTTTTCGTAAAAAAATGTATTTCAATCATTAATGCCGTTATTTTAAACGTAACTCAAAACTACCAACTGTGACCCCTTATAAATATAAAACGCAATCGTTACTTAACTTTTAGCCAGGGCTGGATTTAGAAGTCTGGAAGTCTCAGGACAACAAAGTAGTGGAGGCAAAATTATTTTCCAAATAAAATTAACAAAAAAATTCAGTCCAATTTTTCAATCAATAATTTATTATGAAACCAAGTAGATTCCTTAAGTATTTTACAAACATATAAAAATATATTAAAAGAACAGTTGTTTACTAGTCAGAATTAAAAAAAAATCCGTAGTCTCTATTATTCCCTCTTCTGTGGAAGCCCCGAGGGTGTAGCCCCAACTGCCCTTCCCTAAATCCGGCCCTGCTTTTAGTTTAGATAATTAAAGCTTAATGAGTTTGTGCATAAGGTTCGTCATACAGAAGAGCGTATCTGCTTATTTATTCTATGTCCTGATAATGTAGCAAATAAAAGCAGTAGATATCCACAGCCCCCACTAGTAGAGCGTGAGCCTCACGTGATTTGCTCTGATGAACTAATAGCTCTATAAATAGATAATACTTTTTTCACTAACGCATTTCGAAATTGTTTTACAGATATAATAATAATAAACCCCGAGTCATTTCCAATCATTACAAAAAAATATAATATACAGCTTAGTTTTTTTAATATATTTTATACACTATGTTATTTATATTTTTATCGTATATATCCTATATCTTAGCTACCTTCAGTACCGTCGATCGGAACCCCTTTCACAGGTAAAAGCCTCCTCCAGCTTTTTCCAACTGACTCTGTCTATGGCTCTCTTTCTCCCTTCGCTTCCTGCTACCGCTTCTATTTCTTCTATCCACCTGTTATTGATACCCTCAGTTAAAGGAAATACAATGCCTCAAAACTATAACTAACAATGTCTAGTGGTTAGTACCCCTGACTGCGAATCCATGGGTCCCGGGTACGATCCCCGGCTGAGACGAACATCGATGCGATGAGCATTTGGTGTTGTGCTTAGATCATGGGTGTTTAAATATGTATTTATATGTCTATCTATCTATAATGTCTATGTATATCCGTTGCCTAGTACCCATAACACAAGCTTCACCAGCTTAGCATGGGACTCGGTCAATTGGTGTGAATTGTCTTTAAATAAAAAAAATTATAAATACGATGTAATACGCTCCTTTATAGCTCCTTTAGCTGTAACTTTACTTTGACGTAAAGTCTATTATTAGAATGATGACATACAGTTTTCGTTTAAAATAGAGTTGTCAAGGCAAAATAGACACATAACTTAATTAGGAAATGAGAATGTTAACAATAGAACCTCCTGGAAAAGGTTCTGCAGTTTTACATAATCTTGTGTTATTGGCCGAGTTCAGAATTTTTGTCGATGTGCGTCACGGTGTAGTCTCTTTTGGGTCACCACGTCCTTTCCATTGTGTCCAAGCATAGGAGAAGATGTTATTTTACACTTACTGCCCCCGCAAACTTCGTTTCGTCTTAAGTAATATGTTTTTTTATGTAACCTTTAGTACTTAATAAAACTATTTTATTTAAATATTATTCTCCATAAAAATACCTGAAGCACAGTACTAAGCGCAGTACTCGAAGGCAACTGGTCCACGGAAGATAATTTTCTTGGCCTACATAGTAATAATACAAATTAATAAAAAGATAATTAAAACAAATTTAAAAAGTTTTCGTCCCTGTGGCAGTGTACCTTTAATGCTGGCAGCATTTCCTCGCTGTACTTACTTATTCGTTTAGCCAAGAAAGCACCAGTTCTGGGGCCACCGGTACGTTCTACCAGACGCCAACATAAATCTTAAATTAGCGCCTGTGCACTTGAACCCCACGGCCCAAGATTCCTTATTGCTAGGGTATGGGATGCTACTACCATACCATAGCAATAAAAACTGCTAAAAATTAATATTAGATTTTAAATAGTTTTGTCCCAATTTAGGATCCCATCCATAGATTCTATGTCAAATATCAACCCCTAGCTTAACCACTCTGCCAACAAGTTTTATTAACGTAAGGTTCAAATATTTTATGAACGGTGTTTGATCAAATAAGTTTGTTTAGTGCGAAATAATTACGAAGTAAAACTTGGCTTTTCCATTTCTTTGATTGGGAAATTGGTGGGATTCCTCTATTTCGTAAAAAGCCATAGTAGTATACAGTTTATCGAAACCAAGCCGTTAGGACTTAGGTATATAATACTTAGAAATGCCTATTGCCTACGTGAAATAATAATATCCGAAATTCTATTCTGGGCCTCAGATTTCTGTGTCTCTCTGTCTCTGTGATCTGTTTAATAATTATTTGTCAATCAAATAGGCAAGTAGGTAGGATCAGCCTCCTGTGCCTGACACACGCCATCTGCTTTTTGGGTCTAAGGCAAGCCGGTTTAATTACGATGTTTTCGTTAACCATTAGAGCGAACGTTAAATGCGCACATAGAAAGCAACTCCATTGGTGCATAGCCCGGGATCGAATATTTTACAAGCTTTGAATACAAGATCCCTCATCTTCATTACCATTATATATAGTTGACCATTATTGTTCATACTAAGGTACTATTTCATTGTACTATTGCTTACTTTAAACTGATTTAATAGCAAACTCGAATATTGCTTTGATAATGGAAAACAGAGAGGAAGTGAATATCTTATCCAACGATCTAAAAGATTATGCACATCCTGTAAATTTGTAATATTTAGATTTAGTTTTTTCGTGGGTGACTAAATCTTGAATTCAATTTTATAGAAACAATATCGCTGCTCACACATGCAAAATCCCTCGTAATCCAAACAAGTTTTACTCACGTGGTACGCTTGTGGTGCGTGATTTACATTATCATTTATATTACTGATTTTCATAAAAAAATTGTTAAAAATTATTAAAGAAACGAATTATTAAAGAAACGAATTTTCAACTCAGAAGCGTTTTTTGTCTGTATAACTAATATTTATTCTTATTATATACAAGTATATAATATTCCTTATTATAATCTACATCTTTATATATATATAATTCTTCTGTGAGTGTGTATGTCACTGAACTTCTCTTAAACGGCTGGACCGATTTGAATTATTTTTTTTGTATACGTTTGGGTGGAGCCGTGGATGGTTTAGATTTACAAAACAGCCCGGCAGATGGCACTGCAGTCTGTACTTTCATGCTTTGTTTAATATCGCTTGAAATATCATGCAGGACAACGTCTGTTGGGTCCACTAGTATATATATAAGTACAAAGAACAGAGGCTTCAGCGTGCGACTCTCAAACCTGTAGGATTGAACCCCCTGCATTAGCAGCTATTGAACTATTGTGTCAAATTATTACGGAACAAATACAGAAATCTGAGGCGCAGACTTAAAAAGCTGAAGCTCCACAGTTTTTTATGCTACTGATGGATAATGTATCATTATTTACGTTTTTATTTACGTTTATTCTTATTTTTAACTTTTAATTTAATTCTATTTATTATACACCGTTACACACAATTTACTGACACTTCTAACTTTAATATTATTATTATTATTTTTCTACTTGGTATTATTATTATTTATTTTATTTTATTATAGGCGCAAACTAGCTGCTGTGGTCTCTGGCAGAATGACCAGCGCTATGGAACTTTTTGCTCCTCAGCATAATGCTGAGCCAGGGCCAATTACAACCACAGTACACACACATTGCACACTGGAAGCGAAAATCACAAACAATAATTTTTATTGTTTGTGATGTCTTATTTTATTTTAAATTTTCTTTAAGTATTGTTGTTTTGTGTGTTTATGTGTGTGTTTTTTGTTTGTAATAAATGTTATGTCTATGTCATTATAATGGAGAAAATAATTCAAAAGCTTATGCAAAAAGATACTAGGTGGTTATCACATTTCTCTAATTTTTAAGCCAGTTTTGGCAAGATCAGCCATCTGTGCCTGACACATACCGTTTATTTTTATCTTCGACAACGAGCGGTCGAGCGAGTGGTCCATGCACGTATAGAAAAGTCTCACAGAACTTTTTAATAGCCTAAATATCTCTTTCGTAACTTAATTTTTAGTACCCATAACTTGGTGTACGTTTAGTAGAAATCTTTGCCAGAATATGACGTGAGTATTGTGTTAAATTTCTTAATCCTCTGTAACTTTGCCATTAGTTTTTCAAACGTTTCAATATTTTCCCTACCAATCTTTTAAGCATACTAAGTTATTATTAGGTATTTTTATTTTAGATTATATAATCTGGCTTTAAAGGGTATGTTCCGATATACACTGCGACCACTGTACAGAGTACCGTCAATTTAGTATACTGTGAAACCGTTTCTCTATAGCCAGCTATACTGGTTACAATTTAAAACGGAACGCAGTCCAGTATACTAGTCAGCTTCGTTTTTCGACACAGTTTTCAAATGAGTGCATCAAAGTTTTTCAATTCAACAAGAAAAACTATTATTTGAGTTTTATCGCATTAAAAAAATCTATATTAATATTAACTGTCAATTGAATTAATACTACAAAGAAAGTAGGTTAGAATTTTAAATGTTTGTTATTAAACTGTAAGTTATATCAGCCGTTAGGCATTCAAGTGGTTTTGATTGATCACGTGATCAAAGCACTGCGAGTACCTTACCTCGAAAACGCCAGTGCTCGCAGTAGAAGTATAGCGGGGATTTGTGACGTCATATATTTCCCTAGGACGCTGCGGCTGTATACTGGCAGTCCATAGATGGAACGAATTTTTGAACAGTGGGAGCACTATATAGTACTCGCAGTGTATATCGGAACATACCCTAAGAGAATCTCAAATTACGTAAGTACATTCATTATTGATAAGTGAATGTCAACTGACATTTTATCAACTAAATCTTAAAAATTGCAAATCCATTGATGTTCAATATCCATCTAGATAAGGAACGCATAAGATTTACATTTGATTGAAGTATTCTAGAACGATTATCCGCATCCAGCCACGCGATCAGCCGTTAAAATTACGGTCCTCTGCGGCCACGAATGATGTGGAATGGACCTTGGCACAGCAAGGGCCTTTCACATCGGTCAATTCATCCTGATTAATAGAGCTGGGGGAAGCCGGGTACAATGCTTGCAGGGATGCCTCAGCATCCCTTCTTTTGGACGCATGAGCTCCTGTTGACTGTTCCCCCGCTGGAGCAACTGCATGCCCAGGATTACACTCAGGGTTGCACGGACGCGGGTGGGCTGCAGGATCATCCTCCCTGGCCCTCTCCGCCTCTTCCTTATGGTGCATGACGGCTTCACAGAATCTCTGGAAGATTTCCCACATGCCGTCACTGTCCGAGCTTGTTACTGCTACTCTCACAATGTTATCGAGAGTAGCGTCCTCGCCCTGTAGCACGCCCCGTAGAGGCCTCCTTTCCACCTCCCAATCCTTTAAGGTGTGGAGCGCGTCATCAACAACATACTAAAATGTATTGTAACTGTTTGTTAACTGTGTTGTTTAACTTATCCTCGTTACAACAGTTTCTTGAAATAAATAGTCGGAAATTGAACCATTATGGAAATTATTGGAATCCATTATTATTGGTTACACTCGTATATTTTTTGTAGTAAAGGCAGAGTAGATCGCCTTTTCTTTATTTTCTCATCGTTTTTAGTGTTTGTGTGTCCTCGTAATTTAATCCTAAAACATAGGATTCTGTAATGATGAATCTTGTTCATTTTTAAAATCTAAAGCCAGGTTATGAAAGTAATAAGGTCACAATCACTAATAGAAACAAGCAGTTTTCCTCAATACATACCTAGGTTAATTAAAAATCCTTACGTCTTATTCATAACAATTATATTATAAAGTATGCTAATTAAATCACCTTATGAAGTACAAGGACAAGTGGATTACCATGGTATATTGCTATTTATTGGTCAGACAGATTGTTAGGGTGCGTGATAATGTAAAAATAAATTTGCAACTAAAAGACGACGCAAATACTTCGAACAAACCTAGTACGTACTAAAGAAGGGACAGGTAAAAGGTACTTATAACCGACAGAACGTGGTAAATGTCGTGAAAGTGGATAAAGCGAGAGAGCTATTAGGAATTAGAATACTTTAATAAACGTATCACTGTAGTTTTATTTGTATACTTTAGAAATAAATTAAAATATATATTGTGGAATATAAGATACAAGTATCACTAATTCCACGTCATTCAATTTGAATCGGTAGACATCCCTACTCATCGGCAAAGAATATAGAGGATTTAGGCCGACAGAAAAAGCCGGCGTAAAAAACTCTCCTTTAAAATAGCAAATCATCATACAAAATGATTATGTCAAACAACACTTATTTTAAAACAAAAACCGTAAATTAATTAGAAGTAGCCTGTCTAGCACTAGTCCCAAGCCCTTTTATCAACTAGATAATCGTTAACTTTATAGTAATCCTTTTTACACAGCTTTTCTTTAATACATTTCTTACATTTATTTAAAGTTAGAGATAAAAGAGCCTCTGGGATTTTATTTAAGAAAAGTATCCCCTTTCCCAAAAAAGAATGACTAACTTTAGATAGTTGTACGGGGAAATTGCAGCCTGCGTTTGTTCCGAGTATTAACATTATGAGTATGATCTATTCTAGTAAACTTATCACTATTTTTGTATACATACATAATATTTTCATAAACATATTGTGAGGGAAAGGTAAACTTATATTAACTTTCTTGAATTTAGTTAGTAATCTTACCCGCACTAATTGCAATCCTTGATATGCATAAAGTAAAGTTCTTGTTACTTTGCGAAAAAAACAATATAATAAACGCACAATCGTATTACCAATGTGGACGTTCCCTATTTCGTAGATATGTTTGATCGACAGTATCATTTGCTTCTCTTAACCCTGGCTGATATCAATGCGTTAAGATATTGCTCGTTCGATAAAATTCAGGTGATCTGAACACATCTATTATTTTAGTCATCGATCATTTCCAAGACTGATCGTAGTCACCATGAGCAGTAAGTATTTCTTTTATTAAGCTTTTACGGTATTAGAAAAATATTTACGTTATTCAGTAAAACTAAAACAGTCTGTGATGTAAATGAATGTGATTAAAGTAGTGGAATTGCACAGATTTTTTTTTAAATACTGTTATAATTTTTTGAAAGAACTAGGGCGGAGTCTTTTAAAGATATTTTATTTGTAAAAACGAAACTTTATGTTAATATTTTTTGAAAATACACCTGGTTATATTCGGAAATATAGGCTGTACTTAGTTAATCAATTATATATGTTTTCTTAAACATAGGTTGTTTAAATTCAACGAAAAGTAAGGTAAGATATCTTATTATAAAAACATTCTTACAGTTTTGTTGTCCTCCAATACACTAGCACTTTCTCTCTAATATAAAAATAACTAGTCTACAGGAAACCATATTTCTCAAAATTATTATTAAGGGTTCGTATAGTGAAATATGGAAACGTTGACACAAAAATCTATTACATACCTAATCAACAAAATAATATAAAATATCACGAGATATAATCAATGTGAATAAATGATTTTAATAAACCTTAATCCATCTATATAACACCCAAATCTGAATATTACAATTATTAACTTTGAAACTTGTGACATGTGATAATTGCGTAATTATTCATTCATAAGTTAGCTATTTAACAGTTCGCGCAATTCCGTTGCTGAATATAATACGCAATCAAAGTGCGTTCTATATTTCGAACAAAAGCCTAAAACACAATTAAATATTCGGTATGTCATTTATTGGTTTAGTGTTGGAACGTTTGACGAATATACTTTCGCGCAGGATATTAATTTGGACTTCCTAGCTCGGTCTCAGATGATGTTTCTGTGATCATTTATTTAATTAATCATACCTTAATGGGATTTTTTTGATAAATTGATTACATTACTGAGCCAAAGATTACATTGAAGTACTTTTAATCTCTTTAATTTTTTTAAATATATAATTTAGATAATTATACATTTAAAAAAAATCGTCGTTGAACTTTTTTGTTGTAAAGCAAAACTTAATACATAGGTACATATTATATTCTTTTATTTGTTTTTGTTAAGTACGACAATTTTAATATCTCTATACGGAAAATAGCGCAGTTGGTTTAAGATAAATTCTATGATTGGAAAACTCAACACTGGTCTGATGAGATAATAATCAGCAAAAAGCGTTAATTCTTTAATACTAGTCTAATTTAAGAAAAAAATACACATATTTTGTGTCATTAAAGGTTACGACATATTATGATAAGATTCGGAGAAGCAACAATTCAATATCTCTACATTATACAGATAAGTGATTATTTTCAAGTATTTCGTTGTAAACAATATATATACTTTACTTACATGACGGCATTATTTATGTATTTCACTAAATCATACAACAACATACATTCTCTACCAGAGAAGGCTAATTTAACATATGGTTAAAAGGAAAAGAGGGAGAAAGATAAGGGGGAGAAATAATGCAGTGTATAACATGTAAAAACTTTTGAAGTATATATACTTTAGTGACACAGAAAATTTTAATACAGTTCTTTAAATTGCAAGTTCCAACTATAGGTAGTCCCAAGTCCGGATTGTGATCTCATGATTCAGTTATTCTATAAATTGTATAACTTGAATTTTTACAACTATTTTATTAATTTTCCAGCTGCCATTAGGTTAGTTTGCTTCGCAACGGCGTTGCTCAGTGTTTCCAGCTTCTCAATACCATTGAGACAGGACCCAGAGACCCTGTGCATCGGCCAGCAGAATTTCTTGAGAATCGCAAATGTCGAAAGCTGTTCTTTCTACTACCAATGCTACTCCGGCCAGTCGTACTCGATGCAGTGTCCGTTCGGTTCATGGTTCAACGAACAAGAACAGGTCAGTATTTGCTGATATTAAGTGAAATAAAAGTAGACTAGCTAAATTAAATTTAAACATAATACTTGCAGATATGTGACGAGTCTGAAGCACCAGAAGGTTGTGTGGTAGAAACAGAACCTACTCCAGAACCGGAACCAGAGGTAACTCCTGAACCAGAGGAAGAAGTTGAACAAGAACCAGAAGAACCAGAAACAGAAGAAGAACAAGAACCAGAACCAGAAGAACAAGAACCAGAACCAGAAGAAGAGCAAGAACCAGAAGAAGAACAAGTTCCAGAAGAGGAACAAGAACCAGAAGAGGAACAAGAACCAGAAGAGGAACAAGAACCAGAAGACGAACAAGAACCAGAAGACGAACCTGTCACAGAACGAGAGCCCGAGGAGGAGCCAGAACAAGACCAAGAAGAGGAAGAAGAATTAGCACCAGAAGACGAGAATGAACCAGAAGTAGAAGACCCAGAAGAGGACTCTGAAGTAGAACAAGAGTCCGAGTCTAATCAGGAGCCGGAAGAGAATGAGGTAGACGACTCAGAACGAAGATATAAAACAAGGAAAACAAGGCAATTAGATTCTGAAGACGATGGTGATGATGGGGAGGTTGACGCTGAGGAAGAGGATGATGATGATGCAAATAATGACGAGGACGATGAATCCGCACAAAAGTTCAAAACAAGAAAATTAAAGCAATTAGAAGATGATGATGAAAACTCTCCTATAGATGAAATTGAAGACAATGACAATGAAGAAGACGAGAACGTAGATGATCAGTCAGATGATGATGAAAATGACTATGAGGATTCCGACGAATCTGTACGAAAATTTAAAACAAGAAAACTGAAACAGTTAGAAACTGATGATGAGGAATTGGAGCAGTCAGATGACGATGAAAATGAAGAATCGGAGAACAATATGGAAAGAGGTAGAGAACACAACCACAACCATGGTCAACACCATGAACACGATCATGAACACAATCATGAACACAATCATGAACACGATCATGTACACAATCATGGACACGATCATGAACACAATCATGGTCATCACGATCATAATCACGATGAGTCCGAGGGATCGGGTAGTGAAGAAAGCGAGGAACTAGTGGATGTTATTCCACAAGGAATCCCCCTTCAGGAGGACGTTGAAAAAGATGATGAAACTGATACACGAATACTGAAACGGTCTCTCCAACAAGTCATTGACAGTGAGGAATTAGAAGAATCTATTGAACAAGATGTGGCTGCTCAAAACATCTTCTACAGATGGCTCCGCGCTATTAACTAGATGTTTTTTTTCAAAAGCATACTAAGTGCTATATAAAACGTAGTGTTGAATAAGTTAGTTATAGTATCACTTTGTGCAATTTTGTAAATATGACGTGTGTACAATAAATTATTATGCGTTACTGTTTAATTACGAGTGACTTTTAATTAATGGAATTTATAACATTTAGGCTAAGTTCAGATGACCGCGCGGTACAAGATCAATATAAACGGTAATTATCGTCTACATTACCGCGCGGTACAGCGCGCCAACTCGCGGCGCGCTCCGACCCGTGCGCTAGATCTTGAACCGCGCGCTTCCGCGCGGCCGCGCGCGGCGCAAGTTTTGCAAACCTGTACCGACCTGTTCAGATAATCCGCGCGGCTTGAGACGGAAAGAACATAGATCGATGCAAAATTAGTACCGAAGATATGGTATTAAGTATTTGGTGATATGCAATATCTTATAGCATCTTCACTGGATTTTAAATCATTTTCAATAGAATCGTATAAAAAATCAAAGGATGCAACTGACATCCGGAAATAGTTAAAAAAATTATCTTCGTGTAACCTCAAGTCGGGATACAAAGTGACAAACAGGCTGGAAGAAAGTCTGTCACTTAAAATTGGATGCACCCAGTATCGTCTTTGTCTTCTTCTGCGACGTCTCAGTCTTCTATATAAAATCCATAAGCAAATTGCCTCCTCCACGTCCATTGTCAATCAATGTTGAAGCCACACTGGCGCGTGTCATGTGAATGCTCCAACCGCGCGGCGACGCGCGGTCATCTGAACTTAGCCTAATGGGTTTCTTTATTTTCCCAATATTACGTCATCTTAATCTTTATAATAACTGTTAGACGCTGAGCTCAATATACCTTATATAGAAACGTTTAGTAATATTGTTATAACTATACATGTTTGTATGGAAAAAAGCTAAATGAAAAAAAGTTAGTAGGTCGCTATTGTAATATTTACTCTTTCTTATATCAAGTCAACCACCAGAGATCAGTAAAATCCATGTGATGTATCATAAGAACACATTAAGATTCTTCTTCGTATAAAGGCGTTTAATAATAAAAAAATCGCATTAAATTTTAGCATTTATTACAATGAAGATGATTCTGAAGAAGAGAAGAAGCAATTAGATTCTGCCGATCAGGACGAGGAAGATGATTTGAATAATGAAGAAGGCAAAGAATCCAAAGAAGCCAAAAAACTGAAACAGTTAGAGGTAGAAGAAGGAGACGAGCAGTCTAATGAAGATGAAGAGACGGATGATTCTAATGATGATGAGGAACCCATTAAGATTCTTATTCGTATAAAGGCGTTTAATAATAAAAATTCCCATTAAATTTTAGCATTTATTACATTATTATACAAAATAAATCTCAATACAATAATAAGTAACACAACCAAAGCAAATTAAACCTTTTGAGAAATACAATGTCACAGTGCTGGCCGTAAATGCATTCGATAATTAATAAGTACGTTAACAGTAGCTCTACAGTGAATTTTACGAAGTATTTTTTAGTTTTTTTTTGGTTCAATTATATGCAATATTGGTTTGCCGTGAACCACCAAACACACTAAGATTTGTTGATTAGCGTTTTACTTTGTCAAACTCACAGTGGAGAGTTAAAAATGGATCATATTCGTCGGCGTTCACCGCTCGGATACAAAATGGAAAGTTAGTACTAAATTACAAAAATAAATATTTCTCGCTAAACTTGCAAGCGGGTCTATAGACGAATCAATCGAAATATTCGATTGTAAAAAACTGTCGCAGAGCTTTTTGTCTGTACTATGTCTACGTTGGTGATATCAAGTCTATGAATTACAAACTTCAACAAATGGTCCACCTAAGGCATTGTAAAGGGTAGCTAATAATTAGATATGTGATGTATTGAATGTGTACTGAAAGTTAGAACATCCGCGAAAGTTTTAGTAAAGTCGACAAAAAATTTAAGAATCGAAAGTCAGGACTATTGTGGTTAATATAAAATTGTTTTAATTGAAATTGGAAAATAAATGTTATTATTGTTATTTCTGCAAATATTCTAACCTCACAGCATTAAAAAACTACATCTAAGCGTATATAAGTGTTTGTTTCCATACATACCACACCCTACGAACATTACACAATTTTTGAACTGTCCAAAAAACATTCAAAAACATGGTAATTTACAAAAAATATCACATTCATTTGTCATATCCATACAAAACGCCGAAAACATCTAAAAAACTAAATATAATACAAAAAATTATACAAACTGCATTAAAATATATCGGAAACTGAGGAACATTAAAAATAAAAAATCTAATTATATACAAAATAATTGTATGGATGCGACAAACACTCAACAATTCCGTTGCAAATCCTCAGATGCGCTCGCGCAGGTTAAAATACAAATATCACTTGAACGAATACATAGTTACATTCGGTTAGTAAAAAACGACGCTAAAATTCTTAACCGTTGCTATAAAATTTAAAGCGTGCTTAAGATTAATTGTATCAAATCCCGAGTATAAAAAGTACGAAATAGCTGCTTGTATAAAAGTATGTCGTAACGCGGTAAAACTATCCGAGTGGGTCAAAACAGACCCAGGTCTTTCTTCATGTTTGTCTGCTTCCACGCGGGGAGCGATGCGAACTCTTCTTTGGTCATTCCGAAAGCCTCCTATTGATAAATAATATATAACGTTACAATTTGTTCAAACGCTTTTATAAAAGGATATATTTGTTTATTAATAAAAACGACATTTCATAAGTGTGTACGGAATTAAAAATCACGAGTCCACTTTCTTAACTACTCTTTCGTCACTTTCTGTCAAATTGTGTTTATTCTATGATGAAAAGAGACATAATGTTTTAATTAAAGGTTCAATTAGACTGTGTTCGTTTATGATCATATTATTCATATTAAGGAACTTTAGTTCGTTCGAACGAACGTTCTGAGACAATACGACCTTTTTCATCATAAAAGATTAGTATTTTTACAAAATTAGAAATAATGAAGGAAGATAAAATCTGTATCATATTGATGGAAGAAAGCTTTAAATAAAAAAAATTCAAATAGTTTGACGGTAAACAGAACCAATCAAAGTAGATCATTTGGACGATTGGAAGATAACTTACCGCTGACATAACCGTGATTTTAACTCTATATACAAAACTCACCATGAAGTGTGGGGACGAAAGATGCCTTTCCAAATGGTGGGGGTCTACTAGATCCGGAAGTGGGCGTCGCTGTAGTGCGGCTAGCGGAAGTACGCAGGTACTGGCCGTCACCCGAGATAACTCCACACTTGCACTCACAGCCTCGCCTGCCTTGTACCCGCGCTATAACCCGTGCGTTATCATACAGTGCACTTATTTACAATAATATTCCTCTACTTATAAACGCCTTTTAGCGACGAGCCCATATGGTTAATAGGAGGCAGTCACGTGACTTTACCGAGAGGTTTAAGTTTATAAGTAAAGGAGGTATCTTAATATTAAATAGCATTATAAATACTGGAGCCCAAAGAGACCAAAACCATGATACGGTGCGCTGAACTTCAAAGATTTAGCAATAATCATAAGAGAAAAAAGATATAGGTTTTGTTAGAATGAAAAGTTTCGCTTGATAGTGATTGGCCTGCGATTGACCAATCTCAGTTAAGGGACGCTATCTTTGCTGTTAAAAAGTATAGCCAGAGGGTTAAAGAAAAAATTAAAAGCAGTATTGTTTTACGTTTAACAGTTATCTTAAAAAATATATTTACCGAAATCAACAAATAAATTCACTTAATTTTAATAATTTCACTTATGATGCCTTAAAACAAGCATTAAATATGATCCATTGTTTAAATATACAATTTAATTAACGACTCTGAAATCGTATATCACTATAATAATATCCGTAGCTGAAATCCTTCAACTAGCCCACAACTAAAACTACCCTCAACCATACATATTTTAAACTACCCTCATCCGATAAAACTTACCGCTATGTTAGCATCAGCGGCTTCATCGTGCTCCTCCCAGGTGTCGAAAAGCGCTGTAAAGGTATCGGGTTCGAGTCCCGCGATGACAACTTGTACGTCGGGTCTAGTCCGTCGGGAGACAGTCCAGTAGGCATCAGCTGTTCTAAGCGCGGCCGCTCTTAGTGACATCCAACGCCCTGCGAATGCTCCTACGCCTGTAATGATGCGAATAATAGTTAAAAGATTATTTTATTTAAATAACTTTTAATTATGATATTAAATACGCAAAGTCTTTTACGTATGCTTCATCTAAGTTAAATTTTTTAAATGAATTAACCTTGAATAAAAACTTTACTTAAAAAATCGTAGTAGCAATATTTAGCTGAGATGTATATAGTGGCTGCTTGGAAGAGATTGCTCGAAAGGGTCGCCAGATTCCCTCCTTTTTTTTAAATTATGTTGCTGTATGCAACGAAGTTTTAATAATATACATAAATACGAAATATACATGAGAAAATAAATATTACACAGAACATAGTTTTTAATGATATGTTTTGCAATTACAGTAGTAGTCTACTATTGGTACTTCGAATATAACTTTATAAAATATATGTCTTACCATTATTTCTCTCGACTTCGATATCTCCGTCTTCCCCTCGCGGCCACCACCCTTGCCACACCCACACGGAGTTGCCGTCGTCCAACAGGAATAAAGCTGGAATATTTAGAAATGTTATATATAATATATTCTTATAAAAGGTAGTGATTATATATATCATCATAAAAACATTTTATTCGGTGTTTTGTCAGCATAATAACATAGCAATTCTAATACATATTCAACCAACCCAAAAACTTTAATAAACGAAACACGTAATTGTGATAAAAGATCTAACAGGTATTTTAGTAGTTTTAAAGATATGTTTTATTATTGTAATTCCTAAAATATTACTTTTATATATTGCTAGAATATTTACCATTAAAACTATCGAATTTTAAAAGTAAAGAAAATAACTTACCAGGCTGTGAAGCAGAGTACAATTCCCTCTGTTCAAACGGGAAAGAGGTGAGCAGGCTTTCATGACGTAAGGGAGACAGAACTTCGTTGGCCTCAAATTGTCCACTCAAATCCGTGAAATGGAACAACCTTGGAGTGACATCACCGCCCGCCTCTTTACCCGCACTTAACACCGAGTTATAATACTGTTTGTTGGCAACACCGAGAGCTTCCAACACCTCCTTCGGTTCCTCTCCTTCCTTGATCTCCAAGATCTTGGCACTTTGATCCCCAAAGAGGCTTTTGGAATTCCGCGAAACCAATTTATTCGCTAAATCAACAGCCACCTGCTTTGTGTGCTTCAAGCTTCTCGAGCCGTGCCAAATGAATACACACGACTTTTGCGTATCGACTAACACTAGCGATCCCCGGCTTCTCAACTGCCGAACCGAACAGGGCACTTGGAGCAAATACGCTTCGTTGGTGACATTTCCTCTGGTGACGTACAGGCGGTATCTACTTTTGTCCGTGTCCCGTTTCCCCTGGTGTACCACCAGGTTTCCTTGGAAGAGGTTCAAGAACGCTGGCGGTTCGGTTCCCTGGGCAACTCGCACTTGCGGACCTTTTCCTTTGTCTAATTCGACGGTAAGAAGAGCTGCAGCGCCCTTTTCGTTGGACGACGCGTCTTTTCCCTGCCAGCAGAAGTAGGCGCATCGGTCTCGGCCAGTTAAGTTGTGTTTCGACGGTTTTCCATTCAATTCTCGGCCAGAAACCGTGATCTGATAGTCCCATTTGATGATGTAAGAGTCGCCAGAGTAAAACTCAGCGACATCGGCCTCATTTTCGACGGTTTGGTAATCGTACTCCTGTATGAGCCATTTGCAAACGGCCTGCGTTTTTATTTCGTAATGCCGCATCGACTCTTTGTCGTAGTAATGTGTTCCGCGACCGATGTGAGATCCTTCTAGAATGAGATCTGGATCTTGGTACTCGTTGGACCACATTTCCTCGGCGTCACACGGAGTGATCTCGACGCCATTGGATTTATTCTCTTGAGGCTTGATTTTGATAACTCGGCTGAAGTCTGGCCAGTCGAGGAATTTTTCTTTGAAAAGAATAGTTTCCATGTGTTGCGTGACTTTGGACATTATCGCCCACTCGGGTCGAGTTTTAGAGGATTTTGATAATGTGTTAATTTCTTTTCTTTCTCCTTGTGTCTCGGCAGCGTTTAAGGGGTTAACGTGGCATTCCTCGTAGTTGTACCCGTCTTCGTACAATTCTTTAGCTAATTGTGCCGCTTGGCGTCGGCTTTCTAGGGGTACATTTTTCCCGTACCAAATGTACATTTCTGAGCCGAAATCGAATACTAAGACTTTCGACTGATTCAACATGGCAATCTTTGGTACTTGGCCCCAATACTCCTTGATGGGCACCAGTTCATCATCCATGACTTCGTAGCACATGTTGGTTTGGACAATACAGGACTCGAAAATCTCATCTTCATCTGGATCACCTGCTTCCACCGGTTTGTATTCTTCGATGCCTTCGGTGACTCCGAGGAGGGACCAAAATTGGCTCCAATGTTTGTTTGAGAATACTTTGGTTTGTTCATCGATTTTTATGAATGAGTTGGCGCTTTTACATCCGAGATCCTTTGTGTTAAGAATGTGATTGGCAATATCTGTGCTTCGGTTTCTGTAAATAAAGAATGTTCATCAGAAAATGTAACTTCAAATATTATAGATATGACTAGCTGACCCAAAAGTTTGTTTTGCCATGTATATTATTTCTAGGAAACATTTTTTTAATTCAGTAAAAATAACTATCTACAATAATAAAAAAAAAGGGGTTGTATAAAAATATAGGTGTGAGACCAACATTTAGGGGGATGAAAAATAGATGTTTTCCGATTCTCAGACTTACTGAATATGCAAAAAAATATTCAGTAAGTCTGAGAATTTCATAAGAACGGTCAAGCCGTTTCGGAGGAGTATGGGAACGAACATTGTGACACGAGATTGATTGTGATTTTATAAATATAGAGATTGTTGTACTTTAATTAATTTATTCATAAGGGCATACATCATTACAAAATCAGAAAACAAACAACGACACCTATTAATGATAAATTTTATGGGGGCCAAAACAATGGCAGAAGCATCTTACGCTTGAATCCATGGAGAATCTTATCCCAAAAGGGTTCATAATTTTTGTTTTGGATTAGAGGTATAAATTATTAATTTTGCCGATGAGTAGGGATGCCTACAAATTCAAATTTTATGACGTGGAATAATTGATACATGTTTATTATGTTCCATAATAAACATATTTTATTTTATAAACATTACTATACTTAATCTTGTTCGAGTCGTACTTACTTCTCAATGACATTAGCGTAGAGACCAATGTAGAGGAAGAGCTGGTCAGACGTCACAAGAAGGAAGCAATCACCGCGGTTTACGTTTGTATGGATGGGCTCCACGAGACGAGTCTGAAAATTAAAAAAAAAATTACCATTAAAACATTAATAAGAGGACACTTAATAACTATTTATTTACTTCTTATTCAAATCAATTTAACATAAATTTTATTTCCTTTGTAGAGATTTACAATTATAATTTAATTTACTATTCCGCGCAAATAATTGAAATAACAACCTTATATGAAACACAGCCATATAATTAAACTAATTTATCATATGGAACGACTCCTAATTCAAAATAAGTAAGTAATCGGAAATTTGTGAAAATTTCAAATAAAAAATAAAATAAATAAAAATAATTGTTTTGTTCTAATAGGCAAGTAAGTGATCAGCCTTCTGCGCCAATCACATCCGTGATATTTGGGACTTAGGTATATAAATGCGCACATTTAGCGAAACGTCTAGTAATATCTATTAAACAAATTATATTTAAACAACAGATTAATCTTATTTTCATTCTCACCTGAACTCGCCGTCTGCCCTTAACATGTAACAGCATCAAGGCTTTGATGCCTTGATTTGGAACATTTGTGGCTGAAGCACTACGTAACGCCACATTTGAGAAGTCTTCTTTACTGGCAAGAGCCGCTAGGGCTTCAGCAGCCAGCCCACAGTTTCCTGTCACTGAAATTACCAGACTCTGTTAGAATTAACCTAACCTCTACTTTATTGATTTTTTTATAGACAAGTAGGTTTTCAGTCTTCTTTGCCTGACTAAAGACGTCGATTTATCTGACGGATTCCTAAAGATTTCTTCCTTCATCTTTTCAGCAAGCGTTAATTGCGCACATACAAGATACATTTATTTCAGTGTCACCATAATGAAATCTTTAGTTACGGAGTAGACTGGTACACTTTTTTTGGCAAATGGGCAGGAGGAAAACGGGCAGGAGGAAAAAGGGCAGGAGGAAAACGGGCAGGAGGAAAATGGGCAGGAGGACAACGGGCAAGAGGCAAACGGGCAGAAGGATCATCTGATGTTAAGTGATACCGCACTGCCGACCTTTTTACACACGTATATATGTGTATGTTATGAATAGCAAAAACTAATTACAATATAAAATATCACCATCATTATCAACAATGTGAAACTTTGAGAAAGTTTTTTTTTAAAGAACAAAAGGCAAACGAGCTAGAGGCTTATCTAATGTTAAGTTATCGCCGCCCATGGACAATCACACAAGGCTAGCAATACTGCTCTAGCTATAACTACAAGACTCAACTCAAATTGCTTGTAAAATGGTCCCAGTGTTTTATAGATTTGATATAAGTTTACCTTTCTCCTTAAATAGCGCGTCTCTAGTGGTGAGCGAGAGAGCACGATACTCCTGTCTCAAGTCGGTCCGAGCTGCGAGAGCCTTTAGCGGGTTACGAGACGCCACGTGACGACGTTCACGTTTCGCGCGACGGGCGTATTCGCTAGACAACCTAGAAATTCAAAAATTTCTTAAATGCAAGTTTTATTTTCATACTCATGGATTGTTCCATAATCTAATTGCAAAGTCACACAAGTAACAACGACAAAACCTAGGTAGGTAACTTTTTATTGGACTGAAAGAAAGTCTTGCAATTTATGAAAAATATTTAGTTCTTATTCACTTACAGCTGTCTTGAAGCACTATCGATAGCATCGAGATCTATATCCAGCTGTTCAAATTGTTTCTCCTGCTGCTGTAGAGGCGCGAAGAATGCGTGGAAGGTCTCATCATCAGCACGTGGTACGTGAACGGGACATCCTGGTTTCTCTGCGCCGGGCGATAGTTCTTCTTCTAAAACACGGAAATTACTTGTTAATGAAAACTAATATATTCTTTAAGTTGTTTAAAGCCCCTTTCAAAGTTGTACATCACAATTAATGACTAATGCCCGTATTCTAGAAAGTCAATCAAAACTTAAATGTATTTATATATCTATTATATCTATCTATTTATATTTATTCTCAAGAGCTGTAAACAAGTTTTTCTGTATCAAATTTGAAATATTTGACAGTGCGAAAGACGACATTGTAATTTGACATATGATTTAAAATAGACATAACTGTCTTAAAAAAAAATTAAGAACTAAAAAACTTACTTTCATCCCGACTGATATTTTCGCTGACCGAATGACTTCTTTTGAAGGACTCACGGTCTGGCTTTGGTGACTCCTTTGGCTTAGCATCAACCACTGCACTCATAACCGCACAAGACGCAGATCGGAGAGGTCCCGATGCAAACCCATTGGTGGGAGATGTTGGTGCTTTGCGAGATCTGAAAAAGTTTTCATATAATTTTAATTTTATCAACCGTAACTATGCCTAATCCTCAAACTGTTTCATGAATGACTAAATAGGCATTTTTAAATTTAATATCGCATTTGTCATCAACAAGAACAATACATAAATAAAATATCTCTCATATAATGGTTACCATATGTTTTAATATGGACAACATAAGACCCAGTGGGTATATGTGGAACTAATCCGAAGCACGAACATGCAACAATAGATAAGAATTCGTCTATCAAAAATACGCAATCAAACTGTTAAAAACTGTCATCATTATCAAAATTCACACTACCACAGTTAATATATATACTTAGTTTATGACAGTTGACAGCCCGTCAGCATCTGGCCATCAAAATGGCGTTACAATAAACATCAATAACACATCAATTACGTAAATAAGCCGATAAAGCTCACATTACTCGATATGGGAATTTACACGAGGTCAATTTAAGGAAATACCAATTAAGACGTGACATAGTGCAACAGAACAAGTATAGTGGTTATAACATTGAGCCTTTTAAGGTGTTATTTCTCAGTTGTGTTGAATCAGACATTCCGCTTGTCATTTAAATTATTTTACACTAGGCTTATAATAATATATTACTGCAGCGGAATACTAGTTTATGTTTAAGTTTTAAAAGTTTAATTTCTTACGTCTACAAATATTAATAGTAATGCTTTAAAAACGCAAAAACATGTTTTAAACCGCTATTGACTTAATGAAGTGTACATTGTAACGATGACATTGTATGTCAAACTTTATGACTTAAAAATTTCGAAATGTACCATAGATTAAAATTAAATATTACACTTTGTTTAGTTTATTTATAGAAGCAGAAAGCTCTGACTAAAAAATAATAATAGAATCGCTGAATGATCCACATTCAAATAAGTTTATAAAAACTCTTATTGAAGAACGTCAAGCTTAAATCTAGAGTCCGCGCCACCACTGATTGCCGATAGACGCGGCGCTAGCGAGTAGCGCGGCGTAGTAATATGTTGCTAGTGCTAGGTGCAAGGCTAATTTACCCCAACGTAACATAAATTAATATGAAATTCGCGAACTAGTCTCCAAGATTTGCTTCTAATGTTTTACCTTAAAACGGATAAAATAATATTTCACTGTAACGACAATTTTAGTTCCAGAGTTCGTCGGCAATGAGTAGTGGCGCGGACTATAGTAACAACAGCTGTCACTAGGACGCAATTGTGACTTATGACACAAATTGGAATACGGGTACAAGTTTTAAAGTTACCTGAATCTGTTAGGTGGTGGCACTGCTGGGGTAACAACAGGCGTTGAAGGAGTTGTAGCGGGCGGCGTGTTTAAGGGTGGAGGTGTGACAGGTGGTGTCACTTTGTCTCGTTCTAGCCGGCCTGCCACTGTAAACATCGTCGCATCGCTTTGTGGAACGCGTTTCCTCCATCCCTATGGGTAGAATTAGAATACTGTTAAAAAAATATACACGATCGACACGTAATGAAAGCTACAACGATCAATCTTATATTTCAAAAGTAAAGTATGGCAATATACAGGGCGTCCCAAGACTATGGTACATGAAGGGAATGTACCTTAAATATCGTAGATAGAATATTTTGCTGAAAGAAGACTTTTTTTATTTTGAAAAGTAAGTATTACTGCTTGCATGATTTAAATCGGAAACGGGAATCGAATGTAAATAAAAACACCCCTTTTTTTCTGATGCCAATCAAGAGAATGGACAAAAAATAATAATTCTGCTTAAGTAACATAGTATTTTTGAAGAAATTAATATATAGTCTTGGGACGACAAGTTGACAAGCAAACAGTCTAAAGACAGTCAAAGAAAATCAGCTAGCCTTAAAAATTTAAAATATTTATAAATTTTAAATAAAGTATATTATATACGCATATCATTACTTAGTTTCCAATAAAAAACTGAATCATATCAAATCGCATTCAACCACAAAGACCTGTAAAGCGACACCAAAACAGTGGGCATTTAATACATGGTCCAATATGCGGTCACTGAGTCATTGGGGTGAAGGTTCGAATTACTCACAAATGTAATATTCTACTGACAAATATTTCAGAGTCAAAGACCTTAAACCGGTTAGAACCTTAAACGCTGGACAAAGGGTTAAGTACTCTTAACAGCCTTTTACGTTTATCCAGACTTACGAGCTTTAAATGGGTAACAAAGTGTGTTTAGATTGAGAAAGCTTCTGAAATTGGAGCATTAAATTTGGTTTATTTTTAATAAAACGTTGACTGGAACAAATTTAATACCATAGACGTCAAAGCTATTTAGATCTAACCTAACTTTCTCAGAATAATAAACAAAAATATATCGATATAAATAATACGCTGAGAGCGTAACAGGCTTATTTAGAAGGAAGCAAGGTCATTTTCAGGTCAAATTTTAATTTTTGCAATAAAAAAAATAAAAAGCATTGAATCGAAATTAAAATTTAATCACTAGTAATTGTTAGATGAATCCATTACTTACATTATATTTTCTTAGCTACAATTGAAATATTTAATTGTTGTATCGTAATTTTAATATTATCTCTGTAAATTTAACTGCCAATTTAAATTAAAAATAATTCACGGAAACATTTAACTAAATACAGGAACTTAAATTCACGTTCGTCCTTATTAATTAACGCTTATCTACAATTAATATTGAAATCAATACAAGGTAACGAATTCTTGATTGGCGAAGGATATTTTAAAACAGGAGACGTTATGAAACACAGGAAGGGATTGTTTGAAGGTGACGAAAGAACGTAAACGTAATACCAGTATACGTATACGCCTTGATATTTACAATTATCTGTGTTTAAGGACTTAGTTGGCTGGCCTTGCCAAGGTGGTGCATTGGTCTTTATTGCAAAATATGTTGACAGTATTTCTCGCGATGTTAAGAGCTCAATATTACAACATAAACAAATGCTCATCGTAACACCTAGCTAACTATCTGATAACTAGTTACAACATAAATATTTGGATACATTAAGGAAATACCACTTGCTTTAAAAAGTTTCGGATAACGTCATTTGAAAACTAAAATTTGTACGTATTTTATGGAGGATACAAATAGTGATAATGTTATCATATCCTCTGAACTTTGTACTGGAATATTTGTAAAAAGCTTGTCTCTTTTGCGACATTAAAAATGAGAAATTCGTGTATTACTTGAAGACTAACGTTTTGTTATTAATTTATTTTTTGTTAAAGCAATCAAACATGACGCCATTTTAAATTAACATAAAATGTTTTGTATCTAATAAAGATTACATCAAAATCTGTGTAGGCGTTTAACGAGTTTGATAATTATGTCCTTATAAATAAAATAACAAAGAGCGCGATTCTCGAACCTGTGATCGTGCGTTTAAATTACTTCATTTTTTTGTGAGGAATTACTGCCAACCATACCGACGATTGCAGAAGGGAAAATGTTTTAGTCTACCGTCGGATGAGTCGCCGGTGTTGAGGATTGTAGGCTGCTAGGCAAAACGAAGGCTAAATCTAGTCTAGTTTAGAGATTCGTAAGCATCAAAGTAAAGTAGACGCGCTGTAATTACAAATAATAATTGTTCTAATTGATTTTCAATAGTAGAAATCGATGTGACTATTAATAGGTTTACCTGCGCAGCGGTTTCTAATTTATTCCGTCGGTCAGCAAGGATATTCGATCCTAGTTCGTTTTCATCAATTTGAACTTTCTTCTTATCGTCCACTGCTGAGTTAAGCGTCTCCTGTAACAATGTATATGTCAAGTTAATTATAAATAAATACAATTTATATATAATTTGTATAAAAGTAATGACTATAGAAGTAATAATATATAACTATAGGGCGTATTTTTGATTGTGTTAACATCATCTCTAGACCATAAATAAAATAAAATTAATTCTCTTTATAATTTGGCTGAGTAGTTTGTTGGTTGCAGTCCGTGGAATAATAATAATAATTGAAATAGGTGGTAATTTTCAATTTAAAATCCCTTCCTTCATCATATTTTGCCCTTAGCCATTATTTTCTAATGAAAGTAAAAAATGCCTACATACACGAGTAATGAAAAATTCAATTGTTCCTTCAGGTAAACAAATGTATTGAAGCACAAAAGCCATATATATAGTCTAATACCAAAAATCCTTCTTCGTTTTGTATTTTAAGGTTGATACATGTGATACCCCGTTTCACCTACGATATCTGAATTGTAGCTTAATGCTATGTATCCTTTAGTATATAGGCACACTGCCTTAGTAAGTTTAATAAATGTTTTTATTAGAACAAGTAGTTCAACTTTATAATTCGGAAACGGATGACGATATAAATGAAAATAACTGAGACCTTAAAGACATAATCATGTATAGTTTAAACTTGACTTTAATCAATATTTGTTCAACTGTTGCACAATAACAATGTACCTCTATTTACTTTACACCTACCCAGTAAATCCAGCGTTTAAAAGATTTAAATCAATAAATTATTAATTAAAACTCTCACGGAACGTTTTCTAATCATATTAATCAAAATTAGCATGTTGATCGATTATTTTCTCTCATTTATATTAGTAATAATGAAAGTCTCATTCGGCGTTGGAGATTATAACATAATTTGATGAAAAAGCTACGTGCTTTTTTCTATTTTATCATAATAAAATTAGTTACGGAGAGAGCAAAATGTGCAAAACTACATAAAACACAGTTACTTTGACAAAACTAATGGAACAAAGCAAAGCTATCACACAAAGGACACATGAAAATGAAAAATAGCACATGAATCACGATAATTTCAGATCAGTTAGTACGGAAGTTTGAGATACGATGTGGACAGGTAATGCTTGTACAGTAGAGATAATGGAAGATAGAGAAGGAGCTAAGCGGATAGAGACAGGAAGTGAATTCCATAGCCCCACTGCAGACACCTTAAAGGATGTGTAATGTAAGAAAAATATCAACAGGAAATTGGCTCTTTATAAACCAAAATCGACGTTTGGTGCCCTACATCTAAGTCATTGTAAAGATGGTTCACGATAAAAACTCACGTACGTTTCATAATAATGACATGTTCGCAATAAAGCAAGATCGCTATCAACGATGACAAAACCTCCATTGTTAAACTGATCTATATTCTCAAGACATGTTATGTAAAATGAATAACTATGCACGTAGGTCTACCCCAAGAATCCCGGTAGACTGCGAGAGCGACCTCGGAGCCTGTTTCGCAAATTTGTAGGAACTCGAGGTGGTTTTAGTGGGTATTGCTTCTGAATAGCAGAGATTCTGGTGTGGGTCGGATTGTTTCGCGGGCAGGGGATGCGCAAATGCATTTTCAACTCATACAATAAGAAAAAAAAGTTCTACCAAGAAACGGAAACATCCTTTGCCCATATTTCAAATGCGTTTAAGTGACACAAAATTGTCTATTAAAGCTAGCGTCGATTGGCATTTGTTTATAAAAATTGTGCCATTTATTACATGACATAACATGGTTTGTGTTTTTATTAAAACACAATCATTATAGCCGGTATCGTCCGATCGTTAACGGCCGGCGTGGGCTGTCAGGAAACTGCGACATGAAAATTGTTTTGCTCCTTGACTCAAAATAAATTTAACACTTCCTGGGAGAGGTCTGCATAAATCTGATTTAAAATGACTACGTGTTCTTGAGATAATTTTAGCTATAGTTTAGTATAATGTAGAGCAGTGCTGGGTTAGTGGATTCGATTCCTGGCACCATTGAACTGTTGTTTTCTATGAGAGGTTAGCGCGCCTTAGACCAAAAAAATTGACGGTGTGTGATAAGCCAGAAGGCTGATCACAAAAAAGTGATCACGAACCATACGGAAATCCAGACCATAGCCAAACGCTAGAGCCAATACTACTTGTTTTAGTATAATATACACTGTCTTATACAATAATACGAGACAGTCAGAAAAATTGAATAATCTCGAAATGGTCATCGGAATTTCAATGACAGGTATTTTAGTGTGTGTGAGTTTTTGGTTTTTAAATTAATTAATTACGCCGTTCGGATTCCTTCCCTTTAGTCTCTACATTACAGCGCAATCAGTATTTGACATGATAAGGACAGGCTTAAGTTATAATATTTATTATTATTTTTTATAAAAAATTACTATACTCACATCTTGAATGTTATCAACTGTGTCAACATCAAACTTTCTAAATACTGGCTTTAGGGCACTACCATTGCTTGGGTTACGTGTTTTGGTTTTGAGCTCTCCTATCAGAGAACCAAAATTAATTCCAGCTGGAATCCCGGATTGCTTTTCCAATCTTCGCAAAAGCAGCGGTTTACTCTCTTCCTTTTGTTCTTCAGATATCTGCACTTCCTCTTTGGGAACATCATCATCAAGTTTATGCACTGGTTTGATTTCAAAATCATCTTTTTTTGATACTTCAGTTACATCCTTGTTTATAATTGGTATATCACATTTCGTTAATGATAAGTTCTCGAATATAGATTGCAACTTATCTTCATTTAAAACAGTTTTCTCTAAAAACTCAGCAAGTCGCTCTTTGGGTGGACTATCTCTTTTAATACTCTTACGATACCGAATATTATCGTCTGTCTCTTCTTTTAAATGATTACTCGGAGCATCAGTCTGTGTTTCACACTTTTTATTATTCCTTTCTTCCGCATACTTATTAATAACAGTCTCTAGTACTTCCCAATTATTGTTGAAATTTTGTATCACATCTGATTCTGTACTTGCTTCTACTTCTCGTTCGTTAGCACGGTCATATTGATTATCATCTTGTAATTTTGTTAGCACCTGCTTCTTGGTTGATGTGAATCTCCAAACAAAGATAAGGAGAGCTCCAAATATAATAACAACCGCGTAAAACATTGTCAAGTCAAATATTGTGTAAAACAGTAATCAACACTTCAAACAGTTCTTGGCGATTGCATTCCATTTAAAATATTGCACTTTATTAACACTTTGTTAAATGAATAATTCATGAAATTAAATCAACATGCTTTAGTAAAATAATATTTAAAAGGGAATTACGCAGACTTGTTGACAGAGTAGCGATCACGTAAAGACTGATCGAGAGGCTATCTGCCAGATCGTGAGTCAGGCGCAGGTTCCTATAACGTTGGTAAACATATCATTGCGTATGACGCATAATAGAGAATGAGAAAACTGTAATGTAGGAGCGCCCGTTAAACAAGTTGCCCATCTGTGTGACCTTGGATCGGAAAACAGTCACAATGGAGGCTGGTTTATTGACATTGTCAAGGTCATAATTAGTTACTTCCTATAACTTTTATGTACATAAAACTGTCTCGGAAGTTGACTGTAAACAACGTGAAAATAAATCAATTTTAAGTGACAAAATGTGCAATAAGGAAAATATTTAAGTTGTTTTCCTCGTAGTGTTCGAGAGACATAATTTAATGAGGACTAGGTGCCTTATTCGTCAACTTGTTATACAAAAATGGGAACACATGAAATACGACAACAGCAAGAAACTGTTAAGGAATTTGAATATATTTTTACTGATTTGCAATAGACGATTGTAGTCTATTATTCTAATAACATATTAAACAAATGTTTAGCCGATATCATGTACATTGCAGAGAACCACAAAATCGACATATTCTGTGACAGAAGAAAACAATAACATAAATTAGTGTTCGGTTAGACTTAACACATATGTCAAAATTAACCAAGTTTTTCACACAAGGGATTCTTAGATCTTATTGGTAAGTATAGATATCACGCTAATAGCTAAACATTATTCATCATCAACACACAGTATGTTAGGTTTACAACAATTATTTATGTCGATGATTATCAAGAATAAAACATAGAAATCGACGCATCGGACAACCAATCATTCTCAATGACAAACAAATGAGTATCAATAAAATTTCGATACGGCACCAAATTTTTCATCAAGGTAAAGTGTTGGTTATCACTCGTGTAATAAAGTGTTATCAATCACACATGTGTACTTGAAAAATATTGCATTCTGCAATAAAACGTAATACGTTTATATAAAATGTTTATGTTTTACCAAAGCACTAGATTTTTATGTTCAAGTACATAACTTTTAATTGCCTGTGACTAAATTGATCAAGAACTTGGTAAATTCCACACTAACCATTTATTAAATACATGATGATAAAGACAAATTGTAGCTACAGTACATTCCTAGACTTTTAAACAGTTAATTCATCAGTCGAACCATGAACAAAATTTATGTTTTCACAGACCCTTATACGCAATAAATATCTTAGCCACAACCAAAACAAGACATGCCCTAAATACCAACACTAGAAACTATCGTCCTCGTTTTAAACCATTTAATTAGACACTGAATAAGGATAAATTAGTGAAAGTCAACACAAATTTCAAGAACAAAAATAATGATAACGGTATCAGTACAGAGATAAGAAAAGATCCATCAAACGAAAGATAAAAAAATTACATGTCGTATTAAACCTCCTCCGTCGCGATTTTTGAAAATATAATTAAAAAAGAACTAAAATTTATAAATAGAACACATCATGACTCCGAACTGAGTTCTTGAACACGAGTGTAAATTTAATTAAGAACCTGTTCGACTTCGTTGGAAAAATCTAACACGATTTAAAGTAAAAGTTTTAATTTCACCAGTTACAATTATATCAAGATTGCGCACTTTTCAATTTAGTTTCGGTATATCACAGTGAAAGCGATATTATTGAGGCTTGCGCGCGCGCCTACACCGCGACCATCAAAACAACTGACCACATTTGACTGGTGCCATTGCGTCTACAACGAGTTACGCACACGGCCGTATTAATTTTCACATTATAATATATTAAACATTTATGTTACTTTAGTAGTTAGTAGTATAGCGATGTTAGCTTCAGTACCCTTAATTACTTATAAATGACCCAGTTATAAGACCGAAGGGACTCTTATATACGCGTACTAGAACTATTTTATACAAAGCATTATTTGGGTTCTTATAAGCCATAGTAAATTGATTAAATAGGTTTACATTAAATAATTAACATCTACATATTAAACCTCACATAGAGGCTTAACGCGTTTGAAAATTTATAACATTAGCCGCGAACGGTAAAATAGAAATTTATTGCGGTAGCAATAAAATTAATTAGAAGTGCAAATTATTAAGGCGAGCCAAAATCTATGTAAACAAAACATGGTGACTTGTTTAAAACAAGTATTCATAAAAGTCAATTAGCATGTTTGTTTTTATTATGTAAATCGCTAAGCCGATTTTGAGTTTTCGTAATATGATACAAACTTGTGAAAAATTCAAAATCTATTCGTCCAGTTTCTATTTAATTTTATCAAAAATAATACTTAAGTATCCTATATTAGTTTTTCTTTAAACTTTATTAATCTATATATATAAAAGAAAGTCGTGTTTGTTACAACACTTATAACTCGAGAACGGCTGGACCGATTGCCATGGTTTTTGATTTGTTGGATTTGTTTCCGTCCCGAATAGCAGAATAAGCAATAAAATATCAGAGAAGTTATCGAATAACAATAAATTAATTAATTAATTTTACGAATGCAAAAACCATATGGTGCCATCTGTTGACAAAACTACGCATCATTTTACGTCGAATTCGTGTCAGTTCAAGAAATTCCAATCTTGAGGTGAATGAGGAGATGCATAACCATGCTTTGATCCTGATCAAAAGATGTTGCATATCAGAAAGTGCTTAACATGCAGTATCGCCATATCGACGCTAGAGAGAAGATGCCTAATGTGTAAAACTGCCATTCTTCTTTCGCAATGGCAAGCAATAAAACATTTCTGTATTTGCAAAAAAGTTGTATTAATGTAATACTTAATATAAATGAAATCCTAAAATAAGTTAAATTAAAGTGACAACGATATTATAAGGTTGTAGGGCGGAACGAAGTTAGCCAGGTCAGCTAGTAAGTAATAAATAAAGTATCACAACTGACTGAAGTCCGTGGCTTATACAAAATGCCCCATTTAAAATAAATTCTCTGATACAGTTAAATCCTTGAGCACATATGTATAACATAAATGTCTAGAATATTAAGTAACAACAACACGTAGACAAAGAATTTAATACGTAGGCGCTTGGCCATGTTGTGAAGTACGTTCAATATCAAGTTCACATAAACATTCATACTATAGTAGTATGCAGAAGTTTTCTTTGTACACCTTCAGCTTAAATGAAATTTCGTTCAAAGGTCATGGCAAGTATGGAAAACTTATTTTACTGGAATTGTCAGCATGTCCGAATTGACTAACTAGTTGTTCATGAGGTGTTCGCGAGAGTTAATGCTCCTTCGTTGATACAAATCGAAAAAATATCGCGTTTATGGTTAATTAAAATTGTTAAAAAAACTATGGACTTCATTCCCAAATAAAAATTTAATATTATATATGTATATGGACACTACAGGACACTAGCTCACCTGGGCCAACTTTGCTGAGCATCTTCACGATTATATCAGGAATAATCTCTATTTGGTAGAAGAATTTCAAAATCGTCTCGAGATCTCCATAGAACACTTCCTAAGTACCCATTCTATATAACATTTATTATAATATTAGTGTAAATAGGCACCAGCTGTTATAAGAGTAGTGTTTGTCTAGTAGCTTCATCATGCGACTCCCATTCCTGAGGTCGTAGGTTCGATCCCCGGCTGTGCACCAATGAACTTTTTTTCTATGTGCGCATTTAGTATTCGCTGGAACGGTGAAGGAAAACATCGTGAGGAAACCGACATGTTATAGACACAAAATATCGACGACGTGTGTCAGGCACTGGAGGCAGATCACCTACTGGCCTATTATATTGAAAAAATAATGATCATGAAACAGATTCAGAAATCTGAGGCCCAGACTTAAAGAGGTTATTTTTTTTTATTGTAAGAGAAATAGCCACAGAAAAAATTCCAAATTATATCACTATATAGCTAATAGTAGTAGTACTTAGTAGCTTTTCTAGATGCGATAACTTCTCGCGCCTACAATTACAAAAAGCTTATGACGAATTAAATTCAGACGTAACTGAAAAATAAAAAAAATAAAGTTGGAAATGTTAATTATTCAAATGACTCCATAAAAATCAAGTTAAAATTGCAGTTTCATTTCGAGTGGTGCTTTAAAATTAATTAGTAGCTGAGTACTGAATGCTTCGGGGACAAAACCAAAATTTTAAATTTAAATCGTGACCTACTGATTACTGGGCTATGGAAGGCAAGTTATTTAAAATTACCCCTAAAGTTTACAGTTATTTACATTTTTGTACTGTGGATATTTAAAAGATTTACTTTTCGTTGTTTTTAATTATTTTTATGGTAATAACAACAGAGTATTTCTATTTACTGGGTCAGATTAAAAAATCGGTTGTATGTAAAGTCGGTTTACTGACGATAGTTGAACGTGACAACGTCATAAGAAAATGCTGATGGAATCAGAAGAAAATTTCAATTTTAGTTTGATAGATATTTTGTATGGATATAGAGAAGGTAAATGGAAATCACAATTGAATTGATCAAGTTATATTTATTTGTCCGCATAAATATAATTATGTCATTTTTTTAACGAACGAATGCTGCCGAACGCGGATGCCGATTGTGCCTCTTTGTCGCTCGTTTCGAGCTCTCGCTTGCACTTCAAGCCTTAAATGGAACGCCTCAGAGCGAGGTAACGCCACATGCGTCATGGTTTTTCGTGCGTGCAGCCGGCTCCATCGAATTATAAGACGTTGTCACGTCAAAAATAAAATACATTCAAGTGACATTATACGCGAACACTAATTAAAACCCGATGCATTAGAACACTTCTTTTGAAAAAAAAACACTTGCTGTTAAAGGAATGTTGTTGATTAAAATTTTATCTTACACAAATGGAAAATAGAATTTATCGATTCACTTTATGTACGAATTCCTAGTTCCAAACATATGTCTACGATGCGTGGGCATATTTATTATTAGTTTTCGCGACTTGGCCAAAATGTAGAGGTTATTAGTTGGCAGAAGTATTTATATCAGGTGCTGTATTCATAATATATTTATAAATTCCATACAAATCGGTCTCGTAAGATATGCCCAATTGCATGAAACTTCAATGCTAGGAATTAGAACTTTCTTAACTTGTTTGCCATATACAATCCGGATCGGTGCACATAATCGAATAGTACATATTAAATAAAGGCCTGAAATCGATATAAATCCGAACTAACTAAAACAATTAAAAGTATGATCCATCCAGCTGCCCTCTGAAGTATTTCCGAACCAATAAGACTTAGGGTCCTTCAAGAAAAGAGCGTACCAATTCTTGAAAGGCCGGCAACGCACTTGCGAGCCTTCTGGCAGTGTGAGTGTCCATGGGCGGCGGTATCACTTAACATCAGGTGAGCCTCCTGCCCGTTTGCCTCCTATTACATTAAGAAATGCAAAATACTACTTCTAGAAGCTAATCAGATTTTTCATTCCCTTAGTCAGAAATAGAGGTTAACTGAATTGTAGATACTATTTCGTAAATTCTCTTTAATAATAATTATTTTTGTAGACATTTATGTAACTTAAATATTGCTTTGAAAAGTGTCATTTTTATTGTGATAACGAATGTGACATCAGTGTTAATGTTATCAAATATACACTATCGGATTAAAAGACATAATTATGTTCTTTTTTTTTTAAATTTAAAATAACTCGACGATTCACTTTTAGCAGCAAGAGTTAAATCAAAGAATTATACATTTTGTAATAATAAATCGCGATCAAATCTGTAAAAGTATAAACACAAGGTTAAACGAACGTTTAACTTGAGGTCTGTAATCGCAATAAAATAAAACGCATACCACCGCAGTTTTACTTTAACTAAACCAGTCGTTAGGGCTGATATATTTAAAACTGTTGTATGTTCGAAATTTGAAATATTTGTATATTTTTGGAATTTATTTCGAACGTTCTAAATTCAAATATCTACTTCACTTTGGCCGTGTTACTTAAGATTGTATTAGTATCGGGTATACATTCGTGTTAATTAGAATAAAGGTTGATAAATATGTAAAATAAAATTGTTCATCTCCTAAGGAAACCTAATAAAAAATTTCATGTAATATGTAGTGTCTATTAGTATTTGAAAGAACGTAATATAAGATGGGGACTGCCAACCCTACTATTCGTGACGCATAGTCAATGAATGTAGTATATAATATTCTTATATACTAAATATGTATGTATATTAAATTGATTTTGATCTTAAATAGCTATTGAGAACAATAATTTTAAATATAAACTCGATTTAGCAAACACATATATTATATAGTGTTGTGCGAAGTTAAATAACGTAAGTAATCAGTATTATATCCCAAATAGTTAAGGTTTCTCCTAAAATTGAACCTGAGACATGCGAGCCATTAACCACTAAGCCGTGGAGTAGAAAAAGCGAAGCATAGGTCGCAATTAATTAACGAAAACAATTGCTATGGGGAAACCTCATATAACAACAAATCACTTTATTTACATATAGTGGTTGTCACTAGAGGGCGATAGCAGTCAATTAATTTCATCGCAGTTTACATATCCACCCATAGATGGCGTTGATACATAAAAGAATAAAGTCGTAATACGAACTCATGACGATATATTGTACTGGATCTATTAAGCTTTACTATCGTATTATTTTCCTAACCTAGTGACTTTTACCTGATATTTAAAGTTATGTAATTTGAGGCCATCGTTTCAAAGGTTGGCAAGCCTGGCATTTACAGTGAACTTTAGACTCATTTCTTGAATAATAAATGATATAGGCTACAAAAGAAACTAGACCATAATAAATATCATTTGTATAGGTATACAATTACAACTAGATATTAGAATTAAATGCAATGATTACTATTGTAGACAATATTTAATAGAATGAAATTAGAAGCAAGTGCCGATACTTGCAAAGGAACGATACTGGTCGACAAACTCGAAAATAATGAACTTCGCTTTTTTTGTATTTACAAAAATCTATAGTCTTTATATAAAATCACGACACAAAATCACTACAGTCAAACGCTTCCTAGAAATATAATCATAGGGAGATATATTGAGGAAAATAGTCCCCAATAAATATCCAAATGCCAATGATTAAACGACAAAGTGGAACAAAAGGGATTATTCAGGTTAACAACATCTCAATACAAACAACTATAAATCTAAACCGAAACTAATAAGAGCGATAATCCCTTGGAAGTCAAATTAATTAGTGGACCATGTTAGCCCTTTACTGGCAGCATTTCAGCAATGACGTACAAGAATTTAATTAATGTTTTCATAATTGTGTCTCTATAGAATTTTAAATAACTGCTTTCAAAAGCAAAGTCTTAAACTGAAATTTATGAAGCAAAGTAACTATCTTAAAGCCAGGGCGGGTTCGATTAAAGGCGCAAAAGCTTTGTAAGGGTTTATGTATACCATACATTTGTATTGCGAGTGTGTAGCTTATAATTGGTAGCGTCGGTCGTTCTTTGCGCATAAATATGAGAACATTACATTATAATAAATTATTTATGTTTAATTTCCTACATACTATTTAACTTAGTCACCGCAACATATGTGCATATATCATGTAAAGCTTCAAAGACTACTATCTTATACGAAAAAATGCGGTATACACAGATGAGACTATTCAAAATAGTAATATTAAAAGCTAAATTATTTTCACCGCTAGATGGCATTTTGCCAAAGAAAATGCAAAGCGTGGTTTTACGCAATGGTACGAGATATCACTGAATTATACAGCCTTGAACTTTAACTATCGATTATTTAATTTTGGTTAGACCCACGAATTTCCACAGACACGTATCTATTAGTAAAGGTCAATAGTCTTTTTTATCTTTGCAATTTGATTACCAGTACGATTATTTAATCCAGTAATTACAGAGTTAGACAGGGACATGCATTTGTGCCTCCCCTGCCTCCGAGATTTAGGGTGTGTGGGACTCGATCAAAGAATCTCTGCTAATCAGTGACTGGGAGAGCAATACCCATTGAAACCATCTCGAGTAGTTCCTACAAGGCCGCGTTCTAGAGTCTTCCCTGGAAATCTCTAAAGATTCGGATTGGAGACTGTTTTTGACGTACGAGAGTCGAATTTTGCGTTAAGTCACGACTAAATCTTTAGGCTACATTCAGAAATTAATATTTAAAGAATTTCTTTTATTTACAATTAAGTACACAGTATGTTATGAGTTATGTGTACGCTTTTATATGAGAAATTATTCTTTATTTTTATATTGATAAGCATACAGGTACTCACAATGTTTAAAACTGGTAAAACTAAGATTTCAATCTACAGTGGGTCGTGTCATTCGACATCACAAGTCAAATCTGCAATCTGCTATTAAGAGGAAATGTTGAATTATTTAAATAAATTTAAAAAGTTAATTATTATATTATAAAGCTGAGTTGTTTGAGGTTGGGTTGGTTGAGGCTAAAATATTGGATTGTCCACTTATCAAGAAAGGCTGTATATTATACTACATCCTTCTCCAATTAAATATCACCTAGCCCCTGCTCTATAAATTTGCATATACAAATATATAATACTATTTTTAACTCGTAATGATCTAGTTATATATGTTATGAATCAGCTAGGTCTGAAGTTAATTTAGAATAAAAATATATTACTAAAGAAGCAAAAATGTTCTAACAAAAATCTGATAAAACCGATTGAGCTAAGTAGAACGTATGGAGCTCATGCAGCCCTTAGACAATTAAAAAATCTTCAAACGCCTAAAGTAAAAAATATTCAAAGGAATAAATGCAATTTCATGGGTGAAGAGGTTTTGAGTATCCTTGTCTCAAGACGCGCCTAACAATCTATTGTTTCGACTATGACGCTTTTAAGAAGAGTAAACATCACCGTTGATAAACTTTTACACAACATCTTACAGCTTCATCGGATGAGCTTAAATATTTATGACCGAAATTCACTCTGGTCCTTTTTAAGGCGAATAAATGAAACTAAATGCATTAAATCTATAAAATAAAAAATAATTGATTTTCGATAGTTTTAGAGAACTAAAGCTCTTTGAATATTTATTGTAAGATCCTAACATGTTGGAACATGTAATTCTAGAAGGCTTATCCTATATAGCAGGATTTCAAGATTTATTTCGAATTTTAGATGAATGCATTTTTATTTATTTATTTATTATGGGATGCTGAACTTTTGACTCTTCTTGAGTTGATGACTTATGTGATCTCAAATAGCTATAAAACACACTAAGTAAATAAATACATCATATCGTAATTATTATTATTATTCATTGAGATTATTATACTCAACACTTCTCTTGAAAAGCCCTAAAATATTTAGTAATAATGATCCAGTGGCGCTACTGTCCAACATGGGTCTTGTGGCCTTAGATTACGTGCGATTCTTTGATGATATTATTTTATAGACTAGTAGGTGATCAGTCTTCTGATAGCCTGTCGATTTTTTATATAAACACCGCTGATATTGTCGAAGGAGCATGAAAAGTGCAAAGAAAGAAAGTTCCATTGGTGAAACGCCGTGATTCGAACGCACAACCTCAGCTGACTGAAGGATTTAGAAGACCAAAAGCTCGTATAATATAACGTATGCGTGCTTTTTTATAGTTGGAAGAAAATCGTAGACTAGGGGAAAAGCACGTCAAAGTCGCAAGGTCGGCGATACGACGAGGGTGCTTAAAGCTTATAGCTCTCTTGACGAAAGCTTGTTAAAAGCGTTGGGAAAATCAGAGCTTTATTTGCTACGGCTTTATATTGAAAAAAGTTTGGCGGTGCGAAAATAGTTTGCAAACGTTACTATAGAAAGTGTCTTAAACAAGATTTATACGTTTAGTTTACTAAGCATTTAATATTTAAATTTATCTTAAATTAATAACTCTCAGTTGCCCATAACTCTGTCCGCTAAACTAAAATGTTTTTGTATCTCCAGGATGAGAACCGGAAACTTCTAGAATTTAACGGGACTAAATTAAACTACAGTAAAGAAATAACGTTAGGAACATAGTTCGTAGAAACATGTAATACTATATTTAAATATAATAATTAATATGATAAGCAAAATTAAACAATAGAATCCTATAGACAATGGTATAATACTATTTCTGGAAGCACATAGTCGTAAAAACTAGTAAAGAACAAAAGACGCCGACAGATTAAACAATTTCATTGCTACAGAGAAATCCTATTGAGGGATAATAATTCTTTTTTAAATCTAAATCTATTTAATTGCACTTCCAAGAAATATTGTATTTTTAATACAAATATGTATGCAGATAAATTTTATGATCTTATGATATTCATTTTATGTTATGATATTGTAATTTTCAATAGCAAAGCAACGGTCCTAACATTTTTGTATGCGATTTCGATATAGTTCTTATATTATTCATGATAAACAATGAAGCCGGGATTAAAATAGCAATCGACGTGGAACAATATACGCAAATTCTAAATATTACTACCGCAGATTCAACAATACTTTGAGCTTATATTCAAATATTAAGTTTTTAATTGAGGCAAATAATTTTATCATATATTTAACGCCACATAAACATTCAGAAAATGGCTGGAAGACTTTTATGGGTTAAATAAAAATATTAAAGTACTCACATTAATCCTATTTTTTGCTCTCTCTATCGCCTTGGAATCATCCCTCTCGGGACTCAAACGGCAGACTCTCGCTCGCCAGTCGTTCGCTCCAGCCGCTTGAAGCGCAGCCAGCCTGAAATATTTATAATAAATATTGATAAAAACTATTATATCATAAAAACACATTAAACACTAGCTGACCCGGCAAATGTTTGTTTTGCCATTTATTTCCAGGAATCATTTTTTTAATTCAATAAAAAATAACTATCTACAATAATAAAAAATATGGGGTTGATCGTAGAGGGGTAATAAAGAGGTAAAATAAGAGGTTGTATATATTTTTGTATGTTGTATCATAAAAAATAAAACAAAAAAATCTAAAAATAAAAGTATTGGACACTCCTTATCACTTAGGGGTTTGAAAGATAGTAGTCGATTCGCAGACTTACTGAATATGCATAAAATTTTTCATAAGAATCGATCAAGTCGTTTCGGAGGAGTATGGGAACGAAAATTGTGACACGTACAATATTCCTGTTGCAGTAGCATACGGAAAATCCCATACAACTCTTATTAAGGACAATGTTGGGACGGAAACAGATTGATAATGTTATCTCCAGACTTCTCCAACAAGTTTAAGGGTAGACGTTATCTTTGACAAGCTGTTAAAATTGTTCTATTTCAACAGATAAGGAACTCATTAGTTAATACGTCAATGTCTAACGATAATTTAGTGGAATATGCCTGTCCTGCAACCCGGGCACAATTCTGTGTTTGTTTGGTAGTTGCTATAAAAAAATCAGTGGCGCTCGTTTAGGTCTGGGAATCAGATTTCTGAATCCATTACATTAACAATTTTCAATCTAATAGGCAAGTAGGTTATCAACTTTCTGTGCCACACACCGTCGAATTTTCGGGTTTCCTCACGATTTTTTTTTTACCATTCGAGTGAATTTTAAATGCGCACATAGACAGAAAGTCCATTGGTGCACAGCCGGGGCTCGAACCTACGACGTCAGGGTTGAGAGCCGAACGCTGACGCCACTAGGACAACACTGCTCGTAGGTACTATAATTCGTTTAAGACCTACCATAAAATAAGCGCAGGATTGTGTCTGCCCTATAATATTATAGCTAGGTATATTTTGAACAGTGTTGAATTTCAAACGTAGTGTAACACGTCCCAAACAATTATTATGAGCAATAAATTTCTAATAATAATTTCAATAGATTTCTTACTAAGCCTCAAAACCTATTTCTATTAAATTAAACGATATGGTTTCTATTTACTTTCGTGGAATACAAGTAAACTTGGTCTCGGAACCAAAGTCGGGGATTAAATCTTAAACAACGGACGGATTCTCAAAGCGTCAGCTAAACTGTGTTGTGTTCTGCCGAAAGTTTATTAGTGTATTGTTACTAAATGTTACTTTATAAGTACTATAAGTAGTTCTGGGAAGAAACAAAATAATGACTGCGCTTAGCAGATTAACAATCGTACTTATAATAATTTAACGGTTATTTAAGCCATTTAGCTAAGTCATCACAGATGCAATGGGAAACCAAAAAAGTCGTTCAAATCATTAACTAATCGAGAATTATAGTTAAATGTTATATATAAATTTAATGGAATTGAAAACTTATTGTTGTTGGTAGCAAAACGACCAATCTTCGGGCAGAAGCTAGTAAGGATAAATTTATTTCACATTAGCTGAAAAGTCAGCACAATTAAATAATAAGCAGGGCAACGTGCGATCTCTCAACTATCGAGCGATGCCTTCCATTCAAGAATAAAAATAATAATATAAGGCTCATCTATTGAATTGTATTTGTATGAAGTGCAAACCAACATAAAACGATAACTTTAAAAGAAAATACAATTAAAACCTAAATATGATATATCTCATATAGACGATACAATAACTATATACAGCGTACTAGGAAAATATCTTTATTCGAAGGTTAAAACCTCAAAAAAATTGTTTCTTATCATCGTCGGTGATAGATAGTATTATCTACGGTTAAGTTGTAACGTTTACCGTTACTGATTAACTAATTAATATTAGATAAGTGACCAAAATATTTAACTATGCTTTTGTTACTCTTATCGGTAGCTTTGTTCTTAGATTGTATAACTTGAATAGCGAAAAGTAGCTGCTTACTAGGCTTAAACTTTAAATGGACGGATCAAGGCTGATTTACTATTAAAATTAATCAATTTTTTTGTCAAAACTTCATTAAAATTAATATCCGTGTCGGTTGCACATATCACACTTAGTTGATCAGCCTGCAGGCCTTAGAATCATTGTTTCATCGAGAATCGAGCCTTCTTTCGAGAACCTTCACGTAATACGCCAAAGTGTACACCAGAAACCCTTCTCTCCTAATTATTAAAATGTATGTATGATGGCTGTTACGTAAAATGGGCTAAATAGATTTAGATAAGTTTTTGGTTCAATCGTTGAATCGTCTAACGATAAAACGAATGTTTAACAGAACTGAGTTTATTACAAATAGACGATCGACATCGGTTAATGACCTTTAGGGCCACACCGAACTAAGTACCACTCAGAGGAAACACAGATTAAAATTAATTACGTGACAGAGACACTTGTATATATTAATTCAGCGATAATGATTCATAGAAATAATATTATAATTTCGTTAGGAAAGGTCAGTAATAATATTTTTCTCTACATTTGTGGTCATTGTACATATGTAATAGGAATCATACCAATCAAATATACAATATATACAATTTTCATAACCTAGATAGAAATAATTAAAAATGAATAAAATTAAAACAAATTTAAAAAGTTTGGTCCCTGTGGCAGTGTACCTACGCTGGCAGCATTTCATTGCATTCATTAAAGGCAACATAAAATAAGAATTCCAAATTTAGAGTGGAAAAGAACGAACGAAAAGTCTATACAAAAACAAATTAATATTTGTCGTTTATTTCATGGATAATAATTAGATCTTGATACAGAACCAAGACTCCCATTGGATCAAATTTTGTATTTGGATCACAGCTTAGACCACCAGATATCATTACAACTATGCAAATCTTACGCGGTTCCTTATATTTCGTTGTTTGAACATTCTAACAATACTCAAACATTCACATCTTAAGAAAGTCTCATACAAAACTAAACATACAAATTATAGTGCAGACTCAAAGAACTTTAATATTTCTTACAAATGCTTGCATATGAAATGCATGCACGCGGCAGTTAAGTATAAACAAGCTGGGATAAGATTTTTTAAAGATTTATATTTTCTTTAAGTTGCTTTTAAAATATGCTTTTTATTTTGTTCTTAAAATCGTTCTAATTAGTAAACGAGTGCTAAGATTAAATATATTAAAAATAAATATAGTTTGATTTATTTATGCATGATTGTTTTTTGCAATAAAATATTTAAGGGATAAGTTTTCTTAAGTATCAGGCAATATTTATTAAGTACGTTTTTTATGAAAACGCTTACATTGGTACTATATTGAAAAGAATAAGATTCGAAAACTTACATATATTTTAAGGACGCTAAAAATTTAGTGAATCTTTTAAAATTTAACCATACAGTCAGCATTCTGTGGCAAACACTTTTCATATTTATTTTATTTATTTATTTAGTTTAAGCTTATAACATCACACACAGTACTAAAATTACTAATTATTTTACAAAAAATCTCGCATCTAAAATGTGTGACAATTAATGTAAGCATAAGTTTCACAAAAAAAAAATTAAATAGAAATAAAAATTACAATTAAAACATATACAAGCACACAATAAAATAAAATAAAAAATACAGAAATTTGTTGGCACTTAGAGCAGAAGCATATTTACTAAGCTTACATTAAATCTGGCAAAATTTGGTATATATGAGGTACCTATATATGAGTAAATATTCCCGCATAAAGATTTTGTCGGAATCCTCTCCTTATGTAACAAAGAACCATTGAAGGTTTATCTCGTAAAACATTCAAAATAATGTAAAAAATAATAATAAAATCTAAATATTTATTTACCTTTCAGCGATGGTGCCTCCACGGTGCGGCATGTCGGCATGTGTGGCGCTACGTTGCACTCCACCGCCGAATCTGTCAACAAAATACATTAATATTAGTTAAGCATATAAACATGGAGAAATCTCTGAATCACAGCATTATGATCACATAACATTCCTGAAGTAAGATGTATTAATAATTTTACTTTAATTTTACTTTGACTGAAAACCTAAGAATCTCTTTGGTTTAAGAGCACCTATTTCAAGAGGAGCTAAAGAATTCTTTAACTGATATTATACTAAAGAAGTTAACTTGGTAAAGCAGTCGAATTTATAAAATATAAATTATATAGTAACAACATAGTTTAACTAAGAATGACTACGACAGCCTCAGTCCATCTATCAGACGTATTAAACATTGGAATAAATTAAAACAAATTTAGTAATATAATACAAAATTACATGAAAAAAATACCTATGCTTTTCAAATTTCTCCTTCAAACTCCGAAAGCTGTAGAGCCTCTCCTCCGCTTGTTGCAACGACAACATTGTTAATTTCACTTATAATTCACTTAAACTATACAAAATAAAATTATTAAATAGCTCCGCCAGGGAAAAAGGATGACATTGTGTTTGGTCCGCGCGCAGACGATAACTAAAATCGTCAGTGGTTATATCCTGTCAAGTTTACGTCACAGGGCTGTCCTTAATATCAGACAGGGCTTCTATTAAGGAAGTGTAAAATTCAAATCAAGTTCTGTCAATGTTTTTGTTAACCTCTATCAAATCGTTTGTCTATAAATTTAGACAATTTCAACGTTCAAGACAAGATTGTGATTTGACACATTTTAAAATACGACGCAATTAATTCGTGGAAAATACAGATATTTATGTACTGCAATTATTAGAGAAAAAAAAATACGTTAAATGATTTTAAAATATGTATGGTTTAAGTTTATTTACAATGTTTATTAAGTTTTGATTTTGATCAAATTGCCATTTTATTTATTTCGTACTCCTACAGCCTTAATTATATATAATAAAACACTAAACATATAGCCAAATATGGAATATATAATACATATACAAAACTATCAAACATTTACGAATCACGGAAAGGAAAAGTCAACAATAATAATTAAATACTTTTGACTAAATTTACCTAATTTGGGTGTGTGTTATGGTGTGAAGTAAGTGAGGGTATGAACGTAAGTTAGTTCTAGCTTACAGCGTTATGAGTAAAGGTCAATCTGTTACCTACTGTCTTTTTCTGGCCAATGGGCTACAAAGGCCAGAGAATATAACAATTAACAACAAACTTAACAAAGCACCTTGGGAGCAGTGGCTACTGATTTAGATTAAACCTATCAAATTTTTATTTAGCAATGTGTTTTATCAAAAGCCTAAAGTCGCTTATTCGTTTGTGAAATTGAATTGTATCTTACTATAATCTTTGCGCTACTTTTGCACAAGTAAATTCTTAGGAAACAAGTAAAATATCCATGACACAGTTAAACTAATACAGTTAAATATTATTAACAATTAGGTGCAATGGAGGAAAACATGGTAGATAAGTCGACCTCATATTTACATAATCCATTTTACACTTCCTCTGTACTGCTAATTATTCCACTATGATAATAAATGTGCTATAACAAACGTCATATTGGCACAGTGGTTAAGCATGTAATTCTCTACCCTGAGATGAGGCAACCTGCTTCAAAAAACAACAGTTAAAAAGAGTCATTGCAGAAGAGAGGGAACTTATTCCTCAATTTTTTTTTAAAAACATCGTGGAAATCATACATAGGATTAAAGCTGTGACATTGGCAAGAATTAAATTCTAAAAAGTAAAACATCTACTTGTTATTATTGTCGACCACTTCTTATTGATTGGCCGTTTACATAGCCTAGAACAAATTCATAAAAAATATAAGAAAAATGCCAGAATTCACTTTATGCGAATACATTTACGCGATTATAAGTATACAAACCACATCAGACAGAAAAATACGTAAATTTCTGTAAGAGCCGGTTTTTTTTGCAAAACAGTTTATAAGAGTGATAATATAAATAAAAGTGTATTTACGTATATATGTAGTAAATAGAATATCTTCTAAAAGCTTAGCCAATCTAGTAATCAAAATACGTCGTAACCTTGAAATCTACTTGGGATTTTTAACGCCGTTAAAAATAGAGCATTTAAAATGTTTATAAGACAGGTTATCTTCTATTGTCTATGGACAGCAAAGTGGGATTCTAAGCATATATAATGGGGCATACTATATCTAGCAAATATTTGATTAAGTTTAATACTTTATATTACCCATATGTAAATATGTTACACAATTCAGCATTTAAATTCTACTAGATGTTTATAGGATTAAACTAAAATAGAAACGAAACTATTTATTTAAAGGTAGGCTTATTATACGAATAGCCATAAAGAAATAACTATTTTCATTAAAAATATCATGCAGTATTTATAAGATCTATATACTCCACATATCCATATACATACCAAAACAAACACGTAATATAACCTGTAAGTGAGGAACGTGCGCGCCCTACGAGGACCGCAACGCGACTGCGAAGGTTTTACCGCTTGGGCGGGCGGCGCTACGACAAACCAACTATTGATACTCGAAAATGAAGTTAAGGAGACAAAATAATGTTTTACAAAGACACATTAAAAAAAAATGTATCTAACGCAAATGAAGTTATGTATGTAAACGACTCAAAAGTTACGAAAAATTGCAAATTCGTGGTTTTAATTACTTCCAAACAGATATTGGCGCTACAACCGTTTAGGTCTGGGCCTCTGATATCTGTATCTGTTTCGAGATCATTTGTTTTTTTCTAATAGGCAAGTATGCGATCAGCCTTCTGTGCCTGAATAACGCCTTCGACTTATTGTTGGTCATGCCGGTTCCTTCACCATACGAGTGAGGGTTAAATGCACAAATAAAAGTCCATTGGTGTATAGCTAAGGATCGAACCTACGACCTTAAGTATAAGAGTCGCACGCTGAAGCCATTAGGCTACCACTGCTCTGCCAAACATAAAACCAATAGTAAAAATTTGAATCACAACTCTTCAACTTTACACATTTGCTCGGAACAAATACATTGTAGTTACTGAATTAGGGCTTTTAAATCTGAATCACACGTACGTCGGTACGTCTACTTCTTGACAAAACAAACAGCTTCCACACAAGTTGGCTTCCGTTTAGCATACATGAAATATTAACAATGAAACTTCGCGTATACCCGGCCACTACACACAGACTGCATTGTGTGCAAACAAAGGGAGGCTCCGGCGCGTTACTCATTAAAACACTAGGTACTTAAGGTTCGACTCTGATACGACACCGAGGGCGCTACAATACAACTTCGCGGCCTACCCGAATTCTTTCCAGAATAATTGGGTTCCCCCAAAATGCAAATCGTAATCGTCGTTGTAAGAGAAGTTCATTGATGAAACTTTGTGGCACGACATACATTTTATAAAAAAAAGCAGTGTAAAATTGAAAAAACGTACAGTTTCTTATACATTTTCATCTATGTTACACATCCTATACAAGAAACAAATTCCTGTGAGCAACTAACTTAAACTGTATACTGACTGTGAAATGATGTCTCATTAATCTTTTATCACTAATATCTTATTATATGCTTACTGTAACTGAGAGCTATCGACCAATCTTTCCTAAGTTAATACATGGATATACCAAGTATGACACTTCACCAGTCAAGTAATATGGTATCGTTACACATTTTACCTTTAAACTATGACAGCAGTATGGAAATAACATTGTTACCGTAACTACCAGCACCATCTAACGACATTGCTAATTAAATTCCAAACGAAACACATCGTCAACCCCTAGTACGGGCTACGTATATTAATTTCCCGCGTTCGGTTTGCACTTGTGTATACGGAAAAGCGCATTGACACACACATACTCGTATCTATGTAGTGGCGAATGGGGCATCGCCCGTCGCGCCGTACCAGGCGTCACAATATAGACAATGAACTTGTAAATCGTAAGATCGGTATCATTGTTTGAACTATTTATTTATTGGCCAGACAATACAATAAAAGTGATAGAAAATTCCTGCATCATTCAAGTGGTAGAAATATTCTGAAAAGATTCTTAATTCCTGAGGAACTTTGAATACTTGCAATTTTTTATATTACCTACCAATTTCTGGATATTCCAAACTTCAAAGACTAACTTATTTGTATAGATAGAAAACAGTATTAAAACTCTTTTATCATAGAAAGGCTGCGTAAAAAGGCATCTGAAACAAGAATGGAATACCGATTTGAAGCTTCATATAGCTTCCAAATGAGCGTAGTATTTACGAATGGTCCTACAATATATAGCTTTTAATTCCATAGCGCTATAGGGATGAAATATGCCTGGAGCTTTTCCTGGATAACCGGAAAATGCGATAGCCGACCGGAATTCACCCGAGGCACGGTCGCTTTATGAAAACGTGAAATTGTTTCTAGACATTTGCAATCGCTTCGATAAGATTTGTTATTGTTTTTGATTATATTAAGTGATAATGAAATAAAAATCAGTAGATAAAAATTGCATATATGATAATTATATATAACGTTTTATATAACTATTTAATATTTTACCTGTAAACATAAAAGCCATTTGTATGACCTATTGTTTTACAAACAATTTACTACTATTTTATGTATTGACACACATTACATTTATAATTAGAACTATATTTTGAATACGTTTGAAATATTTTATTGTAACTTATAAGTAACTTATAATCATGAAAAACATTTTCAATGATATACATACTTAGTTCGTGTGCATTGAATGGAAGAGCTCAATGGAATCATACATCTATACGAATCGAACCCTTAAAATCTTCCAAATGAGATAACAAATTCCTCGTTAAATTGTTACTTTATTGGAATAGAATCAATATAATACGCGTATCAAGATCATGTATTAATACATCATGTCACTAATTTATGTAAAAGTATTTTATTTTATTTTTTCATTGATTACGAAATATCTTAACAGAGGGTCTTTTCTTTAGGTAAAAACATTCTAACATCAGTAAAAAAAGAAGCATGAATACAGGAAATTGACTATCTACTACTAGATATTCTGCAGTAGAATGGAAAAGTGCACCAGAGAGCCTCTGAGTGCGGCAATGGGATTGGCACCCGTAGTGTAAGAGAGTATTGCTCACCCATCTCTCTGATTAGCCTTATTTTACCTGAAGTGAGTTCAGTCCACATAACCTCGTACTCTTTGTGTGGGGCATGCGTAATTCCCTATCGTATATAAAACATTTTTTCCACAACTGAGCTTTTTTAAGGCAGTTTTAGCCGCGCACCGCTACAATGTGGAACCAACTGCCCACTGAAGTATTTCCAAACCAATTTGACTTAGGGTCCTTCAAGAAGAGAGCGTAATAATTAATAAAAGACCGGCAACGCACTTGCTAGCTTTTTAGCAATGTGTGTCCCTGGGCGGCGGTATTGCTTAATATCAGGTGACCGTTCGCCCCCAGATAATGTAAAAATAAAACTTTTAGCCTATTAAATTTACAATGTTTAATCTAAATTGTCGCATTGCTCTTTTCGTGAGATTTACACCCTAAATGTAGATACCGTGATGTTATTCTAAATTCTACTTAAACTAGACCTGTATTGAATTTATTCTTAAATCCCAACTCCACGTAATCGAATAATGTTTGCACATTAAGTGTGAAATTATATGTCCAGCACTATTATGAGACAATTTAAACACTCATGTTGCATTATTGGCTTTCTCTGAACGGAAGGAGCATTTGTGCCAGTCATTGTATCATTACATTACTAACTGGCTAGTTAAGAGTTATATCCCGGTTCTAACGACTGTGCAGTTTAAAATTGCATTTTGAAATGAATACTTTAATAAAAATGCAAGTGACACGTAAATGCAATTATTTTTGAAAAGCAAACTAACTAAAAAAAGTATTGTGGGGTTCAATCTAATTATGCAATAAAAAGTTGTCGCACTAACAATAGTTAAGTTACATATACAGTTTTATTTAATAATTAAAAGCTTAACTTTTATAAGAAAAATTTTCCCACACTCAAATTGTAATACATTAAACATTCTCGTTTACGATAATATTCAATCGTTCGACTACACTTATATTGAAATGTCACATAAATAAGTTAAGTTAGTTTTTTGTTAATCCAGCGTCGCAATCCCACTACCACTAATTTTATGTTAATTATACGCTGAAGTTTTAAATGAGTAAAATCAGTTGACACCCTCCAATAACCGTCAATGAACTTAACTCACGTGTACTGTAAAATACCTTATTCAGTTCAAATCAACAAATTACTTCAAAGAGTCACTATCGATCCAAACCTGATGCTGTGTGCTCACCGACTTTATGCCTTTTTTAGACAATTTTTTTTTTTTAAATTACATTTAAGCGTATCTTATTAACTTAATATTATTAATTAAATGTAGTACTTATATTTAAAAATTAATATATAATTAACAATGTTGATACACTAGAAATATTAATAACGTATTTTGCATATCTATTTATCACAATCTTGTCTTAACAGGTGATTCTAAACGAAATGAGCATGCATATAAAAAAATCACACGATTTAAAAATAAAAATATGAAATTAATTAGGGAAACAAGCTAAAAAATTACTAATTATTATAGTACCAACAATTTTATTAAACACATCGCAAGTGCAAACTCTCGGCGTACTATGAGCTCGTTGTAGCCCACAGAACAAAAAATAAATATAAGCTGATGTATCCCATAATTGACACCTACGCATTTAAATAGATAATAAAAAGGTGTAAATAATTTAAGCCTTAAAACCTCTTTATAATCAAAATAAGAAAAACATATCACCATGGAAGAACTCTTAATATCTAGTGTCTATGTCATCTCGTCTACACACAACTCAAACACAATGAACACAACAAAATCTTATAAAAAACTAAATTGGCAAAAACGATTATTAGATAAGCATTTCGATTCGATACTGTTATCATAATAACGGTGTTATCAGTAACTGAATATCGAGCGATAATATATTATGCGGTTACACCAATGACTTCATAGGCATTATTTGTAAGTTGTATGTATGACTGCTCGTGTCCAATTGCACAGGCACTAGGTTCGATATGAGGAATTATATTTGTTTTGAGTTCTTATAAAAATACTTGGACAAATTTGTTAGCAAATATATTTTCGACCGTATCAAATTGTGCGCATTCCTCGTATATGCAATTGCATTAATTCTTATAACTTAAATGAAAGTTCAGACACTCAAATTTGCCGTTAATTATTTCGTAGGCGTTGTGTAGTTTTTAAGAAAATACCAGACGCTTACGAAGTCTTTGGATGAAAAAAGAACTTGAAAAATAAACGCGAAAACATGAATAATTTGGGATGTGTTGGAAACAGTAGAATTATATAGTTTTGATTTTTGAACTATATTACTTCCTAATTCATAAACAATACAAACTTTTAGGATTAAGAGTCTAGACTTATGTTTTTTACTACAGTACTTCCACATCCAACGCGTTTTAAAAATATCAATGACAATTAAAATATTATTGTTTTATATAATATCTAGGTAATATGCATACTTATGAACGCCCATTTTTAAAGGCGTAGAGCAGAAGAATTGACAATAAACTCCGCTACACTTTTCAATCACCAAGTTTTTTTTTATTACCAAATGTTGTAAGGATATTCTAGATTAAAATAAACCATTAAATAAACCTTACTATGCTAATTATCGTGCCATTCAAGTGCTATTTAATAAGAACCAGTAATAAAACAATAAGTAGCACTCATGTTTAGTAATAACGCGATAACATTTGATTAGAAAAATCCCCGTAGAAATTACTTTTACTTCCTATAAATTGTAGATAGCGCTAAAATATTACCAAGTATAAACTGTAATGCGCGAAGATTATTCGAGATGGAAAAATAATTTGTTGCTTGTTTTTTAAATAAAAACAAATCTAATTTACTCATTTACAAAATATCACACAATATTATACTTTGTTTTTCTTTTTAAAATTTGATACTACGAGCTGTATTTTTTTCTATTATATTTAATATCAACTATGGATAAACTAAATCTATTTTAATAAATACCCATAGAGGGTGATTTCGATGAAGTAGGGTGGTTTCCACACGATAAAACATTGCTGAATCGACGCACGCGTAATATATAGCGTTTGAACCAGGCTTTTGTCGACTAAGCTCCATTTAGAAATATTAGGGCGTTTACAAAACTCCTTGTTAGGAACACTGAATGTTAATTTGAGTCCTATTAATACAAACAAAATCAAAGCCAACCTGATTTATTTACAGGATAAATGCCGAACAATAATTATAATATATATAACTCGATACAAATACTAATATCCAAATCAAAATCATTTATTCATTTAGGTAACACAATGTACACTTATTAACGTAAAAAAATACATATTAAATGCTTCTAATTTTACCTTTACTGCCAGTCCCCAAATCAAGGGCGTAGAACGGAAGAGAAGAACTGGAAATAAATTCTCCACCACTCTTTTGTGAAATGTTCCTACCGTACAAGAAATCTACTTCGCCCGGAGTTTGAGCTCATAATAATGTGGAGAACTACATAGCTACTATCTGATGCTCTGTGGTACTTTTGTACCTATATTAATATTTATATCAACTAAATGTTAAAAGATACTTCACCTATACAAATAAATGATCTAATAAGCAGAGCCTATAGAAATATCATGAATGGAATTCAGTAAACTTTAGAAGGTATTCACGCCACACAGTCTAGCGATATTTCCTGTAACCGTCAAACTCTCGCCTCGGATGCTTCCTTTTAACGGAAATGTTGAGAGCTATTCATAGACATTTTCTCTGCTTGAAAACATCACATACACACATAACCTATTAATTAACAAGAGTCTTTACTGTGAAAACTTTACATCAAATTATACTAAAATTTGTTACAGTTTCAATTAGTCAAATAATATTTTGTCACGATTTCAAAGTTTCACAAGAGTGATAAGGATAAAATAATTAATATAGGTATTTGAGGTTCCAAATATGATTTTAAAAATAAAGTGTTGATTTTACATAGCGTTTACTAAATGTGTGTAATCTTGTTTGTACTTTGTTTAAGTTGTATTTTAACTTTAAAAATTATATAAAACTGTTATAAAACCAAGCATTATTTTTTTTTACACTTTGTTGTTTTATGATATAAAAATTTAACAAAATTACATGTAAAGGAAAGGCAACTGGCGGCCTTATCGCTATCGAGCGATCTCTTCCAGGCAACCACTGTGAGAAAAAAAATGTATTAAATTGCATAAGGTAGGCAAGAAATGCAAAAATACATGTATTACAAAATATAGTTGTTCAGAAAAAGAAACTAAACAGAAACAAAAAACAAACTTAACTAATAAAGGATACATGAAAAAAAAAAAATTATAATAATCACGGCAGTTAGTAAGTTTTATTAAATTCATGTTATACATTTAAGTTAAAATTCACTTTTCTAACACTCGTGATTTATTGGAAACGCAAATGTAGAAACAAACGTTCTTAGTACCATAACCTAGATTCTAGAACACGTCTAAGTGATTAGTGAGTACACGCGGAAACATGGAAACTCATTTTGTACAGGAAACGAAAGCAGGACCGCGGCCTAGTTGAGCACATAATTATAACACAGTGCCTATTTTTAAACCAATAAATCAAATATTAGATATGTCGGAGCAATGGCGCTGACAGTAACACCATTGCTTTAACATAAGTAATAACGATTATCGAATTACTATAGACTATCAAATAGTCTTATAATTTGTAGATCTTAACTGATTTGAACTAATTTGACTTTGAAGTTATTAAATAATGAAAATGGCAGCCGATACCAGCGCCATTGCTCCGACAGATATGACGTATAAATAATTTATTATATTCTTTACGATTTATCGAAACCAGAAATAACAAGTCAACATAATATGTCGTACATAAACAAATAAATAACTACAATCAAACCCTTCTATTCAACATTTCTGAAGTCAGTTATGCCTTTAAGTGTCCTATGCTAGCCAAATCAAGCTTGAAATTAGACTTTTTTTTGCAATTGCACCGGTCTTTCTATACATTTATTAATATATCATTAAAGAAAACTGTTTGATTTTCAGTACGACTGACTCACATCACTCCTACACCTCGACAAACACATAATAAACGTTTAAACTAAATCATAGTTAAATAAATAAAATATGTTTATTATGGAATATAAGATACAGAGAGGCATCACTTCTTCCACGTCATTAAATTTGAATCGGTAGACATCCCTTCTCATCGGAAAAGAAGACATCAAACAGCACTTATTTTAAAACAAATATCGCAAATTAATTAGAAGAAGCCTGTATAGCACTAGTCCCAGGCCCTTTTATCAACTAGATAATCGTTAACTTTAAAACCTTCTATTGTGTCATCAAATGCATTAACTACATTGAACTATTCCGAGTTTTCATTCTTTACGGCTTTGTACATTTTACATTTACATATACTCAACTGTCATCTTGTGACATAAAAAGTAATGAGCATGATTGCGCCGCATATGTTCCCTTTCGTCACGCTTTTCTCCCCTTAGCGTTTCCCTAGCCAATAAACAGACAAATGCGGTGTGAACATTGAGTATGATGAAATGTTATTTCGCGAATGAAATCTCTAAAAAGTAACAGTAGGAACAAAGCTTTTCAATCAAATCTAATTTCAAAATGAATTTACTTTTTGATATTCATAACAAATCGTGTTTGCAAATATAGAAACCCTGTTAAGGTTTTTAAAACTAAAAATACATAACTTCAGATAGTCTGACTATAATGAATCTTCTAAAAACATCAAAATTTATCTTTTAGTAATCTAAATACTAACATATACAGGCAACGACAATAGGTAAAAACAACAGAGTTTTATCGTAGATACTCCAAGTTAGCAGTTAATTTGTCGTTGCTCAGAAGGGTTATTCCCTCTTCCACTAAAATATCTTTATACGCGACGCCCTGACAACGTCTAGACTTCACAAAAAACCCACCCCACAGCTCATTGTATTCAGCAAAACTTAAAATTTATACATTTTCTTCTACCGTTCAGCTGAAATTAATTTGTAAGAAGTTTTCAATTTACAAGGCACACTGTGATTGATTACGACTTGGTTTTCGTTCGTAGTTCCTATTTTCAACAAAGTAATATATGAACAAAACACTTATTTTACTACCATCAAAATCCTCTATGAACGGAAGGACATAATATGAGCGAGTTTTCCTTTTAAACTTTGAGCATTTCGTTTTTTTAATGTAAAAGGAGGTAAACGGGCGGGAGGCTCTCACCTGATGTTAAGTGATACTGCCGCCCATGGACACTCACATTGCCAGAAGGCTCGCACTTGGGGTTGCCAACCTTTTAAGAATTGGTCCGCTCCCTTTCTTGAAGGACTCTTAAACGAATTGGTTTGGAAATACTTCAGTGGGCAGCTGGTTCCACATATCGTTTCACATACCTATGAAAAATCTATGATTGACTTTTGTTTATTCTTCTTCTATCTTCTATCTTATATTTATTTATTATAAAAAACAAAAATGCCGCCAATTGATAAAAGCCAGCTGAGTAAGTATGTATTCAAAATCATAAAAAAAGAAGTTGTAATAGTGTCGTGGAAACAAACTGGACACAGTAAATGAAGTAATTACACTTAATTCCATTCAGCGATTATTATTATATAAATAATAATTCTACTGAATATAATTTCCTTATATTTCAATTTATCTATACAGTAATGCAAATAATTGTGAAATGTACCGCCAAAATAGCAATTATGACATCCGTAAATTAAATTCCACGCATTAATTACTGCTACTGACGAGTAATAAAATATTTCACTACACGAAATAATGTTAATTCACATATTCCTACAACGAAGAGATTTTAAAGTTGAATAAAATTATAAATACTATTGTTGTATATTGATGAAATAGAGAGACAATAATGCTAAATACCTGTTCAAAACGTTAATAATTACATTTTAATATTTTTATGTCTTTAATAAAGAAAAATTCTCTCAAAATTTTTTTGTTAATGTAATAGGAGGCAAATGGGCATGAAGCTCATCTGATGTTAAGTGATACCACCGCCCCTGGACGCACATTGTCAGAAGGCTCGCAAGTGCGTTGCCAGCTTTTCTTGAAGGACCCTAACACCATTGAAGTTTTCATTAAAAACTTATTGCTAGCTATATTATATTTATGTCTTTTTAGAAATAAAAATATGTCACTTGGTTGACCTATATTTATAGATAGATGTATTCAGAGATTTGTGTTTCATAGCTGTAGTATGAGGTCAGATCTCTTTCGTCTGTATTCTTGTTTATATATCTATATTATATAATATATGTTTAAAATGATTTATGAAATTTTTATACAAATATATGTAGATGATACGAAGTTCACCCAGATATTATTAAAAAAAATGGCAATTTTAAAATTAAACAAATATTATACCTTAAAAATATTATAAACTTTGTTCCAGGTCTCAAAATATCGCCTAGATTACTCACTAGTAATAGACCTATCAACAAAAAAAAACGCAATCTACAACGTAAAACATGTATTGTTCTAGACAAGCTAAACGTTTAAGCTGTTAAGCTGTCCCACTGGCCTGTTTAGCTCAGGAACGGAAGTGAGAACAGTAGCGTATTTAAAAAGTGTAACACTTTGTTCTCACTTCTCCATGTGTAAAGAATAAAAGCCTTCTTAAAGCATACAGAAATTTGGACCTTAAAAAGCTTTCAAATATAAATTAAAATAACAACACCAATATATTCAAAACTGAAATAATTTTCAGTAATTGCAATGTCCATTATTAGTACAAAGAACAGTGGTGGCTTCAGCGTACGACTCTCATCCCTGAGTTCATAGGTTCGATCCCTAGCTGTGTACCAATGGACATTCTTTCTATGTGCGCATTTACCATTCGCTTGAATGGTGATGTTAAACATCGTGAGGAAACTGGCTTGCCTTAGACCGAAAAAGTCGACGGTGGTTGCAGTTTTTTAAAATTGTACAATAACTTTGCTATTAAAAAGAGCGGTAGAGAGATTCTCGACTGTTCTACGCTTTTCATTTTGCAACTGATAGTAAATGTAAATATAGATCTTCCATTTTGTTAAATATATACGTTCAAAAGGTACATAGTTACCAATATGGTAGTATCATAAAATATTTTATCTTAAAACGAAAGAAAAGAATTTCACGATTGAAAAGATAACATTCAATACGATAATGAACAAACCGAAAAAATGTGTATATTTTTGTCTATTCTTGAAACAGGATCATCTAGATTCAAAAGAAAGGTGAAGAGTGCTTGATTAAGATACGAGTCTCCAACCGAGGAAAAATTGAGCCTGAGATTAAAGTCTTACTTATAAAAGGCCCATTGAAACTTGTATGGAAACTGCTATTCGTTTTTAAAATTTATATGCGAATGTTTTGATCCAATGTTAAATTTATTTAAAAATCAGAGTAAACATAAAGGCAATATTGTTGTCAAAACTGCATATACAACGACCACTATATAAGCTTCGACTTGTTTAAGCTTTTGCGGATATGATAAAGAATATCTATAGCGCTAATTAATCTGCATCACACACACTCCCCACACGCACACGCAATTAGGTATACTGTTGTTTATTAGTAATCATAACAATCAAATATACAGTATTTACAATTTTCTTTACCTTCATAGTAATAATAAAAATAATTAAAAATTAATAAAAAGAAAATTCAATCAAATTTAAAAAGTTTGGTTCCATTGGCAGTGTACCTTTAACGCTAGCAGCATTTCCAAGCTGTATTGTGATAATTATTCGTTGTATCTACCAGGCGCCAAGTTAAATCTTTAATTAGCGCCTGTGCACTTGAACCCCACGGGCCAAGAGTATCTACTCCAAAGGGAACAAAATCGAAGTTGGGAGGAAAAACTCTATTAGATATATATACAAAGTTAAATGTATTTAATCTATATCATAGATTTTTTCTTCCTACGTTTCATAAATGTTTGAACCTTCTATTTTTGGATATATTTTAGTATATGTTAGTAGTTTTTTTTATACTGTATAATATAGGTAAACTGTACGAATTAAATATAAATAACATATTCCATATAAAAAGGATTAAAATTCAGTAAAATCTTTTGCTTTAATGAATCCTGAATCTTTTTTGTATAAATTGCACAATTTATCTAATAATTTTAGTTTATCAATTATTTTACAATTTTTCTTTACATATATGTACTTAGAAACAAATACTCTCAAATCTACATTACGTTCTCAATAATTCGCGTGTAATTTAAGGTTAAACACTTCGTTATTTAGAGATATCTATATCACAGTCTAGTTTAAAACAAAATTGCAAGAAAAACAATGTAATCTTAATGCACAGTTTGACGAGCCATTGGTAGTAAAGTAAAATTCATCAACCTTTGAAAGTTTCGAACGAATTTTCAACGTGAAATTCACGTAAACACGAACGCGTCAGGTGTCGTTTTAGACCGACACAGGGTGCATTTCCCTTAAAAGCTCACGTCGGGAGTGTTGTTTTAGCGAGACACGGTCTGATAGTTCAGAATTATCGATTAATTGTTGGCTGTTGTGGACTTAAGGTCTTGAACATCGACGCGTCATAGGTAAATTGTTTTTTTTACCATTTACCTATGACGCGTCGATATTTCGCCACCTTTAAAGCGGGGATTAAAGCATCGTGTGCAAATAGCCGAAAACAATATAAATGGAAACTATGGTAACAAATTTAAAACAGTTTCCACATTTGAAGAACTAATAGAATTCTTAAAAAGAATGGCTACTAATAATAAACCCTATAGTATTCTTCTATGTGTGTGTATATTTGAATACAAACTTAAACAATTAATTTATTTCGGATTTAAGAATAAACAATCTTTAAATTATTGTAATAGCTTATTAATGAGAGGACTTAGGACTTCTTTTAAAATTCTCCTATTAAAGCCTCGATTTGTTTGAGCTCTCAAGGAGCTGCTTAAAAGGAGTATGGTGAATATCCATAGTGATATATAACCTAAATAATGAGCACACCCTACATACATACCCCCACTTTCACACCATCACACAACACAGCCGAATGAGGTTTAACTAAGTTCGTCCGTAATAATCTATTTTTATTGACATGACTTATGATAGATTATTTACCTACCTGTGACCAGTACTGTGTGAATCGGACTAGATTCAAAAAATTGGAAAGACGGCTGGAGGGTTACATAGAAATTTGATTAGACGGTGCAGATTAAGTATTATGGTCAGAGTCAGGAATTTTGAGCATATTTTATTGTAAAATATTTTGTTTCCTACAAACAACCATTGAGAAATAATTGTTTTAATACAATTATTATTTCACAATCGTTGTTTGTAATTCTTCCTAGAAAGATATTAGAGCTACTCATGGCCACGTGTAATACCTTTTCAGAATCCCTATTAAATGCGCCAAAACCTGTAATACAGAGACACTTTTCGGTGGAGTAATTTTTTTTCACAGTGGGGTCCAAAGTAAAGAAAAATTTATGATTTGAAAAAATGTTATATCGTATCACTTAATATTATCTTGACTACACTCAATAAACAACTATAAATAGTATGCCTAACGCAAGAACTCATCAGTACCAATCTAGTGGATATTATGAAAAAGATACAGAATGTGGATTTTATCGAATTTTAATAAGAATTAGTAAAAAAAGTCAATTTTCTTATAAAACGCAAAATAAATCATAACTCTGCAGGGGTTGACCTTAGAGACCTACCGTAGAACAATTTTTTGCCGCTGATGACCTCATCTATCCCCTATTTGCGTTTGATCCACGACTTTTTGGCCACCCTGTATTATGTATTGCTTCATTGGCTATAATATCATTAGTATATTTTTTTTATATTGTAAACATCTTGTTCTTTACTTATATTCGTTTGACTCCGGTCACATTAAAATGTAATCTAAAACTATAATCAAATAATCCTAATCGTTCACGATAGCCATTTAACAGTAAAATATGCCCAATACGGTGTGACTGAAATACAAATAAGCCAGTTAATATATTCAGTTATGTAACGATGTTTTGGTTCTATGACCCGTAGTAAACATAACTATATTATTCAAGATCAATCCACGGTTATTCTAAACTCGACTTTTACTGCGGCTTTCTCGTGTCAATGTTCATATTGTGTACCGAAAATCGTTCTATAGATATTTTTCATAGAACATTTAAATAGAAATTACACAATTCTATCTACTGGTTGCAGTTAAGTTTTTGTGTTGGTAAATAAATATATTAACATAGATAGAATCTATTTTATTAATTTACGCTTCGATGCGTATAAATACAGTAAAATACAAATAATTAAACAAATGGCGACCTTATCGCTTTCGAGCGATCTACTTTGATATACAAAGTTAAACGATATGTCGCAGCCAACTAGCTTAATTAGCCTTTCAATTAACAGCCTAGCCTTTTAACGTCAACGGCTGTTACGACTATCGGTTTTTACGACCAAATATGAGTAGTCCATTCGATGTCGTTACAATAGATTTTGACTGTATATGCAATGGCACTTCAAACGTATACCTCGTCTCAGATATAATATCTGTTTCTATAATTAACCATACGTGACAATAATTGCCTGCATATATATAATATATATATATATCCGTTACCTAGGAAACTTAAGAACTGTTTGACTTACCTAGGTGATTCCTTACACAATACCATCTTTAATTTTCATAAAATAGGTGGTGCATTACATACCTGAAACAAACGGAGAAAATAAACGTCAATTATCGATTTTCTATAGAAATAATGAAATAATTTGCTATCGTAATATTTAATCCAGTTTTACTATATATACACAGAACAGATATTCTAGCTTATTCATAAACACATTCACTTCAAAGAGGTTTCTATGTAATGTAGTTTAGTTCGCTTTACAAGTAATAAGAAAGTAAGTTTGAAAACTATTTTTCATAATTAAGACTTTTCGTTAATTAGTCGTATTAATTCATTATTTCATGTCATTTTTACGTATAAATTACTAAATATAATAGCCATCAAGGAATTTTTTTAGCCGACACCATGGTATTCTGTCAGGTCGCAGCAGTATTCGCTTTGAACCGCAAACTTTGTTTGAATATCGGTATTTGCAATTGTAATTCTTTTGGTTGGAAAAGTAAAGGTCGAACGGACATCGAGTAGCGGTATCTATTACGACATCGAAAATCTACTTTTTCTCGTTACGTTACGAGATTACGTATTGCGGATTATGACGTTATAACAGTGTAACCTCTTCGTTTCTAAGCTAAAAGTTCAACTATAAGGGCTACTATTAAAATGATTGGTTGATCGATACCAAAGCCAATACAAGAGTGATTGTTCGACAGAAGTGGAGCATTTCTATATTCTTCTTTTTCGTAGTCTTCAGTACTGAAAGTCGTGCCTGACTTGAAAAGCCCTAACCGATATGTCGACTTGCTGTCTCCATAATGCTCTATCTTCTACTTGTCTCAGGGCATTAGGGATAGATAGGGAGAGATAAAGTTCTATCTTGGAAATTGACCAAAGTATCTAAGCACCCGTTTGAAAATGATAGTTGACAGTCTTGTGGTGATCTTTAGTTGGTTGAAAATGGAACTCTTTTTGCAGTTCATGGTATCCGCAACGTTCTCTTCTAACACCACATCGAACGCCTCACTCATTTATCTTTAAGGCATTTCTATAATGATTAACAAAGAGTCAAATCCATACTTAGCGCTTAGCCTCAAACTTTGAATCATATCCATAAGGTTACAACTGTTTAAGCTTTAGACGTTATTATGTTATCAGTTAAATACACTAATAGACAATTATTTATTTATTTTAATTAAGTAATGTTTTAATGGCCAATTCTCATATATAAGTTATATATTAGAATTAAAGATATTATGAGAGTTTAGTTATAGTGATTAGTTATATTATAACATACGCTCTGAGGATCAGTTTTCACCATCGATAAATTAATTATAAAGCGTGCGAATTTCCTATGGGAGACAGATGGTCGCACATTCCTGGTTTCCGAAGCCAAGAAGCCATTTTAAACAGTTGAATGCACAAGTTAATGACACTGTCGTACACGTAACGCGATATAACGATTATATCTGCTGTAATGTTATTGAAATCTGATATAACGGATATTAAAGTACGAGGTCATTCTATCAATGTCAAAGACAAACGTCTCACTTGAATACGTATTACGATCAAAGCAGAGTTAGCCTAGAGTAAAATATGCGATTGTTAACTTTTGCGACCTTTGCGACTTTGAATTGCAACCCTTGAGGGGCGTCCACGCCACTGAGATATACACATTCAAATTTTAATACGTCTTTAATGAGACATCGTGGTACATAACGATTTAGACTAACTTAAGACTTGTAAGTAATTTAAGTCTAACCTAATTTACCAATAAGTATACTTAACATAAGGAAGTGTTCAATAACCCTACTTTGGGTCTGTTTCACAATGTATGGATAAAGTACCAAATATCTATGCAACACATAAATTATTTGGAAGATAAATTGTGCTATTTGACATTCATCGGACTCATAACTTATGATGAACTTTATGTGACGAATAGCGCTATCTGACAGTCGTGAAACGCAACAATAGTGTTTATCCTACCAATAAGTAATAAATTGCTAATTCGGAACTTATGGTACTTCACTCCGGGCCACCGCTTGCAACTATATAAAGCGCAAATTCGGCCTCATGGAGTACTGCTCTCACCTCTGGGCGGGAGCTCCCCAGTACCAGCTCCTTCCACTTGACCGTATTCAACGAAGAGCGGTTCGAATCGTCGACGACCAGTCACTTTCAGTGCGGCTTGATCCCTTGGCGTTGCGTAGAGATGTGGGATCTCTCTGCATCTTCTACCGCATTTACCATGGAGAGTGTTCAGAGGAGTTGTTCGGTCTAATACCTGCAGCTGAGTTTCATCATCGGACGTCAAGGCAAAATACAAAATACCATCCGTATCACCTCGACGTCCGTCGTTCCACAACAGAGCGTTTTCTAAGGCAGTTTTTGCCGCGCACCACCACTATGTGGAACCAGCTGCCCACAGAAGTATTTCCGAACCAATTCGACTTAGGGTCCTTCAAGAAAAGAGCGTACCAATTCCTGAAAGGCCGGCAACGCACTTGCGAGCCTTCTGGCATTGTGAGTGTCCATGGGCGGCGGTATCACTTAACATCAGGTGAGCCTCCTGCCCGTTTGCCTCCTATTACATAAAAAAAAAAAAAAAAATGTAGAACTTATCCGTACATTGTGAATCAGACCCTTACAGTCTCAAAGGGAAGACATTCGTTTCTTGGGATCTACTTTTTTACTTATCACTGTGTAAACATTAATTAAGTTTTTTCTTTGTTAACGATAACTGTGTTTTTTATTTATTAATTGGCTGAGGATAAAACACCTGTTGTTTAAATATTTTTATCAATTAATTAAAATTGATAAGCACACTATTAAGCTTCGAAGTGATTGTTTATAAACGTCATTACAACGTAATTGCATCGTTCGATTAAATATTTTGTAAGGATTCATCCCGTCTGTTAGTGGTTGCACATTGCATAACCATAGGGTTCTGTTCTGCTTTGGATACCGCCGGATCGTCTATTCATGGGTAAATGCTTATCGGGGTTATAAAAATGGTACTTTAGTCTGTTAAACATAATAAAAATCATTACTAAAAAGTAAAATGTTATGAAATCTTTACACTTCAGTGAATCGTTTCGAAATGAAACTTAGAAAGTTACAATCTGTAAATCAATTTAACAAGCTTTTCTTCTTTTTTGCAACAAGAAAATACTCTTGGACGGAATTATACGTCATCATTATTTGTAAGCCAAGCTACATCCTAATATATATAATTTATATCCGCATAGTTTGACGTTTACACGAAAAAAACGCAACAGAAATCGTATTTCAAACAGTATTTAGTCTAAAAGAAATACTTCTTTTTATGTGCATAAATCGCGTTCATTAACCACTTAAACCATGATTCATCGTACTGTTTACGCTACCAAAATCTGACCCAGTAATTGCCAGGTGATTCACACACCATTTTCTCTGAATAGCTTACCATAAACGTTGCACTGTCAACACGATATAATCTGGAGCACAATTATATCCCATACATGACAACAAAACATGACATTTTTATATACGAAATGGTAAAAGCACCAGAACTGTGGCAACATTACTAAGACTTAACGATCGCTATAAAAAATCTTTATAAAGATGCATAAATAGAACTAAAAAGATTTATCTGGCTAGTGGCGTATTGTCTCAACACAGGAGTATTGCAAGGTAGATATTATGTATCGAAGTATAATTGGTTAACCGTTTTACCAAAACGTCCCGTCATCCGTTTTGTATAGGAATGCGAGATGAAAGCCAAAGAAAACATTAGTAACGTACAGGTGTTGAAACACGAAAGCTACAGCTTGCTCCAACCATACATAGAACCTGACGATCACTAAGGGCCTGGCGTAATTAGTTGCGCAATGACTGTCGCAAGCGCACCTACCGAGTCAACGCGACTTTAACCATAGAATAAATTAAGTAATAATGACTACAGTATATCTTTATATAACGACTGTAAGTCTAACAGAGTTTGGATTTGCCATTATTAGGAGATAACGTATGTATTCAAATCACGTACTTTTTCTTCATGAAATCTGAAGAAGGTTTACAACGCCACTTGTATTTTTAAAAGTAAATATGTGATTTCTTTTTTATTCGTGTCTTATTTTTCTATTTTTCTTTAAGTTATCTACTCTAGCAATATTTATTTACTTAGCTTTTCCAGAGGCATTGCAGTATTTGTCAGAGTTCAGATGGGATAGCCTTTAAATTTAGGGAACGTTTAGACATCCTGGCAGCTTGTCTATTGAAGTACTTATTACACCTTTATTAATCTTAGCGGAGGCAAAATGGAATATTTTAATATTGGTGTTTCAAAGTTAAACTCAAAATAACTTTATTCATATAAGTAAACAAGTACACTTATGATCGTCTAAAAAGAAGTTAAATTAATTGTAAATTTACATTAACTACCAGAAATAAATTTATAAAATTGATTAATTAACGTTTAACGAGGGCTTTGAATTTATTTAGTGATAACTCAAGAATTATATAGCCTGTGAGATGATATTCAAAGGACCAAGTTAAGAACCTTGTGCAACTCGTGTCGCAACACAGGTGAGCACCTTTCAAGTACATTAGCAATTCTATTGACTCCTACATTGTCAGTTAGGAAACTGAATTTATTGGGTAGTATCGAGCGAAAGAATCTATGGATAAGCCAGTTAAAGCAAACTTCGTGATACACGAAGAAAAGTAAGGAATTTAGAAGCTGAAGCGAAACTTGACGATTCGTAAATAATCATATTTTATTTATTTATTTTAAACTCGCGCAGCTTCCAAGTAAAAGATTAGAAGAATAGCATAATCAGATTAAAATAAAAATTATATGTTGTGAGCAAAAGCCCAAACATATATCAAAGTACGAAGCATTCATAAATTATGATTCAAATCAGGAATATAAGCATTAACTTTATTTTAAATTAAATAAAAGCAAATATAAGCATTAACTTTATTCTAAATTTATTTTATTTTATTTTTTATTTTAACAGGTGAAGCCGCGTGCGCAAACGCATCTTTTTGCTTATACATGCCATAATAACTTCTTCGTTCAATCGTTCAAATTCAATTTACACGAGGCTTTTTGCCATGCTGTTTCTTACAGGAAAACAATTTATCAGACACTACAGTATCGTCGATAGACAAAAAGTTCTGGACGATGTAATAGCAAGTAACAAATGACGTGTAGCCGGCTTGACGCCACCTGCTGTGATAAAGCTCGTTGAACTTAAAGCTTATAAGGTTTGATTTGTATGTTTTACATAAACATATTTTATAGTAAAATATTGTTTTTTTACACTAGACAAGTTATATAAAAATACGAAGAAAAATAATTGCCAAAATAATGTTTGCCTTGTAAAATGTAAGAGTTAAAAAACCTAACTAGCGTTCATCTCTCTACTTGGTTTTTTTTGGTAACATATCCATGACGTTCCGTATTTTTACTCCATAGAGTTGGACTTTCCAAAAGTTTTTTATCTGCATCAAAAGCCAGAATTTTAAGCATCTATACACCTATAGCCTTGAAAAAGCTTTTTCTTTATGAATCTGTCAGAACAGCTTTTTCTAAAATCACGGTTTGCTTTCCGTTATTACAACTCAAGTTCCTTTTAAGGGCAAAACAAGTTAATTACTCGAGTTATCTTAAAATGGTCTAAGCGAGAAATTTTAAGACCAATACCAAATTGGGTAAATACAACATCAACACTTTATACGGTATCACGCGTAGCTTTGAGAACATCCTTTTCTGTTGTATTAATTGTAGTACAGTTATTTTTAGAAACGTTTTATAAATAAAGGGAGAACTTACATTTTAAGTAAGGCACGGTTGTTATTAACTAAAACGATAAACAAAATGTTTAATGCGTGGGTAAAAATAAATACATTTCTAATAATTAACGGCCGTTATTCATAAGAGTCTATAAGTGAATCAATACATTGTCTGGAAAATTACAAGAAATTGTTAAGGACCTAATTTTTTAAAGAAAAACGCTTTTACCGGATTAAAGTTATGTATTATTATAAATTTACAATTATTTGACTTTATTTTAAATTTATCCGACGTTTCGCGTGCTTTACAGCGTGCGTGGTCATGGTGACTGAAGACAAGTGATGTTGAATGTCAAAAATAGGGTGGAGCGTGCTTGTATGGAGGTTTTTTTTTTTTTCAAATATCAAAAAGGCGGTGTACGGAATCGGTACTCCGGTACAAACATATTAAGCACAGAAAATTTGGATTCAATATCTTAACTGCAAATTGTGCCCCAAAGCCCTTGAAATATACACAAATTTTCGAAAAAGAGCGTAGTGCAACAACTTGTCTCGTATCAATTCTAAAAGTTAAATATGCATTTTCTCACTTAGTATTGATTAACGATGAACACAACCACAGAATAATTGCGAAAGAAACATAAAAGAACATTTATTTACCCAAGAAATATCGTTGACAATTTAGTAAAATATCGCGAAATTTTGTCATTTTTTGTTTCTGCTACGCGCCGAGGTAGACTTCGCGATGACCTGCTGTGACCAATGAAAATACATTAGTGACCTATTTCAGTTAAAGGCGAGAGCACGGAGGAGCTGCTATTGTGTCTGCTGCATTACAAGATATCGGCTTAGTGACGGAAGATGATTGCAAGAATGTTGTCGATCGTAGTAAGATCCGCCGAGCCCGTACCCAAACTAGGAACTCATAGATTTCCACTCAGCTCGACCTAGGACAGTCCATTTGTATCTCGTTTGACGGATGAAAGGATAAAACGTTAGTCATGGAGGGCTCTGTTAAAAGAAACTGGGTCGCAATACATTGGCCACATTATTTGCAAGGTTAGCGGTGCTAAAACTATTGCCAACAAACTGTTAGCTTATTTTGTAGCGAAATCGATCGATTTAACTACAATCACAGCCATCGGATGCGACGGTACTGCCGTTGATACTGGGATTCATTCAGGTATCATACGGCTTTTAGAAAAATATTTAAACGACCGCTGCAGTGGCTAGTGTGCCAGTTACAAGCAAATCAATTAAGCTTGTGTCACCTGCAAAAATGCCTCCCAGTAGTTGATTTTGTACCAATAAACTGTTACCTGCCTGATATCACAAGAACTCGGGGGTATATAAACGCATATCACCTATATTTGTTGGAAATATGTCAGGCTATTAATGCAAGAAATTGTGATGAAAACTTGGCTATGAGGTCTCCAGGAAAAATCTGTCATTCGCGTTGGATGACGACAGCCAACTCAATTCTCAGGCTGTACATTTCCACCAAGATTCCGACTAAAAAACAGATGACTGTGACTGAATTCGTCTTGAAGGTTTACGCCCCAATGTGGGTCCATATAAAAACGAAACCTTTGTGTGTTTACGGGGCAAAACACCTACACGAGACAATTAAATTGACTCGGTATCTTCCAACGCACTTAAAGAAAATTGTCGACCCCGTGATACAAAGGAATGGCTATTTCGGTCACTGCGAAAGAGTAGCCACATCCTAGAACTAGCTCTCAGGCGGATCGTGAAGATCAGGGGAAAAACGTCGATCTTCGCTCCTATCAGAGTCTTCAAGGTGCCAAGCTTGAACTTCAACGCAGAGCATATGACCTGATTGAATGGGACAAAGATTCTGAACCGCCAGTCCTGAAACAAATTAGCACCGACTTATTGAAGGATGCTATCGCCAACCCAGATATAGTTGAAACTCAAATTTTGACACTCTATCGTCAAATGCCGTGTCACACTCAAGCAAGTGAAAGGTGCATCAAAATTGTGACTGAAGCGTGCTCTGCTGTATGTGGGACCGAAAGTCGGGAAGGATGGATAAAAAATACGTTGAAATCCTGTAAAATCATGCTGATTTTCAATACCAAGGCAGAGTACAGAACTAAGTAATTTTTAGGAAATTTACCCCATTTGCAGTATTTTTCCTAACTTTTCCTTGTCTTAATTGTATAAACTATTTAATTTTATGCCTTTATTGGTATTCATATATTATTATTAATAAATAAAATATGTAAGAATACTTACAGTTATTTCTTTATTGATTTTAATTTGAAAACCCTGTTTTTGGACTTTCATGTTTTTTTCAGTGGCTCTGGGGCACAATTTCTACTGAAAATATCAAAATCCTGTCATAGTATCTTTCGTTCGTATCCCTATGGAGCACCGATTCCCAACCCAGCCCAAATCAAAAGCCCAAAAAAAAATTCACGCTCCACCCTAGTCAAAAAGTATCACAGCTGCAGAGAAAGTTGCATTATCTGTATTTATTTCCCCGGAGTTGGTATCGACTAAAAGATGGAGTCGAAACGTCGGATAAATTTAAAATTATGTCAAATAATTGTAAATTTATAATTATACATAACTTTAATCCGGTAAAAGCGTTTTTCTTTAAATGTGTAAAGGTAATGTTAATCAAAGTCAATACCCATTTTTTTTTATAGAACGGGGGCAAACGTGCAGGAGGCTCACCTGATGTTAAGTGATACCGCCGCCCATGGACACTCAATGCCAGAGGGCTCGCGAGTGCGTTGCCGTTCTTTTAATTGGTACGCTCTTTTCTTGGGAATACTTCAGTGGGCCGCTGATTCCACAAAGTGGTGGTGCGCGGCAAAAACTGCCTTGAAAAACACTCAGTTGTGGTCAAGGTGATACGGGTGGAATTTCGTATTCTAAATATTGAATAGCTACTTAAAGCTACATGAAGCTTACAAAACATTTATGTACAAGTAGAGTGTCTACTCTGTATCACTTTAAATGTATTAGAACGTAGAGTTATCCAATAATCGCACAAAGTATTAATTACTATCATTACAAACCCGCTCCCTTCAACCGTTAGAGGACGACCACCTCCCACGGAAGCCTTTTACCGCACTGATAATATTACTTTATAATTCCTTAATCTTAATGGAAATTTGTTAGCAATTAAAGCTATTTAGATAAAAGTCTCACAAAGTGTGTAATAGTTTATAGACCTGATTATAAAAGCCTACTATTAACACGGCAATGCAACGATAATTTGATTAGCACCATAAGATTCCACAAGGCAGTTAGCGATAATACATTAGATTTCGAAAAAGTCCATTAGGTAGCGTTCAAGTATTACGTAACGAATTTGGGGGGGGTCCCTTTTGTAAAACGTTACGATGCGGGGCGGGGATTGAATTAAGCGTTATTGTTAATATTATTTTCGACTTTCCAGTAGTTTACACAACATAATGGTAACTTTTAGGTATAAAGAGTCACTGGGTGTTCACGAAACGTTTTACTATTGGGTACAGAAAAACGTTACGGCGCATTACATGGGGGGGGGGGGTCAATAATCTTCAAAAATTGCTTGACGTAATACTTGAACGCTCCTTTACTTGAATACAAATAATGAAATGATTGGTAATTCGTTTAGAGCTGTGACTGTCAGTTTGCTTAAATTTAGTTCTCCCTACTGTTCAGATTTGGAGATGCTTTGATTATTCACTTTAAATTAATTAGTTAAGTTTCAGAGATTCTCTAAGTTCAATAAATAGAATTCTATTACTTTGAAATACAGACTGTTATTTTGCAAACAGCAGCTACAAATGGGTTTTGTGTGTTTTCAGGTTTCACTAGAAATCAGTTTAAGCGCAACATCGCTAGCTTTTAAACCTCTAGGCTATATAACTTCCTCGGTATGTGTTTTTATGGTTTTGATGGGGTTTTAAAGTAAAGATTTATGAAACTTATTGCCCTTATCGTTGTCGACTCAATTGACACTGTTAGGATAAAAGGTTTAGGCTTTTTGAGGGTTTAGTCGCGAATTATGACTCTGGTGTGTCAAAATTTAATACGTTGTTGTCACACGGAGTTTAGCTGTCAAATAACTTTTGACATATACTTGTCAGTGCTCAATCATTGTGATTGTGGCTTGAAATACCTTTTATGTTTCTAACAGGAGGCAAACGGGCACGAGGCTCATCTGACATAACGGCTCATCGCCGCTTACGGACACTGCCAGAAGGTTCGCGAGTGCGTCGCCGGGCTTTTAAGAATTAGTACGCTTTCTTCTCATAATACTTCAGAAGACAGTTGCTTCTACATAGTGGTGGTGCGCGGTAAAAACGGCCTTAAACAAACGCTCAGTTGTGGAACGACGGACTTCGAAACCTCGAAGTATCACTTTACGGGTCTTATAGCTGAATCTCAAGTTTTTGCAAAAGTAAAGCATTCATTGGAGCCGCAAAATGGTTGTATACTTTAACAAAGATAAGCCTTTTTAGTTAAAGAAACAAATGAGCGCCGCGTACATAGCTCAGACTACTAACGATGTTAAAACAATCTCCTCATGGTATTTCAAGATAGACCATGTACGATCCAAAGAAGCCTTTTGAGCAAGAGTAATTGATTGTTCGTTCAAAACGAACGCATCATCAATCACCTGCGACTCAGCACTGTACTTTGTATTTCTCAGAAAACAATTTGCGCTTTCATTACAATTTAATCACAGTGACCGTAGATTATCTTAAATTTGAAATATAATACATATGTATATACGATTTGTAAATCTAATATTGGTCATACATTAAAAAGATTTATTGCTCTAATCAGATTAGAACGCGTTTAACAAGATCTTGAACTTCATGTCATTACATTAGTCGGTATTTAATTATTGAATTAGGTTTCATTAATTAAAAATAACTATAAAGGAGTGTTAAAAAACCTCAATGGAACAGAATCTAGATTTAAAAAGTTAGGGAAACGAAAGGCAAAGGATCGATGCCTTGGAGATGTGGTGCTGGCGGCGAATGCTCAGACCGTGGACTGCGAAGCGCCAATACATCGATTCTAACCCAACTCCGCATACGGACACGCCTGCCTATCATATGCCGACGGCAAATTATATCATATTTTAGCAATACAATGCGCAGAGGCGATGAGAACTTGGAGAAACTGATCGTAGTGGTGAACACAGAAGGGAAAAAGCTCACGAACCAGATGAACCGATCAAGTGAAACTCATCGTCCTCAAAACACACTGTGATAAGAGTGACAGAGAGTCATTGGACAGAAACCGGTGGAAACAAAAACTGAGTTAGATTAATTTAATTTAAATGACATAAGCAGAAACATACTATCAGCAAAAACTCAAAATTAGGCCCCGTGTAACAAGTTTTTGTACTCAAGGTTAAAACGTACCGTATAATTTAAATCATTATATCCTAACCACGGTAACTCTTGTTTCGCAATGCAAAAAAAAATCCACGACGTGGTCATGCAATTTTTTCATTATCGAATTATTACATTATTATTTATTTTAAATTAATAATAATAATATCAACAGTTACAGTTTACATTTGTTATATATACATTTTTTTTCTTGTTATCTTAACTTCCTTGAGTAGGTACCATTGATCGGAACCCCTTCATGCCTACTCCAGCTTTCTCCAAATATCTCCATCCATTATTTCTCCATTCGCTTCCTGCTAACGCTTCTATATCAACTATACACCTTTTTTAGGGCGCCCTCATCTCCTTCTTCCCCTTGTCCTTTTCATATAGTTGTCTTTAAAGTCCAACTTTCATCTGTGCATCTTGCTATATGCCCCGCCCATTGCCAGTTCTGTTTTATATTATATTAAACAATGTTGAATTTTCATTTTTTGCCCTATCGCCTGTCGCCTCAAAAATACGTTGACTTTAATACACGAAGAATATAATTCACGAACGGATGTTATTTTACAAAAGACCTAGTAGGTGTTATTTTTTCAAATCACTTACATAATTGTTCGATTTTGATAACGTGCTTTATTTCGTAAAAATGTTTTTTGTTACACTTCTTTCTAAATAGGATACTTATCTGGCCCTTTGTTTACCCAATATTTACCAAATCAACAACCACACTAAAACAGTTCTTACATCGTAAATTTTATAAACGCCAACGTACAAAGTCTGGGTCAAAAACAAAAATATTACAACGCTTTAGAAAAATATCGCAGACGCATTTCATCTTACCGTTTAATACTTTATCAATGGTAGAGAGTTACAGTACAGTAACGTAACATATCAGGAGATTCAAGACGTCTACCAATCAAGAAAACCCCATTGAATCGAATGTCGCAAAGGTTAATGATGCAGCTAATCGTGCCATTTGCAATGTACGACTCTAATCATTAGTAAAATCTGTATATGTTTATATGTTTGAGACAAGAACATGGACAATGGACATGCTTTGCTCTCGAAGTTGTCGCCATAGGAGAAAATGAATATAGGAAAAAAGAGTTTTGCGGAAGGCTTTTGCGTAGGCTATACATTTAAGCTTCAACCTGCTAAGCAATTCAGAGGACTTGTAACAGCGTTTTAGTTCGCACCTGGGACGGTATCAAGCTCTTTCCTCTATTTTGTCATTTTTCTAATTGCGTTTTGATTAACAAATTTTATCATGTTTCAATTTCGTAATTGTATGGAAATCATGAAAGTGTGTGGACGAGTTTGAAGTATTTTTCAGATTATTGCATCGTTACAATTATGTATACAATTAATCTCGTCTCCATCCAGATTATAGATAGTAGGTATTCAGCGGCTAAAGCCTAGTAAGGGCGGTAACAATATTTTTTAATTTCGACTCTCGATTGTTTCTGCTTATAAAAATGATATATTATTATAATAATGAAAAGTAATGAATTATTGAATACCTAAATTGTCTAATCTTTAGATTTGATTTAATATCATGATGTATCATGAATTGCGATGCGCAAAATCGAAAATTAGTCGTCATTAAACGATAAAGGAACAGACCACCTATTACGACAATGAGCTAATCGACTGATAGTACATGTGTGTGTAAACAAACAATTTGTGTCATAGGCATATGTATGCAATTTGCGTACATGAATTATGAATAATTACTGCATACACCTACTCGTGTTTATAAGGCATATTTTAAGCCTATTAAAAGCTTAGAATTTAATACTTTATAAAAATACAATGTTTTTTTGTTAATGTTTAATAGACAAGTAAGCTTTCTGTGTATGATATACATTCTACACATATCGTGAAAGTTTGAGTTTGAAGAGATGTCAGTTTCTGCACTATGTTTGCCTTCACCGTAGCAGCAATTGTTATTAAAACAAAACAAAAATTACACAGCCGTGATTCGAACGTACGACCTCAGTCTAGATCCCTTAATAAAGCCCTTCTACCGTTCAAATAGTTTAAAAATGTACTATTTAAGACAAAAAGCGAAAATTTTGACTACTTTTTGTAAAAAAAACATAAAAATTTACCGATTTTTTGAATAATACTCTTATTAAATGAGATAGGACTTATAGTAAGTCTTAAGCCGATTAGCACTTCAAAATAATCTAAATTACTATATAGCCAAATTAATTAACTTTTAAATATTTTTCTATCTCTACACAGTAAGCGTATCACAGTCTCCTGAAATTACAACAGCAGTCTGGGACTAAATTATGTAATTACGCCAATAAATTATTCGATTTTACTTCTATTTAAAACGTACAGATAAATCATTATTTCATTGGTCGCGTGTTTTCCAAACAATAAATAAAGGAGAAAACACAACGCTACATATAATTAGTCAATCAGCAAAGACATTATATCAGTTGTGATAAGATAATATATAAATCAGTGTTGCGTTGGTGAAAATGCACTACGTAGGAAATTTCAAATAATTTGGTTCAGAAGTTTTTTTTACTACAGCTATGGAAACATGCAGGCGATTGCCGATTTATTGTAACCTTTGCGAGGAGGTGGCAATTGACGGGTCTATAAAATGCCAAAACTGGAATTGGTTGGAATCGCTCCGGACGAATCCAAGTCACATTGTCAAGCAAAGCCTCGCCTGGAAATCTCAAGGCAAAAGGAAACGCGGATGTCTAAAACAGACCTGGCAACGAAGCATCATTACTGAGGCAAGGAAAGCTGAAATTATGTGAAGTGAAATTAAGAGAGCTGCAGGACCGATGTTCGATGAGGCTGGTTTGCTATGGTGGATGCTCTCTGCCCCCTTAAGGGGCATAGAGGTTAAGTCAAGTAGGTCAAGCAATTAAAAATTTAATATTTGGTGGAATACGTCTGTACTACTGAATTTCTTTTACAATTAAAAGAGAGAGATATTTACGGCATAGGAAGTGCACCAGCGACTATACACACACAAGAGTACTACCATATCTCACGCATAAAACGTCTAACTAACCGCCGAATCAGTCCAAAGAATCTTCATAAAATGTTCAATGCAGGATAATATAAGATTATTAGCGAGAAATAAGCCCTTTGACCTATCAGAATAATTGCTCCATTTATAATGAGAAAGCCGCTTTCACGACGGAAGTGCGTATACGGACGGACAAAGACACTCTTTTATGTACTGACATTTAACAATTTAACACAACCCAATGATAACATTATAATCAACGTGAATAATTCAATTACCGCAGAGAGTAAACGATATGTTTTGTTTGATGAACATAAAGCTCTCATTAAAATAACTTATTATGCACCTATATAGGTATCAAATTATATTGGCTAATGACAGTCCAGAATGACCATTGACCGGAACCTGAAGTGTGTGCGCAGGCGCAAGTCGTCTATGTGTGAATATAACAAACACTTTATATTATAAAACGGATAGACAAATACGTAAACACGCACTTTTACTGCTAAGACCAGTTCTTCCAGAACACAAACAGAAATTGGCTAAAGGAAACATTTAAAATAACACAAATTACTATACTGTATAGAATTAAACAGAAGACATACGATATTCATATTTAGCGCTCACTCAACTGTGCCCTATGTCCTACCATAACTCTCCTAGATCGATAATTATCAAAATCAGTACTAGATTAAATATACGACTTAAAACCATAACATTTACGCGTATAATTGCCGAAATTTGGCCTTAAAATAGATAAAGAGATATTGTAATCTTTAATTTATTATATACATTACGAATGTAGTAACTTTTAACAGAGCATTGTGACGCGTATTTACACAAGTGTATTAACAATGTTACATTTATTGAAGGTTAACGATTTTAGAGATTTTTTAGTTGCAATAAATACGCGTAATGAAAGTTCAAATTTACAATTGTTTCTGCGTTTTAAATAATTTAATACATGTAAATTGAATACTAAAGCTAAATTTGATTTGAAAGAAACCGAGTTCTTAAGTTTAGTCAACTCTAAAAAGCCGGCAACACACACACTAACATGGATGTTCATGGGATGTTTATGAGTGTAGCGTAGGCTCGTTTTCCCGCATAATATCATATAAAAAAAATAAAAGTTGTATTACTCTGTGTGTTATGGTCGATTTAAAAAGTACATTTTATTGCGGTTTTTGAAACAAGTATTATTTTTGGATCATTAACCTACATTAGTCTGCAACGCATTAGAGCGTGTATGTTAAGTAAATACGTAATATTTAAATGACCACAGATTAATTCGTACAAACGAGTATTTTATAGTTAGATTTTGAACCAGGTTTACGAGACAAAGTTAAGCAATCACACCGAGCCACACGCATTACCAATTATCAAGGGAAGCATAAAATATTGGTCAATATAATAATCTAAAACTATGTAATATCTACCCAATTCTCACATATCTACCCAATTCTCACATATCATCCAAATCAAGCTATTCAAGCGTCAAATAAAAATGCGATATATTTTCCTAACTCGTGTTCCCGCATTGATGCTGCGATCTGCGTTGTATGCGCGCGCAATGAGTAATGGGCGTGGCAATATAATGAGTTACTTTCCTCTAGGCATACTCTATAAATATTTTTATTCTTCTATTGAACTCCATCTTCACGATAATCCCAACATCCATTATTATCCAACTTCGTTTTTTAAACAAGACTGTATTTACAAATTATCTATATCGTTCGCCATTATTTGGTCCACATGTTATGCTTGTATTACTAGTTTCAGGAAATATTTACACATCAAGAGTCACCAAGTAGTAATTTCTATTTCTAATAACTTTAGAAATGTTTTCGACATCAACATAATTAAGTTAACGAAACTACCGTGTAGCTTTATAAAGCTCTAGTATTAGGGGATCGATACTGTTTGATGTATCTCTATTATGTATACAAGTGGAAACCTTTATTTTAGACTTTTTTTATTATTTAATATTTTACAGTTTCTTTTAGTAACAAAAGTAGGCTGTAATTGTTACAAATCGTAGATTTTCTATCAATTTTAGCATTAAGCCAATACGATTCAGCTATCCAGGAGTATTAAAACTATATACTGATCTCTAACAGTCTGTCAAACTGGCCGTTAAAAATACAATTCCCAACTCTAAAGACGGAAGTCACTGAAATAGAACTATCAATCAACCAAAAATAGAGAGAACATTACCGAATCCCCGGACCAAGATGTTTGATGCTTCCTACCACTTGAGACGTTTAGCACTTAATGGATTAGATATTTTTAAACTCTTAATCCCATTTCAAGTAATGGAATCCATTTATGACTATTTAATTATTATTGATAATCCGTCTTACTTTACTGCGTAGAAGACGTAAGTAACACTTTCGATGGAGGTGAGGTGTCTCACAAACATACTCACAGTCCTACATTGAAATATCTTTAATTTATTTATTTACAAAAGCATGCCAACGTTCGGCACACTTCTACATTGGAACATAAGTAAAATAAAATACATGATTTAATGTGACACTTATGGGCAAACATAAAATACATCGATACATAAATTATAAAAAAACTAAAGGAAAATTTCTTTAATGATAGATTCACGAATTAAAATAACACGATGATATAGATACGATGGCCGCTGTGTTCTCTATACAATCTTCGATACGTTAGGACGATATTACAAGGTGTTTTAGAGAGCCATGGTAAACGGTTACATGAGGGGAAATTACTTAAACTCTCTTTAACTTGCGTAAATATAATCACCACAAATTGCCTAAATCCTTACGCAAACATAAACAGTATACAAAATTGCAATGATGTCACTCAAAACTAGAAAGGTGTTCGTTCGGTCAAGGTAACGCATAATATATACGAACATAAAAACTCATTACTGACTGATATAACCTCGAGTGCACTAAGTTCAATACCGCAACAAAACCACAATCATTGTATCACGTATTATTTAATACCAAACACATCCTTAACTTGAACAATTTTATTCAAAGAGTACAATTAAATATGCAGAATCGAAAATCGTGTAGTATAAAAGCTATAAAAATAAAGTCACGCTTTGAAGCACTGGTTCGATTGTAAAAAGGATAACAACTAACACTTTGTATTTCTTAATGATGCCCTTAACTCATAGAAAACAACTTTCCCGTAATGTCTAGGAAACGCACTTTCCTACTGAGATCTGCTATGCACTTCCTGGAATACAAGAGATGGTGAAACTTGCGATATGCTCTGAATTAAAATAAGACAATTTCGGATGTTAATCACGAAAAAGGGAAATGCTTTTGTCAATAGTGAAAGTCCTTGTATATTCGCGTCGCGTGCCTTATAAGATAAGATAGTTATATTAATTCGTTACCAGCTCTCTCCAATTAGCCAATAGAATAAGCTGTTCATCAATACTATTGTTAAACCATAGAGCCGATAAATTTCTATTACTCGATAAATTTGTACAGTATAGAAAATTTATATTACAAATTTGGATTTTCCCAAGCTCTTCAATTTGAAAGCATCAGTATTGCCAGAGTTTGATGACCGGCGTAGCAGACTAGAGGGTTACACCCTTCAAGTTCACAGGGGTAGGGAGCGCGACGCAACGCCGTCTTTCGCAAGTAAACAATCGACACAGCTCGTTGTAACAAAAATTTGGTAATTAAAAAGTAATTAACCAAAAAACCTGTCTATCACATCCGTTTATAGGTATTCATAAACAAAACTTGTATTTGTAAACTCACCGTCAAGAGTGGAAACCAATAATCCGTCGATAATTACGTATCCATTATCACATACACTACACTAATATATAGGACTATTTATTACAAACATATTGCACCCAAATATTGGCGTGTCTGGCAAACGTCAATTCACAACATTAATCCAAACTCCACGTGTATAATCAATTGAACAAAACAGGTGAATTTATATGAAATTTTGTTTATCGTGAGTGCGATCAGCTGTTGTGAACGACCGTTGCGTTGTATTGACGGGCGCGTATGCCGCGCGCGACTGAATACTGACTCGTTTGGCTCACCGCTGGTCGCTACTCGCTAAGCTTCGTAGTACAGCGGAGGCGCGGTCCATTACCCACACGTATGGTGTACACTACACGTAAACAAACAATACCGATTTGGAAGTACAATTCAACACACGAAACATACCAAGTAGCTATTAGGATTCGTGAATTGATAAAAATTAACGTAAACATATTATGGAATAAAAACATCTAATTCCAACAGCGATAAGGACATATAATATAGCGTTTATGATAACAATTATAATATACAAAACAAGCGATTTTATCGTACTATTAGAGCAGATGTCGCAAATGTTGGGTTGGACAAAGATACGAAATAAATCAACAGTAGTTACATCTTCCTGGATACAGACTTGGTTATTGTTACCGTATAACAAGTCTATTGTGCAAGCATCTGCCGAGCATTCTATTCAGATGTGACCTTTGAATTACCGCTCCGTGTAACGAACACGTGCTAATTTAAAAGTAAGGCAAATCTTGTATAACGCTTCCTAAAATATCACGATTAATAATTACTAGATAAAAACAAAGTACACGAGGGCTAACAAAAACTGGTATAAAAACAGACATCCATTTTGGGAACGTGAGAAAAATGTGAGAGACAAATAAACTTAAGAAATGGGAAGGCTGGGACAATGTTTTTATTGATTCACGAATAGATCGAAGGCCATCGAGTCGATGTCTTTAAATTATCCGGTTCGACAGCGTAAACCGCTCAGTAATTTCGATAAAAACTCTCTTTTCGAATTCTATAATTGTAGACATATTGCTTGGTTTTATGATATTTTAAATGTCAACGCTCAATTATATCAAGACTCCTAATTCATATGAGTCATTGTTATGAGGAATTAAAGTCAAATTTTAGTCGCATCTATAAGATTCAGCTACTGACTCAACAAAAATCCCACGAAATCGCCCCAATTTTTTTATTTATTTATATACTTCTTAACAATGAATCTTATTTTTAACTTTAAATTTTATTTTATTTACTATACACCATTACCCAAGACTTCATATTATAATTTTTTTCTACTAAGTATTATTACATTCCTATTCTTTCTTATTTTTGCGACTGAGGCTCAAACTAGCTGCTGTGGTCTCTGGCAGAATGACCAGCGCTGTGGAACATTCTGCTCCTCAGCATAATGCTGAGCCAGGGCCAATTACAGCCACAGCACACACGCATTACACACTTGAAACGAACCGAATGCGAAAAGGGATTTTTTTATGTCACATTATATTTAATTTTTTTCTTTGATTATAGTTATTTTGAGTGTCTATGTGTGTGTGTTTTTGTTTGTAATAAAATGTCTATGCCTATGTCCTATAATTCAATCTCTTAAACAAGAAGCATTCATAGGAACCAATATCTATTGCATACAGCGGATCCATCAGTGAGTTTATGACCATTATCTCATACCCATTAACCCACATCCGTACAATTGCGTTACAAGACTTACAAGTCGGAACAAAATCAGTGCACCGTGAGCTACCAATGTTGAAATCGAGAGTCAAATCGTATGACTCTTATTTCCATCACAATAAGAGCGTTATCATTTACGTAACTCTTGGCGACATTAGTTCAATTGCCATTAATAAATCATTAGAAATTTTACCACTGTAAGATTTAACTATGTTTTGACTTCTTATAAAGTAAATTTGGTCTTACATAATTTGCAGTTTTATCTAAAGGTAGTACAAGCTCGTAGTAACAAACACACGCCTTTTTTGATATCCGAAGTGGAAATGCATTTCCCCAAAAGTTGCAGGGGTATGTGGGACTCGACCCACACCAAAATCTCTGCTATTCAGCCTGGGTGGGCAATACCCACTAAAACCTCAACGTTACAAAAGCTCCGAGGTCGCTGTCGCATTCTACCGGGACCTCAACGGCATTTTAAACTCAAAAACCTCCAGTGCAGTATACACTACATAGGAAGTAGGAAAAGGGGTATATCTTCTCCTATTTACTCCCCGTCTTCAACCCCTAGGATTCGTCCTAAAGCGCTGTCGACGAACACACGCCTGGAAAATGCTACTACAAACGTCATTGATATTCACACAACGTATCCACAATCCAAGTACAGTTGCACCTGAGGCATCTCTAATAAAATAACAGTCTAGACTCAGTCTAGACGCAATAGCCACTAGGAACTGTTTACGACCCTTAAATCGATTACCCCAGAGAAGTCACCGACAGTAATTTGCACTGTTTCCCCTAAAAAGACTATAAATATATTCCACACATGTTTATGATGCCACGAGCGCGTCTAGATAGTCCTGGGTATAAATCATGATAAAATAATATCTAATATATAAAATTCTCGTGTCACAATGTTCGTTCCCATACTCCTCCGAAACTCGACCGATTCTTATGAAATTTTTTATTCATATTCAGTAAGTCTGAAAATCTGCTACTATCTATCTTTCAAACCCCTAACTTATAATAGGTAATAAAAAATTTTGTTTTTATTTTTTAATGATACAGCATACAGAACTACATACAACCCCTAATTTTCATCCATCTACGATCGACTTCTATTTTTTTATTATTGTAGATAGTTATTTTTATTGAACTAAAAAAATGTTTCCTAGAAATTCGGTTCAAGAAAGTTCATTGGTGCACAGCCAGGGTTCGAACCTACGACCTCAGGTATGAGAGTCGCACGCTGAGGCCACTAAGCCAATATTGCTCTCAAACTCAATACCTATATAATGATAAATTCAGTCTAAACAAAACTTTCACACTTAAGAATAAAGGCCGTACTTGTCATGAAAACTCGGAAACATTGCGGTTAATCTTTCCCGATTAAAATGTTCCATTTTAATAAAACGTATGTTGACATGTTACTTCCTATGTCCATAAATGGTCATATCGGAAGCAAAATCACAATAAGCCTCCGTTACGGTGTAATTGCTTATCGTGTGAATATTGAGATCTAAACTCGGGAACCAGGAAGTTAGATATGAATAATAACGAAAGTTTTCTGTCGACAGTAAGCAGTGTTCCTAGAGTTTGATATTGTTAGAATAATAAAGTTTACAAATTTTAGATTACCAAAACCTTTCATTAAAATATGTAAATATTTATATTTATATAGCAAACTTTGGAAAGCCTCGAAAGTGATATTATTATAGTGATCAAGAAAAAGGCGATTTTCAAATTTCTCCAAAAAATTCATTAATAATAAAATTTACAAATTTTAGATTACCAACCAACACTAAAATATCTATAGATAGCAAACTTTGGAAAGCCTCGAAAGTGATATATGACAGTGTAAGGAAAAATTCTAAAATAAATTTTCACACTATTTAAAATTAAAAGTGGCACAAACATTTTCCAATGTTTCCTCCCATGTGGTGTAAAGGATATTTGAGAGAACAATAACGAAATCGCGTCATTATATGACATTATTTTTGCCAGCGGATTGAGTCGTTCGTTTTATCCATTCCGTACTCTTTATTTATTTCCTGCGCCTACTGCTAATTAAATTATATAGAACAAAAAACAAGTAGTCAAATATACAGCCAAAACTGGAATACATAATGTATAAAAGAGGTTCAACAAAATTATTTAAATACATTTTACTAAGAAATACCTAATTCGACTGAGTTGTGTGATGGTGTGAACGTAATGTATGCGAGGGTGTGAGCAAACCCCACATAGTACAAACACACTTTACATACACAGTAGTAGTAACATGCATGTTATTTAGCGCCATAAATGTTCTTAATACTTAAGCATATTCTGCGATAGCTTAAACAAGTCGAGACTTAAATAGTGGTCGTTGTATGTCCTCTTTAAAACTAACAGCCAAGGTATACAGTCACTCTTTAAACAGTGACAGTCAGCAGATGATATAGGAAATAAGATGACGAAGTATTTTACGTGAAACTCATAGCTACTGAACCTTATCGCAGACCGAGTAAACCGTACCGCTTCGAATCAATTGTCAAATCATTATAACGGGACGATGTCAGGCGTGAAAAGTATTGATACCGTTGTAATGCGGGCAATTGCTCTTTCCACTGCATACATTGAGTACTTTACTAATTATAGTTTAACACTTTGTATCGTATAAGAGAAATGGTATCCCTTATTTATATCCTATCCTCTATTTATACCCTTTATAAATGGAAGGGTTCTGGAAGGATCTGTCGAAATTTGTATTTAATAACGACATATTATACAACTTCCTATACTACATATTTTGTATATGGTACATCTCATCAAGAATCCGGATTAACTTTAATCTTGGTCAGTTTCAAATCAGTTAAGAAATTGTGATTTCCTATGTTGCGCGTTTTAGGAAGTCTAGATAAAAGTAGAACATTAAAATGTCCATATAACGAATTTTGAAATTATTTATTGACGTTAAAACGAATGCGGTGGTTATTTAAGTGTTTTAAATGAGTATTTAGGTCCAACGAAAAAGTTTTTATTCGTGTTGGGAGTGACTTATAAGAATCCTTAAAATACAGATACTTATTTTATTAAATATTATAAAAAATAAATTAATGTGTGGCGCTACAACATTTTTAGGTCTGGGCCTCAGATTTCTGTATCCAGTGCCTAGTCGTGTCGACTTTTTGGGTCTAAGACATGTCGGTTTCCTCACGATGTTTTCCATTGGTGCACAGCCGGGGATAGAACTTATGACCTTTAAGTTAGGTTAGAGAAAACCAATATAAATACAATAAATGACCAACGAAATAAATCTAGAATCCAAAGAATTATAAATCCAAGGGAAACTCACTTCATTATCCAAATACCAATTTCATTGAATACCGACTTCATTAATACAATATTTGATAACACAAACAAATTAATACTAACAAAACAGTTGCAAGATATGTTCAATAATCGCAAAGCTGGGTTTGTAGGCCATGCGCATTGTTGTATATTGTGTAACTTGTAATTGGTGCAATCGCGTGAGCACACTTTTTACCGAACTGTGATTCTATGACATGACTAATTGGTAAATTTATGGGTTACTGGAATACGCATTAGATAACATTATTGACAGCAAATATCTTATATACCCTAGATTCTACCAATTCTTTAAAGGCCGACAACTCAAGCCCTCTTGCAATGTGAATGTACGGGCGGCGGTATCACTTAATATCAGGTGAGCCAACTGCCCGTTTGCCCACTGTTACAATAAAAAATACACCTATTTTGTATTGTGTATTGCTTTTACTTTGAGGTGAGAGACAAAACTGTTTAAATAAACCTCATGAAACGAGAGACTATTGCTGAATAATAGCTGCAGTTGAGCAGTTGGTCTAGTACCTTCAGCGTACGACTGTCATCCCTGAGGTCGTAGGTTCGATCCCCGGCTGTGTACCAATTATATGTCTTTCTATGTACGCATTTAACATTCGCTCAAGTTAGCTTAGACCCAAAAAGTCGACGGCGGGGGGCAGGCACAGAAGGCTGATCACTTGCCTATTAGATTGACACATGATCATGAAACAAGCGATATTGATATATTTTTAAATATAGTCGTTGAAGAAAATTATACATCTAGTATTTATGTCAATAAAATTAATTTCCGTATAATATGTCATATACATAGCGATATATGCGGTCTCTACATACAGGAAGTATTCATCACATAGTTTAAAAAACGTGTTTTCATTAATAATATAACCTAGGTAATACTAGGAACGTTTTAATGAGTTTAAAAACACGTAAAATTTTAATTAGACCCAAGCTCTAATAAATCGTTATCGCAACTAACCTACTTTTATAAATTCGTACCGTAGGTCAAAAACCTCGCTTCAGACTGCTAAGTGAGAAATTGCACGTTAAAAAAAACTTGAATGACCAGACCTACTATAGGTAATTCTGAATCAACTTTTAAAGTTAACTTAATTTTCATATTCCCTAGATTTTTAACATACTTTTTTAATGAAGGTATTCCATTCGAGTAGGTATTTTTTTTTCTTCATTTTGTTGGATGACATTCGGATGATAGGCAATTACTATTAGTATTTGGTTACGTATCACGAAGACCGCTCATTACAAACATATTTATTTTATTTTTGGCATAAATAGTCATTAAAAGCGATGGTGAAATAAAGCAGTAACATTCGTTAGAAGACCTATAGGCACAAAAAAGGCTAAATTTCACTACTAACTAATTGAAGAAAAATATTAAGGAATAAATTTTACATCTGTAAGCTGATGGCTTCTCAAAAAAAATTAATAGATCTATTTTTCAGCCAACATTTTAGAAGGAAACTAAAATAGTACCAAGTCCAAGACCACGAGAACGAATGTAAACATTACTATGCGTCATAGCGGTAATCCCACGTTCGGAGAAAGTTTCCTTCTGCCCATAAATTACAATGTTATCGAGTCTATATGAACTAAAGACCGGTTTCCTACATTGACAAAAGAACATTATTACTTATGGTAATCAAAGAACGACTGTAAGTATTTTTTTATGTTTTTACAATGTTTCTTGTGGCGTGCAGAGTTCGGGCAAAATTATTGAATATAAAATTCTGACAACTACCGCTAATGTGCCTTTCTCTAGGTACCAAATAAATTCAACAATTTTAATACACGTTGACAACATTATACCAGTAAACCTTTGAGATTATTAGCTAAATGTATTTTTATATTAAGTTGGTTAGTGTAGTTTCAAGTTCGGTATTGTATTTAAAGAAACTGCTTTCAGCAGTAAGGGGGCGTCCATAAATTACGTGAGGTGTTTTTTTTTAAATTTTCTGTGACTCCCTCCCCCCCTGGTGAGATGTCGTGAGATTTTATTCAACCCCCTCCCCCATCCCCCAATCTCACGTGAGATTTTTCAAAATGTGGGTTTCTTACGTAATTCGTCGTCTACGCGTTGAATTGTTGTTGTAAAGAGAAAAAAAAATTGCTTCGTGCTTTTATTTACGACTAAAACAAAATAAGTGAAATGTTGAGCGTTTAGGTATGGAGTTAGCGGGAAGTTGCAGAGATGGCCTTTACGGTCAACCGTTTTCCTAAATTTTTTTTCAATCAGAACAAAAATTGCGTGATATTTGACTCGACCCCCTCCCCCCTTAAACAACTCACGTAATGTATGGACGCCCCCTAAGACATTTACGTCATATTTTTATCTTGTTTTGTGTTATTCTGATGTTAATAAAGTGTTATTATTATAACACGGAAACATTAAATAAATACTCTACACACTTCGATTCTTGATCAAACATTGAAATAACTCCGATTGTATGTAAATTATGCCCACAGCATCATTTTCAATTTGTCAACTTTCGAATTAACCGTCACGCCGCCACGGCGATAAATCTAGCACTAGGTACGCGATTACGAAACCATTGTTTTAGGGGAAATCGTTCGATCATTACAAAGTACTCTATAAATCACAATTTCCCCAGAACCCCAGTGCTTGTATGCTTAGTTTTCTTCTACACAATGCGGTAGAATGGGAATGCAAAGTAATTTAGTATTTTTTATTTTTTGACCTCCAAATGTTTAAAAAGAGAGCCTACTCCTCCCTCAAAGGCCGGCAACGCACCCACTAAAAATGGGTGTCTATGGGCTGCGTAGACTGCCCTTTTTGGTCGTCCCGCAGCTCGTTTGCCCCCCTATTTTATAAAAAAAAAAAAAAAAGGTACGTATCTTGAGTTGAACGACACTTTCCACATCGGTTGACAATAATATCTAGTTATTAAACTAGACCTACCAAACCCGAATATTTTTCACCACATGTAATTTAATTTCCGTATCCACCTAAATGATATTTAAAGCCAACGTGTTATCTGTTCTGTGTGTGCTAAAACGAAACACTGGTTTCTCGCATCGAACCCCCAATAATTGTTACTAGTGTTATTCACTGAGCCATAAACGCCGTCAAGTGCTATGAAAACCAAAAACAAACCATAGTAATGTCAATGTCACTTTGAAAACACTGATATTTGTATAAATACAGTAAAATATTTATTTAACCAATGTAGAAACTGCGCATTTGGTCTATTTTAGCTACTTTCACAGCATAATGTCTTACGGCATTTTACTGTGGGGTCGGGCTGCTGACATAGAATCCATTTTTATTTTGCAAAAGAGAGCGGTCAGAGCCATTTATAATCTACGTCGTTGCGAATCTCTCAGGGAACTATTTAAAAAAATTAATATTATGACAGTACCTTGCCAATTCATTTATGAAAATATTATGTATGTAAGAAAGAATCTACATCTTTTTAGTAAAATAAATGAAAGACATAATTTTAGTACTAGAAATAAAGATAAAATAGCTCAACCATCTTTCAGATTAGCCAAAGTTCAAAATTCATTTATGGGGTACTGTGTGAAATGTTACAATAAAATACCTTGTGACATTTTAAAACTAAATGAACGAAAATTTAAATGTTTTATTAAAAGTACACTTTGTAAACAAGCATATTACAAATTAGATGATTATATTCAAGATAAGAATGCTTGGAAACATGCTGGTCCTGCCCCATAGGACAATCCTATGATTGGCTCTATAGCCTGGACAAAATCAAATTGGTTGCTGATTTTTTGCTTATTATTATTATTATTTTTTAATCTATATAATGCTACAAATGTAATTATTATTATTATTTTTTTTTGTATCTCACACACTGTTTTGTTGTGTTTTTTTTTAATATTTTTATTACTCTTTAATGTTAATATTCTACGGTTTCGATATTTGTCAATATGTGAGGAACATGTATACTAACTTTTTTAGTATAGTAGTTTATTCTAAGAGTACATTGTCTTCACATATAATTATTTAACAAATGTAACAAAATATTGTAAACCTAGTTTAAAAGAGTAAGTGTGGAGTTTCTTGCCCATTCTTCTCCACACGAAACTACCTTTTGGAAGGGGCAACTAGAATCATCTTTATATATTTTTTTTTTGACGTTCAAAAGTGCCATTTTAGATGGTCTAATTGAAATAAACGATTTGACTTTGACTTTGAATAAATTGCTTCTATCTAAAGAGAAATCATCAAAAACACTTTCTGGAAGAAAGTAGTTAGTAAAATGAGAAAAGTAGTTCCAAGCCAATTATGTCGCAACAAACAGATTTCGTTAATAATTCAAATTTTCTTAATTGTCCGAATTATTATCTTTTGTAGAAAGTGTGGTCACCCGTATCAAATCGATTTGTTTACTTTCTTGTATAGTAATTTTAAAGACATTATGCAAAATTCTATGTTATGGCTTAAGCCAAAGGAAAAATTATAATATATATACATGTATATATTTATAACACCATGCATTTATTTTATTTAAGTAATATTGTTATTTAGATAATTATCAAATCAATGTATACAAAACATTGTAAAAAAACATTAAAAGAAAAAATGTTCTACATTCTTTTCCATATGAAAATACATTTTATAAGGGGCAACAAATCTTTTTTTAATATTTCTAACTTAAAATTTTGACGAAGAAAAGTGCCTTTTTGAAATAAATGATTTGACTTTACTTGACATTGGCTTGATGCAACACAAAAATCTCATAAAATATCTTACAAAACGTATCATTGTATTGCAAAGTAAATATTTCTCATTATATCATCGCGTATTACTTGGACAATGAAAGACAACCTTGTTCTATTTATGATTAATTGCAATATTGTAACAATTTCTTAACTTGTAACATAGTCTCAATTAGCCAATAGTGAAATAATTTTACCAAATTGTAATTATAAAGTTACATCAAAGCATTCGTCCGTAGATTCGCCCGCGTGGTATACGTGTATTTTGCAAGATTTTTGAACAAAAGTCGTTATATTTTAGTCAGTTTAGTGAAAACCTAATTAAGTATACATCTCAATCATGCTTAGGCATAACATAATATATTGGTGAATAAACGTTAGGTAGTTCTCGATTATTTATAGCGTTCATACTGGCAGACAAACGCGGCCGGGAATTTTTGAGAATATATAAGGAAGTTAAGATTCTATTCGACGTACCATAGACACGAACACACAGATGATTCGCGGCCTATCATTTACCGCTATTACGAATATAAACTTAATAGTTTCCATTCTGACTCATGGAACAAATTCAAAATCCTTTACACATGAAGTATGTTTTTTTTATCGAATAGGGGGCAAACGGGCAAGAGGCACTTGATGTTAAGTGATACCGCCGCCCATGGACACTCAATGCCAGAGGGCTCGTGAGTACGTTGCCGGCCTTTTATGAAATGGTACGCTCTTTTCTTGAAGGACCCTAAGTCGAATTGGTTTGTAAATAGTTCAGTGGGCAGCTGGTGTGGACATAGTGGTGGTGCGCGGCAAAAACGGCCTTAAAAAGCTGAGTTGTGGAATGAGGCATAGAAGTTAGACAGTCTATTACGAAACATGATCTACCTTTTCACTACAGTTTTCTATTCAGGATAAAACGGAGAAAACCTCCTTCGATACTATGCATGCATAATTTATAAATTATCATTCCTATCTTTTTGTCTCCAAGTTACTCAACAAATAGCATCAGCTGTAATGTATATAGTCTTAAATATATGTAATAAGGTTTTGTGAGGTGAATCATGAGTGCCCCTGAGACCTTAAAACAAGACCAAGGGTCAAAGGTCGAGGGATTAGCGGCCTAGTAATTATGTATTCTAATAATTTAAATTAAAACCTACCTGTGTCGTGATCGAGTGTTGATCTGCCTCACTTCCCGTCCACCACTGCTCTCACCATCACTTCCGGACGCGCCTTCCATGGCGTGTACGGACACCGATTTGCTCACCTGATAAGATTTATTATACGTATTATTATCAAGGCTGGACCGATTTGGCTAATTTTATTCATGAAATATTTGTGGAAGTTCAATCAGAGGAGGGAATGGAGAAACATGTAAAATATATAATAAAATATAAACATAAATAATGAAAATCTCAATAGTTTTTAGCATCAAAACATTTGATGTCTTTTGCTTTTTATAGATATATGAATCTTGTAATTAGATATACAGTCCAAACCGTTTTCGACGACATATTTAAGAACAACATACCGGTTATATTGACCAAAATCAAAGGTCCCGGCTGAATTCTATTGTATTAGGTGCTTAATAACAACATCATCGGCTGTTACGACTATCGGTTTTTACGACCAAATGAGTAGTCCCTTCGATGTCGTTATAACGGATTGTGACTGTATTTTTGTTTGTTTTTTTTTAAGGGATGCATTTTTGTATTTAGGTTGTGTGCCAAAGTCAGGTATGCTAGTTTTATATACAATGTCGCGAAGATTACCACATTTTCTAGTAACAGTCTAACATCGCCTCATTCAAATATACATGACTGATTTAATTAATTATTGTTGATTAACTCACTTAGGATGAAGTGGTACAAAACCTCAATATCAAATAAAGTAAGGATGGGAATTGAGAATTAAAGAGTACTATCGCTGATATGATCAGTTCTCATTCGTTATAGTTATATTTGTCAATGCTCGTATTATCAGGAAATGTTCTGAGGGATCGTTCGAGTATTACGTCACGAATTTTTGTCCTTTTATAAAACTTTACGATGCGGGGCGGGGATTGAATTACGCGTTACTGTGAATATTATTTTCGACTTTCCAGTACTTTACACCACATAATGGTATCTTTAATTGGTAGGTATAAAGAGCCACTGGGTGGTCACGAAACGTTTCACTATACTTAGGTACAGTACTGTACAGAAAAACGTTACGGCGCGTTACATGGGGGGGGGGTCAATAATCTCCAAAAAATGTGTGACGTAATACTTGAACGCTCCATTACCCACATGACGCCCACTAAGCTAATGACGAAGTCAATATCGATTACTCAATCCTTCATCAAACTCATTGAAAAACTGTTAATAATTTTGTTTTTGTAGCTGGCAGTAGACATTGATTATTAATAAAATAATTACCGGCGCGATATATTTCCTAACTCTAGCGGCTAATTCATCAACGTTTCTCTCTTTGTCATCGATGCCAAAGAACTTGTTCTTCGCCGTTTGATTTAGGGCTGTGATTTGTAAGACCTGAAATACATACATATATTAAACACCTTGGATCTAACAGAGAAGAGAACTAAATTACATATAGTCAGTTCGGTAAGAGAGCTCGTTTTAAAAAGGAATTAAAGAAACAAGAAAAATGTTTCATCTGAACACCATAGTATATATCGACGCTGTAGAATGATAACTTCGTATGTCCAGAGAACCAAACATTAGAGGAAACGAAAAATATTTCATGTTCGATAAAATATTATTATATGATTTTGTCCATAGTTCAGAATGGTTTGTGTTATTAATAAATAAGTCGTTACTTCATGATTATACCAGTTACATAAGAATAAAAAATAAATGGGTTTTTGACATACGAGGTTATCATTCAGTGACGATATGTATTATTTTATACATTGAGGTGATATTATGCAATTTTGGATTGATACAGCTCGTACGGAGTTGAAACGAGACAGAAGACACACATAACATCCTTAAAACGTTAAGACTCGCCTGGCCTTACCGTATACAGTTTTTCAACCAGTACGGAGGGACCCTCACCATAGTATTAGGGCCGATTTACATTATCTTAGTGTTTAGCAGAGTGCTTTAGGATAGTACTTCAGTTGAAACATGTAAACGCTACTTGCTTTAGTACGGTTCTACTTGACTTTCAAGTTGAATCAAAATAGAATCGCTTTTTATTTTTGTATCAAGTGATACCCCTCCCGCGCCCGCGCACCCCCCGAGATCTTCCCTCGTGTGTAAACACGTAATTTAGTAAAATCTTTAGGAGAGTGCATAAGTGCCGTGAAACGCGTGAGTGTTTTTTGATTTTTAAAGATGGCTAAATGGTCGGAAGTTACAACTATCAAATTTGTGTCAGAATATGTTATTCACGAATGTTTGTGGAACGTTAAAAACAATTTATACAAAAACAAACAGTCTAGGCATTCGGCATACACTGCCTTAAAAGAAGCTATTTTATTTATTACTAGCTGACCTGGCTAACTTCGTTCCGCCCTGCAACCGTATAATATCGTTGTTACTTTAATTTAACTTATTTTAGGATTTCATTAATATTAAGTATTACATTAATACAACTTTTTTGCAAATACAGAAATGTTTTATTGCTTGCCATTGCGAAAGAAGAATGGTAGTTTTACACATTAGGCATCTTCTCTCTAGCGTCAATATGGCGATACTGCATGTTAAGCTCTTTCTGATATCCAACATCTTTTGATCAGGATCAAAGCATGGTTATCATCTCCTCATTCACCTCAAGATCGGAATTTCTTGAACTGACACGAATTCGACGTAAAATGATGCGTAGTTTTGTCAACAGATGGCACCATATGGTTTTTGCATTCGTAAAATTTATTTATTTATTTATTGTTATTCGATAACTTGTCCGATATTTTATTGCTTATTCTGCTATTCGGGACGGAAACAAATCCAACAAATCAAAAACCATGACAATCGGTCCAGCCGTTCTCGAGTTATAAGTGTTGTAACAAACACGACTTTCTTTTATATATATAGATTTATATTTAGTTTATTTATTTCGAATAAAATCTCGTCTTCTATTTGTTCCATAACTACAGTTAGTATTACGTAGAATAGAGCGTATTTGCCGACCGTAATGATACTCTACTGGAAGAAATGTAAACGTTCACTCGCAACGCACTACAGCACTAAATAACTTGCCTTTCAACTTGTACTTTAATAGTCTCCTAAACACTAAGATAATGTAAATCGGCACTTAATGCTAGTAAAAGTAATTGCAACTGTCGTTAAATAAATATATTTTTTTAGAAAATCTAATATTCATTACAACGTGCGTAATGTTCACATGAAGTAAGCACTCACCGGCGGTTTTCCCTCCATCGCCTTTTCCACTGGCCTCCTCAATTTTCCCAACTGTATCGGCTCATCCAGCTTCTTCACAAACCTCTTATAGGTTTCATCAGTTTTCGTTTCCGAGGGTTTCCTTCCCAATTTTCCGAGTAAGGGAACCTTCACGTTGGCATTCTTAGCCTGAGTCAAACGCTCCTGTAACTCATTGGCTCCTGGTAACTGAACTTTTCTAGGGTCTTGGTAGTTCGTTAAATCGGATTCGGTTCTTGAAGACCTGAGCTTGTTTTTCCTCTGGAAGCGACGTTTCGGTTCAGGTAGTTCCTCGGAGGTATCTGATGATGAACAGCTTTTTTCCGATGATGATACCGAGGATGCGGATGATTCGTCATCTGAGCTGTCTATACCTTCGTCTTTTAGACCCTGCAACAGAAATATCAATGGACTATTAAGGTACATTATAGTAAATTGGGCTTTAAATAATAATAATGTCTTATAAGTTCAATAGGCTTTAGGCTAATCCGATAAGGACAAAATATAAAATCTTTTTTTTTTATGGCTCTGGCACGATTTGTGCATTAGCCAGCGTCAAGTATGGGATTTTTTATAATGCGTGCTTTAGAAATTCGACCGTGTTGTTGTTCGATTCGAACAGATTTAAATTAAATTAAAACTTGCCCTCGAACCGGGAATCGAACCCGGCACCCCCTCACCTAGCTGCTGCCACTTAATAAGACCGCTAGGCTATGAGGCCCCTAAATCTTTTCTTTACTCGTCATATTTCTACATTAAATTTTCAAACTAGTAATAATACAATGTACACTGCGACACAAACAACAAATAAGGGAGCGTTCAAGAATTACGTAACGAATTTGGGAGGGAACGCTCCCTAACATATTTTTAAGAAATATATAGTTCCAATCATAAATAAGTCCTTAATAATTTAGTTACCTCAGAGCTTTCTCCCTTAGCAAGGACTTTTGGCTTGGGGACAACGGTAGATCCGGACTTCAAAATTCCTCTCACTTCTGGTGTTATCATACGTTGCGCACGCTCAGACGGCGAATCGTCGTCTAGGTCTGTAATTTATATAAGCTTTTTTCAAATGATATTGATCCAGAAACTTAGTAATTTCGAATAATATTTCTCTTTAGAAATATTTACAAACAAAGCAAAATTGTTTTAAGTTAATAATGTCGAAATTTGTGTTAGTGTTTCTAGCTATCGGGTTAGTACGGGAACGAGGTAGACATCGCTCATAAAGATATTTGCTGCATTAAGATCGCTCAAAATAAACATTACTCAGTTATCGCAAACCGATTACATCATAGATTTTTCATTACATGCGTAACCCACAGACCAAGATATTTATAGAGGACTCGATAAAATCACTCACAAATCACTTAATTGACATATTTAAAGCAATGTTTAAATTGATAATCTATATTATATACCAACAAAACCTGAAAAAAAAAACTGAAATCTTGGTCTGTAATGTAAATTAGCTTATTACTTTCCCGTGTTAGTCAACGTGCGCATGCAAACACACCTACCAGTCAAGTTTCGAGTTCTCGTCCCAAATTATACAAACAACGTACTTAGTACTTTACATTGATGATTGATTAAAAATTAGAACGAAAACTCATAGCGATGATACAGTTAGAACAGGTCCGCAGTGCAAGTAATAATAAAGTTGAAAATACATTTAAATCTCAGTGCGAACCAGACCCGTTAGCCAAATACCATTTAATATATTATTTATATAATATATTCGTAATATTATAGACATGTGGAGACAACTCATTTCTTCATCTTTTTGTTCGTTTACTTTCAGGAAAGTCCACGTTAAAATATCTGTAATTGTAAAGTAAAACTTGCATCACGGCCTCGACAATATCTACTCGAAAAATCCAAAACTTCAGAGCCCATATTACGTCATTAGTGAACCCAGAAAGCGCAACGACAAGCATCAAACTCAAAATGAAAACCAGACCTAAACTTCGAAACTTCGCGTTTTGCTTGAGATACTCTAACGACGTGTTTTTAGCGCTCGCCGAACGGAACAACTCCATCTTAAGTTGAAAATCTGAATTACGAGGGACGTCTTCGTGCGTGAGAGACTTTGTCAGTCTCTCATTCTGCTCCATAGCTTCTTGGACTTGGCTGGACAAAACAGGCATCGTTCGGAGCCTGGATGCTCTGAGAACTCTTTCCTCTCTGGGTTTCAGACCAGCCAGGGGTGGTTTGTGTGTTAATTTCGAGTTAAACATCTTCATTTTCTCCATAAGTGACATTTTGGCTGGATCATCGTCGTCTAACTTAGCTGCCACCGGTGCGTATTTACATAACAATGTGCACCCATAACACAGTTGAGGACATGCAAAAAGAAAAGCCGACAATCAGACAAGAAGCTGAGTCCGTCGTAAGATGCAATGTACATGCCGTCGAACTGACTGAAATACTCAATAAATTGTGAAAGATAAGTGATCTTGATTCCATTAACAAAGAAATCAAGACTCAATGTATACAAAATTTAAAGCGAACAGCGCTTACCATCTTCGTCTCTGTCTAGCACGTTGGCGGTGCTTTTAGACTGAATGAGAGAGAAGCTTTCCTGCGTGTCTTTTGGAGGGGAAGGAGGCGATTGCAAGTCGATACTCTGGGTTCTGAAGCGTTCTATAACAGATGTACCGTCATTGATCTTCGACCGACTGTGGCGGAGCAGTGGTTTCGGCGTTCCTGGAATGAGCATAATGAATTATTTAGAAATATTGAAGTGGAATTGTTAAAGAATTCTTAATAAATTGTTATTTAATAGTGCTTCACAGTATTATGTCATAATTAAATTCAAATCAGCAGCGAACCTGTGAAGGTGTAAGAACTTTTGGATTATTAATATAATGAACTAGATCGCTAACAAAAGCATGAATACCTTTGGCCTTCTGTTGCAATTGTTGCCACATACTTGCTCGAGCGACAACACTGTTACTCTTGACTAGGCCCAGAGCAAAACCAGAAGGCTCGCTTTCATCATCACTTCTGCTTTCGAGGGCGCGTAGAGCCTCATTCTCTGTGGATTTCCTCTCACGATTCATGTTAAGAAGGCCTTGCTCTATGGATGACGATGACCAATCTTGGCTACTGTTAACTTCCTGGTTTTCTTTTATTTCTTGACTCTCTATCAGCCCCAATTCCTCACCTGGAAATTTATTATAATACAATTAATACGATGGGTTTAAGACAAGTGTAATCTAGACATATTTCCGTCTAAAGAAATTCATTATTTGAATGCGTAAGAGTTATACAATTTTAATTTTAATGTAGTCTTTGTTGTAACAGTTCAAGGCGGCACCTCAGTACGGGTAACCGCTGGTGTCAATGAACACCTTACCATTATGAAGCGAATTCTAAAAGCACTAATTTTCATGATAAAATGCAAAGTTATTATCTGTGGCATCAGAAAAACTAAACTTTGACAATGAACAGCGTACAACATTGACCCAAATAAAAGGGCCTATACATTAGCAAGGCTAAGCCGAGTTTATTTTCAAAACTGTCCTAATATGATTGCGATGCATACAAATTCTAAATATATCAAACATAAACAAACATGAGGCAAATGCAAGCTGGCTGCTTTGATTGCTTCCATGTGTTTATTACAGAAACAGTTACATTTTAGTGTGTGCTAAATAAGTCACCGCGTATATTTATTCTCCTCGATAATGACAATTTACGATATAAGCTACTCACCAGAATGAGGGCCTGAATCTCGAGATGAAGCGCGATTATACACTCCACTATCACAAGAAACGTTGAGACTCCAGTTGTCAGCGTCACCCTGGTTCCTCTCGTCTTCTTCCAAAGCCCGGCTATCTTCATCCAACGCTACTCGGACCTTGTTCACCTCTTGCTCTATTTCATCCAACGTTTGGTGGCCTTCAACATCCTCAGAAACTTTCTCGAAATCTAATAACAACGCCTCTCCATAGCTATCGTTATTGGGACTGGCTATCTCAGGGCCGTTGAGAACTGGAAAGTTGGCTGTGGAACAGGAGTTAAGGGGGGGCGATTTTAAGTCCTTAAAAGGATCACGCTCGGGTTCTTCCACATAGGGATCCCAGGACGAGGATGGAGCACCGGACTCGACGGAACTGGTCGGAAAACTACAGGCAGCGGTGCCGAACGCTTGGAAACTCTGTTGGCCCGGCTCCAAACTGCGAAATGAGAAAAGAAATGTATTAATGTAGAACGCGCCCGTCTGTTAGAGAGGGATAGTGGTAGAGTTAGTTCACCTTCATAAATTTCGATGAATTATAGCGCGAGTGATCTGGACTGACGACGCCATATTGACTTGGGAAACTTTGACATAATTGGTAATAGCGCAAAGAATAAATGTCTCGGACGCATCGGCAGGTTGTAAATCACACAACGTTAGCAACACATGTGCCGACTGTCAAACATCTCCTAATCGTATCTTTCAAGATATAAACAAAATAGAGCGTTTGATAGAATCATAGGAAAATATATAACTGTTTATACCTAAACTCGGTAGGTTAGTCAAAACATTGGATTTAAAGCAACGGATCGTATAAAATATTGGTTGCGTGCTGTAAAGTACAACAGATCCAGAAATAGTGGTTGACCCAGTAACTACTGGAACGTGTATTTCCGTCATCGAGTAACCGTCTCGAGTACCAGAGACAAAACAGGACTGTTTAATTACTAACGAGATTACTTTTGATGTAGACGATAATAGAACATTTAATTTTGCGTCCGCAGACAATAAAGTACACAAAGATTGAAACGCGTTGGAAAAGACGCCTGGAAGCTTAATGTTGGATTTAATTAATATATAATGCGAGGCAACTAGGAGTGATATTATTTTATTGAAAGTGTAAAGTTTACGTGAAAACATGCGACATGTATCCTTACTATCTTAATTAATAAATCTGGATGTCAACTGTAAATTCTAACAATATGTTAGTGCCCGTAAGTGTTAGTTATTAATTTTTAATATGTAATTCTTTAGCTTGTTTTTCCTTATTCATTTCTTATGATTGTTTTTTGTTTCGTGTGTGTATTTTTTTATTGGTTATGTATTCTTGTTGATTTATGGTCACCTGTTAAGAAAGGATTGTGTATTTTCCTAAATACATGAATAAAATATTCAAATGATAACTTTTTAATCACTAATTAAATTCCATGTCATATTAATAATACTTTATTTATTATAAAAAACACAAGGTACTGTTCAAGTTGTGGGTTTTGAACGTTAGGCACAACCGTCTTATATGTATTTATCGAATTTTTTAAGGCATATTTCGCTATAGCCCTTACCATCTAGGACCTACTACTACCTACCTAAATAGCGTCTGTACCGTTAATCAGATGTTTTTTTAAGAAAACTTTTCATAACTTACAATTCAAAGCATGGCCACTCCAGAATAAAACGTTCCATTTTTAAATTGAAAGGAGATGCACAAAACCAATTTTAATTCTTACATCTTTGAGACTGAATGAATCAAGCCGCACCATGGTGATGTCAGACGTTCAAGTACACAAAATTAGCATCGCACACATTAATTTTTCTAACCAGTATTTTTCAGAATGGTTTCGTAGAAAGTATTACGAGATCAAGTGCATTTTATTTACTTTAATATAAAACATTTTCTATGTAGCTATTCCACTAAATGGGACTGTATATACAGTTGCACATATACCTATATACAACAGCATATTTTTACTAAGCTACATTGACTAATGCTTACAAAACAGCTGTGTTTAGATATATGTTGCAATTCTCCGTCTGCTCATGCATTTAAAACAGTTTTACAGGAATTTAATTAAGGTTTTGGTAATTTAATCGTAAATTAAGCAGTGTTGGGCTAGTGGCATCAGCGTTCGACTCTCATACCTGAGGTCGTAGGTTCGATCCCCGGCTGTGCACCAATGGACTTTCTTTCAATGTGCGCATTTAACATTCGCTCGAACGCTGAAGGAAAACATCATGAGGAAACCGGCTTGAGATTGAAAAATGATCATTAAACAGATTCAGAAATCTGAGGCCAATACTTAAAGAGGTTGTAGCGCCACTGATTTAATTATTTTTAAACAGATACAGAAATCTGAGGCCCAACCCTAAAAAGCTTGTAGCGCCACTTATTTTTTTACTTAAACGATCATAGTATGAGACAATGTGGTTTGCATAGTCTAAAACTTTTCCATATAAACTTTTCAACATAATCTCTGTTTTGTCTAACACAGTCCTAGCACAGTCACGGTGTCATGATCTGACTCATTTAATGTAATATTATTTACTTCGCTTTTAATATTGTATTTGTCTCAAAGCAACATTATCATAAGCACCGGTTACAATAAACAAATGCGCATAGTATTAATTAAACGCATTTAATAAAATAAAATAAATAAATCAGTGGCGCTACAACCTCTTTAGATCTTGGCCTAAGATTTATGCATCTGTTTAACGATAATTTTTAAATTTAATAGGCAAGTAGGTACCTAATCAGACACATCCCGTCGACTTTTTGTGTCTAAGACATGTCGGTTTCTTCACGATGTTTTTCTTCACCGTTCAAGCGAATGTTAAATGCGCACATACTAAGAAATTTTATTGGTGCACAGCCAGGGATCGAACCTACGTCCCCAGGGATGAGACTCCCACGCTGAAGCCACTAGGCCAACACTGCTCTTTATTTTTAACACTCTCATAAATACGACAATTTCATGTCATGGGAAACTCAAACAAGCAGGAAATGTACATTCGGGATGTATAAAGAGGGCATGCAAAACAAAAGAGTAAACGACTCATAACATTAGAACTTGCTATAGCATTTAAGACCGGCCCACGCCTCGTGTTCACTCATCAAAATAATGGCGATCTGCCAAAATTTACTACACAATAACACCCGGCAAGGAACAATCACCTTTGCACAAATTACATTGTACCAACAAAAATATACACTATAAAATGATACATATTTGAATACTGTCCTGTATTAACGCTAGAACCCAATACCTTTTATTATCTAAACAATTTAAATAAGATTTGAATTTTAAAAAACGCTTGTGTTACACCATACTAAATGATCGCTACATTTAAATAGGTTTCGATAACAACTAATATAAAAATGGTTCACATGTGTGAAATTATTAATTAATTTCGTCTTATAGTACTAATATTATATTCTGGCTGGTATTTAAAAATACTTACTTGGATTTTATTGATCGCAGCTCGTCAATAGTGATAGGTTGTGTCTTGTAACGATCGCTGTCTCTACTCTTCGGCTTCGAAGGATCTCTAAGAAAATTATCTTTTGTGAGAGCCTGCTCCATATCTTTAATTCTCGATGCAATCGATGGAAACTGTTTCGGTCTATTTTCGTTTGAAGTTTCGTTTCGATCCCAGTCGGGACCGTTTTCTAAGTTCGTATCAACTTGGCGTCTGCGATTGTTAAGAATAGACAATAACTCTTCGTTGACGTCACATACGAGACTCATTGATCGTGGATTCGCTTTGGGTCGTAAATTTCGCCGGCGTATAACCGCACTAGGATAACTTTCATCTGGGGATGACGAATGATTCAAGACTCGCCGCGGTCCAGCCGCTAGTGAGTCGTTCGGTTCGCAACTGAAATTAGTCGCACTAGTGCTAGCATCTGTGTCAGCGCAAAACGACAGCCGTGGGCGCGGGGATTGGCTGCGTTCCCTAGTGAGACTTGAACCTCTCTGCTTTAATATTGGCCTAACTGTCGCTTCACATTCTGAACCTGATTGATCTGATGTTCGTGATCTAAGCAACGAGGACCTGCGGGAGCTTCTGTCGTCTTCGCTCAAATCGAAACTAGAAGCGTGCCCTTCATCACCAGAAAGCCGTTTATATGACTTCAAAATTGGCTTCTTTGGACGCTCAAAGTCGTGATCGTCGTGTTCTATGGATTTCTTTTTTAATATCGGTTTCGGTGTATCTAATGGCGTAATATCAAGGCAAGGTCTCTCTTCGGAAAAACTCTTTTTCTTAAGAATCGGCCTCACAGTCTCCTTGTCATCCTCACGTTCTATAATCTCTGCGCCACCCGCAGCTGCCAGCAGCACGGCTTGAGCGATCGACACGTGAGATGAAGTAGTACTACTACTGGAACTAGAATTGGACTTTCGTTTTAAAATTCCATGTGGTTCTGGAGAACTCTGAGAAACGTCATCAATGATATTGTCGTCTTCTCTGCTCATTTTCCGCTTTAAAATACCATGAATTTGTCCGTCTGGTGAACGAGTTCGGACGACATCTTCCAGAGAGGATCGTCTATTTTTAAGTATTGGCTTACATGTATCTGAAGAGCCGTCATCGGCAAACGATACCTCTGGGCTACAAGATCTACGTCTTGCGACTTGGGACTCATCTAAACTTCGACGTTTTTTAAGAATTCCTTGTCGTTGTCTACTTTCAGATCGACAACTACGTGGCTCTACGACGTTAGGTGAGAAAGTGACTGGCGGCGAAGCAACAGAATTATTAGGGGTACTTGTAGTAGTTGTATCTTCGTGAATAGACTTCCTCTTTAATATAGATACAGGTGTATGATGAGATACTGATGAATTATCTAGACGGCGATTTTGACTAGATGAATCATTATTGAGATCAGAAAGTATTGCTCTTTGCTTTTCAAAGTCGATTAGTCTCTGAGCTGCTGCATCTATATCTTGTAATCTTTCGGTTACATCTCTATTTGGGAATGACCTATCTTGAAGAAGACCAAAATTATAAGTATGATTATTATTATTACTTCGTTGTTCTTCTGAGATAAATGGGCGATGAGAGTTTTGTAACTCGTGGGAATCTGCGTTTGATTTGTTGCTGTTTAAATTATTCGACAATTTGTTAACCCTATCTAATGTTTGTTTCGTGATTGCGGCTACTCTATCCATATCTTGGGATAATCTAGAACGTGTATGTGGCCTTAAAGTTTCATGTAGTGTTGACATAGTTCCAGCTTCTGTAGATTTGTCTAAAACTTTTTTACAACTACTTACTTTACGGTTCGTAGGCGAATTATTGTTTAAGAGAACTTTATGAGACGTACTTTTGGCATCACTCGTCTCACTCGAAGATTTATCTAAACTAGTCAGTCTTTTTTTCGAATTATGTGTTTTTTCGTTACAACTATCATAATTCTTTTGAGCTCGATGTAGTTTTTCCTTACGACATGCTTCAGAATCACTCTTGGTTTTTTCAGGACTTTTACGGGTCGATCTATTTCTCAGTCGTTCGTTTCTCGATTTTGTCTGGCCACTATCGATTTTCGTTAATGGTTCCTTCGTGTGACTTTGCTTAATAGGTGAAGTAGATGCTCGATTGCTTTTATCTGGAGTTCTTTTAGACACGGGTATGAAGCTCGGCTTCGTACCAGATTCAGAACTACGTCTTCTTTCGGGGCTTTTAACGGGGGCAGTGGTATTTGGCAATGTGTTCGTTACTGACTTAACACCAAAAGTTAAATTAAAAGTACTTTTAGATGATCTTTTGGATGACAGTATAGAGGTTTCAGTCTTGGGGATAGCTGATTCGAGGGACCGGCGATTTCTTGTCTTTGTGGCGATTCCTGAAACAAACAAAAAATATATTAGACATATAAAAAACTCTTAGATATTTTAAATTAACTAATGATTACCGGAAGAGGAACTATTGACCTGTTTCTATTGTTCAAAACAGGTTCAATGACTGCATAAAATCTGAATGTACAGTTTCGTGCGATATGGTCACCGAAGCTATTGTAAACGATCTCAGAGCAACATGTAGTGCATTGTGCTTTACAATAGCCAGGTAGAAGGTTGAATTGCAAATCTATTCAATAGAATGTTTAGAATAAGTCGCTAGAATGTTTTCACTAATATAAACCATGCTATTATTATGAAAATATTGGTCTTTCATTATAACACCGTGGTGTCAAAATCATTCAAGAAGAGAATTTTGTTTTTTATATTGTATTAACGTATCTCTATCAGGGTCGCTAAGTTCTCTGTGTAAAAATAAACTGTAAAACTAAATCGGAACTGACTTCATTATTATAACTCTATTAGATACAGAAACACAATCAGCTGCATGAAAACGTGATACGTCATTAGCCATTAGGTACATAATCTAAAATTTAAATTACCACGTAACCTAAATCGACACGTGAAATTATAACAATGTATCACGTGACCTCAACAGAATTCATCACTATTAACCATAATAGCTTAACAATGATGACGCCTACACTTACACAGTTTATAAACATGTACATCAAAAACTCTACATGTTTTTACTTATGCATATAAATATTTTTATTTCAGCGCACTTAGAGAGAACTTAGACGTGTGTAAGTCACATAATTTTCATTAGATACACAGCATTTGTTTCATTGATCAGAAACACTAACCGACTAAGACAATTTAAACACTAAGAACCTCAATTGTTTAAAATAAAATAAAAAGCCATTTATTTCTTGTAAAATCAAAGTAAACCTAATCCTCTGTATGGTGGCTACATGCCCATCTTCATTTAAGCTTGAGAGCATAGTTTAGGGCATTAGTAGCTTTAGTAACGCTTCTTCTAATATATAAAATTCTCGTGTCACAGTTTTCGTTGCCATACTCCTCCGAAACGGCTTGGCCGATTTTGATGAATTTTTTTGTGCTTATCCGGTATCTATGAGAATCGGCAACATCTATATTTCATCCCCCTAAATGTTAGGGGTAGTCCAACCCTAAATTTTTTTATTTTTTTAGACAAAATTTTTAATTTCCATTTTTTTATGATACAGCATTAAAAAATACATACAACCCCTAATTTTCACCCCTCTACGATCAACCCCTATTTTTTATTATAAATGATATACATGGCAAAACGACGTTTGCCGGGTCAGCTAGTATATATATATAAAATAAGGCAATCTAAATTACGTTACACACGGTCCGTGAGCGTTAACAAAACTATTTTCATTTGCAGTGAAATTTATTTAAAATCCTCTGTGGCAGATGCGAATTTCAAACAAATCCATTGTTAAACAAGCCGTTTCAAACTACGGAGTGTGCAGGTTTACACATTAAACGGTTTTATATTTACAGAGCAAAGGTAAAATTTAACGATCAGTTCAATTCAATAACTCAGAGATTTTGGATTAAGAATTTGAAATTTCAACTCAAAATACAAATAAAACTATACAACTTATAAAAGGTTGTTTTTGATACCCTTCTACATTGTTTGTGTCGATGATGCTTCTAAAAACGCTTTCGCAAAATTAATGAAATGAGAAGCTATCTAATTTATTTTTTATTAGAACAAATTTATCCCCAATTGCCATTAATTCCTTTATATAACATTATTAGCCGACCCGGAACCTCGTAACTTAACAGTCAACGAATGTCGTGTTACAGATTAGCTGAACTTAATATATGATTGTATGGAAGTACAATGACTACAAAATAAATATTAAGTTTCCTACAATTACCGAATAGCAATACAAAAAGAAGAGACGAATATGCTTGAGGCTCATTTGAGTTTAGGTAGGCTACCCTCTGGGAGTACTGCGGCATGCCTATATTACCACCTCAATTATAAAAAATTAATCTATCGCTAGTCAATAGGAAGACGTAAAACACCGAAGGCTCTTGTTTCGTTTGTATCAAAGGCTATTTCAATAGTCCAACGAGGCACCACTGAAATAATCGCTTTGTCAATATGAGTTGGTTGAAATAGTAGGATTGTTAAAGATATTTTGACATACACATAAAGCGACCTATTTTCGGGTTTGAATTAATATGAAAAAGAGATACAAAACGTGTTGTATGTGTAAAAATATAAGTTATAATAATTATTATTATAAATAATTTCGCTTATTCAGTGATTCAGCAACGCAGCGCAGATGTTAGAAACTCGTTGACAATGGATGCACGAAAAACACATCCATTGGTCCCCTTCCATTCCCCCGATATTTTTTACCTAGATGGAACTGCGTTCACGCATCCCCCGCATTAAATACAACTGCGGTATGTGGGACTCGACTCAATCCAAGCGCTTGTCATAGAACCGGGTAGTGAAACACGACCGCATCAAAGAGGGATCACTCGGGGACATTCCCCAGGTCTTAGGGATTTTAATGTAATTATTGTTGATTATATACATATATAATATATTCACTTGTGACACAAACAAAAAAAAAACATTAAAAAATACATAATTTTAGAAGTTCCGAATTTCCGAATTGGAATTGATAAAACGAAACGTATCCGCCTCTCTCTGACCACGTGCAAAGCACCCGAAGTGCAAAGTTATGTATATAATTTATTAAATACGCGTTTCATTATTTCATTACCAGCAATGCTATCACGAGCTACTTAATTAATAGACAATCGGAGATAAATTCAGCTACAAGGAAACGAACCTCATTTCAATGTTTAATTTTTTTTAAACTAGATGACTCGGTGAACTCTGTGTTAACTTTCGTATATTTCTGTCAAAACTTACACCAAATTTTTTAAAACAGAACAGAGATAGGACCTCATAGCTTTGAAACACAAATTTCTAAAGGCATCTTATATATATATGACAACCAACTAATAATAGTTTATTTCTAAAAGACATCAAATATTTCCCATCTAGGAAAAGTTTTTATTGGAAAATTCAATTGTCGTTTTTGAGTATTTTTCTTTACTTATACTTTAAAATAAAATAAACCTTTCCTGAACTCCCTCAAATATTTCAAGATCATAATTAGCCAAATCGGTCCAGCTATACTCGAGTTTTAGCGAGATAAACGAACAGCAATTCACTTTTACGTATTTAGGTTATTAATATAAAAATGTATTTAAATCTAACTTCCTCACGTTCCAGATATAAAAATACTGAATAAAGTGCCACTTTTCCGTTGTTACGGTTAAACGTTAAAGGAAAACAAGGTCACAAGGTCGACCTCTATTTCAACTTTTTGCTTTTAAAAGTACTTGTTATCTATCTATTTAAAAATAATGTTTTTCACGTTAAATTTTAACGTAATTATTGTTATATATTTTAAAAGTTTGCATATTGTCAATTTAAAGTAGGTATTTTGTAGGCGAGTTCCTCGGATATATAATTATAAATATATCAATAATATTGTAACGATATAATCTAATATATAAAATTCTCGTGTCACAATATTCGTTCCCATACTCTGAGAATCGGCTACTAACTATCTTTCAAACCCCTAAGTGATAAGGGTGTCTAACCAAAACAAAAAATATTTTTAGTTTTTTATGATACAGCATACAAAAATACATACACCCCTAATTTTCACTCCTCTACGACCAACCTCTATTTTTTATTATAGTAAATAGTTATTTTTATTGAACTTAAAAATGTTTCCTAGAAATAATATACATGGCAAAACAACAGATAGTTAATTTATAAAATTGTATTATTAGTTTAATGATTTTTGAAGCCCAAAACAAAAACTACGAAAGCCTGTCTATTGAAATAAACCTGTACCTTATAAATTTAGAAAGATAAACTTTTCTTATAAAATCTTTAATCCACATCAAACTTGATTTCAGATTTATAAATCTCAATAAAAATTTCAAAGGATTTCTATTCAACTGAATAAAGTATGATTTAGAAATTTTTGTAATTCCATCGTCCCAGACTGCGGTAAACAACCTTTCAGTTCGAAAATCTATTCATCAGGATAATATGTCAACGACACCAACCCTTATATCACCTTATACTAATTATATCCATCTCCTTGTCAGTCATCAGCTAGAACACATATTAAGGTTATCGATTTTTAGGGACATAATTGTATTTTGGAAGACGCTTATACAACTCCTTTGAAAGCAAGTCGGCGCATGTCATTTTCATAACAAAATACCCCGAGTAAATAGTTACTATATCAAGAAATATATTCAATACGTTTTACGTGAACTTAACAATTCGTGACCAAACATCGATAAATATCAGCTGTCATTCATCAGTCATTAACAACCAGCTGTCAAATCTGCTAGTTTTAATCTACTATATAAAAATAAGTCGGGTTTTCCTTGCTGACGCTATAACTCCAGAACACACGAACCCATTTCCACGGTTTTGCATTCGTTGGAAAGGTCTCGGGCTCCGTGAGGTTTACAGCAAAGAAAATTCAGGAAAAAATTCAACAGAAAAGCGGGATCACCAAACGAAATGTTACATAAAACGAAGCCATCTGGTGGCGAAACGGAGTTCGCCGAGTTTGCTAGTTAATTTATAAATTTATATGATACTAGCTAACCCGGCAAGCGTTGTTTTGTCATATTTATTTTTATTTTTTGTCTTTTATGCATGTTATTTTTGGAAACATTTTTTTAGTTAATTTATAAAAATACCCCTAGTTTGATCGTAGAGGGGAAAATTAAGGGTTGTATGTATTTTTGAACGCTGTACCTATCATTAAAAAATTCATAATTTTTTTTTGTATAAAATATATGTACATAATTCAAAAAACTTAGGGAGTTGACTACCCTTAACATTTAATGGAATGAAAAATAGATGTTGTCCGATTCGCAGACCTAACCGATATACACAAAATTTCACGAAAATCGGTTAAGCCATTTCGGAGGAGTTTACTTACAAACACCGTGACACGAGAATTTTATATACCGTTTATTCGAGTTAAAATGTTTTAAATAAAGTTTTAAAAGACACAGGAAGTCTGTTTTTTAGACGAGGCCATGAGAAAAAAAGCACAATGTATTTTCTATCATGAAGCCGGTCGCGACCATCTAGATAATGTTATGATTGATCGCCATAACACTTCACTACTTTCAGTATTATTTTAGGCTTACATAGTTCATATGTGCATAAACTTAAACGCCCAAAACATTCAATATCTTTTGTTAAGCTAGTGTTTTTTTTATATAACAGCAAACGAGCTGGAGGCTCACTTGATGTTAAGTGACACCATAGCCAATAGGCTCGAAGTGCTTTACCTTTTAAGCATTGGTTTGCTCTTCTGTTGAAGGACCCTATGTCGAAATGGTTCGGAAATACTTCAGTGCGCAACCAGAAAATACTTGACCAAAATAAAATATATTATCTTTCAACTGGTTACTCATGATAAATACCTTATTTTTAACAATAATTATTAACTATTATGATTTAAGGCTCCTCCAAGGAATAGCATTTTCTATTTATTAATCTATATATATAAAAATGAAACCCGTTTTCCGTTGTCACGACATAACATGAAAACGGCTTGACCGATTTGGCAGATTTTTTTTATAACATACCTTGAAGTACGAGGATGGTTCTTACGGAGAAAAATTAAAAAAATTGAGTGAAAAAGTCTAAAAACAACACTTTTCTATATTCCCATACAAAATATTCGTAATAATACTTAAAAGTCAATTTGAACTTTAATACAATAGCATAAAGTTCAAGTGTTAGTGGAGGGGTTCCGGGAAGGTAAATTTTAATTTTTTGACATAATGTATTTGTTGTCTTAACAATTTTCTTTTTTTTATCTTACTAGCTAGACCGGTATGCCGAATAGCAGAATAAGTATTTTAAACAAATCAAGAATCGACTGTTAGGCGGTACGATGTTCGCCAGGCCAGCTAGTTAGTAATAAATTTCAAGTGTTTCATAGACTTAATTTCTTTTCGCGCAAATATTGTACCATGATAATAGTTATGTATTAACCATTCTCACTCTCATCATTATTACGGTTCAGAATATTCCGAATTCAGTAGCATCTCATTATAAGAAAAACTTTCGCTCAATGGGTTTATGAGGGTAACAATAAAAACCTGTTTCCTTGGTAACACTGAGGGGTTCATTCCAGTTATAAGACTGCATAGACATTTAAGTATTCTTCAAAACATACTTTACTTAGTATTTTATAGTGATTGTGTGAGTGCCTTTCATAAGACCTCATTACTATTTTAAAACATTGTTTAATTCATGATTTAATTAAATACAAGTACCGTGTGTTTATCATATCCTTCTCCAAAAGACACTAGACATGTACGTCTGCCTATAAATGTCCCGATAAAGTCTTTACGAATCAATTCGACTTAGAGTCCTTCAAGCCGAAACCAATTCTTAAAAGGCTGGTAATGTACTTGCCTTCTAACTATGTGAGTGTCCATGGGCGGCGGTATCACTTAACATCAGGTGAACCTCTTACCTGTTTGAATCCTATCATAAAAAAAGGTTCCTAGTTTTTTTATTACATTTACCTTTATTAGAGTACAAACAATATCTCATGTCACTAAAATATATTAACAAACATTCTTAATCGACGCTAGCATTATGTTTCTGAATAAGACCATTATTATTATTTCAAAAGGTCTACCAACGGTCAAAGGCTGTGTACGCAAAGCGCGGGGAACCGGCCGTACACGAAATTTAAGGTAGAGGCCTACGTCCAACCGTGTTCTTCAACAGACTGAACCGAACGAACAAACGAACCAACGGGCATTATATATCGGCAATCGTACATCTAGAGACATACAAAAAAAATACACTATTAATAATATGTGCCTAATAACTATTACTAACTAACTTTAAACGAGAACTAACTGCAACAAAGATAAATATATAAATTATACCACGCTTATTACAAAATTTTGACATCTTTGCGAAACTATGGTCAAGAAGGGCAATAACAGAAAATTTATTGGCTAACTTACACATCCTGGGGATAGAGTTGGAATCTAAAACGTTGTTCTACGCTAAAGCGGGCAAAAGATTTTATTCGAAAACGAGAGTGAGCTTAAACTGAACTTAAAATCTTTTTAATTTTTAAAGAAGCTAAACGCTAAAATTCAAAACTTAAATATAATTTGTATGTAGGTACGTCCATTTACAGATAACGTCAGGCGAATACGAAGTAAATTTCAGCAAACAAAGTAATCCAACTGTTGAATTCCCAATACAATAAACACGAAATCGTAACGAAATTGAAGAAACCTCTTTCTTGTATTTCAAAGGAATCACGAAAATTGTTTTTCCCAATCAGTCAAAATGGGTTCTCTACAAACCTGAGATCGTTCGTAAAATAAAAAGGTTGCTAAATTGCTTAATCTTAAATAAGTAATTAAATAAAAATTAAAAAAACGTATATCTATATTATTTTTTGACGTTCATAAGCGTACATTGTGTTACCTATATGAATAAATTATTATGATTTTGACTTTGACTTTGTAAAAAAATGTGCTTTGATAAGATTGAGTTCTCATTTCAAAGTGTATTTTTAGTGCTCCATGCATATTTTTTAACAGAACAAATTAAAGTATGTCTTTCCTTTGTGTAGCAATTTTTCAAACGCATAAACATCAGGAAAGACATTTAGTTTCAAATGAATAATAATTAATTATTAGCGCATTTAAATCTTTTAATTACTCTTTCAAATAAAGCTGTGAACGCCTTTAGGCAAGGACCAAAGTGTCAGCGGGTAAAATGTCAAAGTAAAAGTTTAAAAATTAACTGAGCCTACTTTGTAATTAGGAGAAAATTAAATTAAATTGCCTTCAAATTATTCAACGAAAATCCTAGACACGTAGGCGTAACTTCAAATGCGGGCCTGGCATTTCCATCCTACACGAGTTTTGGATAATATATGTAAGATGATGCTGAACATTTAATATAATTGGTACCCAGAACATACCAAACAACTTTATTGGCCAATAATTATTACTATCCTATCTTCGTATTTATAACTTGAAAACTCCACAAATAGCCTACCTTCGTGAGACTTGACAATGTATAACCCGTCATGAAAATATTGTTCTCTCTTTTATCACAAGCAACACACGATTATACAGAAAGAGACGGAATAGTTAAGAGTGCCATTACACTAACATTAGCTTAATTTTTTTAGTTTTGTCAAAATCTCAATTTGCTTACGACTTGCAATACAAATTTTATACACGTTATATAACTCCAGAGCCTTCATCAATACTATATCACTGTCACGTAAAATACTTAGATTTCAGATATAAAGAAAATTTTCCATACTTCGTAAGGGGCATACTAAAAGGTTTTATATATTCAAAAGGGCAAAGCGCTACACGTGGGTCACGTTCTTGTCAACCGGCGCTACAATTACATTTGAAATGGACTGGATTACAGCGTAGTTATTCCAGATACAGTATTCACGTGTTTTAATTGATAACGGACCGTGTGTTAAAATAAAACAGACACAGAGATGTGTCCGAAACGTAACCAATGGAGTCCTAGTGGTACTGTGGTTAAAGCCAACCGAAGTGAAGATATTTAATTACCAGAGAAACAGGCGTGTAGGTAAAAGTCGACCTATTTGGCTGCAGCGTAACAATATTATAGATAAGGAAGATGATGTATAAAGATAAGAAATCACATGATTCTTGCCACAAAACAGAAGAAAAATCATAGCATAGTTCTGACTAAAACATCTCCAATCATTAAACAAATACTCCTCCCTAAACAGAAGTTTATATTGCAAATATTTTAAGTTATGATTTTCGCAATGCACTTCTCTTAACTTGGACAAATTTTCCTCTAGCTAATCTTGCCTCGCGGGAGATAATACAACAAGACATAAAAGTCGACATTATCTAGACCATCAGGAAGACGCTATAAAAACCAAACGACATATTTTACGAGAGCGTAAAGCGAATTACAGCAACGTTATTCCTATGAATGGGACGTGAAAACGTATTATAATAATCTTATTATCTAGAATAATGGAAATAAGTCATTTTTTTCACCGTCGCGTCGACATCTTTGATAACAAGATAATATTAGCTTGTTTGAGGCACCGCTAAACCGATATTTATAAATTAAATTTATTATTAATTATTTATACTAGTGTCCTCTAATATTGTGTGTGTGATTAGAATAATCCTCATCATTTAGGTGTTCAGTATAAGTCTTCTTTGTTTATAATAAACAACATGACATACATTGACAGAGACATACATACATACATAGATATACATACTCTGCTATTATAATTTTAATTTCTATAAAGGAAATCGGTTCTGATAATTAATAAACCAGTTTTGTGGTCTTCTGGCATAGGCCAGATATTTTTGACCATTTCGTTTTATCCAAAATAGGAAATCAATTATTATACCACTTGCAAGACATCTTACGAAGACTAGCTAATACTGTATTAATTTAATTATAAATAATATAGGATGGATCAAAATATATATAGCTATTATTGCATAGATCCAATTGGTATTTGGCATATCTGCACTGCAATAGCCACAAAAACTAGAATTGCGACCAATTCCATCTCCGCATATCTTCATTTCAACCAATCTCAAATTTGTAGATGGAATCTTATCTACATCCGAAGATAGCGTTATATAGATTTAAAGGTAAGTAGGGTATGTAAAATATATTTGTGCTAAAACTATTTGGGTAAATAGTATTTCTAATATTGTTTACTGTTTATCTATCAGAATTTGATGAATTATTAAGTTATGGAACAGTGTTGGCTTAGTGCCTTTAGCGTGCGACTCTCATCCCTGAAGTCTTTGGTTCGATCCCCGGCTGTGGGACCAATGGACTTTCTTTCTATGTATGCATTTAACATTCGCTCGAACAGTGAAGGAAAACATCGCGAGGAAACAAAGAAACCGGCTTGCCTTAGACCAAAAAAGTAGTGTAACTTAGTCTTAGTGTAAACGTCGATTCATAATCCAATGAGTAATATCCGGGGCAAAAGAACCGAGAACACCCTTCAGGTAGGTACACTTTTTTTAGTTAAAGCTAATACAGCTAGATAAGAAAATTCAACAACCGATTCAATTGTTTAGTCCCAAAAGCGTAACAAAAATTATTATGAAGACTACATGGGACTAAAAACAATCTTAAAAAAAGTGAAATTAGCGTTAAGTATTTAATTAATTGGGTTCATCATCATTTTCAATTAAAATAGCAACCTCATAAGGTTATTGCAAGTATAACGAAATTAGCCACGATACCGCTCTGTAGCAAACTGTGTTATAATCTCATGAATAATTACATGGCAAAATCAATGACAAGGATCAAATACAAAGACACACGTGTTGAACGAAAATACATACGTAGAATATTTATGTCTTAATTGTAATACTCTGGGTGAATTTGGACACACCAAGGAGAAGCACAGAGAAGCAGTAGTAAACTCAACCTCAAAATAACTTTATTCATATAGGTAAACAAGTACACTAATGAACGTCAAAAATGATGTTAAATTTATTCTAAACTAGCTGACCCGGCTAACTTCGTTCCGCCTTAATAATAATATCGTTGTTACTTTAGTTAAACTTATTTTAGGATTCCATTAAGGTGATAACTTTTTTTGCAAATAGAGAAATGTTTTATTGCTTGCCATTGCAAAAGAAGAATGGCAGTTTTACACATTAGGCCTCTTCTCTCTATCGCCAATATTGCGATACTGCATGTTAAAGCACTTTCTGCTTTACAACATTTTTTGATGAGGTAACACATGTTTTCGATCAAGATCAAAGCCTGGTTATGCATCTCCTCATTTACCTCAAGTTCGGAATTTCTTGAAGTGACACGAATTCGACGTAAAATGATGCGTAGTTTTGTCAACAAATGTCACCACATGCCGTGTGCATTCGTAAAATTAATTTATTTATTTATTGTTATTCGATAACTTATCCGATATTTTATTACTTAGTCTGCTATTCGGAGTGGAGAAAAATCCATCAAAAAAGACATAACTAACATCGGTCCAGCCGATCTCGAGTTATAAGTGTTGTAACAAACACGACTTTCTTTTATATATATAGATTTACATTTACTACCAATTCGCTAGTCAAGGATTTAGAGCGGACAAGAAGAACTGTCAAGAAACTTCGCGCCACTCTTTTTAATCGCTAAGTTTTTAGTCATACAAATTGTTTGAAATGGAGCAAATCAATGCCAAGGATTAGGATTATTTAAGTATTAGTCAAATTTATAAAAAGCTTTATTGATTATTTACGTTTACGGCTTTGAATTTATTTAGTGATAACTAGCAAACTCGGCGAACTCCGTTTTGCCACCAGATGGCTTCATTTTATGTAACATTTCGTTTGGTGATCCCGCTTGTCTGTTGAAATTTTTCCTGAATTTCGCTATAAACCTCACGGAGCCCGAGACCTTTCCAACGAATGCAAAACCGTGAAAATCGGTTCGTGCGTTCTGGAGTTATAGCGTCAGGAAGGAAAACCCGACTTATTTTTATATAGTAGATTCTCTAATTACAATTTATTATTAATTAGTAAGACTAGAAGCCATACAGGCAGTTACTAAAATAATATACTGTCCCCGAATTCCTGCATCTCCTTCATAGGCTAGATCAACTAGTTTCTAGCTTACGCAGTCAAACAGTCTTATAACGGCTGGTTTCCTTACGATGTTCCTATAAACATCCTACAGCCGAATTACAACGGAAAAAACCTCTCGTCACAGCTAGTAATATATAAAATGTAATATTTCAATACACCGGATTGCGAAAATGCGATAATCCTGAATCTCAAGAGAGGTTCTAGATTAGATTGGCTATCGGAGATTAGACAGGCCGGACTGACATTCCATTAGGATCAACATCTGTAAATACAACGCGCTTAAACGTTTATCACCGGCTAAATAGCTCAGTGGTTAAAGCAACTCTTGTAGTTTCAATTTCACAAAATACATTTTGGATAACAAAATATAAAGACTTAAAAACCATCGCGTGGCGTACATTACATATGTGTAACTCTAGCAGTTTAGTAACTCTAGCGTAAAAAAGAAGCTCAGCGCAAGCCAGAATAGCTCGCAGATGGTAGATTTTTCCTACTTCCTTCATATTTTGGACAAATTGTAGCCTATATGTTATTCGGATGTATAAGCTATATGATTGTAAAGTTTCATTACAATCCATTCAGTAGTTTTTACATGAAAGAGTAACAACCATTCATCAATACTTACAAACTTTTGCGTTTATAATATTAGTAGGACGTATATAAAAATACAAGTCCTCTAGGTGCTATTTAGATATAATTTCGCCAGTAGAATGCGAGAGCGACCCCGGAACCTCGCTAAATGCGGGCTTGTATACCTACCCGAGGTTGTTTTAGTGGGTGTTCCTTGGTCTTGGGGGTGCAAAGTATGGGCAGGTTGAACGCAGTACTGCGCGGGTGCTCGTGGAGCCTACCACTGCCGCAGTTGTTTTAACGTTGCGGAAGGAGGCGGCAGAGAGGGGACACACATACGCCGCCCTTTTGTCCAGAGCCAAGCAGGACATCAGCTTATCAGGTTTGGGCATTGAAAGGGTGAGCGTGCGTACAACTGCTACAGGGGCGCGGATGTTAGAGATTCCTGGTTCCCAGAGGGGGGAAAAGGCCGACCGCCTTGCGGAGTGCCTTCGGGAGGTGCTGGCGGACGTGGCTCGGGTGGAGAGACCAGTCAAATGTGCGGATCTTTACATCCGAGACCTTGACGATAGCGTAACCGTTGAGGAGGTGGTGACAGCCGTGGCAGCTAAGGGTGGTTGCTCTGCTCACCAAATTAAGCCTGGGCAAATTCTTAGGCGTGGCAATGGTATGGGGGACATTTTTATCTTATGTCCGATCTCTGCTGCCAAAAAGGTAGCCGAAGGGAGGCTTCTTATTGGATGGAGCTCGGCCAGAGTAGAAATACAGGAAGACCGACCTCTAAGATGTTTTAAATGTATGCGACTGGGACATACAAGAGAATTGTGTACATCAGAGGTGGACCTAGGAATGGCCTGTTATAGGTGCGGGAAGGTTGGGCATAAGGCCGGTGAGTGTGGTTTGCAGTCACACTGCGTGGTCTGTGCTTCGGCTGGAATACCTGCGGGGCATAAGATGGGTGGACGGGCCTGCAAGCCTCCACCGGTTAGCAAAGGGGGTTTTACTGGGGCTGCGGCGCATCCGTCGCCAGAGGTGTTCCTCCCTGGGGAGTCTGGTACAATGTCTGATTAATATGGATCAAAGTTGCACCAGCTTCCTACAAGGGAACCTCAACCATTGCGCTGCTGCGCAAGACTTGTTCTTGCAGTCCATGGTGGAGTTGGGAGTGAAAGTTGCGGTTGTTTCGGAACCATACTACGTGGCCCAGCGGAGCCACTGGAAGGGAGACACTTTGGGGCTGGTGGCTGTTATTGTCAGTCCGACGGGTATGGCTATTACCCTTAGAGAAAGGGGGCCTGGGTATGTCATGGTTGATTGGGGGCCTTGTACGGTGGTGGGCACCTATTTCTCCCCTAACAAGCCGCTTCGGGATTTCGAAAGCTTTATTGGAGACTTAGGTCTTGCGATCCAGCGGGCTATGCCCAGGCCAGTTATACTGATGGGGGACTTAAATGCTAGGTCGACCGCCTGGGGTGACACTTATGTTAATCCCAGGGGGCCGCTTCTGGAGGAGTGGGCGGCAGAGTTAGGGCTTCTTTTTATTAATAGGGGGACGGAGCCTACATGTGTACGACCACAGGGAGTGTCACGGGTAGATGTCACGCTTGCCTCCTCAAACTTCGCATGGAGGTTGTCTAGATGGGAGGTAATCAGGGATTTGGAGACATTTTCAGATCACCGTTACATTAGGTTTGTCGTTAATGCTTCTGTAGGGCCACCTCTGAGGCCACGGACTAGTCGTCGGACTTTTCCGCGCTGGACCGTTGGTCGACTTAACCGGGAGCGAGCGGAAGAGGTTGCCATTGTTAAAGCGTGGTGTGCGGATTCGACCCCGGTTGAATGCGTGGAGGAGGGCGTTCGCAGACTCCAACGGAACATGACTGAGGTGTGCAACGCCTCCATGCCTAAGTGGAGACCGCCACCTCAGCGAAAGGCAACCTACTGGTGGACGCGGGAAATCGAAGACTTTCGCAGGGTATGTAGTGGTGCTAGGCGGGCCTATCTTAGGAGCTGCCGACGAAGAAGTGATGATCCGCAGGTTAGAGAGGGGTTGCGGTTGGTTTACTGTAGACACAAGAAGGTTCTTCAAGTGGCCATCTTAAACGCCAAGAATGAGGCACATAAAAAGTTCTTAAAGGAGTTAGACAGTGATCCATGGGGGCGCCCTTACCAAGCAGCTCGGAAAAGGCTAAAGGGCGCAGGGGCTCCCCTAACGGAGACTCTTGAGCCCGCCTTGCTTGATAGGGTGATTTCGGGGCTTTTCCCTCTGCCTCCGAACATCGTCCCTCCGAGAATGGTGACCTCGGTGGTGGATGGGGACGTCGATAGAGAGCAAGCTCCTGAGGTGACTGACTCCGAAATAGAGTCCATACTTTGTCGCCTGAAGAGCAGAAAGAAGGCACCAGGCCCAGATGGCTTGCATGCTAGGGTCCTGGCGGTAACTTTTCCTTACATGGGGGAAAGCATTCGGGGTCTGTTTGACTTATGTTTACGTAGTGGACGGTTCCCGACGGCATGGAAGGAAGGCCAATTGTGTCTCATCCGAAAAGAAGGTCGTGCGCCGAACAGCCCTGGAGCTTACCGGCCCATAATTCTCTTAGACGAAGCTGGTAAGGCGTTGGAGTGGATTATTGCCTCTCGTTTGGGCCGTCACCTTTCGATCGTGGGGCCGGACCTGGACGAGGCCCAATATGGCTTCCGGGCTGGACGCTCAACGATCGATGCTCTCATGGACCTAAAACAGTACACCAAGAGAGTAGTCGAGCGGGGTGGGAGGGCGTTGGCAGTGTCTCTTGACATTGCTAATGCCTTTAATAGCCTTCCATTTGGCGTGATCAGGGAGGCCCTTGAATTTTTCGGGGTTCCCCTGTACTTGCGCCGAATAGTAGGGAGCTATTTGGAAGGACGACAGGTGGCAATTGTGAACGGACAGGGTGAAATCGTTCGCCATCCGGTGTTGTGCGGGGTTCCACAGGGATCAGTTCTGGGACCGTTTCTGTGGAATATTAGCTATGATTGGGTGCTGCGAGGTGCACTGCTTCCTGGGATGCGCCTCTTCTGCTATGCAGATGACACTCTAGTCGTGGCGAGTGGAGGGTCATTTGGGGAGGTGGCTCAGCTTGCGATGGCCGGTACTAGGTTGGTTGTTGGGCGGATCCAAGCCCTGGGTCTCAGGGTGTCCCTTGACAAAACGAAAGCCCTGCTATTTCATGGCCCGAGGATGGGTCCTCCTTCGGGGGCGGCATTGGTGGTTGAAGGCGTTAGGATTTCAGTGGCCTCCTCCATGAAGTATCTAGGTCTTATTCTAGATGGTCGCTGGAATTTCGAGCCCCATTTTAAATCTCTCGAGGGGAGACTTGTGAGGGCGGCAGGAGCACTTGGCAAGCTCTTGCCTAATCTTGGAGGCCCATGCCAGAGCGTGCGCCGGCTGTACTGCGGAATCATTCGCAGTATGGCCCTGTACGGGGCCCCCATTTGGGACGACGCGCTGATCAGGCGGACGAACCGTATGCTTATACGGAGGCCGCAGCGAGTGATTGCGGTTCGGGCAGCTCGCTGCTACCGTACCGTATCGTTCGAGGCGGCCTGTGTGTTAGCTGGTACTCCTCCTTGGGAGCGGGAGGTGGAACTTATCGCTGCCTTATATCGTGCGAAGGCCGAGGTAATAGTTAACGGGAACGTCACGTGGGGGGAAATAGTGGGGCATATGAGGCGTCATGCCAGAGAAATTCTTTTCGAAAGGTGGTTTGACGATCTAGCAACGCCCCGCGCTGGTGCATTGACAATAGAGGCAATTCGCCCAGTCTTAAAAGATTGGGCGAATAGGCGTTGGGGTGCTGTGACGTTTCGGCTTTCGCAGGTACTGTCTGGCCATGGATGCTTTGGGCGGTATCTGCATAAAGTGCCTAGAAGGGAGGTGCATCCGTTGTGCCACCATTGTGGCGCTCCAAATGACACGGCGGAGCATACTGTGGCTGAGTGTGTCACCTGGACAAGGGAGCGTCATGACCTGGTATCAGTCATAGGGTCGGACCTCTCTTTACCGGGTATTATTTTAGCTATGTTAGGAAGTGAGGAGGCCTGGAGTGCAATGGTTACCTTCTGTGAGCATGTAATGCTGCAGAAGGAGGCAGCTGAGCGATTGAGGGAGAGGTCTGGGGATGACCGTAGACTGACCGGTAGTTCAAGGCTGGGGGCTCGACCTCGAGTGGCCCGGAACCGCAGGTCTTGAATGAGCCCTCTATGTCGGATATAAGCCCGGGTCCCTTGGGTAGAATGCCTAGCGAACCCCGAGGGCCCATATGAAGGGCGTGTGAAGGGCTGAGGTGTTTTTAGTGGGTGGGGTCTCGCTACCCCTCTGAATAGCAGAGGGTTTTGAGTGTAGACCCAGCCCCACAGTCCCCGCGTCAAGCTCGACATCGTTGATGCGGGCCTGCGTTAGCGCATTTTCACCTCGTAAAAAAAAAAAAAAAAAAAAAAATAGTGGGTGTTCCTCATGCAGTAAGTACTAGCCATTCTGGTTTGGGTCAAGCCTCAAATAACTTTGCTACTTTCGGAGGTAAAAATAAATTTCCAACTCGGACATCAAAAACAAAAAATCAAAGTATGACCTACAATAAAGTTCAAAAAAGAGAGTGCGACTTTACATAAATTACAATCTAGTCTATACAATTACGGCTAATATGTAATATTATGTTGACTTAATTTTTTACAATACTAGTGAATAACTTAAACTAAGGTAATACTCATTAACACTAGCGTTCTATAATGTTTTGACACTATGTTCGTGTGTTCGAGGTAGCGCACTTGCACTTATATTCACTACAGTGGCTTTATTAAAAGGTTAAGTGCATAAAGAGAACTAAACCTTTTTTCAGTTTCAGTCTTAACATTATATAATAACAATAATTCTAGCTACTATGATAAAATTTAGCTAATATTTAAAAATATAAAACAACCAATTGTGTATTTAAATATTTTTACAGACAATATCTATAATACTTATATATCCTTCCATCCTTCTCTAGTATTATTATCCAGTATCAGATATCTACAAATATTTTATAGGAATATGAATTCCACATTTTGTAAATTTATAAATACTGAGAAATTTATTCCGTAAATAATTTTATAAAAAGAGCAGCGAAACTCGGTCAACCCGGTATGCTTTTAATTAAAATGATTCTGATAATTTCCGATAGTTATATATAAAGTACATATTATGTAAGCAACTTTTAAGTTATTTTAAGTAAATTAAAACTTGATAATATGTTTATGCTAACATATATATTTTAGGTCCTTTTAGGTAGGTACCTATTAGGTCTGGGCCTTAAATTTCTGTATCTGTTCCGTGATCATTTCTAATACACACACAGTCGACTTTTCGGGTCTAAGGTATGCCATTCCACACAATATATTTCTTCGCTGTGCGATTGCGTGCTTAATGCGCACATAGACAGAAAGTTCATTGTCCAAGAAATATATAGTTCAGTTATGTTATTGTTAAGTTCTTATTACTCAAAACCTGGAAGGAATCTTAATACGATAAAGCACGTATATTAGTCATTAAATGAATCATTTTAATATTCACCGGTACAAAATGCATGAATCGTAAATGTTTATTATATTTTCGAAAATATTTAATAAAATCGTTTTTTTTTTAAATGAAAGAAAATCGACTGACAGAGTGGAGGGAACGAGACCTCGAGGCCGATCCACTACTCATCGGAGCGATCGAATAAAGGCCCTTACAGGGATTACCCAAGCGCAACGGCTTGCTAAAGACAGGGGAGAGTGGAGGAAGTTATCCACTAACACGGCTTTCAGAAATTAAGAGTGCTGCTGAAGAACAAGTCTATATTGATTATATTGGGCTAACAACCGTACAGGAATATGATTTTTCCTTCTTCTAGTGTCAGACTGGAGCTTTTAATTTTAATAAAGTTCTGAAAAATCTTAATGGACGCCTGTACTATAGACGTCATAGTCTTTTCGCCTGTAAATAACGTAACATTTGTAAAGATTATTATTTTACGACTTTGAATAACGATTATATATATTTACAATATTAGCATACGAATGCAATCTTGTACGAAGATTATAAAACTATATTAATGTCGACCGGTAGCCGTTAATTCCGATATGTCGTAACTTTTATATAATGAAGACGACATTAAACATGCTGTTCCGCGTATCGTTAGAGCATGTCAAGTCAAACATGTGGTGTAAAATCTTTTTATTATTGAACCTAGCCATTTTGCCCGCGTAAATTTTAGTCATGATACCCTTACTGGAATTATCAAAGATATAATTTTCACATAAATATTTCCCGATAAGCGCGTTTAACGAAAATAATCTTCAGCTTATAATATTAGTATTGCAATAGAAAAAATATTCCCTATTTGTTCACGATACACACAAACGATTTCACAAATTGCTAGAGTGATTGGGGAAAATTTCGGTATGTAATTTTTCGAAGTTCTGTGTAAATACTAGGAATTAAAATTGTTGGAAAATTCAAGCCGCTCGGGACTAATTGAATGTTTTGTCCTTAACACGCTCGTGTCTTTAAATATAAATTAAAATGAGACCTGAAACCAGCTGAACAAAGGTTATAATATGTTCATAACAGACATTAAATGTCACTGTTCTGTCTCCTTCCATCTCAGCGTAAACACAATTTGACAGAAAGGGACGAAATCCACTCGTAATTAACAGCAGAGTAAAACTCAAAATTGACAATATTCAATCAACACTATGGAAATGCGACGTCGATCCAAGGAACCAAAACTTGGCAGCCCGGCATTCTTTCTAAAGATGCAATCAGATTTATTTATAAACGAATCCGATGCACCTTCCCGTCTTCGAGATAAAAGAGATTCGGTCAACGCACCAATTAGCTCAGTTTCTAATTTAACCCAATTGATACTATAGTACACCCAAGCCTCTATAGTCTATACTCTATACATCGTCGAATTAACTTGCTACACATAGAGGAAACTATGTATTTGTCTATTACCTTACCGGTACCATTCATAGACTTAGAGCTAATTGCAATTTGACAAGGATTTAGCTGTAAAGTATTGTCTTACACTAATCTGTATGGTGTTCCAAATTTGATTTGTATGTAATTTGGATGTTTAACTATTTTATACAGATCCTATTAATAAACATTAGACAAAAATATTCAATCAATAACAATAATATTAAAATATAAATATATAAATTTTACTACAACATATTACCAATTATAAGTAAAAAAAATTAAATAAATATGGTTTATTGGTCAAACGAGCAGGAGGTTTACCTGATGTTAAGTGATACCGCCGCCCATGGCCATTATGAATGCTAGTCTGCGCGCGAGTGCGTTGCCGGCCTTTTAAGAATTGGTAGTCCTTTCCAGAAGGACCCTTGATAGTATTCATATTAAATATATTTGTCTTCCCTATTTATCATGTCTAATGTAACAAACACATAAAAATAAATGAATTATTTCCTTGCCTTTTTATTGTTAAAATTCGATGAGACATCATTGATCAAAATCTATTGATGTGATAAGAATTTAATATGATTACGGCAAACCAACATTTCGAGATGTTTGCTAAACAAACATTGAATTTGTTTTCCTAATGCACATCTGTGTCAATAATACTTTGTTATTATACACCTCGGTTCGTATTTGGTGATTAACACATTTAATTAGTTATTTATTATATTTGTCATTAACAAAAATTATAACAGAAATTTAAGTTTATCATAAAATCTCGTATCAAATGATAAGATTATACACATCACCTTATCATAACAATTGCATTGAGAGATATAATCTAAATATAGAATATTCACTTTCTCATAAACCAAGTTGTTAATCATCTGATGACAACCTGTTATGCTCACAAACTTTGACCCTTGCTCATAGATCGCTTACAAATAAAAAAATTCTACATAGTAACTAATTAAAAAGTTCTGACATAAATTTCGACTGCAAATGCAAAAACATCATACAAATCATAAACCCACCTTAAAACACTATAAACAAAGTTTATAATCATCAAAATTCCGTAATACACAAGAAAACAACACAACTGCTATTTAAAAGTATCCCGTTATATTTAAGGGAAACGCTAAGGACGTGCGTCACCGACCGCGGTTGAACGACAACTGAGCATTCACCGGTGTAGACAGAGGTTGGAGCTCAACTTAACTGGTTTTACCTAATGGTTTGTTCAAGAAACCTGCCAGATATTACGAGATGCAAATTAATTGCATATAAAGTAATTATGTATAGGATGACACAGCCTTATCTATTCGCTATCGCATAGACACTTAACATTTCGTAATAAACAGCTGTGTTTGAACATTGCCTTTTATTTAATTTCGTAAACGCGTAACGTTGTTATAATTATTTAAAACAAAAGCGTATATTGTCAAAACCAGCAAGCAGCTGCACTTTGGCATCAAAAATATCTGTATTGTGAACAAAACATTTGCAACGTATAAATGGGAGACCAGACAATGGCATAGAATAGCATAGAGGCATAGAGACAATGGCATAGAGTTTAGTCAACATGCCGCCCCCGCAGCTTAGTGGCTGATGACGTGTACAGTCCTCAGGTCAATTTCCGTTTGAAACCTCAGTTTAGTAGAGAAAGAAACATGCATCAAAACATGCCGTGTTGAAGCTCGCTGGACATCAAAGTTAAAAAAGCTTTGACCAGCTTTTGAGTTTTGTTACGGCCTTTGTTTGAATTATAACAAAAGAATGCTAAGACTCAACCGTTATTATATTTGTACAGTTCAATTAAGAACCAATATGGATTCTAATCAATTATTTCTTTATTCCCAAACAAACCACCTTTAACGTGGAGTATTTTTCTTTCCGTAACTACGTTAAGTTCAATTGGTCACGTTTTGGTTAAATCAATTCTATTAGCGGAGGTTCTACGTTAACTAGAACTATGTTTAAAAAGTTATAACACTAGATTTCTTTAAACTAGGTATTTCTTTATCCTAGATGGCCTTGAATATTAATAAAAAGGATTTTTATCCCAACATTAAGTAAATTACGTTAAGTTAGAAACTTAATTAAAACACGGCACGTGAGACAAAATAAAAATGAACCTGCCTAATTAAGAAGGTAACTCTAAGCTTTAATTTTTATAATTAAATAAAATTATTAATCATTATTTTTGTTATCTACGTTACTTCTTTTCTATGTTAATGTTAACGGGCATAGTTAAATAAAAATAAATTAGTAACGCTACAACCTTTTTAGGTCTGGGCCTCAGATTTCTGAATCTGTTTCATGGTCATTTGTCAATCTAATAGGCAAGTAGGTGTTCAGCCTTCTGTGGCTGACAAACGCCGTCGACTTTTATGGAGTTTCTCATGTGTTTTCCTTCACCGTTCGAGCGAATGTTAAATGCGCACATATAAGGTCGATTGGCGCACAGCCGGGGATCGAACCTACGAGCTCAGGGATGAGAGTCGCAGGCTGAATCCTAGGCCAACACTGCTTTCAAAATATATTTAATTAAACTATATCAGTCTAACTTAACATTTTATAATATATATAATTACAATTATATTTTAACTTCGACCCCTTCCTAACAGCGTAATCACTTGACATGTGAATGAGTAATTAAAACGTCAAATAAACCTTTTTTAGTTTATATTACATATATTCTATAATTATATTTTTTAACAACTTCTATACATTACTTTGTATGCGAGTCTGTGTGTTATATACGTCAAAAACGCATTGGATTTGAAGTAATACGGGAATCATTGCGTATTTTTATTGTTCGATTCTGAAAACGTGTTTTAGAACCGTCTTCCATAATTTTGGAAAGGCGTCCAAAAGTTTTGTTTCTAAAACACAATAAGAATTACTTTATACCGCTTTATTTAAATATAACCTTAACACTGACAGTGATGTTTTAATAGTGAAAGCTAAGGGTGAGATTCAGAAAGGATATTTAGCGCTATTTTTGACTCCAGTATGTTACGGGAATCATAGAGTATTTTTATAGCACCTTCATTACATTAAAGAACCTGCATTTATTGACACGCAAATAGAACATCAATATAGCTAAATTTTCAAATGGATTTTATTTTTTATTCATGCATGCATTGGGCAACGTATGAAAATTTTACATACATCAATTATTTATTTGGACACGATAAATAAAACATTATGCCTAAATCAAAATAGATATCAGATACAAACTATCTTCATGCATAGCTTACGTATCTTTGTCGTAATTCTCTTTTACCACTTCACCGTATGTGTGTTTGTGTGTTCAATTATATTCGCCATAATTAGTCATTAGCCTATATATATTGAAGCCTATAGCCTAATTAATCTAGTAAAATTCTAGCCTATTAAAGTCTATAAAAAGATTACAATTTCCTCTTTTTTATAGAAACGCCCATGGACACTCTTAATGCCAGAGGGCTCGCGGGTGCGTTGCCAGCCTTTTAGGAATTGGAACGTTCTTTTCTTAAAGGACGATATAAATTAAAGTTAAATCAAAATCAGTTTTCGGGGACTAAGGAGTCTTATTGCTTATTAAGTTAGAATAAAAGTATTGAAAAATGAAATTACCTCCACTCCGCATAACAAATTTCAGATAAGAAGCTATAAAATCTAATAATCTTGTTTTTCATTGAGACAAGTGAATGATATTTTCCGGAATATTTCCGTTAGCCCGAAAGCCTATTTCCGTGGGCGCGGTCTCGACTACGTAGTGGAATTAACCACAATCTTCCTGCTAGCGATTATATGACTAACGGATTATTAAATACCATAGCGAAATTAATATGACTTCTTAGGTTGGCTGGGTTTTATTCCCGGAAAAATATCATTAAGATTTCTAATTTTCCTATTTAGCTCATTCGGCGGGAATGACTGGTGAAATTTTACTGTTAAGTTAAAAATACATATATGTACATATATATAGTATTATTTTATTGACATACCTTTTAGACATAGAAAAACACTTTTTTTTAAATATGTAAATAAATACAGATAACACAACTTTTTCTACAGCTGTGATACTTTTTGATATTCAACACCTTTTGTCTTTAGTCACCGTGACCACGCACGCTGTAAAGCACGCGAAACGTCGGTTAAATTTAATATTATGTAAAATAATTGTAAATTTATAATAAAACATAACTTCAAATCCGTTAAAAAAAGTGTTTTTTTTATATCTATATATAGTCAGTGACCAAATATTTTTGAGTTAAAATAATTATATGTATGTATATATATTTCAACAAAATTAAGTTTTTCATTCTTTCAATACCTTTGTCGATCGTATGCCTGGTATAATACATACATATAGAAAATTTAATTAATATTAAATTATATGTATGTACAAGTGATTATTATATTTTTACTTATGTAAGGCACGTACTTTTCTTTAGTAAAACGTTTCTTACTACTAATAAGCTCGAATGTTAATGTTTAGCTGTAAACCCCGCACTATGTCGCTAAACTTTTATATTTTTGAATACAAAATAAATATTCAATGTAGATTGAAAAGATTTTTTTTAAATCAATCAAATTATAAGTTTCTATTAAAATACTAAGCGAAGTACCGTAACCCTGTAATGGGACATTGAATAAAATTTTGGTCCATTATCATGTCTTACTATTAAATTTTAGCTTAGCTGTTTAATCAATTATAATGCCGTATGTTACCCGTAATAGTTCGATTAATATAGACATTTGAAATAACAATAATTCCCACAGAGCCAAATTGTGGCGGAGAGCTGGGGTTTAGCATTACAAATAAAGTTTTAAAAATCCCCATCGATCCCATGTGTGCTAAAAAAGTTATTCGGGGTCAAAAGTTTTTTTAATTTTTCTCGAAAACGGTAAGTTTTATCAAGAAAAGTTGCATTATTTATTATCATTATTTGTAATGCTATGCCCCAGCTCTCCACAAAAATTTGGCTCTGTGGGAATTATTGTTATTTAACCACAATTTTTGTGTCTAAATTGACCGGACTATACATATCGAAGACTTCTTTGCGAGATCTATCTCATGTATCGCAATTATACGCCACATATCGAATCCATTGCAAGACCAATTCAGCAGAGCGGTGATTACTTATTATAAAAATAAAGTTTCACTGTCGATAGATAATAAGAATCTTATAAAATTCCACATCCAAATTTGAGAGTCGCTCAAAGTATTATCCTAATAAAGCTGTAGCAATATTTGATATGCTTTCAAATATTAAACTCCTAAAATCTTTTAAGCGCTCAGTTGCCGTCAATATTATTTATTCGATGAAGATAAAATAAATATCTTTTAGATCTTAAATAAATTGAGTAATTTTAAATCTACGAAATAATTTGTTCTCATCATTATTATCAAAAACATTTTTTATAAAATTAATAATCTTGCTTCTTATCTATAGTAATATGTCGTATATTTTTTATTGGTCGAACGAATGCTGTCTTAACGATGAGAGATATATAATTTATATTTAGAGAGAAATTGTTTCGTCAGACGAACTTTAATCTTTATATATATAATTCTTCTGTGAGTGTGTATGTCACTGAACTCCTCTTAAACGGCTAGACCGATTTGAATGATTTTTTTTGTATACGTTTGGGTGGAGCCGTGGATGGATTAGATTCACAAAACAGCTCGGCAGATGGCACTGCAGTCTGTACTTTCATGATTTGTTTAATATTGCTTGAAATTGATCATGCAGGACAACGTCTGTTGGGTCCACTAGTATTATATAAAATCATGTAGGTACCCCACCGCCTCTACCTTTCTGCCCGTTCGTGATATTATCAGAATGACTGCATGGCTAATTAATATGTTTTTCATCAATATCAATAAAGAATTATGAAGAAGGTTTAGGTAAATAATTTTTCAAGGTTTTTCATAATGGCCTGATGTCCGTATTACCCATACGGAGGTCATACGGTCCCGTGCGTAGTGAGGCGGGTCGCTAGTGTTTTATACTTTGCTTTAGTTAAGTTATAAACTAAATTTGCATTTAAGTTTCCGTAAAGACATGGATGATGAAATAAAACAAAAGACAAAACGTTGGCGATCATCGTTTGATTGCGATTGGTTGATCGAAATGACAACGTATCGGGAAAGACGTATAAAGATAAATAAATAACTCATATAAATACATAAGCAATTTCTCCAAAGTGGAATTACATCAAACGAAGTTTTTGAGGCATTCACTTGTTTTACAAAGTATTACTTACGCCCAACGAACATTAAATTAACAATGTTCAAGCTTTGCCACAGTATGAAGTTAGTTTCAAAGCGTAGCGTAACTTAGCGAAAACTAGTAAGAATTAAGAAAGCTAACACAAATAGGAATATTTCAATATATTCGCGATTTTTAAGTCAGAGAGTACAGTTAATAATTTTATATGAAGTCATAAGCCTATTTTGAGCAAAAAAGAAATCAAAATTTAGTTTTTTTTTAATAGCAGCGTAGGCTAAAAGCAAGAAACTATATTTGACCTGCCTGGCTTGATGGCATTATCAAATACCTACCCCTCTTGCAGGCTTCTGGGTAATAAAATGTAGAAACAGAGCCTCTTGAAAAGGGGGAAAAACTTAAAACGTATTTAAATGTTTGCTTGTATTAGTTTTCTCTGACTTTCCTCCCAAATATTCCTCTGACTCTGTACCTAAAAAATATGCGCCTGCGTCTTTATCGTAGCTTATACGACCATAAAACTATATAGTTTTTATATAATAAAAACTGATGATTCGCTAAATTTACTTTATACACAGATAAATTCGCCGGCTTTAGCTAGTGTCAATGTAAAAAATTAAGGGTATGTGGGCTTCAAAGTGCGGTGGAGTAATTAATTTTAATTGCGAAGGCCGACATTAAGCTAGCCCGGGCCTTTGGCGATATGCAAATAAATGACTAAGTCAATTTATAATTAAAACTTATAATACTAAGCTTGGGTCTATTTATTTCATCAAACACAATTTCGTGTTCAAAGGGAGCGTTCAAGTATTACGTAACGCAATTTTTGGACCCCCCCACCCCCATGTAACTTGCCGTAACGTTTTCAGTACAGTACTGTACTCATGTATAGTAAAACGTTTCAGGATCACCTTGTGAAAATAATATTAACAATAACGCGTAATTCAATCCCCGCCCCGCATCGTAACGTTTTACAAAAGGACAAAAAAAACTCGTTACGTAATACTTGAACGGTCCCAAACCAAGTAGTCAATTGTTTCTAATGGTTATGACGACAACAAATCTCTGTATTATTATTTTTTTATCAGCCAACAAACGAGATCTCGAGAGAAGGAAGCCGCATACTTTAACTACTGAGCAAACTGCTGTTACTAGCTGCCCCCGCGAACTTCGTTTCTCCTTAATGTGATTTTACTCAGCCTACCATGTCAGTACATTCGAACATGGAACATTTTGCTATGCTACCCCAGAGAATTTTGAGTTTTCTGGAATAAAAACTTTTTAGGTTGTTCTATGAATTTTTCTCAGACTTCAAGTCATAAGTTTAAATTAAGAGAAAAAATAGGGGTTGATCGTAGAGGGGTGAAAATTAAGGGTTGTAATAATAACCGATATACACATAAAAATTCACGAAAATTTTATATATATCATATCCTAAAAAAAAACAAAACAACCTTTAGTCAAAATTGTATTGAAAATATAATTCAAGATGCATGATTTTCAGGCAACATTTTTAGTTTATTTATAACATTTTATTATTATTTATTATTTAAGCAAAAATAAAAAAAGAATATTAAACTCCAAAACTAATCATCGTTACATATCCATGAAATTATAGTAAACGTTGATTAACCCCATTGATCGATCTGACCAGCTTCGGCTTTGTCAAAAAGTAATTAGCGGAGGACTTCGTAGAAAAGAGAAACGAAAACTAATGACCCTTCGAACGACATATCCAATATCTTTTCCACGAAACATCTATTGTGATTAGTTGTTCCTAATAAAGTCTTACAAAAGTACAATTTCCGCCAATAAAGTCTTTTAAAAGATATTAAATTACACGCTACTAATAACGCCTTTTTGCCGTACCTTTTAACTCAAATACCTATATTCGAAGCTCGCGTTTCACTGACGTGAGATATCAAAGCAGAGGAAGCAGCCCTGCGATTCTGTAACTCACTTCACGAACTCACACAGCGGTGAGTGAGTGATAAACAATAAACTACAAGCTCCCATCTTTTCAGAATGCCAAATCATAAAATGACTGCTTCACGACTGATTTGAGAGCGACCGCCGATGCGAAAGCCGCTGTGTGAGTTCGTGAAGTGAGTTACAGAATCGCAGGGCAGAAGTGGGCTACGTTTGTTTGTAACATAAGGCCAAAATCCCAAAAACTTTGAACGACATCAATAAAAAAAGCGCCACCTATTAGCCTTTACATAGGGTTTTACGATGTGTCAGTTTAATAATAATTATATTTATTTTACCTTTGACCTTTCCACTTTGTGTGAAAAACATTTATCTTATAGAATATGAACGTATCGTTTTAAAAGGCCTCCTATATTATTCCACGTACATTTAAGCCTGAAAAATGTATAAAGGCGTTCGCGGGTAAACAGAAATAATCTACTATCAACCATGTTATTGCGAGTCCGATAAACAAAGAATCTAGCACCTTTTTACAAAACAGACCACTTGAAACAATCGTTTTAATTCCATCGATTCAGAAATGCAATAAAAATTTAGAATATGCTTAGTCGCACATTGCGCTTTCTACACTTTTGAGCCGGCTGTTATATTAAAATTAAACTCCTACCAAAAAGAGCAAGTTAACGCGTTACCTAAAACAAGTGATATATATGTTTCAGTACTTTATAAAACTATGTTATATATTTCAGGGACAGGCATTGAATACAGTAAAATATTGACACAAATTTTATTATTCACAAATCGTGAGAGTATTTCGTTAGTTAGTTAACGATATAAAGAGTTTACACTGTATATATATTTATAATATTATTTATTATAATTGTAGTTTGTTAAATAATAAGTTAGCTATAAAAGTTAATAAAACAGTGCAAATTTTGTAAAAATTTTAATATACATCGATTTGCAACTAATTTAGACAATCTAATCCAAACAGTACCTTTAGTAATAAAAGCTCCATACTGTCGATAAAATAAAAAGTTAATTGATTCACTTTAAACACTAGATGCAACAAAGTAACATTATCTCAACTGGTCTAGACTGAAGCTGTAAAACTATATTTCATCTAACTTCTAGTATAAAATTTTCTGACAAATTTTGGATAGCTAACATGAGAATTGAATTTAAAACATATTCTTATGTATTATTCAAATACCAAAAATAAACTATAAATTAATTATTATTTTGATATGTTTATTTATTTTATTTACTAACACTTCAATGCAAGTACATATACAGAAACATAGTACATTTTAAATTATTAAATAAAAAGGAGGGCAACCTGCAGCCTTATCGCTTCCGAGCGATCTCGTGCAGGCACAACCATTGTGAGAAAAAATAATAATTATGGTAAGCTTAAGAAGCGCGCATAAGACATATAGTTATAAGGACAAAGTGAAACTATGAGATTCAAATATTTTAACTGAACATGCTAAGAGTAAAGCTATAATTAATTCATCACAATAAATTTATAAATAGTAATTATCATTTAGTTCAGTCATTTAGTTTAATTTCCATCAGTTTGCCTACGTGGCTTTAAGCTTAACGGTGAGACGGGGTCAATGACCGGCCGCGAAGGTCGTCTATGCCGATGACGTCATTGCGCTATAGGAAATTAAAACCATGAATCGCGACCCCACTTGTAAAGAATACAAAAGCCTATATACATATATTATATTCAGCTCAAAGGCTGAAGTTCATTTAGTTAAGTGTTTAATTTTTAATTATTACTACTAGGGTACTTGTATTTAAATTATAAATTAACTTATGTAAAATGACGCACTCTACTTTTACAATATGTTAAATTTGGCAGGAAGCTCGTTTATAGACTTGTTGCACCACATTAATTAATTGTTCACGTATTGTATACTTCTTTTTCTGATTCTGTATACAATCAATAAATAAAAATATTGTATTCTCTAACTCAATAAACAATAATTCCACAGCACCGCTTTCTTGTAACTAATCGAATGAAATCCTAAAACCTAAGTCTAAATTTCTCTCAGCTAATCAAAATTATAACGCATTATAAAATTTCTATTGAAAGCGATTAATTGATTATCCAAAAACATTAAACGAAAAATATCAGACGAAAATGTAAATGTACTGAAAATATTCCCCACCAAATTGTCAAATCGCACATCAGTTTACCAGACTGCATAATATTGAGATTACCATTCGAGTTCTATCAAGGGGATGAATGCATCGACACTATATTGGAAAAATATATTGAAATCACGACACGTTTCGTTTAGAAAAGAATCAAATGTAATTCAACCATTTTCAAGCTTTCGTCTTTTGTTTCGAGGAAAAAGGAATTCAAAATGAAACCGACTTTAAACCTGTCAACATGATATCAAACTCCCCAAATATGTAAAACTATTTGACCCATATCTCAAAACTTGGACTGCTTGAAGTTGATAAGTTGGAATATACCAGATTCAAAAAGGCATTCATAAGGGTTTTAGTTTCGTACAAAATTGGAAACGCACAAAGTACACGTGCTAAACTTCCACTCAGCTAAAATAGATACTCAAATATTATCCAAATTAAAAACTAAATAACCTCTTTTCGATGGTACAGAAGGCAAACGAGTAGCGAATTACTTAGACTTAACGACACCAGGAGGCTTGCAAATGCGTTGCCTAGCTTTAAGGTGTACGTTCTTCTCTTGAAGGTTAGAAGTCGTAACGTTCCCGAATACTTGGAATGGTAGCTGGTTCCTTACAGTGATAGTGCGCGATAGTGTCTTAGTCTCTTTTATTAAGGCGCTTAAAAATTCTTAATGAAACGTTACTTTTAATAACTAACTATTCGTTATGACAAATGACAAACATCAAAAATGTTTTGAAAAAAGTACTATAACGAAAGATTCCAATATCCAGGTCCATAAAATGCTGTTAAAGCCTAAAACTACTAATAGAACGTCATACACAGGTCGTCTAAGCAGATAGTGATGAAAGGATCATGTTTTTTTTTATAAAAGTTTATCCCATCATACATAGTACTAAATCTATGGCATATGTTACAAACTCTTTTATCTAAAACTATATGATAATGTATGACAATTTAAGTAATATAAGTTTTACAAAAAAATATATATACAAGATAAAATAAGAATACAATAAAAATACCAGAAATTTTTGTTAAGCAAAAAAAATATGTTATATTATTTACAAGAAACGATTTTAATACCTCACAAATCCATGCTATTTAGATACAATTACGAAAGCGTACCTAAGCTTGTACTTCGTTACAAATTTAATCAACAAGATTACATTATCAACACTTTAATCCAATTTATGTTACATTGAATCTCTTAATTCTTAGTTACTCTTGATCAATAATAATTCAATCAATTCTAAGTTTAGAATACATTTAAATAAAGAATGGTCCATTAAAAATATAACCGTGTCCAATTTTTTTTAAAGTATTACTTAATCGTATTCAATGGCTTTGTATAAGAGAGAATTAATTTAAAAATTTGATGTAATTAAAGTCCGTATACTGAGGAATTATTATATGAAGAGACTTGTAGAAGAAGATATAAGGTAAAGTTTTAATACTATATCAAATGTATGAGTTTTTGAAGTTATACTTCTTTAGGCGCGTTATGAAAAATTTATGAGAGTGAAATTTTACAATGCGCGCGCACCTGTGACACAAAATTAGGAGTGTGATTATAGCGTGCGCATCTACAAGTAAAAAGAAATAGAATATGCGTGAAGTTCGTATGCCAAGAATTTTGAATGACCATAATGACATTTGTCACTTACCTTTTAAACAAATAAAGGAGTTTTAATTATTTTTTCAAAGAAATTTAGCAATGCTTTTTGAATTATAATCAGAAGTGATTTAAATTGAATATTTAAACCAATACTAATTAATATTTGTGAAAAAACTGTGCTCATCAACCTTCCTAAGTGCTTCAATACAATTGAGGTTAACTATATTATTATTATCGAGTAATGTTTTGATTAAAAAAATGACCACATTGTTTAATCAAAACATGTAATTTTTCTGATTTAATCTAGCAAATATAAGGACAAGAGACAAAAAACAATTGATGAATCAGTGTAAGTGCACTAAATTGAATACAAAAAAAGAGTTGTCATCTTATCGCTGTGAAACATCAAAAACTGGAGGTGGAACAAAGCCAAACTATCCCTACTAATATTATAAATGCGAAAGTAACTCTGTCTGTCTGTTACCTTTTCACGCCTAAACCGCTGAACCGATTTTGATGAATTTTGGTATAGAGATAGATGGAACCTTGGGAAAGGACATAGGATACTTTTTATCCAGATCCCGATCCCGGAATTATACGGGTGAAAACGCGGGGTGCAGTTATGTATCGCATAATTCAAATACTCCTAGCCAGCTTTTAGAATACTTTCTGCCTGACATGTCCATCAGGCCCATCGGCCTATACACTATGAATGAGTGAGTGTGACGATGCATGGTGTGGTGTGGCGGGGCTGGCGGGCGCGGGCGCGCTGCGCGGCGCGGCGGCAAAGACGTGCGGGGGACGCGGATGGCTCGGTGGGAGGAGTGTAGATCACAAAGTATGCTTACCCGAACGGGCAGACACGTGAGGGCAGACGTCGTTGGCGGACGCATGCGATATCTACAATTTTGAGCTGCAACGTATTCGCTTTCTTTACGTTTTCATTGGTGTTTAGGGTTTCTTGGATAAGCATTTTGTGTTATTTACTTAGTTGTTTTGGTTGTTATTATTAGTTTAGCATAAGTTAGTAGTAGGTAAAATTATAGTTAATAGGTAAAATAAATACTTTAATTCATTTTTTAGGATAGGTATAAAATTGTAGTAGATTAGTAGGCAGGTTTTTTTAAGTTTTTTCACATTTAGTAAGTAGTTACGGTACCTAAGAAGGTCAGCATAGTTTTTATTGAGTATTAATAGGTAAGTAATGTTGTTTTGTGAATAAAATAGTTCCAGTAGTTTCGCATATAATTTTATCGATTCATTTTGTTTTTATTCCATATAGATAGTATATTTTTTTTAACATTTAGTTTTAGTTTTGTTTTTGTTTTATTTCATGTGTATAAGTACCTACCTTAAGTATAGTTTCGTACTCAGTACCTTTAACTAAATTATTTGTCAGCTAAAGAATTTTTTTTGCATAAGTACTTACCTGTTTTTATTACTTTAGGTAGGTAACTGGTTAAGTAATATGCCTCGCAAGCGTAAATCTAATTTAGCGCGTAGCTCTAAAAGAGCTCGAACTGCGCAAGTAGCTAGATCCCAAGAATCTGAGGAGCAGACTCAGGCCCGGCAGATTTTAGATGCTGAGCGACACGCAACGCAAAGAGCTGGCGAGACCTATGAACAAACTCAGGCCCGGCAGATTTTAGATGCTGAGCGACACGCAACGCAAAGAGCTGCCGAGACCTATGAACAAACTCAGGCCCGGCAGATTTTAGATGCTGAGCGACACGCAACGCAAAGAGCTGCCGAGACCTATGAACAGACTCAGGCCCGGCAGATTTTAGATGCTGAGCGACACGCAACGCAAAGAGCTGCCGAAACCTATGAACAGACTCAGGCCCGGCAGATTATAGATGCTGAGCGACACGCAACGCAAAGAGCTGCCGAAACCTATGAACAGACTCAGGCCCGGCAGATTTTAGATGCTGAGCGACACGCAACGCAAAGAGCTGCCGAAACCTATGAACAGACTCAGGCCCGGCAGATTATAGATGCTGAGCGACACGCAACGCAAAGAGCTGCCGAAACCTATGAACAGACTCAGGCCCGGCAGATTTTAGATGCTGAGCGACACGCAACGCAAAGAGCTGCCGAAACCTATGAACAGACTCAGGCCCGGCAGATTATAGATGCTGAGCGACACGCAACGCAAAGAGCTGCCGAAACCTATGAACAGACTCAGGCCCGGCAGATTTTAGATGCTGAGCGACACGCAACGCAAAGAGCTGCCGAAACCTATGAACAGACTCAGGCCCGGCAGATTTTAGATGCTGAGCGACACGCAACGCAAAGAGCTGCCGAGACCTATGAACAGACTCAGGCCCGGCAGATTTTAGATGCTGAGCGACACGCATCATTGATAGCTGCAGAGATGCCAGAAGAATCCCAAAGACGACGTGTGTTAAATGCTGAACGGCAGTCAGAAAGGAGAAATGCGTTTACAATGTATACATGGGGAGCATTCCACAATGCTGCTTTTGATTATGACCCATCGATTGAGTATAATAACCATCGATTACTTCTCATAGGTGGAATGGATAAAAAATGTATACATTGTGAAGCACTCAAGTGGAAAGAAGAAACTCCGGGTATGTGTTGTTCTGGTGGCAAGGTTTCAATTCCAATACTTGGAGAACCAGAGGAATCATTGAAGTCTTTACTTTTAGGTGATAACAACGAATCGCGGCGTTTTTTAATCAAAATAAGGAAATATAATTCATGCTTTCAAATGACGTCATTTGGTGTAGAAAATGAGGTGGTTATGCCTGGGTTTTCATCTACTTTTACAATCCAAGGTCAAATCTATCATAGGATTGGTTCTTTGCTTCCTACAAATAATGAGCAACCAAAATTTTTACAGATTTATTTTATGGGAAATGAAAACGACGAGGTTGACCGCAGGTGTCAAAACATTCAATTAGTAGAAAAGGATATTGTCTTAAAGATTCAGAGAATGTTGCATGAACATAACCGCCTAATAAACACTTTCACAACAGCCTTAGAAAGAATGCCGGGAGATGATTATAAGTTGGTGATTCACCCAGATCGTACACCAAGTGGGGAACACGAAAGACGATATAATGCACCTTTAATAAATGAAGTCGCAGCCATGGTTTGTGGTGAACAGTTTTCTTCCCGTGATATAGTTTTACATGCCCGTGATAACACACTAACTAGGGTGCCGGATACACATAAATTTTACGATGCGTTACAATATCCGCTAATATTTAGCAAAGGGCAAGAAGGGTATCACTTTCAAATTCCACAAGTCGATCCTGTAACTGGCCTGCCCTTGCCTAACAAAAAGGTATCATGTATGGACTTTTATGCCTTTCATATCATGATTAGAGAAAATGATTTTAATATTATATCACGATGCAGGCAACTGGCCAATCAGTTTTATGTTGATATGTAGGTTAAGGTAGAAAGTGAACGATTACGATACATAACATTAAATCAAACTAAATTAAGAGCAGAAAATTATATCCACCTTCAAGACGCAGTAGCGAATGACGCTAATCTAAATCCAAATGATATTGGTAGAATGATAATTTTACCGTCTTCATTTGTAAATAGTCCGAGGTACTTACACGAATATACTCAGGATGCGTTTGCTTATGTACGTACATATGGTCGCCCTGACTTATTCGTTACGTTTACTTGCAACCCAGCATGGCCGGAAATAGTAAATGAATTAATGCCGGGTCAAAGCGCGATTGATAGGCATGATGTAGTCGCAAGAGTTTTTAGGTTGAAAGTTAAAAAACTTATGTCTGTTATTTCCAAAGGCAGAATATTTGGAGAAGTGATCTGCTTTATGTATTCCATAGAGTGGCAGAAGCGTGGCCTACCACATGTCCACATATTATTGTGGTTAAAAGACAAGTTGAGACCCGATCAAATTGATAATATTATCAGCGCAGAAATACCCGATCCAAGCACTGACAAGACACTTCATGATATTATAGTTAAAAACATGATTCATGGTCCATGTGGACCTGAAAATCCTCAGTGCCCTTGCATGAAAGATGGAAAATGCACAAAGAAATTTCCTCGCAAATTACACAAAGACACTGTCCACAGTGAAAACGGATACCCACTCTATCGTAGAAGAGCACCAGCAGGACGGAGGTCGAACGGCATCTGTGAAACTACGAAATGGGAGTTACGTCACTATTGATAATAGTTGGGTGGTCCCTTATTCCGCTATTCTATTAAAAATATTTAACGCCCATATAAATGTTGAGGCTTGCAGTTCAGTGCGCGCTATCAAATATATCTGCAAATATATTAACAAAGGCAGTGACCAAGCTATTTTCAATTTTAGGAGCACAGAGCTTGCAAATCGCGTAAATGAAGTACATACATATCAATCTGGTCGTTATGTTAGCAGCAACGAAGCCGTGTGGCGGTTATTAGGGTTCCCGTTGCACGAAAGGCACCCCACCGTTACACATCTAAGTGTACACTTAGAGAACGGTGAACGAGTTTATTTTACAGAAGATAATTTCCACGAGCGACTATATACTCGACCAAAAACCACCCTTACAGCTTTTTTTGAACTTTGCATAAGAGATGAGTTTGCAAGAACTAGAATAATCCCTACCGATTTGCCATTCCAATTCAAAAGAGTACAATTTCCCCTGAAAGCAGCATTCGCTATGACGATAAACAAAGCTCAAGGACAGACACTCAAAGTAGCTGGTGTTCATTTAGAAAAAAACTGTTTCTCCCATGGGCAACTGTATGTGGCGTGCTCACGAGTATCGAGTCCACAAAACCTACATGTTTTGACCAAAGAAGGAAAAACAAAAAATGTCGTATACAAAAACGTATTAAACTAAGTTAAGTCAGGGATCAGGGTCAGGAAAAGTCTACCTATGTTAATCTCAATAATTCAATGTGCCGGCTTCATTAGAATCGTTTCATTATAGTTTCAGAGCCTATTCAGTCCAAACAAATTTACACGAAGTAGTAGTTCTACGCAGACGAAGTCGCGGGTAACAGCTAGTAACTATATATCTAGTATTTAATAATGCCAAAGAAGTATAACTTCTTACGCGCGTACATAAGTACACGCAGGGTGATATTTACGTATTATCTCAATCTAATCACCTTTCTATCTTAAAGTACTTGGAGATTAAAAAGAGTGGCGGAAAGTTTCTTGCCAGTTCTTCTTACCCGCTCTACGCCCTTGACTTGCGAACTGGTAGTAAATGTAAATTTACAATAAATTTAACTTCTTTCTGACAATTCATAACGTGTACTTGTTTACCTACATGAATAAAGACATGAGTTAGAGTTTGAATTTTGTTGAAATGCGCCGTCATGCGTTTATAGAAAATTACAAAAGTTAAAAATAGTTAGTCCTCTCTTCTCTCTCTCATTTTTTCGTCAAGACAAATCTTCCTTTTAGACACAGATAACGGGCATACACACATTAGCCAAACATTGTAATTCTAGGTTGATATTTTACACACATTTTAAAATTACTTTTCAATACGACCACGTATATTAACTGTTACTTGATTTTAATTAAACATACCGTTTATTAATTAAATTTCAGTCACCGATCAAAGAAACCATATAAGGAGTGTTTATGTTCTTAATTAATAAAATATATTATTCGTAAAATACACCTTCATAAATTTTTGTCACTTTCAGTTATCTGCAAATTGTCATTGGATTGATAAGGACAAAACATTCAAACTAAAAGTATTTTACCCTCATACATGAAAAACAAGGTATCACTATATTTATTTAAAATGTAATTAATCCGTTAAACACTAACCAGATTATGTCAAGAGTTTTAAATATTCTCATGAAAAGATTTAAATTTATACGAACGGTGATTAATTTAAGCTTTTAGCGGTGAAATTGCGATACATCCTTATTTGGTATCTACTTATTTTTTTAACTAAGAAAATAAGACGATAAACAGTTATAGATAGATAGATGCCTTACATTATGCCCTAAAACAGAAGTGAAAATGTGCGGGAAATATAGATAGAAGCTGGAGTTTAAAGACAACTAGAAGGAAAGGACCAAGGGGAAGGAGAATAGGGCGCGCTAAAAAAGGTGGATAGAAGATATAGAAGCGTTAGCAGGAAACGAATAGAGAAAGAAAGCCGTGGATAGAGATATTTGGAAAAGGCTGGAGGAAGGCTTTGCCCGTGAAGGGGAATCAAAGGAAGTTGGGTTATTAGGATAACAAGAAAAAAATGCATTTAACAAATCTAAACTGTACATTTGTAAAGATAGAAAATAAACGGATTTATGATAGATTATTATCATTCGTAGTATCTACAATATAAGAGCAGTGTTGGTTTAGTGGTTTCAGCGTGCGACTCTTTTCCCTGAGGTCGTAAGTTCGATGTCCGGATGTGCACCAATGGACTTTCTTTCTATTTTTTTTATTTCATTTAACAATCACGAAGGAAAACATCAGGAGAAAACCCAAAAAAGACCACCTACTTGCCTATTAGATTGACAAATGATCACGAAACTGATTCAGAAATCTGAGGCCCAGACCTATTTATTTATCTACAATATAAAGTAGAAATTGAAAGTTGCCAAAAAATCTCCAAGTCATCAATATAATTTAATACAATTTTCAAGTAAAAGACGCAACAATATAAACACATCCAATCAATTATAAATATCATAAACACAAGGGAAAGAAAACGTAAAGATCAGACACCTGCCAAAGGTTATCAACCTCAACCTCCCAGCTGACGGGTAATCATTAACTTTTATTTGATAGCACATAAAACAAAAACCCCTTTCACTCAGTCATTGACACTGTCGATCATTAATATTAGTATATCAACAATAGTTTTATTGAAAAGCCATCGAAATATTGTAGACCCAAACCGAGATTTTATTTTATTAATATTAACTCAGCCTTGATCATTTAAACAATAATTGAAAAACAGAGAATTAAAACTAATTAGACTTAGGGTATTTTAAGAAAAGCGTGTATTAATTATTAAAAGGCCAACATCGCACTCGCGACGGGGGGGGCTTAGATGGGCCTCCTGCCTGCTTGCCCCTGTTCGATAAAAAAAATATAAATCTATATAATGTATACACCAGGTATTACATATGGTTGGGTGGCAATTGGAGTTCAGGCGCTAATTGACTATTAGATCGCGAGTGAGAAGACCGGACCGAAAGCATATTGTTTTGACTTACAAAATAATTACCGAATTATTTTAATGAATTTACAAATTTACACTATGTTTGTTATTCCGCTACGTTGTGTTTAATAGCTGAAGATCAACGAATCTATAAATTAAGAATTAAAAAAACTTCAGAATGGGAAAAGGGTTTTTTTTTATATCTGTCATTATATTTTTTATTTTATTTTTTTCTTTGATTATTGTTATTTATTGTGTTTGTGTGTGTTTTTGTTAGTAATAAATGATACATCTATGTCTATGAATATACTATAGAATTGAACTCATTCAAATTGTGGCTCACAATGTGTGTATAATTACTTGTACATACAATTGCAATCAATATATGAGCGATAATTAAATTTAAATCAGATGAAACTATATAATAATACATAAAAATAAAAAATTAAATAAATCAGTGACAACAACCTTTTAGGGCCTCAGATTCCTGCATGTTTCATGATCATTTGTCAATCTAATAGGCCAGTAGGTGATCAGGCTCCTGTACCTGACACACGCCGCTAACTTTTTCAAAGGCAAGCCGGTTTCCTTACGATATTTTCCTTCACCGTTCGAGCGAATGTTAAAAGCGCACATAGAAAGTGGAGTTCATTGTGGTCCAGAAAGTACATTAACCAGAACAGAATATTTAGTACTCTAAAAAGTACTTGTAATAATCGTGCACTATACTAACTAAAAGATTAATACCAGTACTTTTTAAAATCATACAGTTTAACAGTAATATAAAAAAGGACGCTTAGCAAATGGAGTGTATGAAAACGGGACAATAAAAACGAATGTTCCGTGGAAATCTCACGGAACACTTTACTCGCAAACACTCGAATGTAATCGAAAAGCTCTTTATTTTCAGTGTGCACTTGCTCTTACATGATGAGATGCAGTGATCAGTGATTATTTGCCAAAAAATTCATCTCCGAAACCTAATCTTCGATTTAAAGAAGGTTTAAATAATCTCAATAAAACGATTAAAAACTTAAATGTCTATATGTCTATAGATTATTATTAATACTAATAACGCAGCAATAAAATGCGCAAATTTTTTAAAAACTTGATAGCCCATTTTTAACAGCGACCGATTCTTATAAGGCCGGCAATGCACTTGCGATCTGGCAATGTGAGTGTCCATGGGCGGCGGTGTAAGGTGTGGCTCCTGCTCGTTTCCCTCCTGTTACATAAAAAAAATATCGCAATGGTATATTATTTTAGATAACGGTACGATGCGACACTCTCAAATGTAAATAAAGAAAGCCTTATCTACACACACACAAAAATCAAACTAAACTAAATATCCAAATAGTTTAGCAAAACTTCATAGATAGAAGTTACAATATTTTGAGTAAGGTTATTCTTATTCCCGAAAGTAATTCAACTTGAAGAACATACATGAAACCAATGGAAAATAAAATTAAAATTAATCGCTTTGAATGTGAAAATTAACTATTCAAAAGATATAGACCTCATATGTATTTGAATGACGTTTTTTACATGTTAACATTCTGAGCAACATTTACGTAATTTCAAAACAGCTGTTCTGTACACGTATCACATTCAGACTCTCAAATAAATAATAAAGCAACTAAATAGCATGTTAAATATGGAATCCGTGAAGGAAACAGGTCACCTAGATCTGGATAGCAAGGACTGACAACGGTACTTTACTTATGTAAGCCACTGAATGGTAATCGCACTTTATCTATGTTTCGCTTGAGGAATGTTACACGTTCTTAAAGTGCCCAGCGAATTTTTAAAGAACTTTATTGCTCATTACAAAAAAGAAGGTATATTTATTTACATGAGAAACTTAATCTACTATATAAAAATAAGTCGGGTTTTCCTTCCTGACGCTATAAGTCCAGAACGCACGAACCGATTTCCACGGTTGCATGCATTCGTTGGAAAGGTCTCGGGCTCCGTGAGGTTTATAGCAAAGAAAACTCAGGAAAAATTTCAACAGAAAAGCGGGATCACAAAACGAAATGTTACATAAAACGAAGCCATCTGGTGGCGAAACGGAGTTCGCCGAGTTTGCTAGTATGTATATAAGAACGAGATACACTACGCCATCAGCCGTCCCAATTTTAGTCTTAGGCTCATTCTGATCTTTAATGCCCTTTTGAATTGGATAAACGCGCTAATAATACGAATTTTAGACGGTAATTGATTAAAGAATTGCACACCCTCATACTTAATAGAATTCTTCAAATAATTTATAAATTAATTATGTCTTCTAATATTAATAATAAAAGCACACGTTTCCCAAAATCCAGTACAACTAGAAACATTCAGTTCCTATCCAATGATTCTTGTTTGTATAAAAAGTTCTCATTGTAAGGATTAGACGCAAATCCGCCTGTTAAACACACAGCGGAAGTACCAAATAAACATGGTCGTATAAAAATCAATTACCCGTTTACAAGACGTCATGTGCAAAACGGATATGACTTTACAACATGAGTCAACAATCACGGGACGGCTTCATAAATCTGCTAATCATTTGTCGACTCTTTCAAGAAAAGAGCGTATCAATTCTTAAAGGCCGGCAACGCACTTGTGAGTAACATTGTGTTTCTGGCAATGTGGGTGTCCATGGGCGGCAGTATCTCTTAACATCAGGTGAGGCTCTTGCCTATTTGCCTCCTATTCTTTCTGACTTCCGCTAACCAGGCAATTTCCACTAGATATCGATAAATTACTTCAAATCTTTAAGTACCATACCGACATGTTTTAAAATGGCGCCTGGTAGATAGTGCCGGTGACACCAGAGCTGGTGCTTTGTTCGATTAACGAATAAGTATCGCAATACAGCGAGAAAAGCTGCCAGCATTAAAAGTACACTGCCGTCTGCCACAGAGACCAAACTTTTTAAATTTGTTTTAATTTTCTATTTATACATTTTTAATTATTATTATTACTATGTAGATTAAGAATATTGTAAATACTGTATATTTGTGTGTTGAAAATAACTAACATTAAACTATACTCATAAGTTAGTAAGTACATAAGTAAACTAACTAACTAACTATACCTACACAAAACCTACCCTGTTCTGTACCTATACTTAATTAAATTCTTTTTCAAATTTTTCGCGTCATGAATAATAAAGCGACCAATTTTAACAGTATCATATTTCTCGTATCAATTTACATGACATATATTAAAATTCGGGCCACGGCGTTTGATATCTATTTTGATGAAAATCGGTCACAAAGCGATTAATAGCGAGGCGTTAGTAATGGATAAACAATTTCGGTACATAATTTCTGACAGGAATATTTGTGATTATTCTAGAATTTGACGAAAAATCTCTTAAAAAATACGTAGTTTTAACTATACATTAACTGAAATGTAAGTGATCAAATTCTTTATAAATTATATGTTTCAGTCAAATCAAAATGGTCTTAAGAAAATTAACATCGCTGTACATAAATATAAAAAAATAGTAGTAAAACAAAAATATTACTAATATTTGTCACAACCATGTTTTGTGATGAATAAGTTTATTATTACCCAGCAGAATTGTCCTAGTGGCTTCATCGTGCGACTGTCATACTTGAGGTCCTAGGTTCGATCCCCGACTATGAACCAATGAACTTTCTATATGCGCATTTAACATTCGCTCGAACGGTGAAGGAAAACATCGTGAGGAAACCGGCTTGCCTTAAACTCAAAAAGTCGACAGCGTGTGTCAGGCACAGGAGGCTGATCACTTACTTGCCTATTAGATTGACAAATGATCATGAAACAGATACAGAAATCTGTTGCCTAAAAGGGTTGCAAGCGCCACTGATTGATTTATTTTATTATTATTTATACAAAAAATTCATATTGCAAAATTCCATTATAAAATATATTATAAATTCCAGTCAAGTCACCAATACGTATTAACGCGAAAAGAAATCCGAGTTTCAATAAAATGACTTGTTACATTATGAAGCTTTGCAGCGCACAAAGGAACGATGTCCTTTGCATTGTAATATAATTCAGAGCAAGGGATTTCTCTCTTTAAATGTCTGATATCGAAGAAATCGTAAAAGAAATTCTAACATATCTGTATTTCATGTCTATTTACTATTTAAATGTCCTTTTAAACCCTAATTGCACTAAATACAATGGATTGATGGATTGGAACGATAATAGGAGTCAAAATTGCAAAATTGGATTTAGATTATTCTACTATCTATATACATATACTAGCAAACCCGGCGAACTCCGTTTCGCCACCAGAAGGCTTCGTTTTATGTAACATTTCGTTTGGTGATTTTTTTTGTAAGATTTTCCCGCTTTTCTGTTGAAAATTTTCCTGAATTTTCTTTGCTATTAACCTCACGGAGCCCGAGACCTTTCCAACGAATGCAAAACAGTGGAAATCGGTTCGTGCGTTCTGGAGTTATAGCGTCAGGTAGGAAAACCCGACTTATTTTTATATCGTAGATAAAAATGTTATGTTGGTTTGCGTACGCTTCAACTCAAAAAGTTTTTAGCATGATATAAAATCCGGATCAAGGATTGTTTTTATCTATGTTTTTTTGTCATTTTGTTTTTCCCATAAGTATTGCAAAATTAAACTTATATGAAATATTGTCTTTGATTCTCATTTCTCAACCATTCAATGACAATGTGCCAAAGCGAAGCGTGGCAGGGAACAGCTACTTTTATTATATAACTGAATCGGTACATTGTTGGTCAAACTATGCGCGGACATACTCACGAAACAGGCATCAAATTGTATACCATCTTTTACGTCGTTCTTTTTGAAGTGGAATCCAAAAGACAAATACAGTCAAAATCTGTTATAACGACATCGAAGGGCCTACTAATATTTGTTCGTAAAAACTGATAATCGTAACAGCCGATGACGTTGTTATTAAAAACCTTATACAATAGAATTCAGCCGGGACCTTTAATTTTGGTCAATATAATCGGGATGTTGTTCTACGATGTCGTCGTAAACGGTTTTGATACTAATCTATCCGTTTTAGCTAAAGCAACTCACCTGTCTCTTTTCATTACAGCGTAAACATAACTAGACAAAAAGAGACGACGGAGTATGTCAAGTAGTGACAGTGTAATTACATTAAGTGTTAATGAATGGGTTAATAGTCCATTTACTTAATCACTTTAGGTGTTTATCTTAATTAATTAAATAATGTATTCAAATCGCAGCGCTTAGAAGCATTTGAGATGTAGTGTTATCATTATAGGCTGGATCCAAAAGGTCTAACGAGAAAGTTCTTAATCGAGTTGGAATGTCGGAAAAACGTTTGCAGAACATCAAACAACGGAAAGTTGGGCCACGTGTTGTGCCATGACCGCTACGCTACCTCCTTCAATTAATTATAGATCCAGGATGAACGGCGCGTTGGTAAAAGGAAAAAAATATAAGATTTGACGGCTATTGCGACTGCGGAAGAGTTGCTGCATCTGACACAGGACAATACACGCTTCACGAGACTGACGGCCACCCTCCATAGGGAGTAATGGAAAAGTACCAAAAGAAGATTCAAACTGCACAGCAAAACAATTATTTTAAGCTTCATTGTACCTATAAATTAAATAATAAACTAGTTTTTTTTGCCTAAAAAATAACATAATTTTACTTAAATTATTTTAACTTCAAAACCTCGTAGTCGCTTGAAAGTAGTCCCAGTTGAACGAATATAGCCTGTTTAATAATCGACGTTAATATTAAAGTGACCTCAAAACTTCGACGAACGTTAAACACGTGAAAATTCACTTGACACATTTCCCATTCTCGTTAAGAATTTCTCAAACACCCAACTCGTTCGCAATCCCCTGACGTCACAACTTAAGTATGCTACCCACAAGAGTTATTTGAAAATGTATTAAGTTATTATCCTCCTCGCGGATACACCCACTCTCATGAATTTCAGCGGTATTAAAATTCACCCTTATAGCAATGACAACTATTTTCGCTAATAGTAGACAAATATTATAAATGATGAATTGTAAATTAAAATGCTACGTGTTTTTATTATGGCGCGTCTAAACGGGCCATGTTTTGCTGCAATTGATGGCTGCAATACTGTGGCCGGCAACATTGCAAACAATAGCAGCCACACTATGCAATATTGCAGTAATGTCCCGGCCATATAGCCAAACATGTTTTGTATAGCCACATATGGCCGATGTTGCCCCGATGGGTGGCGACGCTGATCGCTAGGCTATCGAATTCAACTGCAATATTGCACAGCCAGTTCTCTTGTTGTTTCAGTCACTCTCTTTGTTATGGCATAGTGTAACCTTTTCTACGCGACATGACGTTTGCTTTGAGTGAAGTGTGCCTGTTGCTTTATTCTGTGTTTTGCGATCAGCTGTATTTGACGTTAGATTACTACGTAAAAATGACTACTTTTGACATTCTAGTTCTTGAATAATTTATTATCAAGACTTATTTCTAGACTCAAATTGTCTACAGTTTCACGCCTATTTAAGTAAGGTCGAATCCACAATCTCTTCTTTTTCTGTTTCTTTTTTAAAACAATATAAGCTGCTGCGACAAGTGTGATTTCGTCAGCCATTGTTGCCGGTTTGTGTAGCCCGTTTAGGAGTCTGCATCATGGGCCATACTATTGCAACACATTGCCCAGCCATAGATTGTTCGGCCATCAGCTGCATTAAAATATTTTTGTAATGGCCGGGCAATTAGTGGCCAACAGTGCAGCCATCAATTGCAGCAAAACATGGCCCGTTTAGACGCGCCATTATCGAAAAAATAAATTAAATTAATAATTTACATTCATTTTCGACACTTCTTATTTTAATGACAATTAAATTCATTAAATTCCTAACATATCTTTCCTTTACCCTTCCCGCTCGGTCCCGGAAAGTCGCGGAAATCTAAAGTTTTAGATTTGTATAAATTTGAACAAGAGTTAAAAATTAGTTTGCCAAAGAAGTTTCACTTCTGACATGTGTACTTTGTACACACGCACTTTTTTTTTAAACAGAGGATAGACTGGCAGGAATTTTACACCAAACATAAAATTATTAAACATAGAAGACCCACTCCACGATTGATCCAAATGATGACAGGTCACCGCCCTTTTGCACTATATCAACACCGATTAAACTTCGAGTCAGGGAACATGCTACTGCGATAACAACTCACAATAACCTTCGCTACATATGTGGCTGGTCTGCCCGTCGTATGGGGCATCCAAGTGCAAACTAAAACACCTCGAACACAGAACGTACCTGTAGAATCTTTAGAAGATAGCTCAGCAACTTCAAATAAGAAATAAAAATATGAAACCGTTTTGCAGCCTGCGGCGACACCATGTGGTTCGGTATCCCACGTGATGAAGTCCCGGAACATTGCACACATATATAATATCTTCCATGTTAGGGAAGAGGTAATTTGTAAGTAAATAAATAAAAAAAATCGGTAAGCTCCTTCTAAGAATTGGTACGATCTTTGAGAACCCTAACTCGAATTGGTTCGCAAATAATTCAGCTGGTTCCACATAGTGCGCGGCAAAAACTGCCTTAAATACCGCTCAGTTGTTGAAAGGTACAATATATTCTTAGGATTGTTATCCTGACGTGTTCGTCACTATCAATCTTAATACGTCAGACAAATCAAAAGCTAATCAGTAATTAATCAATTTAGCATATTGATCTCATGACTTGTCCTAAATGTCGTATCTAATTTCAAACCTTATCTTAGCAATTGGTCATAATTCATCATACAATATATTCAATATCTAAAATATGATATAATAACTGATTTGTTCCAAAATTAAAGGAGTTCTCCATTTACCAATTACATTTTTCTAATGATATTAATAAATTGAGACAGTATAACAATTTTGAATGTTAAAAACTAACTGACGTGAGATCAGATGATTAAATTAAATTATCATGATTCATGTGCACTTTTTGCTTTTTTTTCATGTATCGTTTATTAGTTTAGTTTGTTTTTTGTTCCTGTTTAAAAAAATTTTTCCTTATATAATTTCATACATTTTCTTTTCTTTCGATCGCTCGAAAGCGATAAGGCCGCCAGTTGCCCTCCTTTTGATTTAATTATGTTCAATTTTTATTTTGTAAATAAATTTATTGTGTAAATAAATTTAATCCAGACACCAAAGAGTCTTTGACTTCTCTGTACTAAGACTTTATCTCGACACAAACATTGCACTAACGTAACTCGCAATAAATATTGTTGAACTTTTAAATGTACATATATTTCTATAGCAATAAATGCAATTTCCACTATAAAAGATATTAGTTATTTATACAAATATTGGCTAACAAATTTGGGTTTGAATTCGAGTGATTCGCTAAATCCAGAACAAACAAGTAAAACTAAAAACTCAACTAGAAATAATTCTTAAGGCAAAACAAGGTCAGCTATTATTCTAGAAATATACGTGAATAAAATCTGATTTGTCCTCTTAATCTTAAGGTATTTAAATAACACGAGAAAACTTAAATATTTTGTACCTACATGTCAATTTTTATATAGGTTTTAATTTCTTTAAACTAAGTTTAACATAATACTATACAAGTCTCCCTCAGGAACGCAGAAATGTCTCAAAAACCACTGAAATGATTGTAATTAATCGTCCCCAGCTCCCTAAGTTGGAATCCACATATAAATTAAAATCGTACTGAAAACTCCTACAATGACATATAATACAGGTCTCCTTTTTTACAGTTAAACTACTACTGATATTTATAGCCAAGTAACTACTGAGCACACAAAAATTTATATTTACTTTCAAACAATAGCGTAGGTAGAATATAATGTTTTATAATTTATTAAAATGTATGGGGGTAGATATGCTACCTACATTTAAAAGCAAACATTATCTTAATCTCAGGCAATCCAAGAAAAGAGTGCAAGAGTGCGAAACCTAATTTTAATAAATAATACCAAAAAATTGCAATCGATATAATTACGAACGATAAAGAATAAGAAATGTGAAAATTTCCATCAACAAAAACGTTCGTAATTATTTTAATTAGAAAATATGTGTGTGTATTTCACACAAAATTTGCATTTAGACCGCCAGGAGCTGGCGTTGTTGACCTTTCAGGGAATGGTACGCTATTTTCTAGGCCCCTAAGCCGTATCGGTCGTATACCTATACAGACATTTTCCACAAAGAGAAGCGCGGTAGATGTCGTGTGTTGTGGAAAGCCAGGCGTCGATTTGGAAAGGTTGGAATTTCAAATGTCTACGCAAAGCTAAAGCTCAAGTCTAAATATCATGACAAATGAACTTACCAATACGATAATAACATCGGCATATTAACACCAAAAACACAAACCACGACAAAATGATCGGTGCGTCGGGCATTTTCAAAACACTATCACACGTTATCACTGTATAGTTTAACACATAAAAACAGTATAAACACAAAACAAATGTGTATTAAAGATGCGAAACTCCTTTGTTTTCGCCGGTGTGGGTAGGATAGGTCGATGTCACTCGAGATATGCTAGTGACCGCTCGTTTGGCACATGCGCAGGAGTCGCGATCCAAATTGTTTTAAATATTAGCGACCGGAGATTGAGATAAAATCTAAAATTTAGATATAACACAATTTTTTCGTAAATTATTTATTATAAATATTTAATTTTTTTGTTTATTTATTATAAAACGTGGTTTGATAAATAAAATGTTTAATAACACGTATAAATCAGACGATCACCCAACTAAACTGATGCGCGCGCGCTAGCATGTGTCGACGGTACAATACTCTCGTAAATGATAACTAAAATAAAACTGCCTCCCAAGGAGAAAAGCGAACAAATACTATCAACACATTTCGTTTTGTAATAAGAGACGAACGCTGTTACATTAACATAGTTAAATGTATGCGTCAAAATTAGATCTAAAAATCGTGTAAGAATTTTATTGCTAGAAAGGGATTTTACTCTTTTTAACCTTTTTTTTCAGACTTTAAAAAGACCGGCAACGCACTCGCGAGTACCCTGGCATTGAGTGACCATGTGAATGTCTCCCCAAGTATTATGGCGGGTGGGCTAATTAGGTCAAGTTGATTGACCCCGTTATTTTAAAAAAAACTCAAGTAGTTATGTTTACTACTTGGCTAAATTCAAAAGCAAAATAAATTCAATTTCAAACAAAATTTGTATCAAAAGCTGTATTACAAATTAAAATGGGGTATTCATACTAATTTGGGAAGTAACGAAATCCGACGACGAAAATAAAAACTTTAGCAAGTTTTAGTGACTGGTTAGTTTATTGTTAAATAAAAAAATTGTAAACAGTTACAAAAATAAATAAAATCATTTCAAATCTTACAATAAATATTTATATATACAGTGGAGCGTCGATTATCCGAACTAATTGGGGGACGTGGGTGTTCGGAAAACCGGTATTTTCGGATAATCGAACTATTTTGAAATACATATATATACTATAATCGAAGTACACATTTATTGATTCAGCCATATATATTTACGTACAGGTAAATGATTGTCTTTACTAGTTACAATTAACGCTTAAAAAATCTGGAATCTTCTTCTGCCGAAGCAAGCCTACCCGCTTACGAGCGGCTAGATCACGTACTTTTTTGAGAACAGATATTTGATACTGGTTGCTCTCGGCCTGAGTTTCGAACCAGCGCAAGGCAAGTAAAGGCTTCAGAAGCACTAGTAGTAACTATGTTTTCATCTTCACTATCTGAACTTGTAGTTGATGTGGTGCTAGCGGTGGTGCCAGACTTATTAGTCATGAGGTCTAAAATTTCGTTATCCTGCATAATTTGGTACCCGGGATCTTCATCGTCGATATCCATCCATTCTTGAACCTGTTCTTCATCACATTCGTGGCAATCGAGATTTTTTAGCATATCTATCATTTCAGACATATCTTCCTGTTTCTCATTTACACATCCGTTTTGAGGATTTTCCCCTATACCCAAAACTTTATTCCACGCTTTTTTCAAGTTCTGTTCTTTTACACTGTCCCATGCTGCTCCGATCATATAGGACGCGTCTTTTAAATCAATATTTTTATGAATTTTTATCAGGCTTTCTTCTCCATCCTCTTCTTTTTCCAAAAGTAACTTACGTAACAATTCTTTTCTATAATATCGTTTGAAAGTCTCAATAACGCCTTGATCCATGGGCTGTAATAATGAAGTCACGTTAGGTGGAAGAAACATGACTTTTATAAAGTCGTCTTTTTCATTTAAGATGTCACATGATGGATGAGTTGGGGCGTTATCAAGAAGCAATAATGTTTTCTCTCTTTTACCATTTTTTAATTGGTGGGCTTTTACAGAGGGTATAAAAGTTTCTATAAACCATTTCACGAAAATTGTACTATCCATCCAAGCACTCTTTTGCGAAGTATAAACGATAGGCATAGCAGACATATTAACGTGCTTGAAACAACGTGGTTTCTTACTTTTGCCAATTACAAGCATGGGAAATCGGTGGCTGCCAGTAGCATTAGCGCATACTAAGGCAGTGATACGATCCTTGCTTATTTTAGGACCAGGTGCTGCTAATTCACGACGTGAAGCAAGAGTTTTTCGCGGCAAAGCTTTCCAATTAAGCCCGGTTTCGTCTGCATTGTAAACGTTTTCCAGAGCGTAATTTTCTTCGTTCAGTATACCCCTTAGTTTAATTTTGAATGATTCAGCTGCTGATGAATCAGCAGATAGTTTTTCTCCTTGTATTTGAAGCTCACGAATGCCATGTCTAGACTTAAATCGTTTTAACCAGCCTGTGCTTGCTTGAAAATTAGATGTCCCTCCTAGTTTGTTGTTAAATTGAACCGCTTTTTCACACAGTATTGGGCCAGAAATAGGTTCTCCCTGGCATCTTTTTTGAGTAAACCACTTATATACAGCATCATCTAAATTCGTGTTTGAGGCAAGTTTCATCGTTTTACGACTCGAGGATCCGTCAGAAGAATCGAGCTGGGATATAAAGTTATTTATGCTCTTCTTTTGTTTTTTTATATCCGTAATGGTAGACTTACCAACTTGGTATTCATTGGATAACTTGGTTGCAGATTCGCCTTCCTCTAACCGTTTATTAATCTCGTATTTATCTTTCATAGTAAGGACAACACGTTTACGTTTAGGCATTTTAAAAAAAGAGTTTACTTTCACGCGGCAAAATTTAGTTTATCGACTAGCGGTTACTTGGAAGTTACATATAAGTACAATAACAAGTGAACGAGGCGACAAGTGCGCGAAAACTGAAGCGCGGAAGGCGTGAGCATGGGGCCCGCGAGGTGGGGAGAGCGTTGACTCGCGCGTTATTACTGTTCGGATAAGCGGTCGTTCGGTTGAGCGACGTTCGGATAATCGACGCTCCACTGTACACATATATTACATATAGAATATATATACACTGATTGTTCGTTGACAACTAAATGTATATATAATAATAAGCAGATATTATATCGAAAATAAAGAAATCGGTTTCACAAAAAAACTTCTTTATTGTGGCGTGTAGTCGATTGATATAAAATACAAAACGTTATTACTAAGCAAAACAAGTAACAAATTTCTTGCAAAATCCAGGATGAATGATAGCAAAAGCTTCGGAATGTGTAAACAAAATTGTTTAATACAATAAATTGCAATATTGTCCAACTGTGTCAATATTTCACTTTTATCTGTTTCGTGTGTGTATTTAATTTTTGATTTATAAATGTATCAAATCTCTTTGATTTATGTGTGATTGAAGTACAGTTTTACAAAACTATTGGATATTCATATCAATTAATAATTTCGTTGTTTTAAATTTATTTGATTATCGTTTGAGGAATTTTACCCATTTTACAATTGGATTTGTGTTTTTTATAAGCTACTAGCAAACTCGGCGAACTCCGTTTCGCCACCAGATGACTTCGTTTTATTGCTATAAACCTCACGGAGTGCGAGACCTTTCCAACGAATGCAAACCGTGGAAATCGGTTCGTGCGTTCTGGAGTTATAGCGTCAGGAAGGAAAACCCGACTTATTTTTATATAGTAGATTAACTTTATTATTATTATATAAATAAAGATTTAAATTGGCGCCATAGAAACGGTGACCCCAGATCTGGTGCTTTCCTCGCTCAACAAATAAGTATCGCAACACAGCGAGGAAATGCTGCCAGCGTTAAAGGTACACTGCCAGAGTGTCTAGGTTTCTTTGGACAATAGCATGTAGTGGTCCCACTAACATGAAGAAACTTGTCGTGGACTTAAATTAAAGTCCTTACATTCTTTAGGCACAAGCTTGCTGAAGATATAAGAAGAAATGAGACACTATATCTTAACTTCAGAAATGAAGAACGCTAATGAAATGGTTTGTAACGCACTAACTCATTTGTCAAGACTATAATGAAAACTCGATTTAAAGAGCAAGCATGCCTAATTGTGGTTGATAGACCTTAATCGACATTACCATTCATGCGAAACAATACGGCAGTCACGATATCATTACAGCTTTTTGTTTCCATATGATGATCTATTCAATGCCTTAGGGTGTTAATTTTTGAGTTTTTTTTAATGTTGTAGGAGTCAGACGGGCAGGAGGCTTATCTGATCTTAAGTGACCCTCGCACTCCCAGAAGGCTCGCAAGCGCGTTGCCGGTCTTTTAAGAATTGGTACGCTCTTTTCTTGAAGGACTTTATGTCGAGTTGGTTCGGAAATACTTTAGTGGGCAGCTGGTTTCACATAGTGGTGGTGCGTGGCAAAAACTGCCTTAAGAAACGCTCAGTTGTGGACCGACGGGCGTCGAGGTGATACGGATGGTAGTTCTCCACTGAAGTTGCAACAGAAAATTAATGTTGTAACACTCAGTAATAAAACGAAACTATTTTTAGGACGATTTTTACGAATTTAGAAAAAATTCAGTATCGCCAACATTGTATTGTATTTACTACGCTGATGTGCTAAGTTAGCTAATGCGTAGCATAGATGGCGCTATTTTAAGAAATAAATAATTTTATGTAAGGGGCAGCCGTAATTAGATCTATATTAAAACCAATCATCGTTTATTTGATTTAAAAAAAATTCATAAAATTTTAATTTGATAATTACATTCCAAAACTACATATTATCAACATCTATGATTTATAAATTTAACAAGAAACGTGGTAATTACTTAGTCAATATATGTATTTATATTATCTCTTATTTTGTGTATGTGCAAAAATCGGTACCCAGTTCGTGTGTAACCTTTACCATGAAAGGAGGCATGATTCATAACACGACTTTCCGTCTATTCACGAAATGGCGAAGACATGCTATAGATAATAATATGTATGTAAAAGGCTGACGTCATAGGTGACGTATAAGGTTAATCGAAATAAATTCCTACCTTACCTACTTCTCATTGCAATTTATTAGATGACTTCAAAAAATTAGGTGTTCAGTATGGCCTGTACTTCTGTATCTATATAGCCTTCCAAGCAGTTGTTTTTATTTTTTGTTAATTTTATAATCATATTTATACTTCGTATACAAAAAACTATTGTTTAATTAATTTAATTATCGTCATAATACAAGTCCAATCAAAAGGAATACATTTTTAAAGAAGTTTATATAAAACTAACTTAGGTAATGATACGATTACAACATACCTAATAAGACATATTAATTACATATTACATTTCAAGTTATGGATGAAAAACGCGAGCGGAATTTTGCAGCCTTTGGGAAATCTCAATGAAAACTAGCGTCAATGGTGCGAGATTTTATTAAAAAAATGCATTATTACTGTATATTGTATTATTATATAATTCCTTAACTAAAAGGTTTACAGATACAAATGATAGGCCTTCGACCTACAAGTCCATTCTACGCCCTTGATTTGAGAACTGACTGTAATGAATGTTTTAGGAGCTTTTTATTGTCATATAGAATCAAAATCAAAATAACTTTATTTATATAGGTAACCAAGTACACTTTTTTATGCTACAGGAGGCTCATCTGATGTAAGGCGGTAAGTGATACTGCCGCCCATGGACACTCAATGCCAGAGTGCTCGAGAGCGCGTTCGCGGCATTTTAAGAATTGGTACGCTTTTTTAAAAAGACGAATCGGTACGAAACTACTTCAGTGGGCAGCTGGTTCCACAAAGTGGTGGTGCGTCTATTCTTCCACTGATGAACGTCAATAGAAAATATGTTAAATCGATTTTAAATGTATATTTATAACCAGTTCACCATTGTATATATAATGTTATATACATACATATTGTATTTGCCAACTCACAACCGATAAACTATCGAATATGATTTATGTCTTAATGTTGACAGTTAAATAAAATGGCTTACCTCTTCGTTCGCCATTAATATCTATCTATACCTTATGTAAGTGATCCTAAGGGGTGGTGGTTTTTTTTTATTTTTTTTTGTTTTTACTTTTTTATGATACAGCATACAAAAATACACACAACCTAATTTTCACCCCTCTACGATCAACCCCTATCTTTTATTAAATATATAGTTATTGAACTACAAAAATGTTTCCTAGAAACATTTATGTCACCGTAAAATTGTAAACACCGTTAGATTGTAATTGTAATCTATCGAAGTGAAACCGTCAAATTGTGAAACAGCCATGAATAATTTCAAAATTTTCGGAACCCTACACTAATTGAAACATGAAGTTAATGTAATGTATGTACATTTGACAAGTAATGGTTAAATTAGGTTTAACTTTAAAATTAACAAATGAGGAAATAATCGATTTGATTAATTTACCGAGAATGTCACATCGCTTATAATCAATAGAAAACGAGAATGTCACATATCTTATATAACCAATAGAAAAGTAGAAAATGGCCGTTTCACAATTTGACGGTTTCACTTCGATAGATTACTATCTACCAAATACTAATACGTTAAATTGTAAGCAGTACGCTGAGGTTCACAATCTTTCGACAGTTTATAATTTCGCGAGATAGATTACAATCTAATGGTTTTTACAAATTAACGTTAACATATACAAGGCAAAACAACGTTGCCGGGTCAGCTAGTAAATTATAAAAATTAACAAAACATCCCATTTAAATTGGATAAAGGTATATTCTTAAAAATTCTGTCTTTTGTATTCGTATTTGTTATACCACATTGCATATGAGTTCCAATACTCGCTTTTAACTAGAACACAAAGAGTCATGAATATAGGTCAGAACCGTCACCTTTCAACCTCGAAACTCGCCTTGGGAACCGCATTCCCAACTCCCCGGGAGTGCAACAAGGATTATTACCTGACCTCAACTTTTACTATTTCAATTTGCAGTTACATTTAAAATTGCATAGTTGCTGACTGAATTGTTTTGTGATGCACCTAAACTTTAAAATATGCTTTGTTTCTCGAGTAACACCTTGTTATTATATTAGAAAACAAGCTATGTATATGAAATAAAAATATTAGTTGCTCTGCAAATAATAAAATATAAATAACGGTAGAATTGATTCGCTTAAGGAAACAAAAATAAATTATGTACAATACGTTACAACGTTATTTTTAGTTAATTAAAACGACATTTCTATTTTTAATAAGTTATTATGTATTGCCTTTTCCTCTTGTCAGTATCAGATCACTACTAGACTAGCGGTTTAAATAGCTTTATTTATTTGAAGTAGCCATGATGATCGCCAACCTCCCAAAGGAGATGGTACTATAAAAAGTTGTATTTATTCAAGCGAACTGTATGGTATCTCACGCCACTATATGTTACCTAATTGTTTTATGTAATTTACTCTTCAAGTTTCAACACCACGATAGTTGTTCAATTCGAATCAGCCCGAGATAAGCATGTCCAACTAAAAATCAAGAAATTCAGCATCTCTATCCATCTACATATAAAAATGGCAAAATATGTTACTAAGCTCAAAACTCGAAGACCGCTGGAAAAATGCGATTTTTTTAAATTTATTCTATTTAACACTGGGAAACGTTTTTACGGCGAAAAATATTTGAAAATCTTAATATATATAAATTACGTGTCACGTTGTTTGTCTGCTATGGACTCCTAAACTACTGCACCGACTTCAATCAAATTTGCACACCGTGTGCGGTATCATCTATATTAAAAGATAGGATAGCTTACATCTCAATTTATACCCGCAATATTATTCTATTGCAAAATATTTGTTTATAATTTGATAGTCACAATTCTAACAGATGGCGTTGTGTTTGAAAGTACCAACATTTCAAATAAACTATAATTTAATGGCACTACCATCAAAAAAGGTCCCCATGACTGGTGTTCTCCTACCGTTTCCCTTGAATAGTTTGCTACTATGTAATATAACAAAAACCTAAGCCACAGCAACGCTTGGCCGAGTCTACTAGTACGTATATAAAATTTAGTGGGTACTAAGGTTTTTGTTTCGAAAAAGCGAACAGTATTTAGCATAGCAGCAAAATGTGTTGCTAAATAAATAAAAAAAATAGTGCGAAACGAAGCCAGTTAAGAATAGATTAAAGAGTCTTAATGAACAAACATTTAAAGGCTACACGTCTACAACTATTTGGTCGATCAATTAAACCTATAAATATTTAATATCCTTTAATTAAATCGACTCTCTGAAAACATTTATAACAACCAAGTTAATTCCTCAAATACCCGAGAGTAATTAATGAATCCTTTCGGGACGTTTGATCGATATTTACCATTCAACGGGATAATACTGAATACTCTAGACTTTGCAGAAATGTTTTCATTGGTGTAGGATATATTAGAGACGGATTAGACCTTTTCTAGTAGTGATTTTGTATTAGTTATAGTAAATCACGTATCTAGTCGATGTCCGTCGTTCCATAACTGTAGTCTGAAGTCAGTTTTTGCCGCGCACCACCACTATGTGAAACCACTAAAGTATTTTCAAAACAATTCGACCTAGGCTCCTTCAAGAAGAGAGCGTACCAATTCAAAGGCCGGCAGTGCACTTGAGAGCCTTCTGGCAATAACAAATTAATATTCTGCCTGGATATATAAAAATAGTTCAATGTCACGTATAAAACATATTTTAAGATTTTTTTTAGACAGGCTTGCATTTTATGGTATGTATATAGCTTAAATCACGTTAGGCTAATAAATGCCCATTTGTTAATCATGTTTCGATTGTTTAATCACGTAATACCGTACATAATATAGTGATAAATAGGACGTAACCACAAATTAATAATTTATAATTAATATCGTATGACACTAATGCAAACACGATAATAGACGAGTACTCGATCCCGCTATGGTAACAAATGTACGTAATAAAAATATAGTTGACCTGAAAAGTTACGACGAAGAAACGACTCCAAGTTATTCCTTATTAACTACCTACCTCTCAGGGATATATTTTACAGCATCCGAGTTCTTAAATTATTTATTTAGCTCTTAGCTTAAGAGCACTACAGGGATGCTGATCGTTACATAACACGCTTGATAAATGAAATATTGTAAAATACACCTTAGTACAGGACTATAAGGATGAATTTTAAAGCAAAAAGGCAATGGTGCCAGGTCACATATGCTTTTGCTTTATTCGTCTTGCTGTATATTGCAAAATAATAGCTGATCATATACTATAAATAATAAGACTAGGAACAAGTTAAAGGGGCCTAATAGCCTAGCGGTCTTATTAAGTGGCAGCTAGATGAGGGGTACCGGGTTCGATTCCCGGTTCGAGGACAAGTTTTAATTTAATTTAAATTTGTTCTCGGCCTTTGTGAGGGTTGTGCGGTACCGGGCGAGTGCTTAAACCGTACATGGAGGACATGGTCGAATTTCTAAAGGCAAGCACGAATTATAAAAATAAAAAAAATCTTATACTTGACGCTAGCTAATGCACAAACCGTGCCAGAGCCATAAAAAAAAAGAACAAGTTAAAGGTAAGGATGGACCTTACTACCTCTGAATACTATTGGATGTGAGACGGATATACTTAGTTGCACAGTATAGAAACGCTTAGTTGTGGAACGACGGACGTCGAGGTGATACGGATGGTATTTTGTATTCTGCCATGACGTCCGATAATGAAACTCAGCTGCAGGTATTAGTCGGAACACCTCCTCTAAACACTCTCCGTGGTAAATGCGGTAGAAGATGCAGAGAGGAAACATTAGCAGGAAAATAAAAACGACACGAATTAAAATGTTATTTTATCGAAATATCACAATCAATTAATAGCTGCTACGGTATTTGAACATGACAAACACGCGTTACGCTCATTTACAATCTAATTTGTATGTAATTTATAAATATGTACATATAATTTGAAAATATTATTATTTAATAGTAAATTCTTTTAAGCAGACGGGGGTGGGCGCGCAATAATCCGTAACTTTCAAAGCTCTTACTATTTCAATATCTGAAAGATCGCGTGGCACAATAGTCGGGATCCCTATCGCTATTGTGAGTTAAGAGTTCCAGCGCCGAAGGCAAGATATAAATATATGACTTAAAAACGTATTTCGAAATAGGCTTTAATTAATTGGATTTGTTTTTGTTTCAAGCCAAACTGTCAGATTAAGTGTTTACGTTGTAAAGTCTTTTAAAACCATTTGCGTTAGATCAATAATACAATTTTGAAACCCTGAAAAATATATTTCCAAGCATTGGCTTGTAAATATATATTATCTGCCTTCACGTTTACTTCAAAACACCTTTAATAGTGGGAGAACTCGACAATTAAAGCGTCGAGATTATTATGGTTGGTTTAGTTAATGAACTGCATAGGTTAACGGACCTTTTTCATTCTCCGTTGAATGAACTGGCAAAACTTTTATTATTTGTTAGTGCTTATACCTAGTGGTTAGTAAATTTTTTTTTATTATGTAATTTTGTTTTTCCTGATTGATTTTGTATGTTTCCCCCCTTGGTGAGATGTCGTGAGATTTTATTCAACCCCCTCCCCCTCCCCTAATCTCACGTAAGATTTTTCAAAATGTGGGTTTCTTACGTAAACGCGTCGGATTGTTATTATAAAAAGAAAAAAAAAATGCTTCGTGCTTTTATTTACGACTAGTTAAGACTAGTAATCAATATGACATGGAACCAACATGTCCATATGATTTTCAGTAAAATCATCTGCTCCTTCAACTTCGTTCTGATCTAGCCACTCTAAACCATTGGCACTTGCACACAGTAACTCATTAGCTTGTCTTGTGACAATACGTGAAGGTCGCACTTTGCGGAACATACGCGCTTGCTTAGCTGGTGCAATGTGGGCTGAACGCCTGTGCTCTGCAGCTAGATCCAAAGTAAATACCGCATGTACTGCAGCATCTTTTCTCTAAATCATCACGTATACTTGGCCAATAGAGATCATAAGGGTAGGCAGTGGCGTATTAGAAATGGAACAAATGACTTTCCGTCATGCTCTTTAAAGTCCGGATTTTGTTTTTAAAAGAAACGGTCATTTATTCAAAAGTTATTGCGGTTTGAAAATTCACAAAATAGTGCATAAAGAGATATCTCTTTGAGCTCGGAGAACTCAAAATAAAGGCCGATTTACATTATCTTAGTGTTTAGTAGAGTGCTTTAGGATAGTACTTTAGTTGAAACATGTAAACGCTACTTGCTTTAGTACGGTTCTACTTGACTTTCAAGTTTAATCAAATTAGAATCGCTTTTTATTTTTGTGTCAAGTGATACCCCTCCCGCGCCCGCGCAACCCCCGAGATCTTCCCTCGTTGTGTAAACATGTAATTTAGTAAAATCTTTGGAGAGTGCACAAGTGCCGTAAAACGCGTGCGCGTTTTTTGTTTTTTAAAGATGGCTAAATGGTCGGAAGATACAACTATCAAATTTGTGTCTCAATATTATGTTGTTCACGAATGTTTGTGGAACGTTAAAAACAATTTAAACAAAAACAAACGGGCTAGGCATTCGGCATACACTGCCTTAAAAGAAGTTTATTTATTTCGAATAAAATCTCGTCTTCTATTTGTTCCATAACTACAGTTAGTATTTTGCGTAGAATGGAGCGTATTTGCCGACGTCGTTGCGCATTCATTGTGGCGCTGTAATGATACTCTACTGGAAGAAATGTAAGCGTTCACTCGCAACGCACTAAAGCACTAAAGAACTTGCCTTTCAACTTGTACTAAAATACTCTCCTAAACACTAAGATAATGTAAATCGGCCCTAACACAGAATTCGTACTTTTGAGCTCGAAGAGCTCAAAAACAAAATAAGTGAAATGTTGAGCGTTTAGGTATGGAGTTAGCGGGAAGTTGCAGAGATGGCCTTTAGGGTCAACCGTTTTCCTAATTTTTTTTTCAATCAGAAAAAAATTGCGTGATATTTGCCGAGACCCCCCCTCTCTCCAACGTGAGATTAAATGAGATTTGGCTTGACCCCCTCCCCCCCTTAAACACCTCACGTAATTTATGGACGCCCCCTTAGTAAATTTTTTTTATTGTGTAATTTTGTTTTTCCTGATTGATTTTGTTTTTTTGTTTTTTTGTTTCGTCTGTAAGCTTTTGTTCACTCTTGTCAATTTGGGGTCGCCTGTTAGGGCAGGAGTGTTGTTATAAATAAATAAAAAAAAATTACTCGAATTAAGTATTTGCAAATACCTCCAAAATTAATAAACTACATTATATATCAATGTACTCACCATCTCCATTGGCTTTGGGCGACTCCAGCACTGCCTTCGGTGTGCTGGTGATCCGGGGCGGTTGTGCGCGGCGGCACGGCGGAGTGCATTCCGGCTCCTTCGCCCGCTGAAATCAAGTTTATATTAATTAATTTATAAGCTATATATGTGTATATATATATCTTAATATATATATTTCTTGTGTGCGTGTGTATGTGACTGAACTCCTCCTAAACGACTGGACCAATTTTGATGAAATTTTTTGTGTGTCTTCAAGGGGATCTGGGAATGGTTTAGATTCACAAATCAGCCCGACAGATGGCGCTGCAGTCGGTACTTTCATACTTTGTTTAATATCTTAATCGGTTGAAATATCATGCAGGACAACGTCTGTGGGGTCCACTAGTATATATATATATATAAAACTAGCTGACCGGGCAAACGTCGTTTTGCCATGTATATCATATATAATAAAAAAATAGGGGTTGATCGTAGAGGGGTCAAAGTTAGGGATTGTATGTATTTTTTAATGCTGTATCATAAAAAAATTAAAATTAAAATTTTGTCTAAAAAATAAAAATAAAATTTAGGGGTGGACTACCCCTAACATTTAGGGGGATGAAAAATAGATGTTGGCCGATTCTCATAGATACCGGATAAGCACAAAAAATTTCATCAAAATCGGTCAAGCCGTTTCGGAGGAGTATGGCAACGAAAACTGTGACACGAGAATTTTTTATATTAGACTACTATTTTTGTAGTGTTAATCGAAACTTCTATGCCTATGAACACACGCGCCATCGTTGCAAAACAGTACCAATTCATTAGCTACTGTTAATGAAGGCTTGGAAGAATATGGAGTAGCGTTAAGCATTTAATAAAATTAATAAATAAATCAATGGAGCTACAACCTCTTTAGGTCTTGGTCTCAGGTTTCTGAATCTGATTCATGATCATTATTTAAATCTAATAGGCAAGTAGGTGATCAGCCTCCTGTGCCTGACACACGCCGTCGACTTTTTTGGGTCTAAGACATGTCGGTTTCCTTAAAATATTTTTCTTCAAGGTTCGAGCAAATGTTAAATGAGCACATAGAAAGAAAGTCCATTGGTGCACAGCCTACTCAGGTATGAGAGTTGCACGCTGAAGCCACTAGGCCAACACTGCTGAATAAAATAATTACGTGATTGTAAAATCTTATAAAATTTAACAAATAAAAGTAAGCTTCTAAATTACCATTAATTATTTGAATAGGTGGCGTTTTATCTAAAGTATTACCTAGGATCTTCTTAATAAATTAATTAATAAAGTTCAAAACATGGTTTAAAATACCAAAAAAAAATCGTTTTGACGTTCTTAAATAAGTAAAAATAAGTTAAATTTATGAAGTTCCATTTAGATTACGACTTGACACTCACCGACTTGACTTTAAATTCCTTGAAGTAAATTCTCATTTTGCTCACAAACTCATGAAATTTATGATACGAGTCGCATAAATATCAAGAGTTCACTATCACTTTAATTAAGACCTGATGTGTAAACAAAACATAGCATGAAAGAGCTTTCAAAATCTTTGTGGAATAATGTTAAATTATATCATATTAGGCAAATAATTTATTATCAACAGGTCAACAATCATACAACAAAAATAATCTACTGCAACGCTAGTTCTCACTCATTCAACAGTACCAAGCCAATACCAGTGCTTTAAAATTTTTTCTGAGTGTTTGCTGACATAGCTGTTAGGGGCAGTTCACGTATTACGTAAGCATTATAGGGGAGAATGGGGGTCTTTGATTTTCCTATTTGGTGATTACGTCAATAGTAATAGGCGGTCTTATCGCTTACAAGCGATCTCTTCATGGCAACGAAAGTAAAAAAAAAGAAATACTAATTATCTCACATCTCGTGTTTGTGATAGAAATTGAGTCCTTTTGCGATTCCTTGCATACATATAACGTAAACAAATCCGTGTTCTAGAAATAAAGTCCCTAATAGCGCTACAAACCCTAGTCTTAGCCCCTGATTTCTCAGACACAACGACAACTTTTCTGTCCAACGCATGTATGTCTGCAACATTGTTCATCACTTTCCCTTACCATAAGAAAAAGTGTTAAATGAACTCGCACGATCACTAGGCCAACACTTTTCATACTAACTTAGAACATATTACCATTTACATTACATAGAAATAATGCCATAAATAAGTTCTCAAAACGATACGATCAATTTCAAATTCCAACTGAGAAGTTTCAAAACAAATACTACACGAATGAGATGACCAAAAGTTTGCAGACAGTCAACAATATTTGTAGTTTATGACAAGAAATATCAAATATGTAATGAGGTACTCTCAAATATATTATATAATATATATATATATAATTCTAATATGCCTTCGATTTGGGCTTTCAAATACAACTACGCCTACATCTTTCAATTTGTTCAATGATTTATTATATTTAAGTTAGTATACGCCGATCACACTAGTTTATTTGAGAGAGATTTAAAAGTTCGACGGGGCAACGTTTATTAGTAGATACACACCATACATACAAAAGGATAAAATTCTGTATTATACTTATTTTAAATTATTTCCGAACTACGTATAGTATGTATAAAGCACAACTGTACAATTAGTTTTATTTGATATTTTTTCTGATATCTGTTGGGCCTTTTATTTAACAAATAAATAAATTTGCCTAATCATTTTTAGTTTCATTGAAAAAGGTTATACGGCGATGATATATATCGCTGAATTAACTAATATTCTAATTAACTAAATACCGTATTGAAATTACAAAGAAAACCCTGAAATACAATTTTCTTTAAATATCAAAGTACCAATGCCTACTCAAGTGTAACTATTGCGAAATTAAGACCTAGGTCCAAATAACCGCCGTGTCCTTTGTCGGTTAGAATGTCGATCTAGATTAGGTAACACTGACAGTACAATTTATGTCAAATTCTTAACTATCTAGGTAATCGGCATTCGCTAGATTCTTGGCTACAATAATTTGCAGTCGGTATGTAAAAGTCTCTTGAAAATTTGGATTAGGATTTACTATGGTTTAGATTTCTCTAGGCTTTTTATTTGTTCTTGTTTCGCAATCTGTTATTTTTAGTACACATGTTTTATCAGGTATTAGCTCCCCAGATCGATACTGAACATGTTGTTTTCTGACGGACTATGTTTAGTACTATTTCGTCTCTTTCTGTCAAATTATGTTTCCACTCTGACAAAAAGGGACAAGTGTTTATTTAAAACAATGAAATTAGACGTTATGAGGTTATAATTTGTCATTTCACTGACCTAACATTTATTGCGTCATTTCTCTCACCTTATCCAAAGCCAACGAACTTTCTCGTCAACAGTTAACAAACAATGCATGTACGTGATAATTAATTAACCCAGTAATACAATTGCCCTATAAACCGTGTCAATGACTCGATCCCAACGGTATCATTCAATGTATTTAATACACTAAGCAACCTTGAACTGCGTGTATAGAGGATACGTAATATAATTATTATTTATTACTTAAGATGTCATGTGGATCATGGTGTAATCGTTGCAGCTCCTTAGAAATGTGTAAAACAAAAAACTTGGCGATTAAAAAGAGTGGCGGAGAGTTTATTGCCAGTTCTTCTCTTCCGTTTTACGCCCTTGATTAAAAGAACTGGCAGTCAATGTAAAATAGAAGCATTTAAGTAATGTATTTTTTTTGATGTTCATAACAGTACATTGTGTTACCTATATGAATAAATGATTTTTGACTTATATTTAAAAAGATATTAGAAATGTTTTTAAAATTACTTTATACCGCTGTATTTAACGGGTTATCTGAACAAGAGATATAAAGCCTTGGTAACAAACATATATATGTTAACATAAATTTGTTTTAAAAATAGAAGAATCTATGGTTATTCCCATACTTGTTCACGTAGTGTTATAACCTATATGTTCAAATAATGAATTAATTCATTTAAAGTTACGACTCTAAAACAGCAATTTAAAACCACATTTCACATTTCCTACCTTTTGGTAGCAATGGTATTAGATTTATTGTTAAATTAAAAAAAAAATCAGTGGCGCTAAAACTTCTTAGGTACCTATTGGCCTCAGATTTTTGTATCTGTTTCATGATCATTTGTCAATCTAATCGGCAAGTAGGTGATCAGCCTCCTGTGCCTGACACACGCCTTCGACTTTTTGGGTCTAGGGCGATATTTTTTTTAAATTAAACACTTCAATAAACCCCCATTTGGTATCATTACTATTGTTATGTAGATGTAAGCATGTATTATATCAAACAACTACATTAATAAACAAGTGCTAATCAAATCAATCAAATAATGTATGTAAATATTCTTGTATTTATCCTTGACTCAAAAACGAATTCTTCCTTTCCATAATAAACAAACAGATTTACAATTCAAGCCATTTGAATAAACATAATTGGCATTCCAAAAATAAATAATAATTTCCCGTCGTAGCCCTAATCAATCATGACCCAAGGTCCGAAAGACCCGCGTATGACTATATTTGGTCCGAACGACCGAGGTGAACACAGCTTCCGATTGGCGCTAATAGGTTTCTGATAAGCCAATGCCCACAGTTCACAAGTGATGATACCTAACTTGTGATTAACATATACAACATATAATCTATATATATAAATTAAAAATAAATCCCTATTTCCCGTGGTCACGGCATCACGCGTGAACGGCGTGACCGATTTCACTAATTCTTTTTTTGTTGTGTTTGCTATAATTGTATTACTGGAAAATTGCGCGGAAAATTAGAAATTTTAAGAATACTTAACCAACATATTAAGTAATAATTATCCTTTTGTTACAATAGCAAGTTCAATTCAGTGTATAGGGCTTTTACATTTCAAGAAAAATTATCGAGTTATTATATTGATAAAATACATATTAAACTAATCTATCCCTAGTTCAGTTTTATGTCGCCTTTTCCCGTGTCGGATGACCAACAAAACTATTTATATTTTTTTAGTTAATTATACCAAATCGAAAACAATAGTATGATAAATCTTAACTTAAATATATAATAAAAATGAATTATATGTGTCTACCTTGTAGCGCATTTAGTTAAAAGAAATGTTTTAATTTCTACTTGGTATAATTTATCAAACAACATGCAAAACGGTTTAAGCGCGTTAAAATTTTCAAAAAGATTTTTGAAGTTATTTTATTCACGATTTTTTAAAAAATCCGATCCTTCAATAAAATAATCAACGTTTGTAATCTAATTTTCCTATTACCTAATCTAATCTAAAAATGTAATGCACTTATAACGCATAAAGGAATTTTTATTTTTATTATATCCATCGATAAAATCACTACTCTCGCAATCCATAAACATGCAACGAACCAACAAAATACGTCATACAAAAGTACAAACATAATATTATAACTTCGTAATATCATTTAAATTTCTAATAGTTAATTTTACTCTTAAGTAATTATTATTGTAATGCGTCGGTGGACAGAAAGTTTTTAACCACTACATTTATGTTGTCTTTATTTCTTGTCTATTCTAAATCAAATTAAAACATGACAAATCCCATCCATAAGCGATAAATTCACAATACAATACACTCCACATCAATGGACAGAAGGGAACACTCAGGAGCTCAATAAAATTTCACAAATAAACTACTAAGAAATACATGGGATCTAGCTCCCAACGGTTTCCAATCAAACAATCGCAGCACACATACAATATTGAATCAAACAAATCATACTAATAAAATATTAGTAAAAAAGCTAATAAAATGCGCGCGTTTGCGCGTCGTATTCGCGTATAACTGAACGTGCAATGTCTTTCACTTCGCTCGCGTCCTTAGCATTTGACAACATTAGAACATTTGGTGTAGGTGGATTTGGGTACACATTCATACAAGCAAGGTCAGTTTTGTTTCAGAGCAATACAATACAAAAATAACCGTCTTTAAAAAAACTTGTGTGTACTTATGTACACGCGTTGGAAGTTATACTTCTTAGGCGTAACAAGATAAAAATCTTTTCCAAAATTGTATTCTACGTTTGTAGAAAAAACGACACTAACAATAGAAAAAGGTATTTAATACATTGAAAGCATTATCTAGTTGAATAAAGTTTATTTAAACATCACAAAATAAAATTTTGACTAACTAACTTCAGGGTGTCGGTTTTTTGTGACGGTGTTCACGCGCATTGTAAAAATTTACTCTCGTACAGCATTATTCATACTTGAATTTGTGATACGTAAACGTTTACGATATGATATGTATACCATAATTTTGTTTAATGAAATATAATGTTCATTATTTCTAATGGATGCAAAATAAGCATAGAAACTTCTACTACTAATAAAATTTGTATGTTTTCAATAGTAATCTGGAAAAAACTTTTGTCTTTAGCTTTCTATAAGGAAAAACAATTAAAACAATATTGTGTCAATCAAGTCAAGCGTATCTGCGTGTATTATAATTATTATGAGGAAGTGGATATAAAAGTATACATTCCGATTACAGATAACTTATTAAATACATTTATAATCATTACATTAGGTGCTTCATTAGAACTTGCAAAAAATATTTTGCATGTAATTCCTATTGGAAGTTGCGCTTAGACAGAAAATGTAGATTGGATTTTAAACCCTGGTCCTATATTCGATCCGCGGCCATCAATTGATGAATGTACGCAATTACCTCTTATACTTCGTGAGGCGTGATGCCGACTTGAATATTTCTTGGTATTTTTACCAACAACATAGACGCAAAAAAACTTTTGACTAGTGCCACTACTACCCTATTTGGATCAGCCTCAAATTGCATAAATCAATCACATTCTAAGAGGACTGGCACAATTTGATTTTTGGGTCTAATGCCAGTTCCTCACGATGTCTTCTTTCTATAGAAAAATCCATTTTTTTATATATATAATAGGGGGCAAACAAGTCTACGGGACGCCCAAAATGGACAGTTATCGCAGCCCATGGACCCATTATAGTGGGTGCGTTGCCGGCCTATTAGGAGTACACTGTAATCTTTGTATACTTGGAGGTCGTATCTGTCAGGGAAGACCCCCACCGGGAGTCGATTCCACAGTTCGCTAGTTCGCAAAAGAAAGTGTCTTGTGAAATGGACTGTGGAAGACTTCCAGCTATCAAGGTGATATGGTGGAATTTAGAAATTGATGCGGCTCGTACGGAGTTGAAACGAGCCAGGAGTGATCAACCCAAACAATTCTTCAGAACAAACGTACACTTTTTAGAAAACGCAAAGAGAAGCAATGTCTCTCCGTAGAAAGAGACAGAGAATCAAGCCGATCAGTAATACATTGGAGATTGAAAATTCGACAAGCCCTTCGCTGAATTTGGTCATAAAGAAGAATGCTGGTATTTAGGAGCACCAGTCCAGAGATGTGAGCAGCATTCCATGTGAGGACGTATTTGAGCCATTAGTCCACAGCCGCGGCGAGAGTCACACGCCTAACCATTACGTCAATACTCATCTGTACTTATATTTCAATACATAGAGGCCAGATTAATACCTCAGTTGTGACATTGATTGAATACCTTGCCACATTATTCATCCAAATTAAACAAAAGAGGCGAAACAAAAAAGTCCATACATCATTCTTTTGTAACATTGCCAATATTCGCGTAGTAATTTACCAATGTACAATGCACTTTCAATCAATCACGCGATGATAAAATATTTTGCGAGATATGCGGTAAAATCAATAATTAAATTCGTTATGCAAGTTGTCAAAACAAAGTTATAAATCGATGTCTACGCTTTCACCTTAGCCAATCCAATCATTTGGATAAAAACGGAGGCTTTTTCAGATGCGGAAGGAAACAAGAGAAATTTATTCAGACATTTACTTGATGTTTAAAACAACTAAAAATATTTTTCTAGGTCCAAGGGTTTTTTTCCTCACAAATTTTAGTTAAACCTTTCCTTCTTCCAGATTTTCCGAGGTCTAAGCGATATTATTTTTTGACGTGATAACGTCTTTAAAATCGTTTTAGTCGGGTGACATGTTCAGAAACTTGTGTCACACCAAAACCTCACGAGCGCGATCGCAGGTATAACGAGAGAGAGACGGACCTATCTCCCGTCTCATCTCGAGCGCTGCCAGTCATTCCGTGAATGTATGAAGAAAAATGTATATCATAGTCGAATAAGTAAACTTGTCATTTTACACCCGAAATTTATCATCAAAAGTGTGAATAAAACGATAGATGTAATTTAAAATTGGAAAAAATTGTTATCTTCATTAATTCCTTACTTCCCAAAAAAATCACCAATAAGACGTTATCACGTAAACATCTCGATCGTAAACCTACTTTACAAACAACCAATATTTTTTTTAAATCTGTATTATTTTTCTTGTGTATATCATACATGTATATACATATAATTATCACCATTTTCTAACTATAAAAATAAAATTCGCCATCATGAGAATTGTAAAAATCGAACCTCAATGAAAAATTGTTTAAATAATTTCATTTCAAGGCGCTAATAGTGTCTCATATTACGCAATTCAAATGTTTATTAATGAACAATTTACAAAAATGTACTCTAAAGAGTATCAGTCAAGGCGACCTATATATATACTATTAATAATATAATAAATATAATAATTCCATAATTTTTAAAGAAAAAACTTTTTAACCGCATTAAAGCCACCGTGACCACGCACGCTGTAAAGCACGCGAAACGTCGGATAAATTTAAAATTATGTTAAATAATTGTAAATTTATAATAATACATAACTTTAATCCGGTTAAAAAGTTTTTTCTTTAAATGTGTAAAAGTTATGTCAATCAAAGAAATTTTTCTTTTAGCAGGTTACGCATATTTGTTTTCGACACAAAACGGAATAAAGCAATCAACTTTCGACGAAAACCTGCAACTGTTACATATATGGTGGTGGCATATGGCCAAACCCAATATCAAACTTATTTATGAGAATGTAACATTTTTTGGCTACCATTTTAACCATATAGGTATTGAATTATTTGGAAATAATTTCAAAAATTTTACGCCTTGATATAATATTTATTTATTTCGTAATCCTACATTACATTTAACAAAAAACAATTGTACTAAAGATATAGCCAAAAATGTAATACATAATATAAACAAAAAGGTTCCAACATTGCTGTGTGTATGTGTGTGTGTTCATGATGCATGTGATTTAGCGCTATGAATATTCTTAATACTCCTTTTAAGCAAGCTTTTGGGCTGAAACCATTTCAGGCCTTTCAGAGAACCGGCTTGGCTATACCATCACCTCGGGTGCAAATAACACGGAAATAGAGGCCCTCGAATCGCCACTTTCTCATTCTACCGGGACCTCAGCGTCACTTGGCTTCAACAGGAATTTTGGTTCATTATTTGTTTCGTGCTAATCTAATTAAGTAAATTGCTTTTACAGACGACGCACTATTCTTCACACTGAATAAGGAACGTCTATTCATTTATCTTCCTGAGTCATTCCTAATGCCAAAATTCATTACGTCTTTGAGCTCGTCATATCCAAACCAATTGTGTATTATACAGCAGGAGGTAGGGGAACAAGAGAAACAGGGGGGAACAGTCAAGTTATACTGCCGCCCATTAACACAATGCCAGAGGGCTAGCGAGTGCGTTGCCGGCCTTTTAAGAAATACGGTTTAATATAATTCAAAGCTCTCTCACTGAGAAAAAACTCGCAAACAATAAATATACATTATTTATTTACAAGACTAGTTTCCACACAGCTTTATCCATAAACGGCATTGCCGTATCTGGTAGTGATATGAAGAGTCGATAATTTACATGCAATTTCATGACATGACCATATACGCGTCACTCTTGACCTGGTTAAGCGCAGTTGGGTCGATATGAGGTCTTATCAATTATTTCATATACAATATAGATAAGGAAATCTAACGTACCTAAGGAAATCTATGCACACTTTTTGCCTTAGGTAAAGGCAATCCTCTTAGGATTCCAATAATTTATATTTTGATTAATTATTTTACCGCAAACGTGGTTGTAAGAAATTAAAAATATATTTATTATCTTGTGAGTAATTCATCTATATATTTAAAAATGAATTGCTGTCTCGCTAAACCTCGAGAACGGCTGGACCGATTTGGCTAATTATGATCTTGACATATTTGTGGAAGATCAAAGGTTTAAACGGCGGGAAACAACTATTAAAGAAAAGTACTAAAAACGACAGTTGAATTTTCAATAAAACTGTTCTTAGTTGGAAAATTCGATGTCTTTTTAGAAATTGTCACTTGGTTGTCATTTATTGGTCTTTCAGAAATATGTATTTCAAAGTATAAGTATGTAGTCTGCTGTATGAGGTACAATCTCTTTGGTTTGTTTTGACACAAATAGATGTTGGTGAAACAAAGTTCACGGGGTCGTCTAGTTGTAAATAAAAATTAAATTGCATTAATATCTATTCATCACTTTTATGAGAACATTCCGAAAAAAATACTAGCTTACTATATTCCACAAAGCCCATGTATAATTAGCTAATTAGTAAAGGGATAAATTGGAAATTTCACTCCAACACAGTAATTAATTGAGAAGATTTTCTATCATGCTCAGTGCCTTAACATAAATATAATCTGTGTCTTTCGAGGCTTCATTATTACTATGAGCCGAATTGATTGTATATTTTTGTTTCTTATCTATAATAAATTTAGTAACTTATTTCATACTTCTCACATTTCCTCACTATCTAATATACAAGGTGGCCAAAAAGTCGTGGATCAAACGCAAATAGGGGATAGATGAGGTGATCAGCTGCATGGCCATGTGTTATACCATTTCAGAATCCCTATTAAATGCGCCAAAACTTGTTATACAGAGTCACTTTTCGGTAGAGTATTTTTTTTTCACAGTGGGGTCCGAAGTAAACAAAAAGTTTTGATTTGAAAAAAATGTATATCGTATAACTTAATATTATCTAGTATTGTCTTTGATTGACATAACTTTTACACATTTAAAGAAAAAACTTTTTACCGCTGATGACCTCATCTATCCCCTATTTGCGTTTGATCCACGACTTTTTGGCCACCCTATATATAAAATTGTCGTGTCACAATTGTTCGTTCCCATACTCCTCCGTAAAGGCTCGATCATTTCTTATGAAATTGTTTATGCATATTCAATAAGTCAGTATCGGCTTCTTCATCAGTGTCGGATTTTTTAGTAAAGTGTGATCGTACTAGATTTATTACGAGGTTTCTCTTTCTGGCTATATGTACAGGTGTCCCAAAAAAGAGTGTCAAGCGATGGTCCAGACTCCAGAGATAGAGGACAATTAGAGGAAACCGAATAATCCTAGTATGTTCTAAGATTTTTTGTAGTTTATGAGTTATAATTATTTTTCTGTTTTTGGTGATGGTCCGCTTTTTAGGTAATTTTTATTTATTTATTTATTTACACTTCGTTGCAAATAAAAGAAACACAATACATAAAAATTATAAGCGATCTCTTCCAGGCAACCCTGGTTCAAGAGAAAAACTAAAAAAAGAATTACACAAGTCACGATTGATCAGGATAGGATAAGGTTAAGAAATGATTAAACAGAAGAGTTTTAAAAGATGACAGAGAGGTAGCCAATCGTATGGTGTTCTTTAAAATAATGAAGATAAACAATTGTTTATCTTTTTGTTTTTATGTCAAATAGGCTAGTGTTTAAGCTTACTTAGCTAAAAAAGTATTTTAGTTATTTTAATTATTAATTATTTGGGTTGCTCTAAGGATGCTCTATCTCTAGACCATCGCTTGACACTCTTTTTTGGTCCAACCTGTGTATTTTTATATTATTTATATATTGCTTTGCTAATCGGTTAACCATAAAGTCTAATACAATCTACTAAAACAAGATGATATACGAGCTTGCATTGGACTAAGTAATTTTTTTTAAAAACACAAGTATAATAAAAAAAGTATATATGCTTCATTCAAAATTCAAAGATTCATGAAAACATGTGAGTTTTTAGTATGACAGTTTTAATTTGTAGCAATATACTGAAATATAAACAAGAATTAATAACCTTTTCCGACTAAGCAGTTTCGCCTGGGGTTAATTGGATAATTATTTTGGGCTAACAAAGGACATAAGCTAATTAAAAAGTAAATAATTAATGTTTATAATATTAAGCGTATATATATCTGATATCGAAGATGCTAATATATCTTTTTCACGTGATAAAAATGAGTTTATTGAGAGATATTGTAACTTTCCCAAAGATTGGTTACAGTTTACTACTACTTAAAGTATGCTTGTTCGTGGTTCGATTTAGTTCCAACTACGCCCGCGGGGCGCTGCCCAAGTTTGGAATACAGGCAATTATATTACGTTTAATGTAAGCTTTTAGGTAATTTAAATGCGTAGGATTCATACTTTTAAATTATAAATAAAATACTGTGATGAGCGCGTATTGATCTCCTAAACACATCTTTCAGATGTGAAATATGTATTTTTTACAATTAACTTCTACTACTAAGCGTTTGCAAAATTTAATGCTTCAGATTTGTGCTAAATCTGAAGCATAGCCAAGTTAATACTTATGTGTTAACACTCAATTAATAATATTAATAATGTTTCAAATGCTTACCGAATCACTTGTAGTGTCAATCCCATTATCCACAAGCAAATCTTCAAATAAAACATCAGCTTCACATGGAGCACATAAATTATGAAACAGTTCACTAAATTTTTCTACTTTACGAATACACACTGCTCCCAACAAACCCACTTCCTTCACTTTTGGCACATCACCATTACATTTTACAATTACGTCTAAATCTTCTTTCACTATAGGAATGTTACTTTTATTACTATATTTGAGCTTTCTATTATCAATTAAAACTTCCTCATCACCATTCGAATCTTCAACGAGATCTTTATACAACTCTTCAAAATTATCTTTGTCTAAACTGTTTGGAGTGTTTTCACCAAGTATATTGTTAAAAACATCATCCACGCTTCCTTCGTCTTCTTTAATACTAACTACGTCAGTCACTAATTTACTAGTCGTTGTATCTATTTTAGAATTATATTTCACGTCAACATTTCTTCGTTTAGGAGTACAAACTAATAAATTGCTTTTGTCTTTTTCTAAAATATTTTTATTTGTGGAATGTTTCATTCTAATAGCACCATCTTTAGATGTAGTCGAAATGTTTTTAATATTTTCTTTTTCATGACTTTGTCGTCTGTTGGTCAATGGTCGCTTTTTATCTTTAAATTTTGAATTATCATCTTCTAAGAGCGACTGCACGGAGGAACTTCTATTATTCTTTTTCGGTGAAGAATCTACATTACTGGCAGCGGCAGCTCGGAGACGGGAAGTTCGAGTGGTTCTGATAGGCACAGAGGTTGAAGCAGTGTTAAGATTCAACTCAGAGGAAGAGTGTAGTTGTCTGGCAATCTCTGGAGATTTCTGAACTTCTTTCCTGGGGCGCCTGAAATCAATTAAACCTCTATTAGTAACAGTAATAACTTACCAACAAATATTATAAAGAAAAATTTGATCTAACATTATATCTTAACCCTTTGAAGATACAGAGAAAATATTTATTAGATGGGAAGGAATACCAGGAGCGTAGTTCAAGTATAAATTTTTCTATAATTTTGTATGTAAAAAATTAAGAGAATTCTAATCGAAACATCGGATGTAGTGTACCCGGCCAAAAGTCACCAGTTACACTGCATTAAAACTTTTATAGACAAACCACAAGTCACATCGCATTCGTGATCTATCATTCAGACCGGAAGCAAAACCACATTGATAGAACACGATCAAACTTGTAGATATAATAATTTACCTTTCAGTGACATTGGCCGAAAACAAAGTGGCCGTCCTCGCTATGAGCTGATTCCTACGTTCCTCCTTGTACTTTTGAATCCTCGCTCTCGCTTCGTCCGGGGACTGACTCATTGTGACGTCCCGATGTCACGTGGTCCAGCAGCTCTGAAATGCCTTCGCTTGGGCTTTCTTGCAAGTGGTCTGGATTAAATCTAGCATGGCGTCATCAAGCACGCAATAGGGCGGAATAGTTGGCAGTGATGGTTACAGACTACGGGCGGGAGGTAGCATTGAAGGCGCGTGCAATATCTGAAATAAAAAAGTATCGTTTAAGTTTCTTCGTATAGTCAAATTATTTAATTATAATATTACAATGTAAACTGTGTTATCATCAAAAGTTGCTTCTAGTTGTTCCGTTTTAAAATAATTATATCTCAAAAATTATATATAAAAATAAATCAGTGGCGCTACAACCTCTTTAAGCCTGGGCCTTAGATTTCTGTATCTGTTTCATGATAATTTTTTGGTCAATCTAATAGGTACGTTATCCACGCCGTCGACTTTTCGTCGATGTTTTCCTTCACCATTTGGCGAGTGTTAAATAGAAATATATATACATATTAGGAAATGTCTTAACATAAAATATGTGTATAAAATAAGTACCTGCACCACAAGAGTCGGGGAGATTAATTTTATTAAAAAAAAACCACAACCCATAGTAACACTATGTTAACATTACATTTTCGGTGTCCAACATTCGATTTAGATTGCGGTAGACCGCATAACTCAACATAGATGACAGGCGTGAAATTCTATGCAGATATCATGCGCAGGAGCGATTGTAAGGTCGACAAATCGCTAAATAAAACAATATAGTTTCAACCGCGGAATGGATTGCTCGAAGAGGCTTCGCCTTTGTTCTATTGTTTGGTTTTCTGAGACATGCTGAGACAATTGTGTTAATTTAATACATGGGATTACGCACGGGTATACATCACTTTCGTGAAATGTGTAAAGTCTACTGATCATAGAGTAAATATTATAACAAGTGTTTAATTCAGACAGATGTTACATGATAAACAATAAACTACAAGCTCCCACCTTTTCAGAATGCCAAATCATAAAATGACTGGTTCACGACTGATTTGAGAGCGACCGCTGATGCGAAAACCGCTGTGTGAGTTCGAAAAATGAGTTACAGAATCGCAGGGCAGTATCGGGTAACAGAATATTTTAAGATAATTTTTAAACTTGTTATACCGAAACATATAAAGTAAATATTTAAATATAACTATGATACATAGATAAAAATGCATTAAATCGTTGGCATTACAACATTTTTAGGTCTGGGCCTCAGATTTCTGTATCTGTTTCAATTGTCAATCTAATAGGCAAGTCGGTGATCAGCCTTTTGTGCCTGACACACGCCGTCCAGGTTTTGGGACTAACTCACCAGTTCCGTACCGTTCCAGCAAATGCGCACAAAGAAGTCCATTGGCACAGCCGGGGATCGAACCTACGACCTCAGGGATGAGAGTCGCACGTTGAAGCCACTAGGCCAACACTGCTCTGCATTTCACATAGATACCGGGTATTTATACGCACGCAGTGAACAAATCCCGTGATTTATTCATAAGATAACCTTAGATAACTCTAGTCTATGCTAATACATATTCTTTCACCCATCGCAAATCATGATAAGTGTATTGACGACATTTAACATATTCATGTTAATACTAGATAATACGCTGCCACTGTATATCTTACTGTAATCTTTCAATTCAATGTGCTGAATCTATATGAGTGGTTCGAGTTAGAATAAGTTAATAATGTTACAATTTGGAAGACTGACAGCTACTTGCCTATTCATTTAAACGTTCGAAAGATGAAACAGTTATATAAGTCCGCTGAAGTATTACGGGACATTCCTATTTATTGATATTTTCTGTTAGACATGACATAGATCACAGAATGCGCGTTACATTTTTCTCTATCACGTACGTTTCTCACACCCTAATTCACACGTCTGCGTAGATTACAAAAGATAAGCGTATCGCTCAGCAATGCAGCGCTGTTGCGGGTCGTCATGGCTCATGCATTGGCAATGATTTAGCGCTGCAGCGCTTCACTTGCCAAATGGATCCGCATAGCGATCGGGCATTGAACGTGAATAAATTAAAAAAAATCGGATAAGGTAAGTAGCGCAGAAATTAAATAATACACCTAGTTTGTTACTACACAGCTAGTATATATGTATTATTACTTGTGCGAAAGCGAGCTGTATGCTATGTTTATAACGCTTTCCCGGCAAAGCTACTGTAGCGATTTACTGGGTTCCAACTTGCACATGATCGCATCTTACCGAGAACAATATTGTTTTCAAGTTTAATTCGTCTAATAATATATATATCAAAGTATAATTTGAATTATGATCTTAAAATCCATACTGATGTTTGTTTGGAAAAAGCGCGCTAATTTCGAGAACATCACAGGTTCGAAATTTAAAAAATTACTTGTTTTCGATAGACCACCAACTAATATAGAACACTAACTTGCTTTGGATTTTAACCGCACGATTTATCCGTAAACGTACCTTGTTAATTTTTAACTACGTTTTTGTTACGCAAAATCCACATGTATTGAGATTTGAGATGAAGACAGATCAAAGTACATTTAAAAACGAGGTTAAAAATCACTGTGTACAGCTTTAGGACGATAACGCGACAAATAAATATTTACTCAGTTTTCAACGTAAACAGTGACGCAAAAATAACTTTCCATTTCGTTATATTAAAGTTAATTTGTTGACTCTCATACATAAGTCTCCACGTCTTAAACTAATTTCGTTTTAGTCAGTTAAATATAGTAGTTAAAAAAACAATTATTAATTACATTTCATACAAATTAGTTAAACGAGCGGTCTACTAATAATATATATTTTTTGTATGTAATAGGAGGCAAACGGGCAGAAGGGCGCGTTTTATCTGCGCAAGTGCGGTGCTGGCCTTTTAAGAATTGGTACGCTCTTTCCTTGAAGGACCCTAAGTCGAATTGGTTCGGAAATACTTCAGTGGGCCGCTGGTTCTACATGGTGATGGTGCGCGACAAAAACTGCCTTAAGAAACGATCAGTTAGAACGACAAGGTGATATGGATGGTATTTTGTATTCAACCTTGACGTCCGATGATGAATACTCAGCTGCAGCTAAAGTGCGAACAACTCATCTGAATACTCTCCATGGTAAATGCGGTAGAAGATACAGAGAAAATTTAGGTAATAGGTTTTGATATGAATCCTCCAATATTTGCGAGTCATTATCAATATTTGCATATATATATTTCACGAGTAAATAACGTTTCTAGAACATATCGTCAACACGATGATTGAATATTATGCAAACAAATACGGCATATCACGTGAGTATTATTCAACAATGGATGTAAACAAAAACTAAATAGTCTTTGTCACGAAATTAATATGTATGTAGTCAAGTAGTGGGTCCGCGAAAAAGGGTTTTTTAAAAACTTAAAGTTAAAATGAGTACAACCGGTCCGATTTGAGGTCCGTTTAATACTAAATATTACAAGTATTCTATTATATTTATATCCTATTCTTAAAGGCCTACGTGACCGTTGTGCTGACACATTGTTCTCACGCTCTACAAGGAAACGTTACTTAGTAAGAACTAAGAGTGGTTCGTAAATCATGTAACAGCACTTCGGCTATTGAAATATAAAGGATCTTTGTACTACTATGTTGCAAGGGTTTTTGTTTATATAAAATATAATTATCCTATGGTGGTGACACACGGGATTATATAACTCCTCCCTCCTTAAGAGCGAAATTATCAGGGGATTGCACATGCAAATTCTGATTATTTCGCCACTGCAACATATTAATAATCTTATTTTTTATAAAAAACACAACAATTAGCAAAATACAATAAAAGAGTGCCTAAACTAATGCTTTTCACTTTCACTGAATTGCCCATTTCACTATCACTTTCTCTGTTAAGTTGTTTCGGCATGTAAGACATGTGTTGCAGGTCACTAAGGTCCATTCCTTGTATGTTTACTGGATTCTGATTTTCCTTAAAGTTCACTGGTGGCTGTAACTCCAGCAGTTTAATGGATGGGATACGTTCTGATGTCAGATTTTCTCTTCTATAATTACTGTATTCTGGTAACAGTGGGATGGGTTTTCCTTGAAGGTCATCAGCTCCTCAATGCATGTCGTTTCAGGATACGGTGCCCCTGTTTTCTTGTGTGCAGAGATAATAAATTTTCCTCAGAGACTTGTTTGCAAGGCTGTATAAGCGGTAAGTATGTTACACCTTTCACCAGGATATAGGGATATTTAGGAATGATTATTAAGGTTAGGTTTATAGGGTCATGAAAGATAGGTAAGGGATACATTTTATTATAACTATAAGTTTAATTGGTTACTAAAGCTACCTCTAATACAAAAGTTATTTTCCTGTCTATCATGTATGATTTAACATTAATCGTATCTTCTAATTTAACTAAATTATCCCAAGTGGGTGGATACATAAAATTTTCTGACTATGATATATAAATTAAAATCTGTAATAAATGTGTAAAACATTGGTTTTGGTGAAAGCCAAAGCAATTTCTAATTCGCCTATTTTTTATATAAAGCGTTCTAAAATTACTTACAAAAAGATTATATAAACTTAAAACATATGTAGAGTATACTGTATTATTTTCTTTAGTACTTATGTCTTTTAACATTTTTTCTACACGTTTTAGTCTTTCGTCCATAATTTTTGAGTTATTGTGTAATATTTCTGATGAGTTAATGAGTCCATCTAACATTTTGGAAACAACTATTAAACGCTTGTTTGTGGAACTTTTGTTGATTACCTAATTGATTTATTAACTGCTCATATCGTTGAGCATCTTCCTGATCTAAGTTTCCAGTTATAATTTTAATAGAGCCTTAAGGGTTCAATATTCCTCTTCGTACTAGGTGTGAAGGGATTATTTGCCTAATCTTTTCAGTCGTTATTCTACTTGTTCCCTAATTCCTAAAAATTCTTTAAACTAAGGCTTATCATCACTTACTATCTTACTAAAATTACTATATTTCCTATTGATTTATTCTAATTCCATCAGTAGGCCATTTAAATCTAATACCTTAAAAATAAGCCAGTTATCCTGTTGGATGAAGGCTGTTCCCTGTCTTACGGATCCCTGAATTGTTTTCAACCTTTTGAAGTTGAAGGCCCAAACTGGGGCTCGTGAGTGTCATCATGATCACTAAGTACCACCTTTGAAGGTCGTTTTATGTTTTTAATTGGTACTTTTTTGTGTTTACCTCTAATTTTAATAGGGATGGTGTTTCTTTCAGGTTTTCTTGTAACTATGGCCTTTTCAAAACAAGGTTTGTACTTACTTCTACGAGTGTTTATTAATTTTGTGAAAATTGTTTTCCCTTCTGGTAACGGGACGTCGGATTCGCCACCGCATTTTTCTCTAGAGTTTTCCTTAAACGTTAACATTTTATCAGATATGATTTTAAATAAAACTTTTATTCTTTTAGCGTGATCTTTAATTAATTTTTGCAAGTATCGTTTCTCGAAGTCTATATTGAATGCGTTTTCAGAATCTACATGGCCAAACACTACTTCAAACGGTGTTAGAGTTGTAACAGTATGAATCGCATTATTATATGCCATGATGAGTGATAATATAATAGATGCGGCGTCGGTACATTGTTGTTCGTATTTTGTCAGTCTGTAAATTTCAATTAAGGTGGAATGAAAACGTTTAACTATTCCCATTGAACTAGGGTTCCTAGGTGTGCCGATATATATTTGGATTTTATAGAGTGACTTCAATTCTTTAAATAAATCGTTGTTGAATTCAGGACCAGGGTCGCAGCTTATTTTCTTAGGTATACCGTAAAATAAAAAGTATTTTATTAGTGCGCGGATAACGTCAGGTGTGCCTTTACTAGGAATTTCAATTGCCTGTAATAGTTTACTAAAAGCGTCAACTAAGGTGAGGTATCTTTTTCCTTCGATACTAAATATATCTATAAATAATTCCTGGGATGGGGCATCTTGCGTTTGAGTTAACTGTAAATATGGTTTCAAAGGCTTTCGGTCATATTTCATTTGTTTACAGGCTTCACAAGAATTAATTACTGCTGATATAGTTTCTTTCATGTTATTCCAAAAGAAGTGTCGCCTGATGCGTGTAAAAGTTTCTTGAATACCTCTGTGACAGGTTTTTCCGAGATGAAAATTCAGAATAACGGCTTTCTGTTTATTTTCATCGTCAATAAAAACGATTCTTTCCGTACACTCATAAAATTGAATTGATCCACCTTTAAAAAGCCTAATTACCATGTTGCTGAATTGTTTGCAATGTTCCGTGTTTCCGAAATATATAAAAAATTCCTTTTTGGGTTTTATGTATTCTTTCGGAATTGTTTGATTAAATAATTACACAATTACTCAATAATTTTAGCTCACAGAATTTGATGTGAATCTAAACTTATACTTACTTTAGGGGTTGCAGAATTTCATGCACTAACCTACTTACTTCTATGTTTCTTTAATTTACTTATTACAATTTACGTTTATATGAATTTAAATCTAACAAAGTCTTAAAACTATCGTTAAGATGAGAGATGTCGATCTCAAAATAACAAAAGAAAAGTGGAGAGGGCTGGATTTGAAAGGTGAAAAGGTGACTTACCAGTACATCGCTGCCTCAACACTCGCACAAAACACCCTTAACGCTTTTGGATTTTTGTTCTTGACAAATTTATTTGTTCTTTTGAATAGCCGTTTTTAGCAATCGCGACGTAGTTTCCCTTTTTTAGGTAAGCAGAATTTGATGCTCGAACCGATAATTGAGAAGTACGTGCAGCTAGAGCGACTATCCTGTCCTCAGCGCCAGTCAAGTAGTGGGTCCGCGAAAAAGGGTTTTTAAAAACTTAAAGTTAAAATGAGTACAACCGGTCCGATTTGAGGTCCGTTTAATACTAAATATTACAAGTATTCTATTATATTTATATCCTATTCTTAAAGGCCTACGTGACCGTTGTGCTGACACATTGTTCTCACGCTCTACAAGGAAACGTTACTTAGTAAGAATTAAGAGTGGTTCGTAAATCATGTAACAGCACTTCGGCTATTGAAATATAAAGGATCTTTGTACTACTATGTTGCAAGGGTTTTTGTTTATATAAAATATAATTATCCTATGGTGGTGACACACGGGATTATATAACTATGTGCTAGTTATTTTTTTATTTACTCAGGCGCATTTTTTCTGAAACGGCAGACAAGACACCACGGATCTCCACTTCCTACGGTCCTGACATACTTCTATCGCTTCATCCACTTCCATGACATTCACCAAGCTTGCTCGGTGGTTACGGGCTATTTTAACCTGACCCTTCGTTATTTATTTAGACTGTATAAAACAAATTTAGTAAATAATAATACATTCAGTCCTGTCAATGGTATTTTTTATTTAGATTTTTTAATATAACAGAAGGCACAGAAGGAGGTTCACCCGATGTTAAGAGATACCGCCGTGGACACTCAATGCCAAAGGGCTCGCGAGTGCGTTGCTGGCCTATTACGAATTCGTAAATATTTCAGTGTAGTGGATTTTGTAAAGTTATGTTTAGTAATAGTAAAATGTTTTAAGCAAAGAGATCGATATCATCCAAGTAGTAACGTTAAATTGGTATGAAAGAAATAAGTATAAAATGAATTAGGATTTGCGAGTGCGTTGCCGGCCTATTAAGAATTGGTTCGGTAACACTTCAGTGTGGATGTGGATTTTGTAAAGCAAAAATCAAAAAGATCGATGTAATCCAAGAAGTAATGTTAATCTGGTATAAAAGGAATAAGGATAAAATGAATAATTTTAAGTACCTATACAAATTAAATAATTTCATATAGGTACCTACCCTGACATTTCAATGAAATAAAGGTTGACGATTTTTACTTTAACTGTGTTTTCTTATTATTTTATGCCCGCAATAAAATGTCAATAAATAAAAAGGAAGGAAATATCACTTCCTTAAAATGTGGAAACCCGAAAGAGGTCGTTCACTAACTGTTCAACGTGTTTTATATAAAAGTACCTACCCCAGACAGATCCAGCCCCATCACCTCTATTAATCCGTGCGCAAATGTATGTATTTCATCTCTCATAGCCCCAGATCACGAGATATTATATTATCCGGACACGAAGGTGTTCCAATACTAACTTAACTCTTAAAATTTTCTTGTTAAAATTTTGCAATGGAATTTATATTCCTACCTGGGATTCAAAGCTTCACGACTTGCAATCGAGCTTGTTCACCATTCAACCAATGAGTCACTATATAGTATATACCCTGCAAGTAAATAAAGACCGGATTGTATTGAAAGCCAGTTTCACTTAAACGATTCGTCTGTACAAGGACTCGTGGTTAAAGTACAGCATTTACGTTTTTAATCGATTCCTTCAGAATATTCAATATTGGATAAACTATATTTGCAATTGTATCGTATCTATTTAGCTAAAAGTGTTTGGGTAAATCTTCTTACAGTTAATATTTTTTAACATATGATTTCTAATTTCCCAGCATAAGAACCAATTGCCGCGTCTTTGGCATTGATCGCGTTGTATTTTAAAATTAATACAAAATTTGTTTTTATACTGAGGCAATCTAATATTTATTTATTGCACTGTTATTAAGGAGGCAACATGTCGTATCGCTAACAAGCGATTTCTTCAAGCCCTAGTAAGGAAAAAGAAAAACTAAGCGTGCATGAAATGGATGACTAAATGAACAAAAATAAAATTACAAGTAACAATGGCTTCTTCTCATAGTGCCATTTCCTTGCGAAATGATGATCGCCAAATCATGGCTACTTTAATTTTGAATGCTGCGCTTCAAAACAATGACTTGGTGCTTTGACCGAAACATTGTCTAAGGTTTTTCAGACGTGAGTCTGCTGCCAAGTCTCCTTCTACCTGCCACTTTGCCTTGTATGATTAGTTGAAGGAGCTCGCATTTTTCTTGGTGAAATACTCAAGTTTCCTTTTCTTAACCGTCATAAGCACTTCTTTGTTCTTCTGTATGCTGTCCAGCACGGTTGTATTTCGAATGCGGGCTGTCAGAACCTGACCCCAGATCAAGAACGCTTCATGTTTTTTGGACATAGTCAGCGTCCAAGATTCTACGCCGTAGAGTTAAATAGCAAAGGTGATAAAATGCAACCTTGACGCACACATCTCTGAATCTCAATATGATGAATGTTTGCTGTTTGGAACACTTAGCCTCCAATATATGTTTTTAATGAAACGGCAATCATTATAATCTAAGCCAAGTTTCTGAAGAGTTTTCTAACAATTAACGCAATGGTCGGCTCATTGGTCTTGTGGTTAGAACCCCTGACTGCGAATCCATGAGTCCCGGGTTCGATCCACGGCTGAGACGAACATCGATTTGATGAGGATTTGGTGTTGTGCTTAGGTCTTGGGTGTTTAAATATGTATTTATATGTCTATTTATCTATAATATGTATGTATATCCGTTGCCTAGTACCCATAACACAAGCTTCACCAGCTTAGCATGGGACTAGGTCAAATGGTGTGAATTGTCTTAAAAAAAAAAATGTTCCAAAATACAATAAAATAATATTATTACATATAAATAGTAAAATCACAAGTCACGACTGAACTTATGTAGAAGACTTTTAAATTACTACTATCGAAGCATGGTCATGATAGACCTCACTAAGGTCAAAAAAATTGTTAGAACAGAGCCTCTAGTGCAGTGTTTTCCAACGTGGGGCCAGGGAAGGGAAGGAAAATTTATTAAAATTATTTGTAATTAGAATTTCAAGTGTTTTAGTATATATATTTTACTGTGTATCGTTAACAATTACCTAGTAAATTCTTACAAAAAAGGAAAAATATGATATCATTTTTTTATTTGCGAAACAAAACAGATACACCTACCTCTATACAATAAAAAAATAAACACATTGAATGTATCCACAAAAAGTTTCACTAGTAAAAATATGATACAGAGCAAAGCAAAACAAAACATGACAGCACAAAATTTATAAATCCGGAGAAAGACAAACATAGTAGTAGCTATAATAAACAAGAAAGATACAAGGATAAGAATATTAATAGTTGTTTTAAATTAATTTTAAATGAAGCAGTAGAGGAGAGCGAAAAAGGGTCGATGTTATTGGCAGCATCGAAAGCAGAACACATCCTGTGAAAAGGAGAGGCTAGGCATCATTTATGTTTTTTAAGTTAACGATAACTTTTTTTTATGTTTTTTAAGTTAAAAGCTATGACGTTGAATAAGAATTTTAGTTAAAGGCAAATGTGGTTCATGGCCCAAAAAAGGTTAGATAACACTGCTCTAGCGCATCTTTCATAGTCTATAGATCTACATTCTAGTATCATTTTAGTGGCAGTAAGTTACTGGGTTCACTTAAAAAATGCTGACATAAAAAACGTATGTCGGAAGAGAAAACTGTATAAAAACAAATTGATTTGCAGAATTGATGTTTATGTGCATATATTTGCATGACATCGACCTTATTAAATGTTATTTCACTTTAACAACCATAATTTACACGATACGTTTCGGAGAAATAACTCATTAAAATGTTTTATCACAGCTGTAATTTGCTATAACAAAGAAATGTTCCTTCACGTCTCATATTTCTTCAATGATTCAACGCAATTCGAATCATTCGTATTACTGTAGAAACAATTTTAAAAACATTTGGCACAGCGCGAGTCGAACTCAAATTTAGTTTCACCATTGAAATTTTAACAGTGACAGAATTGTGACGTGAATGTGTTTCGGAATATGGGCCAATATGAAACAATTGAATGGCAACGCATTCGCGAACCCCTTGGCATTGAGTGTCCATGGGCGGCTATATCACTTAACATCAGGTGAGCCTCATGTCCGTTTGTCCCCTGTTCTGTTAAAAAATCAACTTTCATAGAAGTTGTTACGTCTTGAGTAGATTAAGTAAAAACAGAAGAATATCGTCTTTTTACACTAAAAGGTTTCGGCTTACGTAAACGCGTTCGCTGTCATCAATATAACACTATTATTATAAGTAACAATCAAGTTCATCGACACGAGCTATTTAAGTACTGAACATGTCCGCTATTTAATATTCATAACGTTAAGGTCATGTCTAGATTGTAATAACGGTCATATCGTTGAGAAATTAAAAAAAAAACAATGCCTGTTTTGACTTCAGTTTTTGCAATATCGCTCACAATTTACCGTTGCGAGGACCGCTATTTCGAAGTACAAAAACTTTTCGAAAGCTCGTACTACAGGCTTTCTTGTTTTACCTGATTAAGCTGATTTAGCTTTCTCTAACAACGTTATCAAGTTAACATAAAATGTCATTGATAGTATTATCACTGAACTAAAATGAAACATACCGCGACAGGCTTCAAGATAAGTCCACAAGATCCTTAGTCGATACGCGAAAATAACGCTGCTGACTATAACACAACACACAATAAACACTAAACATTAGTGCACCTGTGAGCACGCGAAAAACGTTACTGGCACGATGCACGCGCCATAAGTCGCCGAACACGTCCGTGTCATACGGAAGCCGGTTTTCTACACAGCTATCACTTCGATGTAAACTCTGATAGATCTGCCATTTTTAGATAAGAGAAAAGTGGAAGAATTCACCTACTTTCAACTCAATATATAACACGTAAGAATGTAATCTTTAGTTTTACAAACAAGCACTGCCTGATTCAGCAACGCAGCAAAATTAAATACCAGGTGTTGTTATTGCAGTACATATTTACAGTGTAAACTCTTTATAACGAATTTCAAGGGACTGATCATTTTTTTTTCATTATACGGAGGGAACAGATAAAAACCACATTTAACCAATTACAATTATCTAATATATAAAATTCTAGAGTCGCGGTGTTTGTGGTTAAATTTGGCATATTGGGTATTACTGAGAATCGGACATCTATTTTTCATCCCCCTAAATGTTAAGGGTAGTCCACCCCAAATTTTTTTTAAATTATTAGACAAATATTTTTTTATGATACAGCATAAAAAATACATACAACCCCTAATTTTCCCCCTGTACGATCAACTCCTATTTGTTATTATAAATATATGTACATATATACATGGCAAAACGTTTTCCGGATCAGCTAGTATATATACAGGGTGGCCAAAAAGTCGTGGATCAAACGAAAATAGGGGATATATGAGGTCATCAGCGGCAAAAAATTGTTCTACGGGAGGTCTCTAAGGTCAACCCCTGCAGAGTTATGATTTATTTTGCGTTTTATAAGAAAATTGACTTTTTTTTACTAATTCTTATTAAAATTCGATAAAATCTACATCCTGTATCTTTTTCATAATATCCACTAGATTGGTACTGATAAGTTCTTGCTTAACACATACTATTTATAGTTGTTTATTGAGAGTATTGAAGATAATATTAAGTTATACGATATAATTTTTTTTCAAATCAAAACTTTTTGTTTACTTCGGACCCCACTGTGAAAAAAATTACTCTACCGAAAAGTGACCCTGTATTACAAATTTTGGCGCATTTAATATGGATTCTGAAAAGGTATTACACATGGCCATGAGTCGCTCTAATATCTTTCTAGGACGAAAAAACAACAACGATTCGGACTTATGATAGATTATTTACCTACATGGGACCAGTACTGTGTGAATCGGACTAGATTCAAAAAATTGGACAGATGGCTGGAGGGTTACATAGCAATTTGATTAGACGGTGCAGATTAAGTATTATGGTCAGAGTCAGGAATTTTGAGCATATTTTATTGTAAAATATTTTGTTTCATACAAACAACCATTGAGAAATAATTGTTTTAATACAATGATTATTTCACAATCGTTGTTTGTAATTCTTCCTAGAAAGATATTAGAGCGACTCATGGCCACGTGTAATACCTTTACAGAATCCCTATTAAATGCGCCAAAACTTGTAGTACAGGGACACTTTTCGGTGGAGTAATTTTTTTTCACAGTGGGGTCCAAAGTAAAGAAAAATTTATGATTTGAAAAAATGTTATATCGTATCACTTAATATTATCTTGAATACACTCAATAAACAACTATAAATAGTATGTCTAACGCAAGAACTCATCAGTACCAATCTAGTGGATATTATGAGAAAGATGCAGGATGTAGATATTTTCGAATTTTAATAAGAATTAGTAAAAAAAAGTCAATTTTCTTATAAAACGCAAAATAAATCATAACTCTGCAGGGGTTGACCTTAGAGACCTCCCGTAGAACAATTTTTTGCCGCTCATGACCTCATCTATCCCCTGTTTTCGTTTGATCCACGACTTTTTGGCCACCCTGTATATATTATATATATAATAGATAGGTGACGATGGTGAGATTAGTAACTGAGACCAAAATTTCCTACAGGCAATGTAATCTAAGAATAATGGCACACGTGTTAATGTAATTAAGAATAACAAAGGCGAGAAAGCTGTTTATGACAACAGGTGTCTTTCTTAGAAATTTCGGCACCTCAAAAGGTTAGTTTTATAAGCTGATTATAAAAACAATTACACTTCAGTATGTTGTTGATGTCTAAATATGAAAATATTTCTTCGTAATAGAGAATGGCTATTGCGTTATAAAGAGTGAATTAATGTATGGGTTTTGTGTTAAACCAAACACATTTAACTCAGTTTCTCGTTATAACTAAGTTTACACAGTATATTAGAATTTTACCGTCGCGCGTTATAGTGAAAAAATTAAAATAAATGGTGTTGATAACCAACCGATACATCAACTTTACTCTCTTGTTGCCTTTTCCGTATTAACCTTATGATAGAAGGCTTCTTAAACAAGTTTACATTCACACGTAACAGGATTAATAAGTAGACAATATTAAAAGTAAATATAACAACGAAACATTAGCGCGTAGGATACAAAGATGAACTAACATATATAGAATGAGTCAATTTGGGCGCAATCTGGTTTTATTAGTCATGATTTTTACATATAATTTTGGACATATTTGTTTTGTCTTAATAGCATCACATCTAAATACATTTTCATCACTTTAGGTTACTTTTATGATTATATTCAGACCTATGGATTTCCTTCTTCACTAGAAAGGTTTTACTATTTCAAACTTTTTCATAGTAACTTCAGGTTTTTATTTTTTTAATTACCGTTAAACTATACACAAAATAAATACTTGATGTTCCAAGTCAAAACAGTTGTTGTTCTGCCGAAATTAGTACTACCTTTAAATTACAAGGTCGCATAGAGCTAACATGCCATCTAGACCTTGAGGAGGTGGGGTCAATCTAAGATATTGAAGTAACAACGCATACAATTATTTTATATGCTTCGACTCTATGTAGTATTATTGGTCAAATAATGCATTATACAGAGGCACTAGAGCAAAGAGCTGGTGTTAAAGTCATAAAGGTGAAGGTTATATGATATTTAAGCCACCTGCTCTAAAAAAATGCAACCGGCGACTGTAATGAGCACCAATCAAGCCATTAAGTCTATCCTGGAAGAATTAATTATCGCAACTCGCCAATTTCCGGCTTCACACAGTGTGACCAATAATAATAGCGCCCGACCTTAAGCCCCACTTCCATCGGGACAAAATAAAAAAGACGAATTATATGCACAGAACCTTACGTTAAAAATGTATGTATCTCTATATATATATATCTCTCTTTAAGGAAATTTAAAGAGCCCTCCATATGCCCCATAAGACTAAGCATAAGGACGAACAAAATCCGTGTAAACATTACAAATGTATGGAAACTAGCCAACTCTCAATTAGTATCGACGTTTACGAATACTTGACAAAATTATTGTAAGGTTCGTGTTAAGACTTCAAAATCTTATAATCTACTAGCTGAACCGGCAAATGTATTGCCATGTATATTATTTCTAGGAAACATTTTTTTTAGTTCAATAAAAAAAACTATTTTCTATAACAAAAATAGGAGCTGATCGTAGAGGGGTGAAAGTTAAGAGTTGTGTGTATTTTTTAATACCACATATTCAACAAAAAAATTGGGGTGGACACCCCTAATCACTTAGGGGTTTGAAACATAGATAGTAGCCGATTCTCAGACTTACTGAATATGCATAAAAAATTTCATAAGAATCGGTCAAGCCGAGAAATTTAAATGTATTAGATTATTATCAAGCTTTACAATCAAACAATTTAACCATGAAAAATACTTATCGTATTCCTCGAAATCCAAACTGTAGACATGCCTTGAATAGAGCAAGAGGCTGTTCGTACTTAATTCGCGTAAACGTATTAAGTTAAGCAACAGCCCTGCGATTCTGTAACTCACTTTTCGAACTCACACAGCGGTTTTCGCATCGGCGGTCGCTCTCCAATCAGTCGTGAAGCAGTCATTTTATGATTTGGCATTCTGAAAAGGTGGAGCTTGTAGTTTGATTTGATGCGAAAACCGCTGTGTGAGTTCGAAAAGTGAGTTACAGAATAGCAGGGCTGTATTTAATTGATATTAGATCCTTACATATGAAACTGGCGTTTTGTATGGGAGGAACAAAAGTAGATTTATTTATTTATACTTTATAACCTTAATCAAAAACATACACATAAAAAAAAAACAGGTTACAAAAGTTATAAGGCAACGAGCGGCCTAATCGCTAACAAGCGATTTCTTCCAGGCAACCCTAAAGTGGAACAATGAAAAAGAAACACCTACAGAGGGTAAAGCACAAGTAATGCAAAAATTATTAACAAAAAAAACTCAAAATAACAAGTAAAATGTAAAGATAAAATAACAATAATAATAAATAAAAAATGTAGAAACAAAAATTTAAAATACAATCAAAAGGTTAACAGAGTCACAATAATTAATAAATATCAGCAGAGCTAATTACGAGGCAGATAGAAAATGATCGAAAAGGAGCTTCTTAAATAAATTTAAGGACTGAGCTCGTCTAATATCAATAGGTAGGGAATTCCATAGCAGGATGCTTTGCACAGTAAAGGAGGAGTGATAAAATGCAGTTTTCAGATAGATTTTATTTAGATACGATATATTTAATTAATCACCAGTATGTACCATTGCTATCAATGCACTTTTGCCATCTTTTAGGCCGTTAATCCGAATGGTTCTTTTAGTAAAGATCAGAGATCCCCTTACTAAAAGAACCATTCGGACGGGAATCAATAGAATCTATGAAGGCGGTTTCGACTGCCCCATCATAGTTGAAATTTTTACCTTGCAAGACGTTATTCAAACTTCGAAAAAAATATAATATGTTAGGTAAGGACCTAATATAAGAATAGAATAACTGTATAAATAACGTAGACTTTGATCTTGTCTAAAGTTTCGGAAGCCCAAATGGGACAGACAATTTTCTAGATTTTTTGAAGACAGGGTTGAGCTTAGAGACCTCCCGTAGAACAATTTTTTGCAGCTGATGACCTCATCTATCCCCTATATGCGTTTGATCCACGACTTTTTGGCACCCTGTATAGCCAGTTCCTATAATCTCATAACTTAACTGGTTAGCATCGATTATTAAGAGCTAGTTAATGAATAACCATTCAGACATCGAAATGATGTCAATAATATTCTGATTAATCGTGATCTGTAAACCATTAAGAGTTAAAGGTCATAGCAATTAGTATTTAAGTTATCAATGACGAATAAATTGTTGCGTCCCAAAAAACTGAAGTGTTCTATTCAGGGTATCGGTAGTTCTACTAACCTAAAACCCAAATCAAGATAGACATATCATATTTAGATGATGTATTTATGATTAATCACGGACGGATGTTTATTTCAAGAGGTATTTAATATATATGTTTTTTTTAAATGTCGGGTCACTCCATGCGACGTCCATGCGTCGGGTTCTCTCTCCCTAAAATATGGCGAGGGGGCCGATGACTGCCATGCGTCATACTCGTGAACGGGTGCTACTTGTGGTGACTGGTCGAACTTGAATTCGTGTATGCGGTGATGTTAGTTATTTCGACTATGTATTTGCGTGTTGTTCCCAGGAGAATGTAAGTGCGTGCCACCACCATGCCACCAGCCCCTAGCTGATAGAGGACACATTTTTATTTTATTATTATTGATGAACTATTAATTTTTTAAAGATGTGTATTGGTTGCAGCTGTTTACACAAAAAAAAATTAAAACTTAAATCTTGGCGATTAAAAACAGTGGTGGAGAGTTTATAGCCAGTTCTTCTCGTCCGATCTACGCCCTTGATTTGAGAACTGGCAGTAAATGTGAAACGTTCGTAAGTGTACAATGTGTTACCTAAATGATTAAATGATTTTGAATTCTAATCTCAACTTAAGGGCCGCTTAAACTTCTCACGCGAATAACCCTTAAATAAAATACTATTGAATTCTTGCAAAATTATTGACATCAGAAACTCAATCGCGTATAACGGGAACAAATTATTTACTGATAATGTTATGGTTTGTTTTCACGGAGCGATGACCATTTCGATGACTGAAACAACACATTTTTAATGTTTTTTTTACTTTAGTTGACACCACAACATTTTTTTAAATTTATTTATCCATTATAGTGATGTTTTTTAAGTTATACTTTTAGCCAGGTGTTTACCGTAAAACCGCTGAAAGAACAGTGTAGATACTTAGCTTAAACGGTCAGCCCTTAGTTCATATTTTTGAGACATAAGTTGGAAAAGTTCCGCACTTTCATTTTATAATGTATATATTCATATTACAAACATATACAGTAAGGTGTGGGTTCTAAATTGTATGAATGAAGTCACAATCCTGTAATGAATACTGTTAAATATGTTGTACTTCATAAAAAATATTTAAAAGTTGCCAAAAGTTGGTATATGTGTGTTCTTCATTACAAGTCTTAGTTACCTAAGTGCATGTTATATTCATAAAAGAATGTCCATCCATTTTTATCAAACTAAACAATGCACTATCAAGAGAAAACAAGATAAGATAAAAAAGACCTTGTATTACTTTTATCATTCCTGGGATTCTATTTCAAACACTACATCAGTATAATACAGTAAAACAACTTTTAGAAAACCCAAAAATTTCCAATACACTTGTGCTTGTATAAGTTGAAAATGTTTTTAATTACTGTAATTATTCTAGTAAAAGATAATGAGTGTGAAAACCCCTGTTATTACACATCATAAAACATTGTATTTGTTTATTTAACTTATCACTCTGATAATCCATGTTAAAATACAAATAGATGCTTCAATATCATATTAGTTGATTACAAACTTATGTGATATTTTTAGTGTTTTAAAGTATTTTTTAAAATTGCATATATAATAAATGCATTCTTTCATACTTGAATAGAAAACCAAATGTAAAATAACATTACCTATATTATTATATTCAATTTATTTGTCCCACATCACAAAGTCACTTGAAGATAAAAATAGACATCGGACCTTTGGCTAATCGTAATGGTCAACACTCCCCACTTGATACAAATCATTTTAACCACACAAATGGAACTTAAAAATTGCTTTTGACAATTGGTGTCATTACAGGCTAAATATAGAAAATGAAATTGTTTCTTTTTAGTCTTAAATATAAGACACAAATACAACATTGCAAAACTTATATATATTGTTATATTATATTTAACTACAGAGAAAGAAAAATACATAATAGCACTATAAGGAAAATAAATATGTTTCATTTATTTTATGTAAATATGTGTAAATTTACATTTGAGATCAACGTTTTATATATTTTATGCCTGATTAAAATCTAATATAAGTTTAGTTTTGGAAATGGTTTTGCAATATTAATGTAAATATGTAGTTAATAGGCTCAAAACAAAATCAACAAACAACTGACAGATATATTGCATATTTAATATGACATATGTATATCATACAGTTTTTTTTATTTATATTATAAAGCAACAAAGTGTAATTTAACTATGTACAATAACATATCACATAGACATTATAAATTATACAGTTTATATAGTGTAATGTACATGTGTATAGACAAAGTGTTTCACTTAGCTGAGATGCTTGTTAATTCGAAAATAAACTTGAAATGCATGCATTTATTACGAATTTTAAACAATCAGTAACTGACAGGTAAATACTTTTTTTAATTACGTTTTTATTCGTATTTTTCATAATCAAAGTGTTAACGTTACACTTATGAAACGGTTAAAAACTATTCATCAAGATATGCTTAAAAACCGTTAAATTTAATTTTTGTTTAGCACATCAAACAACTTGCAGAAGTTAATATTATATCATATATACTCTCATTTTGCAGTTACGCTTAATTTTATTTGAAATTATTCAAAATAAAATAATAAATACACTATTACAAACCTTTACAGGCTGTGTAGAGGCAGATCACAGGAACAAAGTAGGCTGGTATTAAAATGGCTATAATTATTATTCACGTTAAACAATAGCATAACGTTATTAAAAATAATATCTACAATTTTAACAACTTCTTTATTTCTACAGTAAATCTATTTAACAAGGAACGCGAATTTCACAACAAAAATTGTACACATGACACAACACAACATTCAACCGTTTTTCTTTAATGAAAAGTTGACGTTTTGTGTTTGACATTGTCATTTTACAATTTACAGTTCAAAGAAGTTCACCGTGAGGCGCCGGTATAAAAATTAAATGAAATAAAAAGCAATAAATATTAAATAGTAACATAAATTATAAAAACGCGAAAATGAGTTATGAATGCCATATTTTTATTAATCTAATTTTATTAAGTATTTTATATTATATGATTGCTTATGGCGAGTTCGCGCCCTCTCTGTTTAATTTTTTACAATAACGTGCTGTACTACATTGTAGTCGTAACTACAATCACTTTACTGCTGTACTTTTACAAAAGATGGCGTGAGAAAAGTATTGAAAAAGTAGCGTTTTAACATGTTGTCCACGTTATTTTTAACGAACAATTGAAAATTTAAATTAGAATATGTACTTCCATAATAATAAAATTTTTTTAAAGATTGTCACGACACTTGTAACTCAAATATTGACTCTTAGTAATTCGTGATGTACCTATCTAATTTGCCACTGCTTTTGAATTTTTTTTTACGACCGATGTTTTCAAATTAAAATTTAATTTTAATGGAAGAGCTGAGTGTAGAGTTAGAAGCGCAAACACCTGTCATTTTTTTATTAGGAGAAGTATTAAAAAATACAACTAAATAAAATAGATACTAACTTACGTGACATGGATTTATTAAAATCCTACTTACAATTACTAATAATTTTAACCAACTTCAAAAAAACCGTACGAGGAGGTTATTGAGTCATGTCATTTTTTATTAATATTTTTTAATAATACGTTAAATTGTAAGCAGTACTCTGAGGTTCACAATCTTTCGACAGTTTATAATCTCGCGAGATAGATTACAATCTAACGGTGTTTACAATTTTACGTTAACATCTACAGTCCATTTGCCAATCACTGGTATATAAGTAGCGGCACGAAACTCTAGCGCTGACCGTTATTGCGCAGAAGTAAAAAATAAGGTACCTGAGGGGGGCTAGCGGAATGAAGAGCGTCGATTGGCTCTCCAGTCGCATTTTGTCCCCCGCGCGACAGTACACATGCGCAGCAATCCCCTCCACGTATCGGCCAGCGCTAGACTTACGTGCCGCTGGTTATACCATTGATGGGCAAAGTACAGCCCGCGAAATATTTAATCCGGCGCGCCGAGGGTAGACATGGATAGTATATAGCCTGTTATAATTACGTTTTGACGGTTGATAAGAAAAAGATTCTACTTGTTATGTTTTTATAATATTATGATTAAAAGCTTTATCAGACAATGCATTTTTTCTACAATTCTGGCCCTCTAGAATTTCTTGAACTATGTGGCCCGCCATTAAAAAAGTTTGCCTACCACTGGTTTATACTTTATATTAAGTTGTAGTCTTTGGAAGTTTGGTCATACTCTTGGAGGAAGGATATATTGTGCAGGAAAAAAAACGAGAAAGATTTCAACTGAAACATTTTTTATTTAAATTATAACTTAATTTTAATAAATAACACTCGTTGGAAGCCTCTACATAAACTAAGAAATAATTTCACAAACATATATTAAATATACCTACAATACAATTTACAAAGGTTTAAATATATATAATTTATAACTTTCGTTGTTTTATTCATAATATCCAGAAGAGCATTGAAGCAATCAATTTTCACCTAAAAGAGAGACAAAATTTTATAATATTTGTATTGACATGAAACACCTTTTAATCAAAATCTGTTTTTTTATTGTAAGGCGTTATATTTACCCCACGTCAATAAAATTTGATTATGTAAAGTATATTAATTAAATGTCCAAAATATCATTAACATAATTTTAATAAAAACATGCAAAAGTTTCATGCAACAATTCATAATACTTTTTAAAATAAAATAATTTGTAATCAATTTGGCAGTCTCATTTTTCAATATAATTTAATTTTAATGTCATATGTATAATTTTTTAGAATTTATCTAACATTAAAATCACAGCTAACATTATTTTATGTCACTTATGTTGAGCAAATACAAGGGTTAGAAATCAAATAAAGTCAATAAAAATATCATGTAAAATTTAGAGCATGTAGATTTATGTCGTCCAATTTATTATCTAAGGCACATTAGTTTATTTCTAATTTAATTATTACATTTAATTGATGCAGAAAATAAAAATATTGTTATATATTATGGTTTGTTAACTGGGTCTACTAAATACAAAAAAAAACAATTTATATTACTTTAATAGGCAGGGTGCTATCCCATAATTCATAAAAAAATAATCAGTATAATGGCGCTCTACTAAGCATTTGATTGTGTCATCACAATGTATAATTAATTTGACCAAAAGATTTAACAACTGAAATTAAACTAATTTTTTTATGAATAAGAGAGTATTTAATGACTAATTAGTGATGTATAGATATGCAAATATATTAATCTTTATTGTAGTGCAATATTAACAATGTGATGATAAGTTTTTTCAACTATAAAATGCCAGATTATTCAAAAATCAAAGCGGATCTGCTTCTGGATCAATACTTAATTAGTAACAACTTAAACTATTGTTAAAATAAGGTTAAATAAACTGTATTTAAGGTAACATAACAATAATCACAAAACAAACTATTCATGAATATTTGTTCAAATAAGTACAATAACATTTAAATAACCAAAATGTGTGTTGTTTAGTTTTAAAAGTGGATTACAATCTTATTGAAAACAAGTAGAGAACTTAAATTATCATATGACAGCATTCTTATATAAGCATTTGTTTAGTGATCATCCCAAAATTAAATTAATAGCATAGCTATAATAGTAACAATTGCCAACAGCAAGCCGAGGAGCGTCAGCCAATCGAAGTCTGCCAGTTGTTGGGAGAGCATCAAGGTGTAGGAACAAGCTAACATCAACGTGCCAGAGTTGTGCCAATCGTGCTTTGACTTCGTGTTACCGCCTGTCAAAACAACAGAAACAACAAAACATAATGTCAATAAACAACATCAAACATAATTGACAGGGGCTAGTGCAAATGAACGATAAGTGAGGGCATGATCACTGCGAAACCCATACAGCATGCATGATAACAGACCACGTACCTTTGTCATCGCTTTGCGAATTTTGCCTTTTAGCTCTCCATGGTACTACGTTTTTTGGCAGTGGATTACTTTGACTAGCAATATTCTCATCTACCGACAATTTTCGTAGATGTTGATTCATTGTGCGAACAAGCTTTGGGGAATTAAGGTCGGTACGATTGTCTTTGTTACAGTTAGTAGTATTTTCAGGCGCAGTTTTAGGTTCCTCTTTATTATCTAATTTGAAAATAGTTGCTAGTTCCTCTGATGAATTGTACTCAGTTGAATCCGCTCCATCTTTTCTATCTTCCAATGCATCATTTTCATATATTGACTCGTTAATACTGTCTCGTTGGGATTTTTCTACTTCTTTATCCAGTTCTTGATGTTGTATTGTCTTTTCTGTGATATTACTTATTTCAATTTTGGAGTCAAATGACTTTTGAGTACTCTTTGGAAGAAAAATTTTTTCATTGACTTCTGATATTCCGGCAATTAAGTCCGATATACCATCTTTTAATTCTTTAAACGCGTTAATTTCGGTAATTTCATTCACTTTGGCATCGGAACTCAAGAATGGATTTGATGGATGAAATTTTATGGAAGTTAATTCAGGTTGCGGTTTAGAATCTTTTATACCATCGGCAAAAGCTGCGTCATTTTGTAATGAATAAGATACAACATCTGGTATAGATTTAGCGTCTTCTATATGCGTAGTTTCAGTACCCAATGCTTTTTCAGAATCATTAATATACGTAGAGTATCCTATACTTTGATCGTCAAAGTTTCGCTCTTTTTCATTACTATGTTTAAGCTGATTTTCAACTTTATGTAACTGATTAGATATTTCTATTAAGCTATCTTCCGTCTTCTTTGCTTTAGAATCGGTGTCTTCACTCGTAGTAAGAGCGTTTGGGATGCCTACATCTTTGATATTTATTTCTCTTCTACCAGATTCTAGATTAGTTTCTTCTGTGGTACAATTTGTTATAGCATTCAAGAAATCGGCTCTACTATGAGAAATTTTATTTTGTGTAATAGATAAATCATTTTTATTTCTATTTTTGTCTAATTCTGCTAATGCTACACCAAGTTTGTTGCTTGTATCCATTGCTTCTTGAGCTAGCATACTAAGGACTTGTTGAAATTCATCTTTAGATGATCGTTTTGATGTTTGTGGTGATTTTTTTGATGGTGAGGATGTCGTGGACTTATCACAAGATGATGATCTAGCAAGATATTTATTTTCACTGTGAACGAATGAATCATCTTTTGCAAAGTGGTGAATGGGTATGTGCGAATTATTAGGATATAAATTAACAGTATTATGTCTTTGTTTTACCTTATTACGTGGATAACAATCACGCTGCGTGTCGTTGTTTTCAAAGGTTTCTCGGAGACGCCTTATCACGTCGCTATTACTGTATGTTTTCTGTAATCGAGAAGTCTTTGACATGTTAATTGCATCGTCAATTTCCTTTTGCATCACTGTAAATATATTTGCAGATAAAGATCTAACAGCACGCTTTTTCCTTACGTTGCTACCTGATTCCTTATTAAACGGAAACTCTGTATAGTTATTGTTCACAACACCATTATAATCATCCCCGTTAAACAAAGTAGATTGTCTGTTATCTTTGCGTAAGCTACGATAAGCCAAATCATCAGCAACAATATCTGGTGACTTCTTCGGTATGAAACGAGACCTCCCTCTATTTTCTGGTGTTGCGTGTAAATAGTCGCTTTGTGGAGCTGGGGATACGGGGCCAACTGGAATGCCGAATGGTGGTTGAGGATCTATGGTCTTTAGTCTACTATTGGTTTGCTTAATATTTCTGTAAACAACGTCATCATAGATAATGTCCGGTTCGTTTCGTTCTGATTGCCTGTCATCGTCTGATGCGTATGGCACATACACGGGTGATGCCAACATGTAGCTAATTTGCGCTTGAGAATCTCTATGATTAGATTTTTCTTTGTTTGTTAAAGAATTCATGCGTCGGAAAGCCATATCATCTTGAAGTTTATCGGGTAATGTAGACCTTCGACTTATTCTTCTCAAAGGAGTGGAAGGTTGACTCCGAAGTTGAATATCGTCATCATTACCATTCCAATCGTTACAACAATCATTCGTTTTTGGAGTCATTAATTCTCTTCTCTCAGCTCTGTCTAATAAATCTTCATCTCCTAATCCAAGACTATTATAAATTGCTTCCAATTCATTAAGAGCATCGTCAAGGTTTGTAGATTTCCTTCGTTCTGATCCGTCTTCGTCTGACGGAACTTGATAACTATTTTGTATAAATGTATCGGATTTGTGTCGTGTGTGTGTTTTTGGCGAAGTGGAAGATTTTGGAGGTTCTACCGTTACAGAGCGTTTATATTCTGTAGATGCTTGCCATACCTTGGAGTCTGATGGTGCAATAACATTTGAAATTATTTCTTTTCCATCATTTTTACTACTTAGATTTTGTTTTGTCTTGTTTTGATCTAATAAAGCTTTATTTATATGCGTCGAACTTGAATATTCGCTCTTAGCTCTTAAATTGGAGTACATTTGTTGTTTTCGTTGTTTTTCCGCGTCATCGATTTTTTTCCAAAAATCTGATGCATTTCGAGGCTTTCTATATAATACTTGATCCGTCATATTGGATGTTGTTTGAGAATCACTTAAATATTGATGTTCAATACCATTTTGTATGTTAATGGGTCGTCTAGATCTGGGACTTTGATCTGCGTAATATAAATAGTCTTGTTTAAGAGTTGGATCAGGCTTTTTTGTCACACTTGGCTCTAATCTCTTTTTCCACGTAGGACTGTTAATATACATACCATAATGATTAGGTTCTGCTGATACTGAAGCAGGCCTTCGTGGTTGTTCATTTCGATAATTATAATTTTGTAAGTGATCATTGCTTTGCATTGCTATATGATCTTCTGAGTTAGATAAGGGTCGTCTGAGTCCATTTAACCCTGGAACAACAGAGCGTTCTTGGCTCCGACGCATTATTCTTTCGAAATCGTTATTGGGTACTCCATGTAAAAGACTTTGGTTAGAGTTAGTTCTGATGCCACCGTGCGAATTATTTTCATAATACATAGATATAGGGGTAACCACTTTTCGTTGCATATCACGAGGAGGTGGAACAGGTGGAGCTTTTTCTTCTGGTTTAATATTATTTACGTTTCCTAGAGGAAATTTAACACACATAATGCTATCGGGATTCTCATATTGACTGGAAGGGGTTCTTTCTCTGTTATTATGAAGTACATCTCTATGGTGAACATTATTATTAGGACACTTGATAGAGTAGTTAATACGTTCGTTGTTAACTTTTGCATTAAAATTGATGGATGACGCATAGCTTTGATTAGACGGGAATGATGAAACTGATTCCGTTCTCAATGATCTTCGTTTTATGTCATTCGGAATAATGTTGTGATCAGTTTGTAAGTTGTGGACAGGTTCACGTTTGCATGTTCCGTAGCCACTGCTCTGACTTGTAGGCGTACGAGTTAACATTTCCACTTCAGCTTTTGAATAACCCTGTTGAAGTAGTTCAGCTTCCTTATTAAGTTGATTTTCTTCATCTCTTGATAATCTTTTAATATATCGTTCGTTTCTTGCACTCCTAGATTTTGCTGAGCTGTCCCTTGATCGCATTAAAGAATCGTCACTTCTAAATCGAATCATTGAAGACGAATTTGAAGACTTTAGCGATTCTTCGTCACTACTGGATTCACCTTTCAAACTATTTCGCAGTGCCTCAACACGGGCTTTGAGTCTACTTTTTCTACTTTTTTTGGGCGGGTTATCTAAATTCATTCTTTCCAGTCTGATTGTATTATCATCTTTCACTGCAAGGTAATCATGATAATCGGGTACATCTCGACTTCTGGGTTGATAGTTCAAGAAGCCCGCTGAGGGATCAGATAATATGCCATCATCGGTTATATCACGAATGCTATGATTGGCTAAGCTTTGAGCTCTTCGTGTGTCTCGTATGACGATGTGATCAAAGTTATTAACCACGGGAACTCTCTTTTTCTTTTTGCTTTTCTTTTTCGATGGAGATCGTTCGCTAACACCTTCATCACTTTGTGATGACGTGCCACTTTCTTCTTCTTTCTTCTTTCGCCTGAACAGTTTGCCAATTGACCACTTCTTTTCTTTTTTGTTCCGTTCGATGTCGAGGTCCGGTTGCGGTCTGTCGATGTGGCGTTGGACGGAGGCATAGTCTTCGTTGTATGGGCGATATGACGTTGCTGCTACCCCGTTGATGTCACGATGTGGCGGAGAGTTAACAGTCTGAAATTGAGAAAATTATATATGAGTGAAAATTCTTTATACTTAATATTCTATAAGGTTTTCAACATAAACCTTTGCAGTAATATTACTTTAATTTAAAACAGACAGTATCGTCTTGCAGTCTAGTCTTAGAGTCGAGCAAACAAGGACAGCGGTCTGGCATGTGTTCAAATTCACAACTTTTTTCTGTTTGTGTACAGCTGGTATACTGAGGAAACGCTTTATCATTTAGAAGTCTTAAGTTCAAAGTCGTATTGCGTAACGTATGCGTAGCAGATAAAGACACTATAATCATTGTCGATTAAGATTTTTAATTCGATAATCAAAGTTTATTTTTTTAAACTAAACCGGTTCAAATCTAATGAAATTCAGCAAATACCTTAGTCAGAAACAGACAGTCTTGGACAGAAAGAATGTCTTTTCCGTCTTTTTAAATAGATTTTCAGAAACTTACAGGTAAAAAAGATAGAAAATAATCATTATTTCTTCGCTCAGCAACCAACATCATAGAAAAACATCCAACACTATTTGAAGAAGACACCCACGAATTGGCGCGAGAACGACAAACACAAATATTTTATCAACACATCATATTTTATTGGTTCTCTTTAAGAAAATATAGTCTATTTTTTCCACTTATTATATCACATAAACATTATTTAAGTGATTACATAATTATCACGATATTATATTTAATTAGAACAAAAAGCACCACCCGTTGAAATAATATTTACATTATTATGTGTATTATTGTCTGTGTGTATCACATAAATGAGCCAGACGTGTGCTCTATCTGCGTTCCCGCGACTTGTGATTATTTTCACAAAATTAAACGGCATGTGATGTTTTAATAGGACACGATACGATATCAATACGACGTATATTCGTTTGTTTAATTGTTTATATTGTATTGCGAGTCATAATAATGTAAATAAAATATTTAGTTTAAAAGGAATATAAATGTAGATTGATAGCGGTGCGGAATTTTTAGAATCAGGTTATAAATTATTATAAATTTAATACTACTAAGCCTATCGCTAAAAAGCAATCTCTTCCAGTAGAGAAAAAGATAAAACTTAGGGTACTTAATTAACAAGAATAAAATTACAAGTATCAATTCTGTTTTACATAATTACAAAACTAACATCAAAAATAATCTTAAGAAATTAAAGCATTGTGTTAAATATTTTAAAATCAACATGATAACGTAGATAATATTATAACCACACAGATATCGGGAAACGGCTGTATTAAATTTATGAACTATTTTTGAAATCGTAATCGTTCACTGTAACTATATTATTTTAGCCTATAAAACAGAACATTCTCTACACGCTTGGATATTAATAAGTTCCCAATTATTTATTTTTTATCTCCTGCTATTCAGAGGAGGACGCGAGGAATTTTCTCCTTAAATACGCGGATATAAATCAACTTTTTGGTGCTATTTTAAGGGTGATTTAATGCGTTAAGAAGCTAATTAATTCTCTCGGGTGATAAATAGTCAAGTTAAAAATACGATTGATTCGAATACTCCGTTAATCCTTTATTATATGGATTAGCATTTTACCAAATGGGTTTTTAATTCAACTCAAAATATTGAGACAAAAGAATTTAAATTAAACATTTATTATATGAAGAAGAATGTTAAGTAAAAGGTAAATTTATTATATCAAAATTATTTTAGAAGTTCAAGTATTACGTAACGAATTTGGGGGGGGGTCTTTTTTGTAAAACGTATGCGGGGCGGGGATTGAATTACGCGTTCTTGTTAATATAATTTTTGACTTTTCAGTACTTTACACCACATAATGGTAACTTTTAGGTATAAAGAGTCACTGGGTGGTCACGAAACGTTTTACTATTGGGTACAGAAAAACGTTACGGCGCATTACATGAGGGAGTCAATAATCTTCAAAAATTGCGTGACTTGAACGCTCTCTAAGTTATAAATATCTAAGTTATTTAATCTTGTAAAATATGACATTTCCTGTGTTCTGGCATCCATTAAGAATCTCTTGTCACTAACAAATTCTAAAACGATTCTCAACATGACATGCGTTTTATAAATAGCTTCGAGTGACCCATTTAGCATTATCATAACTACGGCTTCCTTAATAATTTTAAGAGCTAAGTTTAAGGATAACCTATTTTATATAGGGAGAGCAGTGTTGGCCAAGTGACTTCAGCGTGCAACTCTCACCCCTGAGGTCGATCCCCGGCTGTGCACTCATGGACTTTCTTTCTATGTGCGCATTTGACATACGCTTGAACGGTGAAGGAAAACATCGTGAGGATACGGCGTGCCTTAGACCCAAAAAGTCGACGGCGTGTGTTAGGCACAGAAGGCTGATCACCTACTTGCCTATTAGATTGACAAATTATCATGAAACAGATACAGAAATCTGAGGCTCAGACATACAAAGGTTGTAGCTCCACTGCTTTTTATTATTTTTTATTATATATAGGAATTAAATCGGGACGAATATTCCAAAAACTGTCGTTTTGCTGAACGAAGACATGATTGACAAAAAGACCAGCATTTTTTTAGACCGAACTATACTGGTTTAAAGGGTGTCACAAGATTAAGAAATCAAATTCATCTCCCTAAACTATCGTTATATCCCTTCAGCTGTCACATTTAACTACGCGTGTCCGGTGTGGACACCGCCTTATTTATCACTGTTACTTTTGACTGATGGGGTGTGTCGTGTTTATAAAAATAGGTATCGTAGTATGTCGTATCTGTGGCTGTACCATGAATTTGACAATTTATATGAAAAATCTAAGTTTGCAGCTGAGAGGACGAAATGTTGAAAAAAAAACAACAATGCCTTGAGATTACTGTATCTGTTATGTGACTTTTTTATTAATAGACAGAGTGCCTAACACACGCCTTCGATTTTTAGGTGTTGGACGGAGCTGTGTGTGTTTGGAGCTGTGGAGGCGAGAGGCTATTTTAAAACACTGACTTCATGTTATAATTATTCCAAGCACAATTACACATTTATTACAATAATTTATGTTTTTAAAACCCTAGGTTGTTTCACTGTCCGCGTCTAGAAGAGAAGTACAATTTCATAACAGAAAACATTCATTTTATATAAAATTTAAATAGGCATTCCAATATTCGAAATCAAAAACTTTTTCGTCACATGTGACAAGTCTTTACATTACTACATATTCAAACTCCAACATTAGGTCTAAGGTATGGCGCTTTCCTCACGATGTTTTCCTTCACCATACGAGCGTGTGTTAATTGCGCACACAGACAGAAAAGTCCACTCAGAAACCAAAGTACCACCTGACACAAAATGCCAGAATCAAAATGCTAAACTCATCCCATGCGTTATTCTAAGAAACGTATTTTCCATTTCCCAATATTCCAAACGTCTTGCACGTCGTCATTCATCATTACATGTCATTTCCTTTTATGTGCAAAGTATGCTCTTATTCATGCCCTTTAAGATTGTTTAGGACGCATCTTTTAGATGACCAGACTGCAAAACTTTATTATGAAACAATTTGGCCGAAGAAATAAAATCGATTAATATAATATAATCTTTATTTATTTCTCACAAAAACTTAGCACATAAACAAATGACAGTTATATACTATTATAAATAAATAATTGTCTTACTTCTGTTTAGGGAAAAAGCTAGCTAATATCAAACCATATTAACCACTACAAGTTGTGTCGTGATTATATACGCAGAAAACATATACTATATACATAGTCCCATAGGGACAATCTTCTTAATAAACATCTTTTTGTCCTAGGCGCGACAGACAACCCCATGTGCAGAGGCAGAGAAATCAGTCACTAACGTACAGAAATCGTCGAGGCAGTGAGCTCCGTAAAGCCTGCGAAGTGCCCAGGAGACTTCTGTGCTTCTGGAAGGAGGCTGGCTTAGTTAGCCAGGTCTTTACGTACAACGGACCAAGTGAGATTCTAAGTGCGGAAACTGACCCTACCTTTAACGTAGAAAACATGACTTATACTGTGATTTTTAATTCCGTTGAATTCTGACGCAATCATTTTTTGACATGTCAGAGATGGCAAACCTTTTTGGCCGGGCACATTTGTTTGTGAATGTATCCATTTTATTAAGTGCGGTACTCCACATTAAATGTGTTTAACGGAGAGTGATAATTACGTCCCTTTTCATCACAAACAGTAAAAAGGCACAAGTAAAGATAAAAAAAAATTTAAGGTTTACTAAACCTGGAATTAGTAGGCAGTGATGTCAGCTAAAATAAAGTTATTAAAGTAAATTCGATATATTGTTCGTGATATTGAAGTATTTGCTATTTTTGTATTAAGTCACTTGAGTAAGCAATATTTAGATTTACCTTTTTGTAGGTAAACCTATAAACATACATACGTGGCATTTTCTTAATTGCCCTCAAATAAGTCAAATTTGTCCCTTTTTCGGTGGAGAACTTTTTTAGTAGCAACACTTATGAAATTTCAGAATCAGAGTATACAAAGAGATTTAAGGCGGAAACATATCTACTACTAAAACGCGACGCTACACCACGCCATCCGACGCATGTCGGTACGTATCAATCCCATATATTTAATATGGTCAGGTGCACATATACAACACGCCATGTGATCACACGCGGTAACATCCAATCGATTTGGATCAGCGTGTGGTCGTGTTGTTGACGCTAAGCGTCAAACGTTCAAGTTTGGCAAGGCACAAATGTCAATTTATATACTTACATATTTTTGGATTTATTTATTTGGCGAAATGAACGACCAACAATTAACTGAGTTGGTGAAACAATATTCTGTTCTATATGACATAAGGTTAGCTCAATACAGCGACCATACTGTGAGAAATAATGCATGGGAAGAAATAGCCGAACAAATGAATACAAGCGGAAAGTTTTATTAAAATATAATATTAAAAGATTTTTGTACGAGTTGCAAGTTTTTAATTTTGCCTTCACCACCAAAATATTCCTTAAATTTGTTTCTTACTGAAAATGTATACTGTGTGGAATTTCTACGCATTGGATTTAAGTCGTGGTGTCGCGTGTTGGTAATGTGCACGATGGACATCGGGTGTCGACACGTTGCGTCGCGTGGCGTTTTAGTAGTATGTTTCCACCTTTAATGCTAATATAAAATGTCAAAAACGTGAGCCGTTATTTCAAAATCACATATCTTAGACCTACTTCATTTAAAGCTACTAAAATAGAACTTTTGACCAAACCTATTCTTCATAACGCTAATAATTAACGCCTGCTATTAATAATAGAGTACGGACGCTCATTAATTTATATTATCGCATTCTAATTATTCTATTATGTCGTTGTAATTCATATAGTAGCCATGACAGTCACATATGGTTAGTCAATTGTCAATGACATGCAATTTAAACGTGACTTGTCATATTAAATATGACAAGATCCTTTGGTAAAAGTTGATTTCTTTCTAGTAATAAAATGAATCAGTGAGTTTCTGTTATCTTCAGTTATCTTACAAAGGGATCTTTACTTTGCATAGTTTATGTAAGTTTAAAAGAAAGTTAAATAACGCGAATGTAGATTGTTAATGTCCGTGATTACCATTACAATACAATTTTTATATATCCGAAATCTCCAATTTAACTAACATAAATAAACATTTTAACAACTCTAGGGATATTGGAAATAGTAACATATATTTTTATAGCTTATTTTCTAATAATTTGATAGCACGATGTACACAACTAACCTACGCAAAATTTTCTAAGTGAATGTAATTCGTTGAGAAAATAAAATATCTTTGAACCGAATCAACCTCTTGACGATAAGTTTATCTTAAATACCTATATAAATCGAAATAGTTAGTATTTTTATATCATAACTAGCTGTGCTCCACCCGAATTAATTCGGTCACACCACGATATTCTATAGCCGAAAGCTTTTCTCGGGGTTTTTGTTAGACCTGCGTTCCATAAAACTATTGTTAATAGTTTTCGCTTTGATTTAGGAATTGTAATCGTATTTTTCACGGCGTGGGTTACACTACCGTAATTTCAAAAGAACCCTAATTTCTAATAAGTTCTAATGCTGAAAGAATTTTTTCAAACCAGTCCTCCCATTTTGGAGCCTATTGAATGCCTACAGTCAATTTCCCTTTATAATATTAGTATTCATACGCTTTCGAATTTCCCGTCCCGACGCGACAATTTCGTGGCGTATCTTTATCCAATAATTTAAACACCACAACAAACAAAAACGTGAGAGTTCACACAATATGGAACTATCAGTGCGTCATGCAGAGGCGCCGAGACAAATGATTTGCGTCAGACGTTACAACACTGAATAAGTCACGCTTTGCCACTCCTGATAATTTAGTTGTTTCTAGTACATATACCTACTACATATAGATCTTAGGTTCATTGTACGATTAGAAGGAATGCAAATCGCAATAGACATTTATTTTAAATACTGGAAATTTATATCAAGGATAATGTACTTATTGGTACAAAAATTTTAGATTTTATTCAATACAATATATAATCTTTTGTGTTTATATATGTGTCGGGATATGTTAACAATTTCGTAAGTACATAGAATATACTAAGAAAAGACGTAAACACTGCTGAATAAAACAAAATTATCTGTTTCGTGACACATTATGAGTCAAACTTGGATAAATTTATAATTTATTTTAGAACACATTGTTACAAAATAAAGCTAGTGCGTTATCTTAGCAGTATATTTAAATCATAACATAAGTAATCTGTATTTATATATGTTAACGTAAAATTGTAAACACCGTTAGATTGTAATCTATCTCGCGAGATTATAAACTGTCGAAAGATTGTGAACCTCAGCTTACTGCTTACAATTTAACATATTATTATTCGGTAGATTGTACTACACTAACTTAGTTATCATTCAAACTTCTTTGGTCAATTACAGATTAATTTTACTTTCCAACAATTTCATATAACTACCGAATAATAATACGTTAAATTGTAAGCAGTTCGTTGAGGTTCACAATCTTTCGACAGTTTTTAATCTCGCGAGATAGATTACAATCTAACGGTGTTTACAATTTTACGGTGACATATACAGCAATATTCGACGCAGTGTATGACGTTTTTGAAACACGGGGGTCGTCATATTATCTTTTCTTTATATATCATAGCTTGAACATACGCATAATGTTAATACTCGGAACAAACGCAGGCTGCAATTTCCGCGTTCTAGACTGTTTATAGTTAGTCATTCTTTTTTGGAAAAATGGGATACTTTTCTTTAATAAAATCCCAGAGGCTCTTTCATCTCTGTCTTACAATAAATCAAAGAAATGTATTAAAGAAAAGCTGTGTAAAAAGGCTTACTATAAAGTTAATGATTATCTAGTTGATAAAAGGGTCTGGAACTAGTGCTAGACAGGCTATTTCTAATTAATTTGCGATATTTGTTTTAAAATAAGTATTGTTTGACATAGTCATTTTGTATGATGATTTGCTATTTTAAAAGAGTACCTGCCAAGAGTTTTTTACGCCGGCTGTTTCTCTCGGCCTACACCCTCTGTCTTCTTTGCCGATGAGTAGGGATGACTACTGATTCAAATTTAATGACGTGGAAGTGATAGCTATCTTATATTCCATAATAAATATATTTTCTTTGTCTGTTTTTGTTTTAGCATTCTCAGTACTAAAACCTATTAACTGAGCCTGAAGACACTGTATGCCTGTCTTTCGTCGTTTACGTCTGCCTAGAGTTCATTCAAGAATGTCAACCAATCCAACGGACTTCTTTTTTTATGATTGGACAATTCACACCAATTGACCTAGTCCCATGCTAAGCTGGTGAAGCTTGTTTTATGGGTACTAGGCATCGGATATACATACATATTTTAGATAGATAGACATATAAATATATATTTAAACACCCAAGACCTAAGCACAACACCAAATGCTCATCACATCGATGTTTATCTCAGCCGAGGATCGAACCCGGGACGCATGGATTCGCAGTCAGGGGTAATAACCACTGGACCAATGAGCCGTCTTATATTATGTTTATTTTATGTTTGCTCTCAAACATCACACATTTTAAAATGAGAATAATCAGATACTTATGAACATATTATAGAAAAAATGACACAAGACTGACTTAAAAAGGCGCAGCGCTAACCAGATCCATGCAACTTCCTAACAAACAAGTAGCCCGCCATATCGCAGTACACAACTCACGATGGGACTCTTTGTATTGAAGAAGTCGCATGGGTCCGCCAAGCACCCGCGAATATACACTGTAAATACTTCTTATGTATTAAATAAAATAAATAAAAATGCCTTGTAAATAACATGTTTTTTTAAAGTATAAATGCACATTTAGTATGGTATATAACGCGTTATTCACGTGCCAATAAGGTATTTATATAAATTAATAATACATCCGTTGAATGTTTCGATGCGTGTGAGCTGTGAGCTAGATTTAAATTGTGTAGGTTTTGTTTTATTTTAACGACATTGTAATAAACTATTTATAACTATTAGACGTTTTTAGCTCTGGATTCTCATAGAAAAAACAATGTTAAGTCATGTTAGTTTATGCCTATATGCGCAGGATTACTTAAATTTAATTATATACGAGTATAACTTAAATTTACAAAACTTACTTGGCATGATAATTTAATAAATAGATAAGATTCTCTAGTATAGTGTCTATTCATTTTAATTTGACTGTTAATAGCCAAATTGGTAAAAATATAAGGCGTCAAAAATATTACTTATAAAAAAACTAAACTCTGTTTTTCTATCGTAAAAAGTTATGATCTATGTAATACCAAGTCGGTTTATTGATTGAATTTTTGAAATCGGTCCAGTAGTTTCGAAAATAAAAATAAAAATTTAATGACAAGCCATTGTGTCAAATATATTTGTTTGACGTAATTATCGACACAATATTTTCAATTTATAGTATACACATATTACATGTTATGTATAAGATTACAGTTAATGGAGTAACAAAGACAGGTCGTCAAAGAATGACATTTCCGGACGTATAACCATAGACGGATATCGGATATTAAATACAGCTGGCGACCATTAAATATTATGACGTCAGTTCCGTTGACTATGTTTAAAATACCTACATTTTTCTTCTTTCACAATAAATAGCGTTTAAATCCTCGATATTATTACTAAACGCTGTTTTTATTACTGGCTGTGCTTTCGAATTTTTCGCGTTAATTCGATTTCAGCCTGGTGTCATAGGGCACTTTAATTCGAGTAATTGGTAAATCAATCTTGCAATAAATTGAAGATCTCTCAGTCTTCTATATCATTCACTCACTTACTTTTCGAAAAAAACTTTTTTTTAAATTTTCTGATAATTATGTACATGTATCTTTGGCCTGTCGGTAAGAAGCAAAAAAATACTTAGGTCCCACAGAAGGATTGCAGAGTTTACTTTTAATTATAAAATATATTTTTTTGAAATATTTCGTGTAATATTATCAATGTCACGATTGAATTTTCTAAAACACATGTGTGTGTGTGTCATCTTCTTTGGTGCAAAGCAATTTACCCAAAAATACAAAATGAAGATTCGAAAACTGTTATTGTCTGGTGCAAATAGAGGTTTATAGTCAAAGACCAATTTTTGCAGCTAACTGTAATGTGCCCCAACGATTATCTAGATATTACAAAGGTCCTAAAACGAAATAGGAACGTGAGTCCATTCGAACGTTTTGGGGACTCAATTTGGGAAAATGTGGAAAATCGTGGAAATAAATGAGTTTTGTTTACGTATGCGATCCCTTTTCTACCTAATAAGGAATTAACTTATTGGCCTAGGTAACAATGATTAAGCGAAAACGATGTTCATACTGGACTAGCGGCCTGTCCCGGCTTCGCACGAGTGGACATATTTTTTTTTATTTTGTAGACATTGACATGTTCTTTAATATTGTGGAACAATTTTTTTTTCTATCATCAATAGTTTTCGCTGCGCATATGTTGAAAGATATTTTATAGGCATTTTCTTTACCTTGGGTAACATTATTGTAGTTTTAGGAGGGATCCTTATTTTTTTCTTTCAATTAAAATAGCATATATTAATCAGTGATAATGTAGCATTCAAATGGTAAATGAATTATTAAAATCGATCCAGTACTTCTTGAGCCATTTCTTTACAAACGTACAAACTTATATAACAATCTTTACTCGTTATATTAGTATAGATTAAATTTTCGATTTTTTTAGATAGTTTTACGAGAAACTACATTTAATATACCTTTTGAATAACAAGAAACTATTTATATAGTTTTAGATTGACATTTGCATGTTTTTTAATATACTTAGTATAGCGGCCAACCCGGTAGAAAGCTAACCTGATGTTAAGTGATGAAGCTCATGGACCCTCACACTGCCAAAAGGCTCCCATGTGCGTTGCCAGGAGTTGACACACTCTTATCGTATGACAAAAAGGTTTATGGGATAGGAGGCAAAGGAACAGGCGGTTATGGTCACCTGCAAGCTAGAGGCTAGCGTGTGTAACCGACCTTTCAGGGAATGGTACACTCTTTTCTCATCGGCTGTTACGACTATCGGTTTTTACGAACAATTATGAGTAATCCATTCGATATCGTTATATTAAATTTGGACTGTATTACATTCACTGTAATTATTAGTACAAAGGAATTCCTCTTATTCTATTTCAGGGAACCACGTGACCTAACAGTGCACGGCGCTTGACCCACAAACATTCTATAACTTTAATCTTAGCTGTTTAGAGTTTGAACCAGTGCTTCCGAACGTTTTATGGTTATGACCCTCCTAGCCTTTCTAAAATTCTTATTCCCTATGTAACATACATAATTTTTAATTAAAAAAAAATAGTTCCCTTAAGAAACTTTAATGTTAGGATTTAGGAAGAAACCACAAGTCTGATAATCACAAAACATGTAATGTAAAGCTGAACTTGAAATTCCAATTTCAAATAAAGTTTTTGAATAAGCCTTTGGACTGTCCCCTTGTGGGGCGTGGGCCTCATGTTGGAATACACTGGTTTAAACTAAATTCTTGTTTTTTATGCAGGTTAATTTAAATAAAAATTCTTAAGCGGAGATTAGAAGAATGTTAGGTACATTATTGACACTCACCGACTACAAGTGGTGAAAAGCTAAATGTAAATATAATAAAAGAGAATTTATTATAAGTTAAATATAAGTATTATTTAAATGTATGTTTGATGTGTTTTGGGTAATTTTTTGATAAAATTATGTAATCAATAACTAAGGCCTGGTGGCTTCATCGTGCGACTCTCATCCTTGGGTTCTTAGGTTCGATCCTAGGCAGTGCACCAATGGACGTTCTATCTATGTGCGCATTTAACATACGCATAAGGAAAGTATTGTAAAAAAATCCGGCTTGCCTTAGACCCTTAAGTCGACTGCGTGTGTATCACAGGAGGCTGATAACCTACTTGCCTATTAGTGACAAATGATCATGAAACAGATACAGAAATCTGAGGCCCAGACCTAAAAAGGTTGTAGCGTCACTGGTTTTTTTATGTACTAAGTTGATAGTAAAAATATAATTAATCAATGTGAGACAATGTAAATAAGCGCTCGAAATGCAAACACGACACAGGTGTCCAAACAATTTCGCTGTGCAATAATTTTAAAGAAAATAGTATAACGTTCAATAGTTTTGTCTCTGTTTACGACGCCCATAGAATAATATTTTTTCGGGTAAATTATTTATTAATGCTATAAAATGGACATATTTTATCGTTTTATTTTTTAAATTAAACTCCCTAACTCAGTAGTTCAGTGGTCCAGTGACCGATATGAAAAATTATTTACCATTAGAATCCACATTATCTCTCAGTAAAATAGGTTATTATTTCCATAATATAAAATAAACGTCCAGCCAGCAGCAATTAAAAACAAAATCGCATCATTGTAAACAAATCCAAGAATTAAATTCTTATTTCAAAAACAAAAGCGTTTTGCATTCTTCCCAATTAACGTTCCGAATATAGCAACAAAAGTGCAAGTGTAATGAAAGTGATGACGTCAATGTGTCATTGTCATTTGATGCATGAAAACAATGGAGCCCGTTGAACAATATTTATTCAGTAACTCCTTGTAACTTAAGGTTATCTGAACTTCCTCTGGCTTATACCATAACTATTAATGTTTTTTTACGTTCATAATACACCAATATAAACAAAAGTGATGTACAACATACAGTCAAAACCGTTTACGACGACATCGTTTAGAACAACATACCGGTTATATTGACCAAAATCAAAGGTCCCGGCTGAATTCTATTGTATTAGGTTCTTAATAACGGTAACAACTATCGGTTTTACGACCAAATATGAGCAGTCCCTTCGATGTCGTTTTAAGCTGATTTAAAATTGCTGTATCTGTTTCGTGATAATTTTATAAGCAAGCAGGGGACCAGCCTATGACTTACACACGCTGTCGACTATTTCAGTCTAAGGCATCCCGGTTTCCTCACGATGTTTTCCTTACGAGCGAGTGTTAAAGCGCTCATAGACAAGTAAATTATTAAACAAATCAGGAGAGAACTAATTAATGACCTTTAATATGCGTGAGTGATTTTGTAAATGCAAGTATATAATTAATAGCTTCAAGTGTACTCATAAAAGTAGTTCTGTAGTTCAGAACTTCTTTTCAAATCTTATTCTTTGTTTACCTGGGAGCTAGTATGATTATAGCCGCTTAGTTATGTACGTTTTTTGATTGTACTGTATAATTAAAAGAATTGAACAAAGGAAATTAAATTCGATGAATCTATTTCTCTAAGCTCCATCTTCAGAAGCTATGTTAACATATATTTTCCAAAACATAATATATAAATTTTTTATATAATAAGGGGGAAAAGGCGCCTAAGAAGTTATCCAAATTTAAAAAAAATGGTAATCTGTTGGAGCAAGGTCCGGGGAGTGCGGTGGATGTCTTACACATCCCCATTGAAGCTCCTCTAATAAGGTAGCAGTCTGTTGTGCAGTGTGGTCTAGGGTTTTCGTGGATCAGCAGTTGCCTAGAGCGATTGACCAGCCTTGTTTGTTTAGCAGCTAGCTTTTCCATCATGGTTTGCAGTTGCTGACATTAGACATCCGAGTCAATTTTGCCGGCCTTTGAGGGAGGAGTATACTCTTACTATGAACAATTGGAGGTCGTATCTCTCAGGGAAGACCGCCACCGGGAGTCGATTCCACAGTTCGCTAGTCCGCAAAAAAGTGTCTTGTGAATCGGACTTCCAGCCATAAAGTTGATGCTGATGAAATTTTGAATTGATCAACCCAAACAACTCTTCAGAATATCACAAAAACTTCGTCGATCTATTTTATAGTCGGATAGAAGAGGCCTGGACTATGCGTGCCAGAAAATCCAAATGATTAAATTTTTTACACACCCACGCATAAACTATTGATGTATTTACGAAGATAATTTGGTCCGAACTCGAGATGAAAGGTCAATGGCTTCGCGGTGTATCGGAAATTCAATTATCTTATTTTAGGCGAGCTCCTGCCCTGGCTTTGTATGTTAAAGGCAAAGGATATTCTGGATATGATAGGCTCTCTACTGAGCCTGATAACCTAAAGCCTTCTAGCGTCTGAAGGCCTTATATTATTAAGATATGAAATTATTATGGTGTTTTTAATTTATTTTTGATAGGCCGGCAACGCTCTTATGGCATTCTGAGTGTCCATGGGCGGCGGTATCACTTAACATCAGGTGAGCCTCCTGCCCGTTTGCCTCCTATTACATAAAAAAAAACATTTAAAGGCGAAATTTAAAATAGTATCTATTAGTAAGTATTAGTAAAGATAAAAAAGTCGTTTTTACAAACCGTATGAATTTGACAGTTAATTTTACTATATCACAACCACAGATCGCCCATCGCGGACATATTTTTGCGACTGTTCACCTTATTGTAAGATGTGTCACCAACTTGAAATAACTTAATCGAAGGCGGAGAGGGCCAACATACAAATATTAACTTTGAACTGGAAACTTAAATATGTTTGTGCCCGAATGAAATATTATTTATTTAAGTACGAAATGTAAAGGAAAACGGCGTGTTAACGAAAATTGAATTCGGGAAAAATGATCTGTGTTCGTAAAGTTGACTTAGATATTGTGTCATATAACAAATTTATATATATAATATATTGCAGTAAACAGCTCTGAGGATCCACTTTTAGTAATATTGTCTTTGATTGACATAACCATTACACATTTAAAAAAAAACTTTTTTTACCGGATTAAAGTTATGTATTATTATAAATTTACAATTATTTAACATAATTTTAAATTTATCTCTTTTAGTAAATTTAAAACTACTTAATTGATTAAAAAGTTTTAAATAAATCCGGAGTAAAACTTTAATTTTAAGTCACCAATTGGTATAGATTTTGACAAAATAAAACCCAATTAAAATTATGTTGCAATTAATAAATCAAATTCCAATTTATTAAGTACAAGGCATAAGTTAATGCCGTTACATTTTATTTAGTTATGGTTAAGTCACTCTATAGGTACTAGGATCTTTAATACATGCTAATACCGGTGCACCTAACTAATTTATTCATAAAAATTCATACACTCCTTACATTACTAAGCAAACACATTTTAATTATTAATACGTTTATGCGTTAAATTAAGATTTACGCGAGAATGTAAGTGCGTGCTCCTATTTCACCATGCCTCCTGCTGATAGAGGACAAATCTTTGTTTTTAATTTATTTTATTATTATTTATTACTTAAGATGTCATGTGGAACATGGTGTAATGAGAACTAGCAGTAAATGTAAAATTAGAAGCATTAATGTATATTTCTTTTCTGACGTTCATCAAGTGTACGTTGTGTTACCTATATGAATAAATGATTTTTTGACTTTTGATTTCTAATAATCTCTTTAGGTACATTGTAAAAATGTAAACCGCTTTCGATATTCAAAATCAGCCATTAAAGAAAAGTATTTCCATGAAAAAGGGAAAGCTATCGTAAGATCTAATCGCATTATTCAACGCTAATAAATCGCTTGAATGGTTGAACACAATGGTGTACTTAGCCGTTCGCAGCTTGTTAGCTTAACTTTTCCAAGTTTTCGTTATGGCGTTATTCTAATAGCGAATTTCGAAAATGTTTCTCGGCTTGCATTTCCAACTTACCGAGTTAATATGGTGCAAATGGAAGATAGAAAACTTTTTCTAGGATACGGTTCTATAATGCTTTCCAATGGAAACTTTTTGTGGATCAATTTTCTTTGAATTAGTCAAGAAACAAAGCTTTTATTTATTCCTAATAAACAAAAGTTTTGAGATTCATATTGTCTTATGATTTACCATGGCCCTTTCTATCAAAAAGTATTAAATCTACGATTACCAAAACTATGTTCAGCTAAATTAAACTTGAATTCCGCTACTCAACTTCAAAATGGTATAACGAAATTTTTAACGGTTAGACAAATATGCTCATGGAATCCAGACTTTGGAAACAAACACCGACTACACCACATCATACACAACGCAAACCTTTATATAAACTACCCAAAAATCACTTTCTTCGCTCAACGCTGTTGTTCCTTGAGAAACCCTTTCATATTTAACCATTTTCTTAAAAACTAAATTTTCACTAACAATGTCAAAGATCTTTATAACCTGTACTATTCTGAAATGGAATGTTTTCTTATTGTGTAACAGTAGTTTTATTATAAAATTGTAAGAGTCTGTTTCACAATGTATGGATAAAGTACCAAATAGCTATGCAACACATAAATTATTTGGAAGATAAATTTTGCTATTTGACATTCATCGGACTCATAACTTATGGTGGACTGTATGTGACGAATAGCGCTATCTGACAGTCGTGAAACGCAACAATAGTGTTTATCGTAGGATAAGTAATAAATAGCTAATTTGGAATTTATGTAGAACTTATTCGTACATTGTAAAACAAGTGTAGTTTTTATGTCAAGTACCGTTAATATGTCAAATGGAAGAGACTAGCTGCCCACAATACAGGCAATCCTAGTGTGTGGGCTAGTGCACTTTCTTTTTTAACTAAAGATCGTTTTATATTTTGTATAATAAGGTTTGAAAACTACATTTTCGCTTAACAATTAATAATGACAGTGATATTTACTTGAGACTGGTCTTCAATAAACTGTTTTTTAAACAACGCGTAATTCCTCTATAGAACAATTTTAGGTATCTATAATAATCGATACAGCCTGGCAATAATGTCGGTATGGACCGATTCGTCAACCGGTTGGAGCTCCATTTTCCGCACAATCTTTCCCGTTTTCCGCATTTTCCCATCGCGTGTCAACGCTCATTAAACGACAATAACTACATCTATATAATGAGGTTGAATCATGGAACACTCCAAATTGCGATGATTACTTATAAAAGCTTTTTTCAAGTACGTTTTATTTTAGTTCTGTTATTATAAAAATGAATATTTAAAATTTCTCCATATATTTCTGGACAGGCGTGCCCTCCCATAGGCCAAATCTTACTTAACATCAGGTAGGATTGTGGACAAAAATCTGTGCAGTTTTGTATAAAAAAAGAAGGGTATCTTTGTAAAAGCATGTTGGCCTAATGGCTTCAGCGTGCGACTCTCATACCTGAGGTCGTAAGTTCGATCCCCGGCTGTGCACCAATGGACTTTCTTTCTATGTGCGTATTTAACAGTTGCTCGAACGGTGAAGGAAAACATCATGACATGTCTTAGACCCAAAAGTCGACGGCGTGTGTCAGGCACTGGAGGCTGATCACCTACTTGCCTATTAGATTTAAAATTGATCATGAAACAGATTCAGACATCTGAGGCCAAGACCTAAAAGAGGTTGTAGCGCCACTGATTTATTTATTTATTTTATGTTCGTTAAAAACGGCCGTTTAGACTGGTTTAAGGAAGCATATCATTATAATACCTTATTTAACTTTAGTTTAACTATGTGAAATCATTTAAATATTCATTATATAGCTTTAAATTGAATTAACTCTTAATGACTGACTATGAGCTATGTAGCTTTCTTTTGATAAAATAATGTTTTTAATTCCTAATAAAGTTAAAGAGATTCATACAAACAAAGTCCTCTTTACAATATTTGTATGGAGATTTTTCTATAATGTCAATGTCTTCCCAAGCCTTATAGCGTGTGTGCTAATTAGGTCGAGTTGATAGCAAGTGTCCTAGATACAGATTATACACACAACTCAAAAAGGAATACTTTCCGATTTAATAAAATTCTTTATATAATTTAAAATTGTTTTTAATTGCTAGTGCATTTTTAAAGTTAGAAAATGCAGTTTTGCTCTTGCGCGGCAAATGTTTTATCAAACCCACTTCCGCGCTAAAGGCGGGAATTTAGACTAAGCGAAGCGAAGTCCGAGAAAGAAGCTATCTAATAAATTTGTAATTATCTCATCGTGTAATTTAATAGTAATGGATGGCTAAGCGCACCAATCGATCCTTATCCATAGTACAACCATGTGCCGACAACGCATCATTTCGTGCTTTGGTCACAAAATGCGTAGGGGCGAGAACATAGAGAAAAATCTCGTGGAAGATAACCAACGAGATGGACTGTTCAAGTCAAATCCTTGTGGTCCTCAAAACTATACACAGTTGTAAAAGAAACACACACAGGTGGAGGAAAATTATTACTATACAGCTGATGATACTCAAGCATGACCCACAGATATTTTCTTAATAAGACCGGCTTTATAAATCGTGGATTACTTGAACACCGTAACCATGGTTACAGACACTCTACTCTACTCTATTAAGTCGTTTAAGACAAGTCACAAACAAATAGGAATTGTTTTCTACTGATATGAGTATGACGAATATTACTGCTTAGAATAATGTGTTTGGCAGTTTTATATTTTACCTTGACTTGTGCCATGTTTAATGTGTTAGTAGAATTTATTCTCCTCTATCGTATTACCTGAAAAATGAAAAAAGTTAGTTTTTATAAATATTGCGTATGTACAATTGTACAGTCGTATAGTATGAAAAACAAAATCATATTTATTGTTTTTTTTTAAATATTTCTCACCCAAAATAAGACGTAAACGAAGTGGGTATTTGCTACCCACACTAATTGACACTTGGCAAATTACGATTAAAACGGGGAAAATGAAACATAAGGTCGATATTTAGTCGCCCTGTATGTCCAACGCCTCACCACATATCACGACTGTATGCATCTCTTCTCTACGAAATTTAAAATTGGAATTAAAGTTTAGTTAAAGGGTAAATCAACTGAAAAGAAAAAGAAAGGCAAAAATTAAAAGACTTTTTCGTGGTCGGGTTTGCAAAGTCAAAGAAAAAACGCTCGAACGAATATATTACAAACCCTGTCTTAACGATGAAATATATATTATAAAGAAAAGTTGTAGAGCTTCATAATGCCTACAAAAATTCAGAAACAGCATATATCTAACTTTTATAATTTATATGGCAACACAAGATCAGTTTTCGGAGTCAACCTAAAATAAGTCCTGCCGATCTTTGCCTTAGAATTATTTTCCTATGATCATAAAAATGCAAACAAACAAATGATAAACGCAAACATGAGTGCTATTCCACAGGACTAGCAAACGAGGTCCCTGCAATATGGTAGACGGGCACATTAGCACTAATGGACTTACAAGCTTACGCGCCTTCCGTCTGGTCACACCTAGCTAGTTAACTTTATTACGTAGAACGCTTCAATGAACTTTAGCTATTGTATTAATATATTACCTTGATATCAAGCAAAAGGACGAAATAAGAAATACAGTTCTTTCTCCTCTAAAGAAAATGCAAATGCGCTGGACACAGGGCCAGGTACAACGACAAAGACTGGTGAATGGGCCGGGGCCATGAGACACAAGATAAATAGACAAAACTGTGATTTCAGCGGATGAGTCTTTCGCCGGAGATAGTCAAAAATTTAAAATTCTTGAATGCCTTGCAGGACGCATTTACCCGTGGGGGGTCCATATAAGTATAACATTTTATTTTTTTCTTACTGATAGTGTCTTGTGCCGTATGTGTTCGTATTTTTACACAGTAAAACAAAGCTGTATTATTATTATTGCTATTATTGTGGTAGGTAGCTAGAAATTTCCTGCCCAAACTCACTAACACTGCGAAGCGTTGCGCATTACGCTTTCTGGAAATTTGGCAGAGGTTTATTGTCATTTGAGACTTGACAGTTGACACTCGACCACAATGTGATTACTTATTATATATACTATATATTATTGTCTTATATTAACATCATCGTGGTCACCGTGACCACGCACGCTGTAAAGCATGCGAAATGTCGGGAAAAATTTAAAATTATGTAAAATAATTATAAGTTTATAATAATACACAGCATCAATCCGTTAAAAAGTGTTTTCTTTAAATACTATATATTGCTAGATTTAATTAAACTAGTTAATATTTTACACAGATAATAAATAGTATATGTGTAACATATATAAAGTAATCCTACAGCTAACATAAATTAATATAACAAAAAATAACTAACCTTAAAATATAATAACTAAAATATATTATTAAAAGGAGTCCCTTTATTAGGCAAGGTTCCGAAGATACTGGCAGCGTTCCCGCTTTGAATAGTTACACTAATTCTTTGTCCAAGATAGTTAATATTTGTTTTAAAACAAGAATATTGAAAACTTTTAATTCTTTATTATTTTTATATTAAGCTAGAATATATGGTGATCTGTTTTAAGTTATTCCGCCCATGTCTATGGATAAGATCACCATGCTGCTCTTTTGCTCTCTGTTCTATAAAAAAAACTGAAATAAAAGTCAAATTTCTTCCAAAAAAGTGAAAACTATGTAAACAATATTGAGTGCTATCCTAAACTACATATCTGCCTAGCCTCGTTTATTCGCCTCTCAAAACTAATGAATTCAACGTATACAAAAGATAAGACTGTCCAAATATGCCTTTGTAAAAACAGCCAGCAATTTGTGCTGAATCTACAATAGCTTGGACGTGAGTCAAAAGCTTAACAAAAAAAACATTATTTATGGCACAGTTTCCCAAGTTATCTCGTGCCGGGGCTATATTGTGCCGGCTGTAGGTCCTAACGCTTTCAATAAACTTGAAATTCTTTGTTAACAAGCGTAAGAAGAGCCGATATTGTTATCCCCAAGTATTCAGTTTCGTGGTGGAATTGTAGATTTTTGTTTGTTTACAAGATCTTTGAAAGCAACCAAATATTACTTTCATTAAAAGAGCAATACATATTTTACTTTTAGAGGAGATATATAGTTAATTCAGTGGGCGACTCTTCGGTTTAACCCTTAGGTAGTGCATTCGTATCACGGCTGTGTACCGAAAAATGTTTCCTTCTTTCAGCGCAATTAACACTTGCTCATACGGTAAAGGCAAACATCATGAGGAAACCGGTATGTCTTAAACGACATAAATCAACTACATGTTAGACACAGAAGGCTGATCAACTACTTTTGTATAGAAATTATCAAGACCAAGCTCCATTTAAGGTTGTAACCCCAATAGATTATTATTTTTCTGACGAAAAGAGGACGTAGTAACAAGAATATGAAAGGAAATGCTTAGTTTGTTGGTGAGGTCAGGTCTGGTTTGCCTAGGCGGGTATACTTGGTTAGCCCAAAAATTAAAGTAAGTATCAGACCCGATACAGAACGAACTAAAGAAGGCACAGGTTAAAAGCAGTTAATGACGAGTTGGTATGTATGGTTAATGTTAAGTGGATGAAACATGTCAAGACCGTAAAGTGGAGATCCGTGGTCTCCGCCTACCTTCAGGAAAAGGCTTGAATATCTAAATATATAAAATATTTTACTAAGAGCCAAGTTAGAGTCACACCGCTTAAGTGTCATTGCTTGTGGCGGCGTCCATGCGTCGGGTTGTCACTATCCCTAAAATATGGCGACGCGTCCGCTTAAAAAGAGTGTCGGAGTTCCTTTCATCCGTTCTACCCCCTTGATTTGAGAACTGGCAGTAAATGTAAAATTAGAAGCATTTAATAAATATTACTATTTCACGTTCATAAGTGTATATCGTGTTACCGAAATGAATAAATGATTTTGATTTGAGTTGATTTCAATGACATAAATCTTAAAACCTAAGTCGGGACTTAACGATAAGTTTACTTTAGATTAACCAATTTTCCCCTAAACGCCTCCGAGGCGTTGAGCTGACCAAATTGAGATGTCTACTGTACCTAGTACTGAACACGATTTTAATTAAAAAACTATTTTATTAAAGGCAAACAAATTTCCATATCAACTCTCGACGCAAAGCTTGACCCTTCCACGAACTAATTAAACAGAAATTCATTTGTATTCCGCTGACAAGAAACAGCCACAACTAGAAATTTATCTTCCCAAAGGCCCAGGCCAAAGTACTGAGATTTTAATTGCATTCCTACTCACCTTTTTTACACAAATCCTCACAAGGAACTAATTAAAGTGTATTCTTAAATTTATGAGACAGAATGTTATTAAAGTCAAATTGAGCCTAATGGAGGAGACGTTTTTAAAATTTCCAAGATGCTTCAAATGGTTAGAGTGGCACTGCAGGGTTTCCCGCAATTACATCTGCAAAACTACTGATACAGGAAGAACATTTTTTTTTAGTTGACATGTTATACCAACACAAGAATGCATACTGTTTCAGTAAATTTTTTTTAATGTAATAGGAGACAAACGGGCAGGAGGCTCACCTAATGTTAAGTGATGCCCATGCACACTCAAATAGCCAGAAGGCTCGCAAGTGCGTTGCCGGCCTTTTAAGTCTTGGTACCCTCTTTTCTTGAAGGACCCTAAGCCGCCGGGTTAAAAAAAACTGCTGATACTACTGGTACTGGTATAAAGATTGCTTTTGTGATAGTAATATACCTACTCATTTTTGAAACCACAGATTTTTAAAAAAATTGTTCAATCGGTCTCGTAAATATAAAAGCAAACTTTTTCTCGTCATATTTATTTTCGAACCTGAAATATCGATTTTATGCTTTTAGTTGAAGTCAAATTTTGTGTTGACCCGCGTAGTTCAGACGATACGATACGACAGTTTTAAGTTATACGAGTAAAAGATCAAAAGTTCATTGTATAATCTCTGTGAATGAAATGAATAATGAAAATATTATAGGAATAATTCCAAAACGTCTATTGATTTCTAGCCGCAGTTAAAAACCGTGGCGGCTAATTCGTAGTGCGGCTCTACCGTAAGAAAGCGTTTTAAGAGTATCAGGCGGTGTTCGGTTAGGTTTAATGGTTCTTTAGCCCCAGGATGTGAGGTCTTTGAGTTATGAGCCCTGCAGGGCAACAGTATTTTTATATTATACAACTACTCGTTACTTACTCGCTACTATATATTGCATACACATTGAGGGTAGAAAATCGGAAATCTTTTTGAATTGGCTATGCTTGTTGAAGGCTTTTTGTTCTATTAAAAGTAAAACAGAATCCAGAAGCAATTTTAATATCATTTTTATTCGTTTTAATTTAATCGAACTATTTAATGAATTAATAAAATATATTTTTTCATTGTAATAAGACGTTTTTGTATAAATAAAAATATACCACAAGATTAAAAAAATATTAATAAATTATCGTTATTTTAAAACTTCTCGTTCGTAATACTTGTATATTGGATCAAATACCACAGACTAGACCATTAACCATATTAACCCAAAACTTTATCTTCTTTGATACATCCTTCTTCCTTTCGGTCCTTTTATAATAATAAAAATATCATTTGTTCATATAGTAAGCTTAAAGTACACTTATGAACGTCAGAAAAAAAATATTTAAAATTTACATTTACTGCCAGTTCTCTGTGAAGAACTGGCAAAAAACTCTCCGTCAAAGTTTTTTTACAAAATCATTGTAAGCGCTTGCAACCACATCACATCGTTTTGTGTCCTGCTCAAAAAAGATATATTTTTGTTATGCATAAAAAAATATATCTTTTTTGGTCGAAAAGTTTGCTTTTGTGGTCGTTAATAGTAAAACTACTCATTTTAAAAACCAAAATTTTTGAAATTACCGTTTAATGGCTCTCTTAAATACAAGTGCAAACTTTTCATGTCATGTTTTTTACGTCGAAATACGACCTGAAGTATCGATTTTATACTTAAAAGCCGAAAAGTAAATGTAATTAAATAATGAATAAATGAATAAGAAAACCAAACGGTTCAAAATCAGCAAGGCGCGTTTAAATATGGGCAAACTAAAACCTCTGTGAAGCAGGACAGTAAATAAACATTTTTAAAAATCTGTTCAAAAGAGATTTAATGTGGATTTCAACACCCAACAGTGAAAGGGAATTCGTTGAGAAAAAGTGGCCGTTTGTCATTTTTATTATTTAAACTGCCCTTGTGACCCAGTGAGGAATTTTTATTGCCGTAGCTTTGAAATTATGTGAGCTTTGGAAGTGTTGAAGCAGGAAATAGATACTATTGAACTAGGCGTGGCTGTTTCTTTTACGAAAAAAAATTTATACACAATTTATATTTTTTATTGCAACACAATGTTGTGTAATCAGTTTTCGTGTTAACAAATATATAATTTATCTGCGGGCTCTCTTATTTTGGTTATTGAATTCTCTTTTATTTTACGTAAATTTAAAAGAAATAGTAGGCAAAGATTTACAGACTATAATTGGCAAAGATTTGGCCATTTGGAATGGGTTGGGGTTTAAACCCAAGATATCCACAGGCGACTAACATTTTACCACTAACTTTTTAGTAAGTAAATAATAACAATACAAACAATACAATTGGAAAAGTAAATTAAGAACATGGAAATAAAATAAGGCTTTAATATTTTTATTTTACGTAAAATGCCTCATATTGATTTCACAAACAAGAACAAAAATAATAAAAACTGACTTTAATGGTTTTCAAACTCATACATTATGAGTTGCGCGGAAATTGAGAATAACCTGACAAAAAATGTACGGTTTTAATAAGTACTTATCTTTAATAATTTTTATAAAAACAGACTTTGTATAGATAAATAAAATGCCATTAGCATGCACAAGCCGTTTACAAAATAGTAATAAGAATTTTCCTTTTCCCATAAAACGATATCGTTGCATCGTTTCTCCAATAATGACATTTGGACGGCCATCGCCGGGGACAATCGCTTACATTTATTTTTATCGTTTTACATTGACATTTTAGTAACAATATAACTACAGTCAGTAAGTTTGACAAGGTTCTAAACGCTAACGTTGTTGCAGCGAAGTGGGTTACCCAGTGTTTGATACTTTGTAAAACTCATTGTACTATATATTTCTGGGGTTCATTCAATATAGAGTAGGCCTATTGGCTCCAGCGTGCAACTCTCATCCCTGAGGATGAATTCGGTGAAGGAAAAACATCGTGAGAAAATGAGCATGTCTTTAATGTAAAACGACATGTTGCAGACAGAACAGACAGAACATCGTGAGGAAATCGGCATGCCTTAGACCCATGAAGTCATCGACGTGTGTCAGGCACAGAAGGTTGTATTTTTTTTAACTATTTAGTAACAGCACACCTTTTTATATTATCTAAAATAACGTGTGTGTACTTATGTACACACGTTAGAAGTTATACTTTAACTTTCTACAAACGTAGAATAATAGAAAAAAACTAAAATGTTGACTATAGCTAACTTCAGTGTGTCGGTTTTTAGAGCCCTAACGTGCCAAAAGAAATATATCTTCAAAAATGACCAAAGAATTCGATACAATCTGAGGCCGAGACCTATATACATAGCGCCAATAGATACTATTATATACAGTCACCGTCTAGCCAAAGAAAGTTTTGTTTCCACACATTGGGTTAAAAATAGCACGCTAAGAACTCTCAATCGAACCTTATAAAACATCCCAACTCGAAGTCTTTAGAAAACAAAATTTTAATCTCAAATATAAGCAACGTTCCATTCATAAATTTAAAATCAAAGAAAGTTTCCCAAGGTACTATTAAAACGTCATCAAGAGTAGAATACTTTGAATTAACATACAATATGATAGCTGCGGTGCGACACATGACGCATTGTAAGTGAAATCAATAAACACGCAATGGTTATTGCTTAATTATTTTAACTTGTCGTTTGGTTCCTGTCGGACAATTTTGTTCATATATATATTGTTTTATTTATTTAAAACCATTAATAGTAAATATAATAAGATAACTTATATATAAATATTATTGCTTGTGAGACGGATGTATATAGTTGCACATTGGCTGAATTCAAATAATTGCATTATTTATAATAAGTTATAAAAAGGTTTAGGTTTTAAGTTTTTACTTGTTATGTTTATATTATGTTTTTAGTTTAGTTTTTTATTGTATTAATAACTTTAAAAATAGGAAATATGGAATAATAAATAAATAAATAAATTATTAAGGAGGCAACGGGCCTTATTGCTAACAAGCGATCTCTTCCAGGTCTTTTCTTTCTTTTCCTTACTCCTTAAGAAAAAATAATATAACCTAAAAGGAAGTTGCTAGTAACAATGTAGACATAAACAAAACTAACATCTAATCAAATAAAGCTATTAAGAGTCACAATCACGAAGAATCACAATTAATGCTAGATTTTAAAATATAATGAAAAGTGTTGGCTTATTGGTTTCAACGTGCGACTCTCAACCCTGGGGTCGTAAGTCGGTCCCCGGCTGGACTAATGGACTTTCTATGTGCGCATTTAACAGTCGCTCGTACGGTGAAGGAAAACATCAGGAAACCGGCATGCCTTACACCCAAACCGTCGACAGCGTGTATCACAGAAGGTTGATTATTATTAGATATACTGATTAGAAATCATCACGGAAAAGATACAGAAATCTGAGGCCCAGACCTAAAACGTTGTATCGCTATTAGTAAATATATACATATTTAAAATACAATAATATATAATATACAATAATATATCAATAATAACAAAAGTAATAAAAAAAAGATTGTAACTAAAATCACGGTTTGATGGATAGGATATATAGATAAATAGGATAATAAAAATAATAATAAAGCCCGTTTTATTTCCAATCATGACAAAAACAAATTATAATACACAGCTTAGATTATTTTACATTTTTATATATTTTTTTCTTTTGCTCATTATCCTATATCCTAGCTTCCTTCAGTACCGTCGATCGGAACCCCTTCACGAGTAAACGGCCTCCTCCAGCTTTTTCCAACTGACTCTGTCTATGGCTCTCTTTCTCGATTCTTTTCCTGCTACCGCTTCTATTTCTTCTATCCACCTTTTTTTTGGCGACCTCTTCTCCTGGGTTGGTCCTTTCCATACAGTTGTCTTAAAACAACTATTTTTATGTAAAGGAGACAAACGGGCAGTAACTTCTTCTGATGTTAAGTGATACCACCGCCCATGGACACTCATACTGCCAGAAGGCTCGCAAATGCGTCGCCTTTTAGGAATTGGTACGCTCTTTTGAATGACCCTAAGTCGAACTGGTTCGGAAATACTTCAGTGGGCAGCTGGTTCCACATAGTGGTGGTGCGCGGCAAAATCTGATTCTCTATTAAATCCTTGTTAAACGCTAGTAATACTCTAGACACGTAACTTGTATGGAACTTTCTTGAAAATAGTATAATAACAGTGTTGTGGCTTCCATAATACCTAGGCTTAAATTACATCATTATTGAAAGTGGTTATTTTGTAGAAATTGTTGCAAATTACAAACTACTAGACAACAAAATGTTTGTTACTTTCGTATACGGAATAGCTTCAGTAATAGAAAACCTACATGACAAATATGTTTTGAAGTTATACTTCTTTTGGCGCGTTAATGAAATGATGAGAGTAAATACTTACGATGCGCGCGCACACCCTCATAAAAAGCCGACACTCTGAAGTTAGCTTTAGTCAACATTTTATTTTGTGATAATTAAATAAGTATTAAATACCTTTTTTCTATTATTAGTGTCGTTTTCTCTACGTAGAACCAAACTTTTGAAAAGATTTTTCTAACTTCTAACGCGTGTACATAAGTACACACACGTTTTATTATAATGGATTAACCACCCATAAACAAATTAATTAAATGTTTAAAAATAAATAAGGAATATCCCTCTGAACTCGCCAAATACGAGTATGATATAGCGCGTAGGTATTTCACGAAAATTCAAAAATGGAATTTCAAAAATTCTGTTCAGTTATTTACTTCCGCTAAATATGTTTCATATGACTAGAAATTATCTATTAGTAATATTTATAAGCGACGTTTATTCTATTATCTCCTATTATGGTCTATTGTGACGGCAGAGGTCGCGAGTGGGCCGGCTAGCCTTAACCCGGCCTTGGTAGTTAGCACGTGAAACGACCTGGGTGTTATATTCGCTTGGAACTGATTTTATCTAGAACTTGATATTAGCGTAACCTAAATATAAACTATCTTACATCATCTTAAGAAAATATGCTTTTTTAACCTACTTAGGGTCGATTCGACCAAACAAGAGTAAATCTTATTCTTAGAATAAATCGTCAGTTAATCGGAAGTAAATCAATTTTACGTTTTACCATCTACAAATTCTAAGAATAGTGGGCCTATTCGGGGATTATTACTATACCGTCGTTTCGCACGGAATAACAGCTATTCCTAGAATAATTTAATGGCGTCAGTCAGTCCAATCAGCTGATTTCTGTCATTCTGTGTTTTAATTTCAAGTCAACCCAATGTACTAAATTAATAGTCTGGCTTTGTATAATGAAATGTTTAAACAATTTATTATTTATTTATTTATATGTAGATTTTTTATTTTCTATAATATTATAATGAAATTCAACTAGGCTCAACAGATGTTCCTTTTTAGACGAAAGCCTCAAACAAACAACAAATAAAATCTTTTTGTTGGCGTTTGACACCTGTTAAAAGCTACTTTTTCACACAATAATACGGCAAAATCGAGTTGGCATGATGTATGGTCTTACACTGTCCCGTTGTAGAACAACATTTATTTGCCGAGTTTTATTTTCGTTCACCATTCTCTTTGCTATTCGCGTATTGTTATTCCTAGCGCAATTATACTATCGATTACGTGGACAAACGACTATGGATTTACTCGAGATTAAAATCATAGAATAGGTTATTCGTGGTTTAGTTACTCGTGTATAAATTGAAGTTTGGTCGAATCGACCCTAAGTATAGAGAATTCTTACAGCCCGTTCCCACTAGTCGAAAGTCGCATAAGACTAAAAGTCGAATGCTCTGGTCACCATACACTTTGTATGGAGCTGTTCACATTAGATGAGACGCGACTTTTAGTCGAATACGACTCAAAAAACCATCCGACGGGCCAGCGCCCGTTTTAAGACTAAAAGTCGCGTCGAATCGTGCTCGCATAGGTGCCTGCTTGTTGCTGTTCACACTAGTCGTGCGTCTTTACGACTCGAGCGCGTTGTTACCTCTCTCCCCGCCCCGCTTCCTAGACACACATTCCTACACATTGCTTGCTCACTCCATTCGTGTTTTTTGTTTGTTGTGTGAAAATGGAGAAAGAAATAAAAGCCGAAGAACTTATTCCATTAGTTGAGTCGATCTTTCTGTTAGGATTGGGTACATCCAGTAATTTCTTGGAATTGACATTTTTTTCAACTTTTTTAATTTTCTTCGTAAGTAGTAGAGCACAACATCGAGAATTCGCTACGTACTGAATGGCGCGAAACTACGATCTATACGACTCGCGACGTAGTGTGAACAGGGACATCAGACTTTCGACTTTTAGTCTTATGCGACTTTCGACTAGTGGGAACGGGCTGTTACAGCCACACACAAAAAAAACACGAATGGAGTGAGCAAGCAATGTGTAGGAATGTGTGTCTAGGAAGCGGGGCGGGGAGAGAGGTAACAACGCGCTCGAGTCGTAAAGACGCACGACTAGTGTGAACAGCAACAAGCAGGCACCTATGCGAGCATGATTCGACGCGACTTTTAGTCTTAAGACGGGCGCTGGCCCGTCGGATGGTTTTTTGAGTCGTATTCGACTAAAAGTCGCGTCTCATCTAATGTGAACAGCTCCATACAAAGTGTATGGCGACCAGAGCATTCGACTTTTAGTCTTATGCGACTTACGACTAGTGGGAACGGGCTGTAAGACTCCTAACAGCCCGTTCCCACTAGTCGTAAGTCGCATAAGACTAAAAGTCGAAAGTCTGATGTCCCTGTTCACACTGCGTCGCGAGTCGTATAGATTGTAGTTTCGCGCCATTCGAATAAAACACGAATGGAGTGAGCAAGCAATGTGTAGCGATCTAGGAAGCGGGGCGGGGAGAGAGGTAACAACGCGCTCGAGTCGATTAGACGCACGACTAGTGTGAACAGCAACAAGCAGGCACCTATGCGAGCACGATTCGACGCGACTTTTAGTCTTAAAACGGGCGCTGGCCCGTCGGATGGTTTTTTGAGTCGTATTAGACTAAAAGTCGCGTCTCATCTAATGTGAACAGCTCCATATAAAGTGTATGGTGACCAGAGCATTCGACTTTTAGTCTTATGCGACTTACGACTAGTGGGAACGGGCTGTTAGGGTTAGATTCAGAAACGATACTAGCGCTAAACGTCAAAAATGAATTTGATTTTCACATAGGGTAGTTCGCGCTATATATATATATTTTTTTTTAAGTTTTAATATGCATAGTGTAGGTTTTACAAATGGAAATTTGGTATTCGTCTTTATTTTAGTTAATTTCTTTACTTTTTAAATATTAATATCATATCATATCTTATTAATTGTCGCATAAGTAGGGAATCAAATTGTCTACAGCCAGGGTAAAATGCACGACCTTAGAGTAAATAAACGCACGCTTACCCACTGGTGGCACTGGTCATGCATGTCGATAAATTCAATATTTATAATAATTAAATTAAAAGCAAATTTATTTGATTATATTTATCATTATAAAGACAAGATATACATCTGTGCTAATATTCCAAATTGAGGTTATTGACCTAACTGATAAGACAATTTCTTTGTTGCATATGCATCATAAATCACTTCATCCATCAATAATAATGATATATAATACAGATAGCAAAAATATAATACGCAATTATTGACAGTGTCCTTGTCTCGCTGAGATTTCCATAAATTATTTTGCATAAATTATAAATATCATAAATACGAAATGTTAATTTTAAAAATAGAATTTCTATACGGTAATTCACCTTTATCACTCTCTCTCAATCGGTCTCAATTGCTCTCTCCCTCTTCTTCGACAAAAACGCTGCACTTCTTCGTGACGCTAATATTATTATTATTGCGTTTCATCCGTAAAAAAATTACCCTTATGCGCCTAAAGAAGTTTTACTTCAAAAATGCACGTCCTACGACTGTAGGACGTGCATTTATTAAAATTTAGTTAATTAGTTTACATTTAGTAAAACTTCTTTTATTATTTAACCAATTTACTTGACTAAGTAAATTGGTTAAATAATCTGGATTTGTAGCTGTTAAATAGTAATTCACTCGCTGAAGTAGTAATTTTCCCGGATCCAAGTTATAGATGACTTTAAACAATTGCATACGTGATGGTAAATCCTGGCCTCCATATAAGATTCATCCTGCCAATAGTAGCCACATCTGGTTTCTGTATTAAAGGTCGCCGCTATCTTGCCTCCATTATGAACCCATAAGTATAGGTACTCTTCGGTATCCAGGGTCGGCCTCGTAAATCGACCTAAATCATTTTTAACGGCATGTGAAGACCCGTGGCCATTTGGTTTCAAAACATTAAACAAACCTAGTTAGTATGATAAATTTTACAAACTGACGACATTTTAGTTTGGATATTTTGGAATTTACGACGTAATAACAAATTTAATGAATGGGTTATATCATTTTTTGTTTTTTTTGTGTAAAGAATGTCTTAGTAAAAATCAAATAAAACGAAATAATAACGACCCTAATACAATTTCTATTTTATGAACATGATCCGATCAAAGCCACCTCCCGTTTGCTCTCTCATGTGAAATAAACGTAAATCCATTGTTTCAATCAAAATGAACGGACCTCTCAAAAACATCCCTTCATATTCATTCATGAGATAGAGAACGGAATAAAAAAAGGCGAATAGTTTATATTCTATAAATAGTCCATCCCAAAGCTAAGTCGAATAATATATACTTTCACATAAGAAAATAAATAACAATTATTTAACCAACACACAAATATACATTATTTACAATATTAATCTACATAGTAATAATAATATTAAAAACTAAAAATGGACAAATAGAAAATTAAAACAAATTTAAAAACGTTTTGTCCCTGTGGCAGTGTACCTCAATTGCAGGCAGCATTTCCTCGCTGTATTACGAAACTTATTCGTTGAGCAAGGAAAGGACCAGCTCTGTGGCCACCAGTACTATCTACCAGGCGCCAACTTGAACCCCACGGACCTCGAAAGCTATAATTGTATATTTAGAACCAAGTGTTATTCAGTTCCACATGCCAGTTTCACACCCTCAGGGCTCACAACGCTAAGGGCGCCAGATCGAAACTCGACTATATTCGTATGGTGAAGGAAACTACCACATGAAAAATCCAAAAAACAACCTGTCTGGCAAATTTACAGACAGAAATATGCGCCAGTACTGCAATAGCCCTTCCGATGGTTTTGTATGCAATTTCGATGTAGTTATCATATCCGTACTGATGTTGAAACGTTGATATCACGCGGTACAAAGTCCGCAATTGTTTTGATGAGTCGCAGACCACCGCCGCTGAGGCCAAGAATGTGAAATTCTCTATTATTTTTTATTTCAGTCTAATAAATTAATTTAAAAACAGAACATTTCCAAGAACTTATTGACCTATGTGTAATATAAAGACTTGTTTATTGTGTAGGTACAAAAATATAACTCGGAAAATGTTTTGCTTTAAGAGATAAGTTCATAAAGGGAAAAGTTAAAAGCATTGCTCTGTTGCTCTGAAAAATGTTCTTATTCAATTATGCGGTGGCCGATACATCTTGTGTTATGGAGAAATTAATTGAATTGACTGAGATGGATTTTCTCTGGAGATATTTTTCTTTTGTTTAATATGTTTTGTTATGTATCGTATATAATACGAAATATATAATATATTTATTTATTTATTACATACTAGCTGGCCTGGCGAACATCGTACCGCCTAACAGTCGATTCTTTATTTGTTTAAAATACTTATTCTGCTATTCGGGACACCGTTCTAGCTAGTAAGATAAAAAAAAGAAAATTGATAAGACAACAAATACATTATGTCAAAAAATAAATAATTACCTTCCCGGAATGGAGGGGTTCCGGGTACTAACACTTGAACTTTATGCTATTGTATTAAAGTTCAAATTGATTTTTAAGTATTATTACGAATATTTTGTATGGGAATATAGAAAAGTGTTGTTTTTAGACTGTTTCACTCAATTTTTTTTTAATTTTTCTCCGTAAGAACCATCCTCGTACTTCAAGGTATATTATAAAAAAAATCAGACAAATCGGACAAGCCGTTTTCATGTTATGTCGTGACAACGGAAAATGGGTTTCAATTTTATATTATATATAGATTAGGAAGATTTACGGTATTTAAAAAAAAGTAAATTATGATTACAATAAAATAAAATCAGTACTAATTACAAATCTCCATCTATAGATATTTCACAAATACCTTAAGGAGATAGGAAGAATATAATTAAAATATAATTAAAATATAATTAAAATTAATTTATACAACCACGAAACATAGTATTGTCTTTTATTGATATAACTTTTACACATTTAAAGAAAACACTTTTTTTTTACCGGATTGAAGTTATGTATTATTATAAATTAACAATTATTTTACATAATTTTAAATGCTTTACGCTGTGTACTTGTATACACTTATAAATATTAAATGATTTTAAATTTACATTTACTACTTGTTCTCAGATCAAGGACATAGAACTGATAGCTTTTTGCCAATACTTGTCAAAAGCATGCACTTATTTTTTGCTGCACTTAAATATAAAATCGGACAAAGGATTAAAATGTGAAACGAAATATGTACTACACCTTTCGAATAATTGAGATCAGTCCACAGCATCTGTCCAATCACAGATAAGCAACACAAACACACTCGTTTCATTCAACCAATCGCAATCAAAATAAACGCGCAATATTTACTTTAAAGGCTACTAAATAGTATTAAAACGTTTACTTTAAATATGTGAAATTTTAAAAGTATATTTAAAATCAGAAATAATATACAAGTAGTATTGCAAGAGGAACAAAGGCACGCTGATATTGGGATATTCAAATTTCATATTGGCGCAAGCGGTGCAAAAAGTTTTTATATCACCTATTGTATCACTGTAGTTTTATAACGTTGAAGAAAATATAGTATTGTGGATGAATTTGCTTTGTTTGTTTCTTCTTCTCTTTGACAACCATTTTCAGACCACATGGTTTTAATTAAGCCTGAACAAGCATAAAGCATTCTTCTAAAAGAATGGACTTTCGTTTCGTTGTTTATGTATATATGTAATATACACAAACAACAGTTGTTCTCCACAAGTCTGTAACACAACCTCCCTTAGGACAGAAAGTAAACTCTGTTATTACTTAAAAATCTTAGCTTCTGACAAAATTCTTTACCAAAACATAGAGTACCTAGTCAAAACGCGAGGTCGCGCTGGAGCGTTTTTAAAAAGAATAAAATTTTATTTTTAATTAATATTTAATCAACCGGTTACATTGGTGATTAGCTTAAGACTAACTTAATATCTAATAATCGAGACTGGGAGCTAGACAGTCCGTCAGCATATTTCATGAGAACACGCGTGGGTGTTTCCGTTTAAAGATTAGGAAATATGTCTTGTGACTGTATAACTCCTCTCTCCTTAGAATCGAGATTATCCTCAGGGTTTGGATGATCTCGAATATTCTGTTTAGATTGAAACATAATTTTCTTAATTCTATTTTTAAATGCTAATATAATGACACATGTCATGAGTAAAAAACTTATTACTATATTAATTATACCAAAGAACCATTGATTTAATTCACTTTCACTAACACTTGTAGGAACACTATTTTTCACCAAAAGGTTTAAGAGTTGAACGTCTGCAAGGTCAATTCCATCTAAATTCAGATGCTTGTTCTGTGACTTAATTTCGCTGGAGATTAACGGTAGGTTTACAATTGGGAATCGGGTAAACGCGATATCGTGTCCCTGGTGTTCGTTTCTTTTCAAGTTGAAATCCTTGATTCTTATCGAACAATCATCATCTAGGGTTAACAGGTAAGTGCCCATTAATGGCTCATGTGAAACGTCGTTGTCACACATTTTAGATATAATGGTTTCTATTCTAGAAAATATTATCCAATGATTTTGTTGTACTAAATAAATCTTGACATCTTCGATTAGAACGGGCACAGGACGACATGAAGATGTGTTGGGGGAAAAATTCATTAGTGTAGTAATACATTCGTCCTTCAATATCGGTGCAGTTTCAAATTCAGGACATAAAAATCGGTTTTCATCTATTTCTTGGCATGGTTGTGAGAGCGGCTCGACTTTCAACCCTTTCACTAGGACATAGGGATACTTAGGAAGGATAATGTTAGATATATTATTACTATTACTATGCACTGGTAAAGGTATTAATTTATAATAATTATAAAGTTCATTTTTAATTAAGGGTATGTGCATAATAAACTTTATCTGATTTTGTTTGATATATGCTTCCATCTCAATATTCAGTTCAATTTTTACAATATTTTCAATATTCACTGGAAATACTAAATTATACATAGATTCTATTTCTTTTAAAATTGACAGTAATTCCTTAGTATCAATAATAGATTGATGTAATATTTTAATCCTAGCAAAAGCGAGAGCTGTTTCAATTTCATTTAGTCTTGAGTAAATAGTTTGAAAGTTGTGGGTAAAAATATTATAAAAATGAATAATTTCATTGCTCATTTGTAACATTTTAGAATTGTTTAACCTGAGATCTATGTCCTCAAAACGTTCATTAATTTGAATGAAATTATTCCGTGTTACATTAATAATTTTTGTTACAGTACTCATCATTTCGGAAACTATGGTTATTTTATTAGTAATAGCGTCCTGTCTAGTTTTTAATTTATTAATTAAATCTTCATATCTGATAGCATCTTCATTATCAAGATTGCCAGTTATTGCTTTAATGAATGTTCCAATAGGATTCAATAAACCACGTTTAGATTTTGAAGTCGGAACTAGTTGTTTATATTTTTCCACTGTTATATTCATTATGAAACTAGTTTGTAACTGTACTTCTTGGAAGTGCAAATTGAATAGACTAGTGTCGAAACAATTTTGGACTTCGGTTTTAAGTGTTAAGAAGTTATTTTTATTTATCTCTAGTTCGTCGTTGATAGTTTTAAAATCTAAAATCTTTATCACGGTCCATCTGTCGTAAGCTACTACAGCTTGACCTTCTTTAATGGGTAGGAGGCCTGGGTTTCGATTAATCTTTTGCAGTTGAAGGGCCTGGCTTGGGGTCAGATGTACCAGCAGGAGTAACAACCTGTGAAGGGCGTTTTAAATCTTTAGTATGTACCTTAGTTTTTCGTTTCTGAGTTATCACTGGAACAACGTTTCTATGAATCGGACCCAATACTCGGGCTTTTTGATAACGAGCCTTATCCTTACTACGTCGCGTATTAACTCCCTTTATAAACACGGTATCGCCTATGTCTATTTCTAACTCTTTTTCACCGCCATGTTTCTCAATTAAATGCTGTTTTTGATGTATGATTTTATCTGTTAAATATTGATATAAGAATTTAGTTTTACGAGCATGTTCCTTAACTAATTGTTGTGTATACATTTTATTAAAATCTACAGAAAATATATGATTAGACTCGGTATGCCCAAATACGACTTCAAAGGGTGTTAAGCCTGTAGTAGAATGGATTGAATGGTTATAAGACATAATCGCATAAGTCATTACATCCGCCGCATCAGTTATCTTCCGTTCGTATTTAGCTATTCTATATATTTCGATGATAGTGGAATGAAATCTTTCGACTATCCCCATTGAGTTGGGGTTATGTGGAGTACTAATGTGAAGATTTATTTTGTAAAATGATAGAAGATCTCTTAATAATGCATTATTAAACTCGGCTCCGGGATCCGCACTAATTCGTCCAGGTACGCCGTATAAAGAAAAATATTTTATTAAAGCCCTAACTACTTCGGGAGTTGAGCGTGAACTTATTAAAAATGCCTGTCCTAATTTACTAAAACCATCTACTATAGTGAGGTAATATTGTCCTTCTATTGAAAATGTATCGATGAATAACTCTTGAAACGGTCTATCTTGTGTTTGTGTCAATTGCAATTCAGGTTTAAGAGGTCTCCTATCGTACTTCATCTTTTTACAAGTTTCACAAGCGTTAACTACACTCGCAACAGTTTGTTCCATGTTGTTCCAGAAATAGGTTCTTTTTAAATGAATTAAAGTCTCTTTAATACCACGGTGACTATTTTTCCCATCATGATATTTGAGAATTATATCTCGCTGTTCCTCTTCATTTGCTACGTAAATGACTCGTTTTGTGCATTCATAAAATTTAACAGTGCCTTTTTTAAAAAGTGATATTGTAACCGCCGCAAATTCCTTACGGTGTTGTTCATCTTCAAAGTAAAAGAAATATTTTATATTAGGTTTTGTGTATTCTTTTAAAAAGTTTTTAATTAAGTCTATATTATTCACAGGTAAGTGTACCTCTAATATTTTTTGTTTCGGCCTAGATAAATTTTTAACTAATATTTCTTTCCTATTCCAGGGGAATACAAGTACTTGATTTGGCTTTGTGTCTATAGCTTCTTGCAGAATACATATACCGTCTGTATCTATATCCTCTGCGGAATGGATTGTGCTCATTATTTCAGATGCAGTAATGGTGCTAGACCCTAATGATTCCACACTGAGTGTTCGTTCCGAAGCTGGAGAAACTTCCATAGGTGTTGGAGGGTTTTCTTGATGTTGGTTTCTAGCTAAGCGGGTTATCTCTTCTGTTAGATTGTCAATGTGACCTTGAAGATTTCGTTCATTTATGTCCACGTTTACCTTTAGCGAGATATCATCATTGCCCAAAGCGTTGATTCTAATTCTGGATAATGCGTCTGCGTTTGAATTTTGCTTCCCATTTTTAAATACAATATCATAGTCGAATTCGGCTAAACGTAATTTCCAACGTGTTAATTTGGTATTCGGTTCCTTTATTGAGTTAAGCCAGGTTAACGGCCTGTGATCGGTGTATATCGTGAATTTATGTCCATATAAATAAGGCCGGAAATATTTTGTCGCCCAGACGATAGCCAATAACTCTCTTTCTATTGTGCTGTAGCGTGTCTCTGCTTCGTTCAGCGTACGACTTGCGAAAGCGATGGGTTTGTCGCTACCAATTTGACCTTGGGAAAGTACTGCACCTAATGCGACATTGGATGCGTCTGTTGTAAGGACAAATGGTTTACTGAAATCCGGAAATTGTAATATAGGCGCGTTAACTAAAAGTTCCTTGCACTTTTCAAAGGCTTCTATGTATTCGGGCTTGGTGATGTCAATTCTATTCTTTTTTTTAAACAAGATGTCAATGGCTGTGTTATTTTAGAGAAATCTCTAATGAACTTTCTATAGTAACCAATGAGGCCTAAGAAACTCTTTATTTCAGTTGATGTACGTGGGATCGGGAATCCTAAAACTGCTTTAATTTTATCATTGTTTGGCATAAGGCCTTCTTTAGATATGGTGTGTCCTAGGTATAGAACCTCTTTTCGGAGAAATTCGCTTTTGTCTAGTGTAACCTTTAAATTAGTCTCACGTAAACGTTCAAAAATTTTCTTAAGTTTTTCTGTATGTTCTTGTAAACTAGCCGAGTATACAATTATGTCATCTAAGTATACCATGCAGTGTAATCCTTGTAGGCCGCGTAAAACGTTATCCATTGCTCTTTGGAACGTTGCCGGTGCTGTTTTTAAGCCAAACGGCATTCTTTTGAATTCATAGTGACCTGATTGTGTAGTAAACGCTGTTTTGTGCTGATCTTCCTTTTGGACTTCAATTTGATGGTATCCACTTGCTAAATCAATTGTGGTAAAGTACTGTGATTTACCTAATTTATCAAAAAGTTCCGATATGTTAGGCAAAGGATACTTGTCATCTATTGTGATTTCGTTCAAACGTCTATAGTCGATAACCATTCTATATTTTGGTTCGCCGGACGCATCTAGCTTTTTCGGTACCAAATGAACTGGTGCACTATAAGGGGAAAATGAATTTTGTATGACGTTATCTTCTAAGAGTTTATTCACCTGTTTTTCTATCTCTTGATTTTGAGAAGCAGGATGTCTATAAGGTCTAATATAAATGGGGTCTTCGTTAACTGTCCTAATTTTGTGTTTAACCTGATTTGTGAATGATAAAGGAATTTTATCAGAATAAAATATATCACGAAACTCGTAACATAGTTTAGAGATTGCGTCACGTTCCTCACTATTCATATGATCTAAACGAAGCTTGGACAAATTTTCTTTTAAAATATTATCAATTGTTAAAGTTTCATTTATAAAATTACTTTTACAAATTTCACTTATTTTAAAAACTGAGACTTTAATGGGTTCCTTAAAAGTTATTTTAAATGGTTTCTCGGATACATTTTGTATTACGGTGGTTGCAAAGAAGTTTTCACATGTAACGATAGCATTTGGCATACGAACGCCATTACTGAAATATACCTGTTCTACTATGGCGTCTCCATTTTGTAGGTTAGTAGGGATTTTAATTTTTGATTCTGTTCTGGGTTCAATTATAACTTCGTATGGAGGACTATACAATATAGGTATGGCAGAACCAGTTGTATACAGTATTTGATTTTTCATATCAATGCTAGCTTCTAATTCCTTTAATAAATCTGAGCCAATTAAACCATGATATCTAGCATCTACATCATATACGTAAAATTTATGCATTAAAGGACTATTAAAAATATACGGCAAAGGGATGTATACTACTTCGTTATGTGTACTTTGAGCATGAGTGCTAACGACTGTAAATGGTTCATGGCTTTTATATTCATTAAAAAATTCATTTACTTTAGAAGGACTGATAAACGAACGACTACTACCGGTGTCTATAAGAAATTTTGAGTTTAGTTCCGGAATTAATATGTGTGGTAACTTTAAAATGCTATCACAATAGTTAAGATTTATTATTTCGGAATATGATTCGAGGCTTCTTCCTGAAAATTTACTTCCTGTGATTCTATTTCCTCGTTGTCTTTAGAATTTTCTTGATTTTCTAACAAATTAAAATTTTCACACATGGCTGTTTCGCTTGATTCATAGTTATCGTAATCGCAATAGTCGTTGTAATAGTATGGTTCGTAATAATATTCAGAGTCATTAATCATATTTTGTCTTATCGGCGCGGTTCGCATAGAAACGTCTGTGTTACCTGGTTGTGGATTCTGTTTTTGGTGTGGTATACCGAATCTAGGACCCTGCTGTGGCTGGTAACCAAATTTATAGTTTTGTTGAGGTATACCGAATCGACTATTATTTTGAGGCGAAATTCCAAATCGATAATTATTTTGCGGGGGCATTCCAAATTTAAAGTTATTCTGTGGTGGTATCCCGAATTTAAAGTTGTTCTGTGGTGGTATCCCGAATTTAAAGTTATTTTGTGTGGGCATTCCAAACTTAACGTGATTTTGTGGGGGAATTCCGTATTTTAAATTATTCTGTAGGGGAATTCCGTATTTAAAGTTATTCTGTGGGGGAATTCCGTATTTAAAGTTATTCTGTGGAGGAACATTTGATGCTAAATTATTTTGAGGAGAAATGAAAGGTTTAAAATTATTTTGAGAAGGAATTCCAGGTTTAAAATTATTTTGTTGAGAGGATGCACTATTCTTACACAATTTATTTTTAATAGAATATTGATAATGAAAATTAACCTCTTCAGTAACAACACTTAATGCATTCTCTAAATTAGTACAGCCCTTTAGGCGAACGATACGTAAAAGATCTTCAGATAAATTATAAAGGAATACATTAAGAGCCGTATTATTGTAAATTATTAATTTGGCTGCTTTAATACTCTCATCGGTTAACCTATTAACCTTTGAGGTTAGGGAACTTTTAACACTTTGTATTCTTTGACAGAACTCTATATATGATTCTCCAGATTTAATTTTTAATGATTCTAATTCTATTGCTATACATTCTTCTGAACGCGGGTCGCCGAAATGTTGAGTCAATATATCTTTAAAATGATCCCATGATGTAATATTTTGATTTTCACTTAATAGCGTTGCCGCTTTACCCACTAAGCGACTAGTTATTGCATGAAATAAGTATAAATTTTGGGCGGTATTACCTTCGACTCTAAATTCTTTTATCACATATTCACTTTTTGCAATAAATAAATTTAGTAAGTTTTCTGTCCCATCATATTTGGGAATCAAGGATAAAACCTCCCTTGGTACAAATTTAAATGTTTCCATTGACATTTTTAATCTTTAATTTTTATATATAAGAATACAATATAATCACTAACACTTCTTTTAATTACTTATATAATTTTGAATTTGCAATAAATCCGTACTAATTAAATAATATATATTTTTTATCTATCTCTATATTTAACCTATATTATATTGCCTATTCTTGTGCAATATAATTTTGTTTTATCTATCTATATATTTAATCTATATTATATTGCCTATTCTTGTGCAATATAATTTTAAAACTACAGTTCCTAATCTAATTACACTCTGAGTACAATTTTATTCGTAGATTTGGTACGAAACAAAATCAGATAATGTAATAATATATAATATGTGGAATAAAATGAAATTTTTAGCGGGAAGTGAAAAGGTTTACTCACCGCCAGCCCAATTCCATTCTTCCTGAGCCACTAATCACACACTGCACCGGATATTATTTTAATGCTCTTCTATTTGACTTATTTATTTGATTCGCGGATTTTCACTCTGCTATTAGACAGTCCACGGTATTTCAAGAACTATGAAAATCGATTTGAGTATTTTCAATTTAGTTATATACTCGCGGGATGTGAAAATCCTACCGGCTGCGCCAGTCAAAACGCGAGGTCGCGCTGGAGCGTTTTTAAAAAGAATAAAATTTTATTTTTAATTAATATTTAATCAACCGGTTACATTGGTGATTAGCTTAAGACTAACTTAATATCTAATAATCGAGACTGGGAGCTAGACAGTCCGTCAGCATATTTCATGAGAACACGCGTGGGTGTTTCCGTTTAAAGATTAGGAAATATGTCTTGTGACTGTATAACTACCTACCCAACAATTAATTAAAATACCAACGCATCAAGCCGCCGATCGTTTACCTTCGGTCAAACCAATATGCAAGGGACTTCAAAAACAAATTAGGAAAATGTCCAGATTAAAGTGGAATTATCCAATTTCACGAACAATTCTTTATACCACGGTTTGGCCCTCGAATTAATTAGATTTCAATCTCATTACGAGACGTCACGTTAAATTTAACATTGGCTCTATTAAGTAGACACTTGAAAATGTAATTTTAATTTTCGTAAGACGACCACGTTAAGTCTATTAATTGTTGTTTGACTTCAAATACATTTTTGTTTATTTTATTGATGCGTAAGTAGGTAAGAGCGCTTTGTTTTTAAATATATAATAAAAGGTGCAAACAAACAAGAACCTTACTAGATGTTAAGTGAACTGCCGCCCATGGACACTCTCAAAGCCTCACGAGTGCGTTGCTGTTGAGGAATTGGTACGCTCTTTTCTTTTCTGTGGCTAACACACGTCGATTGGATCTGGTTCTTAGACATAGTATTACCGATTTTCTCACAACGATATTCTCCACAGTACGTACAAGTATTCATTGCACACATCGCGAAACCGTTCGACCCTAAAGTTAGGAATAAGGTAACAGTCTAAAAAAACTCTCATCTTTAAAAAAGTGCCTTTTAGGTCCACATAAATAGAAGTAGAATTTTGGATCATTACCGTTTATGTCTTGTATCGTATATATCTTTATTTCTTATAGAATAAAGCTTTATAATAAGTATTAGGCCTTATGGGCTCTTTTACAGTTTAAGATTTTATATAAACCATTATCTGATTTCCAAAGTGTAACACCAAAATCGTCGAGAATTATTGTTAAGTATGATTTCTTTCATATATCAAATCAAATACATTTTTCATACGATAGTCATATTTAGGGCGAAGTTTTGATTCTGAATCTTACCCAACTGACTTTAGTGATAAGAAAAATACTTGATATATCAAACTAATTTAAGCTTTACGTAAAGAAATACGCAACTATATTTTGTCACAAAACTTAAAATACTAGACACCAATGTTCGTACACAACACAAAATTTCATTTAGGGTTATAATTCGTACAAATCAATCAACTGTCGATAATTACACAAAATGCACTCCAATAGGCATGACGTCATGTTATTAAACCGTTTCGGCAAAGTTTTGCCATACAGAGCCGATATTAATTAATCCATCGAACAGTTTTGATATTAATTTTGAATAGCTTTCGATATTGTATGTATTCCGTAAATCTCCGATGACCTATTTGGCTGGAGTCTCGCAACCATAAGTTCAAATCATGACTGACTGAAGGAAAACGTCGTGAGGAAACCGTAGACGAAATAGAAGGCAGGAGTCAGGTGCAAAAGCTGATCTACTTACTTGTCTAGACTTAAAAATAATTATAAAAAACAGATACAAATATTTACGTACCCCAATAGGGAGCAGTGTCAGACGCACAGGTTCGTCAGTCTTCCTATGTGATAAATAAAAAAAAATGTGTGTGTACTTATGTACACGGGTTAGAAGTTATACTTCTTAGGCGTAACTAGATAAAAACCTTTTTAAATTTTTTATCTTTCGCCTTATTCTACGTTTGTAGAAAAAACGACACTAACAATAGAAAAAAGCTATTTATTACATTGAAAGTTTTATTATAACGCATTATCTAGTCAAATAAAGTTTATTTAAATATCACAAAAAAATATTTCTAAATAATTAAAGAAATTGAATTTTTTTTATTGTAAAATGTTGACTATGCTAACTTTAGGGTGTCGCTTTATTGTGACGGTGTGCGCGTGCATCGTAAAATAGACTCTCATCATTTTTCCCTAACGCGCCAAAAAAAGTATAACTTCAAAATTGCGTTCGATTCCTAGTTGTGTTGTTATTTTCTTACAATAAATACTCTAGTCTTAACAGATGTACCGTGGTAAATATTACCACATTGACACAGACGGATTTTCTACTTGTCTAAAGAATAAAAAAATATCAAGAGAACGAATGCAATTTGCGTTTCGGACCTATTGAACGTCTAAGTTCGGAAACTGAGTCCACAAACCAATAAACCCATGCAATTTGAGATTTAAAACAAAAAGTTTGTTACGCCTCTTGATTATTAGAAATAAACGGCTACGACGGAAGAAAAGGTGCAAATAATATGAAATAATTAATTTTTATTGAACCAATAACTAAATTTAAACAAATAACCACATTTATTTTAGCTTATTTACACTTTAATCAATAATGATACCTGTGAATTTAGACGCGTAGTTATGGTACGTATAGTGTCACAAACTAACCAGAGTCTATCCAAAACAATCTATTAAAAATTAAATAATCTCGTATGTCATCTAAGTACACACTTTATACGGTCGGGTTTGTATTACTGTTATGATTAATCGAGCTTCTTAGAATGATATTGTTTGTAATCACTGACTGGCTACTGTTAGTAGTCTTGCCCGCGTGGAATTCGTTCGTTATATTTTAGTCACGTAAACCTTAATTAATTGTATTCTTTATAGAACGTAGGCAAACGGGCCGGTGGCTCACCTAATGTATTCATATAGGTAACCAAGTACACTTGTGAACGTCAACAGAAAAGATGTTAAATTGATTCTAAATTTACATCCACTACCAGTTCGCAAGTCAAGGAATGAACGCTAAGAAACTCTACGCTACCCTTTTTAATCGCCTCTTTTTGAGTCATACAAACTGTTTGAAAATTGCAAATCAATCCCAAGGATTAGGATCATTTAATAATCGATTGTTAAACCGCCTTATTAAGAACTGGTACGCTCTCTTCTTGAAGTGGTTCGGAAATACAACAGCTGATGGTTGGAATTTCGTATTCTGCCTCGACGACCGATGATGAAATTCATGCAACCATATGACGTCGTATCTAAACTCTATAGCTGAGATTCAGAATCGGGACTTGACGTACTAAGATATTAGTACTTGACGTAAAAAATCCAAGACGTTTCCGTCATACGAGGGGTCACTCTTAGGGGCAAGTCTCGTCTCTGACAGGTCCGACATGAAGAATTCCATCACCATACAAGAAAGTGTTAAGGGTTAAAAAAATCGATGTAACCTATCACAGACAGTAAGATGGTGAACGACTGAGCTATGGAGAGCGTAATAATATCTCTTATACAATCGAGATCTGAAGGTATCTACTGTGAATTGATATTTTACCTTGACTGAGTTATTGAACAGGGCCTTGTGTTTGAGTTAAATTGGTATTGTCCAAACTAATTGGATACTTTTATTTACACGAGTTTCCAATAAAATCTAATTAAACGGATTTATGTTTAATTGGTTTGCAGTGATTTTAATTGTTTAGTAACTTGATAGTTGCAAATGATGAATTTGTGACTTTGATTATTAAAAAATCATTTTCTTTTTTATAGATTAGGGGGAAAACGAGCCTACGGGACGCCTAAAAAGGGCAGTCATCGCAGCCCATAGATATTGTAGCGGTCGCGTGGCCGGCCTTTGAGGCCGGTGTTACTCAAAGCGAAAAAAAGCTTTTCTAGTTATTTTAATTTATTATTTATTGTTGCTCACCGATTAAAGAATTTTTCAATATATAATCCTTGAGTAACATAAGATATTTGAGCAGTGTTGGCCTAGTGGCTTCAGCGTGCGACTCTCATACCTGAGGTCGTAGGTTCGATCCCCGGCTGTGCACCAATGGACTTTCTTTCTATGTGCGCATTGAACATTTGCTCGAACGGCGGTTTGGTCTTAGAGCCAAAAAGTCGACGGCGTGTGTCAGGGACTGGAGGCTGATCACCTACTTGCCTATTACATTTAAAATGAACATGAAATAGATTCAGAAATCTGAGGCCAAGACCTAAAGAGGTTTTAGCGCCACTGATTTATTTTATAACTTTACCGAATTTAAATGAAATAAATGTGTGATTTCGGTTCTAGTATATAATATTCTTATTGTATCATACGTGACAGCTTCAAATCCCTACATAATGTTTCAGTGATATATAGGACGTTGGCGTCGTGATTTACGAGGAAAATGTGTTTTTATTTTCAATTTCGGTGATAGCAGCGTAATTTTAGCAGCCTTAATATTCATGTCTTTATTATTACATTTTACTTACACTTTCAAATATATTTATTTACAGAGGTCTTACCTGGAGACATGACCTCCAACTGTTTAAAAAGAGCATACTCTTTTTTTTTATTTTTTCTTTCTCTTACCGCAAAGACCCGCTAAAATGGGTGTCCTTTTTGGGCATCCCTTATTCTAGTTTGCCCCTATTATATAAAACATGTAAAAAGTACACTGTGGTAATTAAACGAGGTTTAATCTAATGTGCTATAACCCCCGATGTGAGATGAAATAAAGTATTAAGTGTAAAAAAATAAAAAAAAAATCAGTGGTGGTAGAACCTCTTAAGGTCTTAGATTTCTGAATCTGTTTCATGATCATTTTTCAATCTAATAGGCAAGTAGGAGATCAGTCTCCTGTGCTTGACACACGCCGTCCACTTTTTGGGTCTAAGACAGTAGGTTTCCTCACGATGTTTTCCTTCACCGCTCGAGGGAATGTTAAATGCGCACATAGAAAGAAAGTCAATTGGTGCACAGCCGGCGATCGAACCTACGACCTCAGGGATGAGAGTCGCACGCTGAAGCTACTAGGCCAACACTGCTCATTTAAGTTTAAGTTTCTGAAATAAAAGGCTAATTGTCATTATAAGACAATTAATTATCTTTTTAATGGTTATTTCAGATGGTATCTATCAATTCCGTACACCAATTATTGAAGTCATAACATGTTATTTAATAATAACATTCGTAATGTAGTTTACGTGTCAGTCACCTTACAATGTTGACATAAAACAATGAGCTCTGCGTGTGATATGAATAATGTTTATTTAATACAGGAATTCAATGTAAAAGTTTATGCATAGGAATTCATCTAACCGATTTAAAAACCCGTAGAAACAATTCAACCAGAAGTTTGTTTGTCTTCTATAATGTGGGGGAAGAATATAAAATAAGCTGCGAAATACTAGTGTCAAATATTATTATCTTTGATTGGTGAAGTAATTGGCATATGTTAGACACAAAAGTTTACGTGGGGCGCGGCAAAAACTGCCTTAAGAAACACACAATTGTGGAACGGTGGACGTCGAGGTGATACGGGTGGTATTGCGTATTCTCCCTATTTTTATAGAACAGGGGGAAAACGGGCAGGAGGCTCACCTGATGTAAGTGATACTGCCGCCCATGGACACTCTCTATGTCGAAGGCTCGCGAGTGCGTTGCCGGCCTTTTAAGAATTAGTACGCTATTTTTCTTTCTTCAGCTGGTTCCACATGGTGGTGGTGCGCGGCAAAAACTGTGTTAAAAACCCTCAGTGATGGTATTTCAGTCTGTCTTGACGACCGATGATGAAACTCATATGTATGCCACATCTCTTCGCAACGCCAAGGAATCAAGCTGCACGGAAAGTGACTGATCGTCGACGATTCGAACGGCTCTTTGTTGAATACGGTCAACTGGAAGGAGCTGGTACCGGGAGCATAGTATCACATTGCTTCATTTTGGCTTTGCAACATACATCACGCAAGACGTAGATATTTACTCTCCTATATTTACCAGGACAAAACTGATTTATCAACACGAGATCTACACATTTTTGTAGAAAGGCAGCGGGGAAACTCTGGTTTGAACCTGACTGTCTTGGGTAACCTACCCGATTCCCCGATTAGCAGTTACTGGTTTCGGTCGACTACCATTACTCTCGGGTGCTAGGTTTGCATTTCCACATCTGATATCAAAAAACGGGCACAGGGCAAACGTAATAAGTAACAGTATTTGCTCATACAATGCCGCCTTTTGAGTAGCCAGTATTGAATACGTTCGCGGTCTAACTAAATAGCTAGGTAGTCTTTCGAAAGAGAAAGTGCCCGTGTGCGTGCAATTAATCATTAAAATGACATGTAATAATGCTTCGTTGAATTGCATTACACGGTAATAAAGAGCAATTATACAATACGTTTTTAAATTGAGAATTTTACTGATACTTATACCATATAATAAATTATTAGTTTGTTATAATCCTTGGGATTGATTTGCTCCAGGTCAAATAATTATGCTCTGCCTTACAAAAAATTTGTATGACTCAAAACTTGGCGATTAAAAAGAGTGGCGGAGAGTTTCTTGCTAGTTCTTCTCGCCCGCCCTTGACTTGTGAACTGGTAGTAAATGTAAATTTAGAATCAATTTAATATTTTTTCTGTTGACGTTCATAAGTGTATTTGGTTTCCTATATGAATAAAGTTATATCTTGAAATGTATATGCAAGAATTTTTATTCGAGACTTAGCCCTTGTATTACACCATAAATTTTTCTCAAGATTAAATAACGAAATGAATAGATATATAGTTATAAAATGTCATCATGAAATGGAGCGATATGGAAATGCTAAAAATTATCTGTATTCTTTATGTAGGTAACATAGTTTAATTTTAATAGCTAATTAACGTTAATGCTCAGTTTCTTGATTACGTTAAGGCTTCAGAGAGGGTCATATGATATTTAGTGATAGCTCCGCTGATGGTCACTACCATAGACCAGAAACTGAAATAGTTAAAATGAATTTATTATATTTATTCCAGAAGCTACTAGTCGACAGCTTACTCTGTTCATAAAATACGTCAATCGAATCCTCCGCTGCCACTTCAAAGACGTACAAACACATTAGTATTTCCAAGAAACAACCGGACTTTTGATTAACACTGATAAGCCCAAGGACTAATGAAACAAAACACGGCAAAAACTGTTCAGTTCGAAAAGTCAATACTGGAGAAATCCTTAACAATGTTCAAAGTTTAAGGGATTCAGTCAAACAAAAGAGCGGAGTTGGGAATAACAAGTGACTTTGCAAACTGGTCACGTGTGCCTTTACTGGTACAATGGGCATCGACCAATTTGTGACACTTTTCCCTTTGTTCATTGGATTTGTTAGATTTTTCATGTAATTGAATGTACGTACGTGTGCCTAAGGCGTCTATGTAACTGGTGTAGCAAGATCAGAATATTTATGGCACCAACACGGTCAAACATACAATTTAGACAAATTAGAAACAATGTGCGGTCACGAAAATAGGTGCGGAATTATAATAAGTTTACTAAGATAAAGAAAACGAAACCGAATCGAACCAGTTCATCTTGAGCTAGAGAATATCAAAAAGTCTATAAATTTTCCCAAGAGTTTTAGATTTGCCGCCAATTTACAAAAACAAATGACAAATGGATGCAATATACTACATTAAAGTTTTCATTAGCAATGTTTTTAACTGGCCAGTTCTAAACAATTTCAGTATTACCCACGTAATCTAATGAGATGACTGATTTTAGCGAACTAAGTAATAAAAGGTTTAGTATTCGTTGTAATAATAATTCAGTTCAATTCTTTAACTATACTTTAACCCAATTTCCGACACTCTTGACCTCAACTACAGATATTTTGTGTTCTTGAAAATATCTTTGACACTTCTGCTGTCTTATCGATTATTACCGCATAAAGGTTAGCTTGGCGTTAAATAGCTAGTTGACAAAATAAATTGACCCTGCATTTTATGTATGAATTGAACCAGTTTTCAAACCACGTATTCGAGAATGTCAGCTGGTGAAGGGCGGTACTATTTGCACTACAAAATATTTGTTCTTACATTCTAAAAACTAGTGTATGTCATTTGTTGATAGATTTTTTAGAGAAAAAATACACGAATGTGTAGTACACAGATATCTAGTACCTTTATCTAATATCGTTAACTTCCAAATAGGCATTGTTACTTTAACTATTTTTTTTAATGTAACAGTCGTTTGGTCACGCACTTGATTCCCGGTGATAGTAGAATGGTTATGTTTGAGGACAAAGGGCTTCTTGTAAGAAATACATATACAGAGAAATACCAATTCTTAAAAGCCCGACAACCCACTCGCGAGCACTCCGGCATTAAGTGCATGCACGGTGGTATTATAAGGTGGCCCTCAGTAAAAATAATAACCTATATTCTACGTTTTAATATTTTACAAAAAAATCTTTAAAATATAATATCAGAAGTTAGAAGTGTAAGGTGTTAAGTGAAAGTGTGATATTTGTATATTAGAAATGGTATGTTATATAACACCTTTTACTTTAATTTTAATTCACAGTAGATTTAATCATTTCGAAAAGTGCATATAAAACTAAAAAAAATCTGCGGAGCCAGACCTTAATTAAAATCGATTTAGCGGCTAAAGCCTGATCGTAACGAACGTGTTTTCATTTATAATAGGATTTTTTTTATTCATATTTTTTGCATACAAATAAATAATGTTAACATGAAATTTAAAAAATTGGTGCAACGGGCCCTACCCCTATTAGCTATCTCTTAGAAAATAATACCGTTCGAAATCATTTCACATTAATAAACAAGTAATAACTTCCACATTTACCAAAACAGAAATGTAAAGATAGAAAAAGGATTACAAAGATTATTAAAATAATGACTGCACCGAGTAAAAAACGTCGAGTTTAACGAGTCTACCCTCTAACTCAGTGTTTCCCATACTTTTATGTGCCATGCCCCACCTTAGCCTTACTAAAATCCTTATATATTCAATATTTTTAATAACAATCAAATTGCACCCTTGTGGGGCCCACGCCCCACGTTGGGAAACATTGCACTAACTACTACTAAAAACTCTAAATATTAAACAATTTCAAGCTTTAATAACAGATAATACTTAGAGCATTTTTTATTTACGTGACAAAGTTGTTAACAGATAATACTTAGAGCATTTTTTATTTACGTGACAAAGTTGTTAACAGATAATACTTGTTGGCTACAAGTCTATTGGCCAACTTTGGCAAATTATAACATATAGATATTTATGAACATATAACACAACTCCTCAAAGCATCTAATAATTCATTGCCAGAAATGATGGTAAAAAAAAAAAGATAGGAAACACTTGCGTAAAAAGTTCTATCAATAAATAAAATTTGACTTTTCGAATTTTTCCGTAGTAAATTGTATCCCTCACGTTTCTTTTTGAAAGCGAAGTCATGTTTTCTAACCATACTTGTACATTTCCTGCCCTGGCCCTAACAGGATGTCTGTGTCCCTCTATTTCTACTGAGCCACTTACTCGTGGTCAATTCTATCTGATGATGATATTAGTTTATCCCTAATGAGAAAGGCAAAGGACTTTAGTCCATACAGCCAGGTCTTGTTCTTGGCAATAATTTGAGAATTTTAGTAGTTTTAAAGGCCGAAGCCACGTCTTACGTAGTTAGGAGTCATCAATTCTATCTATTATGTTTAAATATTATTTGATGCCTTCAAATTTAATGACGTGGAATAAGTGATACATGTATCTTATGTTCCAAAATAAACATATTTTATTTTATTTTAATACAACTGTTTTTATTGATTTAACGGACATTGCTTACATTGTTTTGAGTCAATTGTCAGAAGTTTACAAATACCAACTTTGCGACGTTAGATGGCGCTAATATCAAATCGTCTTTAATTTGACAGCTCTCGGTGACCAATACGTTCCTAATTATATTGTCTTTCATTTTCATTCATTTTGAATGCTACGTTATAAGGAATTGTCTGCTAACTTCAGAGCATGTGATATGCGTAAGAATATGGGAATAGAGCCTCAAGTTTCGTATTCAAACCGCGAACAAACATTTAGGTGACCGTGTCGTGGTGAGTTGACATATTCTCCACGTGATGTTACAATGCTTCCTAGAATTGTAAGCGTAGCATTACCATATGTTTGTTTACCATTTAAGGTTATATCGAGAATCTATTGTATATAGAACGTTTGAATAATGTACTATAGCTTCATACGACTAAATATAGTATCTTTACATGGAATTAACACTCTGTTTTTTAAACAATAATAAGGCCACTGATTTACTTTACAAACTCAGCAGGCTTACCCCGCAAGTTCATCATCAGAAATGACTATACCTTGTGGCATTTAGCTTCCTTAAGAATATTTCGCCATCGCAATCTATTTAATGCTTCATGCGTCCAACTTCGAACCCCTATTGTTTCGACAACTCCATCCTACCAACGCAGCCTCGGTCTACCGGGTTTCCTCTTGCCTGCCTTGTCTGGGGTTCTGTCATTCGGTGCACAAGTCCCAACCACTAGAGCCAGTTGCATTTTATGTTATGACGTCGTCAAGGATTTTAAAAAGTTCTTCATTTCGAATACGCCAAACACCGTCGTTGCAAACCGTGCCGTCAGTTCATCGATTTCAATAATCAGTTTAAAATAAATGAAATTGGGTTTCGTTAGATGGCGCCATAATAATAATCGACACTGCAAGAGAGTGCCAATTTCAGGCAATTATTAAGTCAGTTGGAAATCGGTCGTACAGAGTAACCTCGCGAGTCGTGTTACCCGCAGGGCATACATTATGAATGTATAGAATATAGCAAATGTTGGAAAACAGATTTCATACCTCTTATTCTTAAAAACTAAATCAATTTTATTCCACTGTTTTAATATGTCTTTCGTGTCTGTCTCACAAATTGCGATTACGCTCTCATGAAAAGAGATAATAACATTAGTTAATACGGTGCAATTAAACTAATTTTATGTCGAAATAAACCGTAAACTTCTAAAAAATAACCTTCGTACCTTCTACTAATCTAAAATCATGTTTCTGGAATTCAAAATAATTGGCAAGAAAAATACATCTTAACTTTCGATGTCATCGCGAAAGTAAAGCAAAAAATATCGTTTGTAAATCCTGAATATAAAACTATTGCCGCCAATATTTCTCCACTTGACAGTGACATATTCTATTTAATCTGTTTCATTTGACGGATGTCAGCTGTCAGATCTAATATAATAAGCAGGGCTGTCGTTTACTATTTACTATTTGCAGATAAGTGCTTTTTAAGTGAAATAAAATAAAATTTTACTACTACATAGAGATTTACTAATATAGAGATTTTTATATAAACAAAATATCGCTCAAAAATTACCAACCAACTACGAGCTAAAATCTTAAAGTTATACATAGTCGTGTGTTAAGAGTAACGCGTTACTAAAGCATGTTTTTAATAAAATCACTTTAATCAAATCACAAGCGTATTTCAATTCTCTATTCCTCCTTAAATTCGATAACTAATTGCGCATTAAATTTTAAAGATGAACTGCATTTTTAATTATTTTGTTATTAATCTACTATTACAGATAATACATTGGACAATTCTAGTTGTAAGATACAGAGTAGAAACTTATAGTTCTCGCTAAGGGGCTGTTCAAGTATTACGTAAGTACTAAAGGGGTGTTTGATTTTCTTATTTGGTGATTACGTCAACAGTAATTATTTACTTTTTTTACACATATTACCTACATATTGTCTATGCTTGAAAATGAAGTGCATGATTCGTACAAAATTAATACGTTTATGTACTATTTTTGAGAGCTTTGCTTACTTTTGCTGACAAGAGGAAGTATTCTTTTGCATTCGGGGAGTGCGAGAGAGAGTTGGCACTGTCAAATATGTCTAATTTCATACAGAAAAAACGGTTTTACGGCTCTAGAAACTAGATTTAATTTTGTTACGAGCCCTCTTACCCTAAATAACCTGTAGCAATTTTAATAGGCTTAGTTCGGGTTTATTTCGATTTTCAACATTAAAACCAATTATGATTTAAGTGTACTCTATAGTAATTGATAGCCAAGTACGTAAGTACGGTGGCAAAAAACGAGCAAAAATCATTACAAATAAACTAAATTGATTCTTATATTTATCATAATTGGCTTCACATTTGCTTGTATGTGAAAGTTATTTGTTAATGGTCATTTACCTTTTGGGTACGTTCATTTTTTATATGTATGTAACAAATTATGGAGCTGATTGCTTCGTCACGAAGTTATCGGTTTTGTGACATGGATTAGTAAGACACGCTTATATTTGATGTGGTAAATCTTGTCAGATTATACCGAAAAGATTTTATACTCTTAAGCATATTTTTTGTATTTAACCGTCATAATTAACAATTCAATATTTTTTATTATATATCAAATGTCAAAGTTACTTTTAATATATTTAAAACATATTAACTTTCTTATTTATTTATTTAAAAAACACAGTGAATGTATTAAAAAATTTCTGTCCACCAACGCGTCGATTTCATTACAATAATGATTACTTAAGATTAAAATTAACTACATACTTTAAATTAAAAATTAGAATTTTGCTAAAAAATAATAGTTAAATGTCTTCTACTTGATACGATGAGAAGAAATTAACATATTTACCTGTGAACAATAAAATATATTAGTAATCCTAATAATTAGCTTTGAGTGGCTTTATTACACCGCCTCCAAAGGTTCTTTTCGTTTATGCAATGAGTTTAACGGTTTTTTGCGTTCGAATTTCGAACAATATTTAGAGGACAGTTCATCATAAAATTATGTTGTTTAAAACTGGCAAAGTACTTGCAAATTTGTATTTTTAAAATAATTATCTATAAAAAAACATGAACAATTATTAAAAACAAAAATTATTTACTTAAATAATTTTACTAACTTTGAGTATATAAATTAATATGTGTGTTAATTGTTTTTTAATTACAACAAACATTTGTTGTCAGAAAGGGACGGATAACTGACGTCGTAAAACTGTTTTATAATTTATTTTGATTCGCCATTTTAGCTGTAAATTACGCACTAAAATACATTCGACAATACTGTACTAATAATGGCACGTATACAGGAAGAATCCGGTTACAAAGAAAAAAGCTTATTTTTAATTAAAAGCGCTCACAAAAGACATTCAAACTTTCCTTTTATAGAACTTTTATTCTTAATAGGGGAGCGCAAAAACTCGGTGGGAATCGAACCTGACCCATTGAAACGTGAACTTCGGTATAATGAGGCATAATATGGTTTAAAGATTGTATTGTATTTAACTAAAGCATTGTTATCTTTTATATTGATATTATATAGGTGAACGATTTGTATTATTGTTTTTTTTATAGAAACAAACGGGCCGAGCGCTCGCGAACCCGTTGCCGGCCTTTTAAGAATTGGTACACTTCTTGAAGGACCCTAAGTCGAATTGGTTCGTAAATACTTTAGTGGGCAGCGGGTACATAGTGGCGGCAAAAACTGCCTTAACCCAAACGCTCAAACGGACGTGGAAGTGATACGGGTGGAATTTCGTATTCTGCCATGACGTCCGATGATGCAACTCAGCTGCAGGTATTAATCCGAACAACTCTTCTGAACACTATCCGTGGTATATACGGTGGATGATGCAGAGAGACACCACATCTCTACGCAATGCCAAAGGATCTAGCCGCTCGGAAAGGAGCTTGTCGACTGTATTGTAAAGTAGATTAAACTTCAACTAAGTCAATTAATTTTCTATATTGTTAAAGTAATTATAGAAGTTGGCGATGGTTAGCAGTGTTGTCCTAGTGGCTTCAGCGTGCGACTCTCATCCCTGAGGTCGTAAGTTCGATCCCCGGTTGTGCACCAATGGATTTTCTTTCTATTTACGCATTTAACATTCGCTCGAATGGTGAAGGAAGACATCGCGAGGAAACCGACATGTCTTAGACCCAAAAATTAAAAAGTCGAAGGCGTGTATCAGTCACTTGAGGCTGATCACCTACCTATTAGATTGAAAAATGAACCTAAAGAGGTTGTAGCGCCACTGATTTTTTTTTTAAATAAAAGAAGTTTTGATTATTTTAGTGTAAGTTTTAAATTTAGCAAATATTTATATACAGCCTGTTACAGTAAATTATTTGAATTTTAATGTCAATTATGACAAGGTTATTTAGATACACATTTCAGTTACATTGTTAAGTATTCTTAAGGAGCTCACCGTAACCTGACCCCATGTTCACTGATGTACATCATTCTGCGAATTGCTTTACGCGCCATTCATTGCTGGGTTAAAACTATTCTCATGCTATGAACTATTTTCAATCACGATTTTCTACTACGAAACAACAACCACAGACTAAGATTAGAAGTAAAATAAATAATATGAATCCAAACACATGAAAGGGTGCCAAATCTAATCTGTTAAAAGATGAAAGTCTGTGGGTATTAAAAGTATTGTGCGTGCTCTCATTCCTGAGGTCGTAGGTTCGATCCCGGCTGTACACCAGTGGACTTTCTTTCTATGTGCGCATTTAACATTCGCTCGACCGGTGAAGAAAAACATCGTAAGGCTTGCCTTAGACCCAAAAAGTCGACGTTCGTCAGGCACAGAAGGCAGATCGCCTAATTGCCTATTAGATTAACAAATGATCATGAAACACATACACAAATCTGAGGCCCAGACCTAAAAGGTTGTAGCGCCATTGATTTATTTTTTTATTTATTTATTAAAACTATTGGTGACATCAGTTTTATGACAGTAAGAAATGTTTACTTAAAATATCCCTTAACATATTCTTGTATGTGTAGTAGTGTTAATGCGTTATTATATCACCAGGATATATAGGACATGTAACATATCAGTATGCATCACCCATCAGTATTATCCTCGGAGCAGTGGGGTAGCTCCGTGAAGCCTGCGAAGTGCCCAGTAAACTTCTGGCTTAATTACCCAGGACGCACAACGTACCAAATGAGGGTCTAAGTGCAGAAATTGAGTCCACACTACTTACTACATACATATCATTAAGTAGTCACATGAGTCTTCGAGTATTGAGACATAAATGCAACTCCATATTAAAGCGTCAATGTACAACGTCCACTGCGGAATTGCTGGGTACGTTTCCAATGATCGAGTTTGTACTAGGTGAGTTGAAACGAGCTATTTCCCTTCTCACAAAATATGGGACAGTTCGAGATGCGGATTGCATTACGAGAACTAGCAACGTATGGAGGGGAATTACATTCTTAATGAATTTAGACAACCTTAGTTTACGTAATACAAAATATTTTTTTAAGTTAACATTTACTAAACACAATATAGTATAGTACTTACAATATTCTTAACCTATATAGTAATAATAATAATAAAAACTAAATATGGATAATTAGAAAATTAAAACTAATTTAAAAGGTTCTATCCCTGTAGCATTGAACCTGCTGCTGTATTGCGATACTTATTCGTTGAACGTGGAAAGCACCAGCTCTGGGGTCACCGGTTATTAAGTAAACGCCAATTAAAAGGTTTACAGAGTATAGAATAATATTACAGAGAATGCGTGTAGTGTGTCAACTGTCTATGTTGAAATCGGGTCGATTAAGTGACTTTAAATGTCTGATAGTGTTGAAAGAGTTATAAACTAATTTTGAAATTTTCTCATTTTTCCATTCAAAAGTCAAATCATTTTAATGGGTGTAAAAACAGAATGAAACACATGCGAATGGTCGAATGACTTTGGCCTACCCCTGGTTTAAAAAAAATAAATGTCTACTTTAAAAAATTAGCTTTTTACTTTTTGAAATGTAAAAATTTCTTATGAACTTTATAAAGTTTGTATTGATAAGCTAATAATGTTAAGTTAATTATTTACTATAGTTAAAATTATCCTAATAAAGGCAATTATTTTATATTCAACTCTACAAATACAGATATTTTTTGCTACACTAAAGATATTATAATTTGTATTACAATAAATATATTTTTATTCGTACCTAATTGATTTTTTGAGAACGATTTCTACAATGATATTATTCATTTTATAACATACGACAGCTATAGGAGATACCATTCCCCTGTGTGATTGCAGACCCTGACATATCACGCCTGTATTGCAATGTGAACCCGAGAGGATGGATGGAGACGCTTAGACTAAAAATGCTTGGCAATTGTGTGTCATATTATATCATATAGTCCATTGAAATGTTACAATTTGAGGGCCAAACTGAAAATTTGTTAGAGGACGCATATTTTATTTATGGAACATGTAGGGGGGCTTTTTTGTACGATGGATGGTTTAGGAGATATAGCCAAAATAGTGTTTTCACCCCTTTCACCAAGATGGCGGCCGGGGGACAAGGGTGCCAACCCCATAAACATGGGTTTAAGCTTGTATTGACCCCATGTCCTATAAATAAAATTGCGTCCTCTAACAAATGTTGAGCAAATGTAACATTTTAATGGACTAATATAGGTATGCATGATTATGCAAATTTAAGCAGATTTGCTTAAATCTAAAGTTAAATAATAATTCGAAGTCTTAGCGAATATAATAGAAGAAACACTACTTATCCAGAACGTGATATATTCGGTAGTGGGCTAATCAATTTAATGTTGTTGTTTTTTTTTTGAAAATTCACCATAATTGTCATGTATTTTAGATTACAAAATATTTTGTAAGAAGCTTGTAACATATACTGAGAATAGATAGCTTGAAACATATACTGTAGAAAATGCATTATATATGATGGTGTACTTTAATAAATGATGAGTCCTAAATTTAAATATCATTTATTTAAGTAGGTTTTGTATGTCAACGTAACAAAATAACATTTGAAATACTCAAAGTTAAAAGAAAGAGAGAACATATAAAATAATAATATACATATACAAATTAAGTCTCAGAAGACAGTCACATCAGCGTGCGACTGTCATCCCTGAGGTCGTAGCTTCGATTCCCGACTGTGCACCAATGGACTTTCTTTCTATGTGCGAATTTAACATTCGCTCGAACGATGAAGGAAAACATCGTGAGGAAACCGGCTTGCCTTAGACCCAAAAAATCGACGACGTGTGTCAGCCACAGAAGGCTGATCACCTACTTGGCTATTACATTGACAAATGTTCATGAAACAGATACAGAAACCTGAGACCAAGGCCTAAAGGTTGTAACGCCGCTGATTTTATTTTCATACAAATTAAACTCTTAATTTATAATAACTAGTGTTCAAATGAAAAGACAAGAACTGTCAATAATCCGTCTGTCACTGTTTTTAATCTCTTTTATGAATCATTGCACCTCAGGGCATGGAATTAATTATGATTCAATAAATAAAAAATCATTAAGCCTCTATCTATGGGCATGCGAACGTATTGTTATGAAGGGAGATCGTAAAACCGGATATTAAATCGTTGAACCAGTAATAAAGAACTTAATTTTTCCTAACAGATTAAAGTTGTTTATTGCAAACCAGGTTTATTAATACGAGAAGGAAACAGGCACATCACAATTATAAAAAGAAATACTAAATATAATTGGAGTGTTCTTTAATTTAATATATAATATTAAAAATAAGACAAAAATGTACAGATAAAAGAAATAACATGGAAATATAAAATCAGCAATTTGTTTTAATTATAATTTTTTACTTAAATTTGCAATTTGCATTTGCGATTTTTGCAGCATAACTTATAACTTTTTAACTAACGAATTATGGTAAAATTTTATTTTATATGGATCTAGAGGAGTTCTGTACCCGTAAAGGGGTCAATGGTACTTAAAAAGTAGGGATGACGAGTAACAATAAAATATGAATATATGTATTTAAACTGTATATTGTCAACAATATACAGATATTCTAAAGATTGGAAATAATCGGCCTTTATTATATTTTATATGAAGCGAAAACACGAAACTATCTTTTCTGTGATTTTTACAGCCTTCAAAACCGAAGTTATCAATTCGATATAAAAATTTTCAAGGATCCAGCTCAACTGCTCAGCTGATGTGGATGCGCGAGATGAAGAAGTGATTTGAGCATCGAATTGGTTCCAATGATATTTTGAATTCATTTAATTCTCTCATACAAGGGCCTACAAAAAACATACTCAATTCTTTTTAGTGCATGTTTAGTCGTTTTTTTAACGTTAAAAAGGTACAAAAATGTAATCACGAAACGATATCGCTACGTAGATAATCGAAAAACGAATATGAAGCGAGATCGGATCGCAATAAGCTCACTTCGATGAAAATTAAAAGCTATTTAGGTATGTGAGACTCGAGTGAGTTTGATTAGATCTTTGAACATATATTTACGTAAAAAAAACCAGTGGCCCTACAACCTTTTTTCAGGCATTTGTTTCATGATAATTTGTCAGTAATAGGCATGTAGGTGATCAGCCTTCTGTATATGACACACGCGTCGACTCTTTGGGTCTATGACAAGCCGGTTTTCTCGCGATAACTTCCTTCACCATATGAGCGTGTGTTAAATGTGAATATACAGTCCATTGGTGCCTAGCCAGGTATCGAGCCTACGATCTCAGGGATGAGTGGCACACCGAAGCCACTATACGCTTATATATACGTTTTTTACGAATCCAGAAAATATGCATTGTGCAATGTACAGAGCATTACTTCGATATTTATAGATTTTACAAACAAAGTTCGTAATTCCGGCACGTTCCACGCTATCTCTACTTTATAAATGGGGTTTTGAGTAGGTGTAATAGAGATGAAAGACGTTAAGATTAGGGGAATGATTTCATTCATTCCCGGTAATAAATGTATATTAATTTATATTATTACGCCTCTATAATGACGACACAATTTATCAATTATAATCGATCACACTTTCATCTGAAATATAAACTGTTTATGTTTCATTCAGAATTTGTCCAAATTAATATGATTGGATACCCTTTTAATGACAATCAGAACATCATAGTCGATTTTCTATATTCTCACTAGGCTAAAGGAGTTGGTGGAGAAGATTGGGATAAAAATGCTCAAGATGGAGACAGATGTAGGCCTCCATACTGTTTAATAGGTCCTTAAAAAAATCTATTTATAAATTTTATTTCTATATAAAATTTTGGGTGTGTACATATTTTATAAGAAGAAGGTTATTCAAGGAATATATGAGGCTTCATTATTATTATTATTAACATCAGATGAGCCTCCTGCCCGTTTGCCCCCTGTTAATAAAAAAAAACTTTAGAGGTGTCAAGGGACACCCAGATGGAACGAAATTCCTTTCAATTAATTTATATGTTAATTGGTATCATAACAGTATGATAGATTTTCTCGACACCAACCTTACGACGAAAAAAAAAGCCAACATCACGAGGTGTTCCCAGGCGGTCACCCATCCAAGTACTGGCCTCGCCCGTCGTTGCTTAACTTCGGTGATCGGACGAAAACCGGTGTATTACAATAGCAAATAGCAAAAAAGTGTCGTGACAACTTTTCGTAAGAATTTTTTCCGTCTAGCCCCCACAACGTGCGATAAGGAACTTCGTTCCAAAAACTATATTGTTTATTAACTACTGCTCATTTTCCAACGATTAATAATAGGTAATGTTCTCGAAATCGTTAAAACCCTCAAAAAGCCTGTGGCGCTTCGTCTACTACCCTTGGTCTTGGCTTCAGATTTTCTTATCAATTTAGTGATTTTTTTCTAGTCTTGGGCTAGCCGCTTTCTTCACGATGTATTCCTTTAGCATATAAGCGATTGTTAAATACGCATAGACAGAAAGTCCATTGGTACACAGGGGTACGAACCTACGACTACTAAACACTGCTCTGAAACACTCAAAGTGGAGCTAATAAGGAAAAAACAGTTGAACCACAAATCAAGCGGGAAGCTTTGGGGTGAAAGGTAATGCTTATGAATGAATAACACAAAGAGAATGGGGAATTACTGTGAATATTACATTCGAGATGCAAATCTGTATTCGTTTCTTCAGGCAGTTTTATTCGCAGGATAAGTTAGTGTAAGTTGTTAATATTTCATACGTGTGCTCGGGGTGTTTATGAAATATAACGGTAGGGGAAAATTATGGGACCCCCGCTGTATAAATTTAGTCATAAAAATGATAGATAAAATCGAGTTACGAAGGTACGCTGATGTGTTTATTTCAAGGTGTTGCGAATTATAATTCTTGAGACTGTTTCCGGCCATGCTATAAACTATAGAACGGAGTTTAGCTATATTCGCCCATAGATATTTATTTTTTACAGAAATATAGTCAAAATCAGTTATAACGACATCGAAAGGACTACTCATATTTAGTCGTAGTCCGATATACAGATTGACCATTCTGATAAACCAGCTAAATCATTAGCTCCCCTCACACTTCGAAATCAATTTTCCTTTAACTTTTATATTGTATTTCTCTTTTGTGTTTGCTTCTAAGTGTTTATTAAATATTGAATACTGTATTTTATTGTTCTTTATGTATCAGTGTGACGAGCGTAGACAAGCTTTAAAAGACTATAGAATCAAGAATTAATTTCGAAGCTATCAATTACGGCACGTTGTAAAGAATTCCAAACAACTTCGCTTTCTCATCTTCAGAATAAAACGAAAGCAGTTGATCAAGTGGCTTCCAGTTTTCTCTGATTACCTTATTAAGGACTTGAAATTATGCAATGCAGTTTTTAATGCCAGATATATCAGCAAAGGCAGTCGAAAGTGTGTGATTGCTGTGGTACTAAATATAATGATGCAATTCTCCTACGAAATGTTTTTATTTATTAAGGATAAAATAAATCAGTGGCGCTACACTTTTCAAGTCTATGCCTCAGAATTCTGTATCTGTTTCATGATCATTTTTTAATCTAATAGGCAAGTAGGTGATCTGCCTCCTGTGCCTAATACACGCCGTCGACTTTTTGGGTCTAAGCCAAGCCGGTTTTCTCACGATGTTTTCCTTCACCGTTCGATCGAATGTTAAATGCGCACATATAATGAAAGTCCATAGGTGCACAGCGGCGGATCGAACCTACGACCTCAGGGATGAGAGTTGCACGCTTAAGCCAATAGTGCGTTAACATTTTCTCCAACGGTGAAGGAAACCATCGTGAGGAAACCGACATGTCTTAAACCCAAAAAGTCGACGGCTTGTGTCAGGCACTGGAGGCTGATCACCTACTTGCCTATTAGACTTAAAACTGATCATGAAACAGATTTAAAAATCTGAGGCTAAGACCTAAAGAGGTTGTAGCGCCACTGATTTATTTATGTTTATTTTTTAACTTCGTTTTGGGTAAAATTAGAAGCCTGATTTCCACTAAAGAATCTAATATAATATATATTATATCTCAATGTATCTCACAAGTACAAATGTACTAAATTGTTTCTATATATTCAAGTCAATGTCAATTTATTTAAAACATCCAATATTTGTCATAATGATATGGTCAGTATACATGTTGCAAATTACGGTATAACTTAAGGCAGAAACCCTCTTAAGTAGGAATTCAATAAGGATTTGGATCTCACACGTTTTTACGGTTGAACTGCGTTGCAAAACTTAATTTTTTTACAAGTAATGTCTTTGATGGGATTTCTTGTATGTTAACGTTGAAGGTAACTACCAATAGCGGTTGCGACCCCAACTTCAATGGTCCCAAAATTGGGATATCAGCGCTACGAATATAGAGATATCGAAATTGCATACAATAACATCGTTGTCGCTTTTGGAAGTACTGGTGAATAAATATTTATGATTTTTACCTTCAATTGTTTTTGCATGTATAATTATTATTATATATAATTGAAATAGTAACAACTTATTGTCGTTACTATTTCAATTCAGCGCAATTATTATTATTACGAGATAATTAAAAATGAACCAAAAAGAAAAAATTCGTAGAAAATATTATTCGAACAATTTTGTATTGCGCAGCCCGGACACACAAGAATATTAAAGCTATCACTGAATATGCTTTAAAGGAGTATTAAAAATATCCATAGCGCTAAACAACCTGCATTATGAGCACAGGGTGTGCTTTCACACCCACACACAACACAGCCGAATCAGGTATTACTTAGATAAATGCATTTAATATTTAAGATTAAAGATTATTAAAGATTTAAGTTGGCGCCTAGTAGATAGTACCTGTGACTCCAGAGCTGGCACTTTCCTGGCTCAACGAATAAGTATTGCAATACAGCGAGTAAATGCTGCCAGTGTTAAAGATACACTGCCACAGGGACCAAACTTTTTAAATTTGTCTTGATTTTCTTTTAAATTATTTTTATTATTACTTTGTAGGTTAAGAAAATTGTAATTACTTTAATATTTTTATTGATTGTTCCTTTCGTAAATGTCTGAACTTTTTTGTATATATTATTATGTATTTCATCTTTGGCTGTATCTTTAGTATAAGTTCGCTGTAGGAGTATGAAATAAATGTATTTCGCTGACAACTATTGTTGGAAAGCACTTGAAACAGTGATGAATTAATAAATTCTGGATAATTTTCAGTTACTTAAGTACCAGTCGGGAAGCTACAATCTAATCTGACAATATAAACGGAAATTATTCAAACATCTTCAAACTCCAAAGATAATTTAACTTCCGCAATTCGGACATTTCTAAGATATTGGGGTATCTTTGCATTAGGTGTTAAGTGAGGCGGAATGGAAATGAGAGGTCATCTCCTGGGGTCCGCAAATACTTCATACTTACGAATATTCCTGATAATATAGATGGATAGCGTCCCTTGAATGAAGATTTCTCCGTAAACCTTTCTTGATCAAACCGAATTTGTATATAAAGGAAGTTCATATTTTTATATATTAGCTGTTTGAAATTGGAACGGTATATTGTCAGGGCGCTTATACGGAAAGAGTTTCATTATAAAAGCTTGCCAACGTTCGGCACACTGAAACATAGGTACAAGAAAAATAAAATATATTTTTTAATCTGACTAGCACTTATAGGCAAACAGTATACAAGTGATAATAAAAAGAAATAAAAACAAAACAATAATATAATTTATATAAAAGTAAATCAATTTTAAAGTGTGAGGGAAGCAACTATGGATATCCAGACTCGTAAAGCAGAATGCTGAATCTGGAAATCGGTGAGTTTTAGCCAAAACGAGGGACGAATGTAATGATGGAAATTTAAATTTTGTTTAAAGGTTGGGGCAATCAATGTTACATCTTAATGGCAAACGATACAATCAATTAATCGTATCGTTATTGTATCGTATTAAAGTGTTATCAGTCTAATTAACCATTCACCAAGAGACATTTTAAGACACGCTGTAAATTGTCATTATATGTTAATTCATTATGGCTTAGTTGTCTAGAGATATAAGAGTTTTTATGTATATTGTATAAGTATATACAATACACCAAGGAATTCCAGCGTCAATGTTTGAGGGACCAAGTTTGTATTGTAGCGTTTTTTTACTATCATAACTAAGCCTACTTAGATGAAGATCCTATCAGAACCCTGTATATAAGTAAAGTATTGATTGATAGATAAAATTTAAGTTTTTTTTTTTTTAATATATTGTTATTTTATTTAGTGCATTTTGTAGTCGGTTATATTTTAAACAATTATTTGTGGAGCTTTTTTTATATTGAATAGGGGCCAAACGGACAGAAGGCTCATGTGATGATAAGTGATACCGCCGCCCATGGACACTCAATGGCGGAGGGCTCGCTAGTGTTTACTGGCATTTTAAATACCACGCTCTTTTCTTGAAGTACGCTATTTTCCTAAGTTGAATTGGTTGGGAAATGCTTCAGTGGGCAGCTGTTTCGACATGGTGATGGTGTATGTTGTGGTGGTTAAAATTTTCTTTGAATGAAATAAATACATACATCAATAATATTTTATAAGATTTAAAGCACTTCTTGCACTTTACCCATCACATTTTTTTTAGTTGTTTCCCCTACTATACATGGAATAGATCGCTTGTTAGCGATAAGGCTGCCCGTTGCATCCCTTATAATTTTTATATATTATATGATTTGTTTTTTGTTAATGTAACGAAGTGTGAATAAATAAATTTATATTATTTTATTTTGTATCAGCATCATTCAACTACTTATCGAGCTATAAACAGCAATTATAGCTCAATAAAAACTGGCCAATAAAGGACTAAATAGTGATTGATGGCGCTGCGAGGCCGTATTGATTGGACGACGATAAACACGCATTAGTTTAATTAGGGAAAAATTAACGGGAACTGTTTTCTATTAACCATAGATTGATTTTATTGCGCTTTCTGATGAATGATGATCTGTATTTTTTATCTGGCAAGTAGAGTAACTATATTTTGCCTTCATTGCTTAGTTATTGTCACCGTCCTAGCTGGTTTTAGTGAATAGAAAATTAAAACAAATTTCAAAAGTTTGGCCCCTGTGGCAGTGTATCTTTATCGCCGGCAGCATTTTCTCGCTGTATTGCGATACTTATTCGTTGAGCGAGCATCAGCTCTTATGTCACCAGAACTAGGTGACAACTTATAAATTCAATAGCGCATATGCACTTGAACTCCACGGCCCAAAAGTATCTACTTACTAGGGGAACAAAATCAAAGTTGGAGGAAAGACTGTTATATTTGATGGAAGTAAGACGGGGCTAACGTGTACACAAGTGGCATCCCATACCAAAGACACATCCTCCAAGGGATAACATATATGGTTCATCAGACATTACCATAAAAATTACCAATAAAACAGTTGCTTCAATGTTGTGGTACAATGTGGTAACAATAGGTAGAGGTTTAAATAAAAGATTAAATAAATTGTCAATTTATTTTTATTGACAATACATGTCATTTAAATAAACGTTATTGAAGTTATACTTCTTTTGATGAGAGTAAATTTTTACGATGCGCGCTCACACCGTCTCAAAAAACCGACACCCTGAAGTTAGCTATAGTCAACATTTTAGTTTTGTCTTTTGTCAGTTTTTTCTACAAACGTAGAATAAATTTTTTGAAAAGACTTTTATTTTGTTACGCCAAAGAAGTATAATTTCTAACGCGTGTACATAAGTACACACACGTTTTTTTATATTCATTAAAGTAAAAAAAATATTATTTGAAACGAGTTTTTTAAGGTTTACCAATAAAATTAATATTAAGTTACGAAAATGAACAACGCGAAATATTTGTTTGTGTTGATGACAAAATCGTCTTGACAACGATTTGCATACAATTGAAATTCGAAAATCAAAATATGGGTTTGCCAAAGGTTTGACTTTCGAACAAGTAACAATTAAACATAGGTAATGTTTAGGTGCGGCCGGCCCAGTTCTTACTATCTACAGCTATTATAAACGAGGCTACAAAAAGATAAAATACTCCTTTGTTTTCCATTGTTTCGTTGCGTAGATAATGTAGTACAGTCCCGATATCACTAAGTATTCTTTAACAAATTCGACACAGCTGTACTGTTAACTCTGTTTTTTTTTATAAATTGTCTGGCTTATCGTAAGCCTAATAAGTAATTTAAACTAACCTAATTTACTAAAAAGGATATTTAACATAAGAAAGTGCCCAATAACACTACTTACTGTCTCTATTAATGGAAATACACTCTGTTCTTGTGGTCTATTTTTTAACTTACTACTGTTTTGCACTTAAGACTGACGTGCACACTAATTTGCTAATTCGAATTGGTTTAATCTTCTCACTAGGCCCGTAGTCCAAGAAATTGAATATAATACATTTTTAAAGTTATACTGAATTAATATTAGAATTCTCCTTAGAATGTAAAATTAAAAACGAATGTACACGTCGTTCGCGTCTGATTGGTCAAAAAATATTTCTAGTTTACAACGCGCTGACACGTCATGTCATCGTATCCATTGACCAATCACCGTCGAACTCAATGTGTTGTCTTTTGTTTTAGACTTTTGAAAAGAACATAAATTGGCCAGATCATTTGATCATATAAGGCTGACATTTTCTCATCACTTAGGCCTTCAAAAAATTGCAAATACTTATATTGTGACAATTGAAAAGCTGTTGACGTCCATCCGTCGTCCCTACAGTTTTAATCTATATCAAATTGTGTAATTATCACCGATGAGTATTCCGTATACAATTGCCCATTGTCCACAAAAATAGTAGTGAAAAACCACTACAGAAATATAGAGTATTTATAATACATATTCATCTGGAATAATATATTTTTTTTAATATTATTTTATAGAATAATACAATCTAAATCAAGGTAGTCAAGTAGTGGGTCCGCGAAGAAAGGGTTTTTAAAAAACTTAAAGTTAAAATGAATACAACCGGTCCGATTTGAGGTCCGTTTAATACTAAATATTACAAGTATTCTATTATATTTATATCCTATTCTTAAAGGCCTACGTGACCGTTGTGCTGACACATTGTTCTCACGCTCTACAAGGAAACGTCACTTAGTAAGAATTAAGAGTGGTTCGTAAATCATGTAACAGCACTTCGGCTATTGAAATATAAAGGATCTTTGTACTACTATGTTGCAATGGTTTTGTTTATATAAAATATAATTATGGTGGTGACACACGGGGTTATATAACTCCTCCCTCCTGAAGAGCGAAATTATCAGGGGATTGCACATGTAAATTCTGATTATTTCGCCACTGCAACATATTAATAGTCTTATTTTTTATAACAAAAAACACAACAATTATCAAAAATACCATAAGAGAGTGCCTAAACTAATGCTTTTCACTTTCACTGAATTGCCCATTTCACTATCACTATCTCTGTTAAGTTGTTACAGCATGTAAGACATGTGTCGCAGGTCACTGAGCTCCATTCCTTGTAAGTTTACTGGATTCTAATTTTCCTTAGAGTTCACTGTTGACTGTAACTCCAGCAGCTTAATGGATGGGATACGTTCTGATGACATATTTTCTGTATATGAACGCTGATGATGTAATTGGATGTCATTGATGTTGAGATTGCAGGGTTAATCTCTTCTATAATTACTGTATTCTGGTCACAGTTGGATGGGTTTTCCTTGAAGGTCAATGCATGTCGTTTCAGGATACGGTGCCCCTGTTTTCTTGTGTGCAGAGATAATAAATTTTCCTCAGAGACTTGTTTGCAAGGCTGTATAAGCGGTAAGTATGTTACACCTTTCACCAGGATATAGGGATATTTAGGAATGATTATTAAGGTTAGGTTTATAGGGTCATGAAAGATAGGTAAGGGATACATTTTATTATAACTATAAGTTTAATTGGTTATTATAGCTACCTCTAATACAAAAGTTATTTTCCTGTCTATCATGTATGATTTAACATTAATCGTATCTTCTAATTTAACTAAATTATCCCAAGTGGGTGGATACATAAGATTTTCTGACTGTGATATATAAATTAAAATCTGTAATAAATGTGTAAAACATTGGTTTTGGTGAAAGCCAAAGCAATTTCTAATTCGCCTATTTTTTATATAAAGCGTTCTAAAATTACTTACAAAAAGATTATATAAACTTAAAACATATGTAGAGTATACTGTATTATTTTCTTTAGTACTTATGTCTTTTAACATTTTTTTCTACACGTTTTAGTCTTTCGTCCATAATTTTTGAGTTATTGTGTAATATTTCTGATGAGTTAATGAGTCCATCTAACATTTTGGAAACAACTATTAAACGCTTGTTTGTGGAACTTTTGTTGATTACCTAATTGATTTATTAACTGTTCATATCGTTGAGCATCTTCCTGATCTAAGTTTCCAGTTATAATTTTAATAGAGCCTAAAGGGTTCAATATTCCTCTTCGTACTAGGTGTGAAGGGATTATTTGCCTAATCTTTTCAGTCGTTATTCTTTGCAAATACTCTACTTGTTCCCTAATTCCTAAAAATTCTTTAAAGTAAGGCTTATCATCACTTACTATCTTACTAAAATTATTATATTTCCTATTGATTTATTCTAATTCCATCAGTAGGCCATTTAAATCTAATACCTTAAAAATAAGCCAGTTATCCTGTTGGATGAAGGCTGTTCCCTGTCTTACGGATCCCTGAATTGTTTTCAACCTTTTGAAGTTGAAGGCCCAAACTGGGGCTCGTGAGTGTCATCATGATCACTAAGCACCACCTTTGAAGGTCGTTTTATGTTTTTAATTGGTACCTTTTTGTGTTTACCTCTAATTGTAATAGGGATGGTGTTTCTTTCAGGTTTTCCTGTAACTATGGCCTTTTCAAAACAAGGTTTGTCCTTACTTCTGCGAGTGTTTATTAATTTTGTGAAAATGGTTTTCCCTTCTGGTAACGGGACGTCGGATTCGCCACCGCGTTTTTCTCTAGAGTTTTCCTTAAACGTTAACATTTTATCAGATATGTATTTGTATAAAACTTTTATTCTTTTGGCGTGGTCTTTAATTAATTTTTGCAAGTATTGTTTCTCGAAGTCTATATTGAATGGGTTTTCAGAATCTACATGGCCAAACACTACTTCAAACGGTGTTAAAGTTGTTACAGTATGAATCGCATTATTATATGCCATGATAGAGTAGGTCATAATAGATGCGGCGTCGGTACATTGTTGTTCGTATTTTGCCAGTCTGTAAATTTCGATTAAGGTGGAATGAAAACGTTCAACTATTCCCATTGAATTAGGGTTCCTAGGCGTGCCGATATGTATTTGGATTTTATAGAGTGACATCATTTCTTTCAATAGATCGTTGTTGAATTCAGTACCAGGGTCGCAGCTTATTTTCTTAGGTATACCGTAAAATGAAAAGTATTTTATTAGTGCGCGGATAACGTCAGGTGTGCCTTTACTAGGAATTTCAATCGCCTGTCCTAGTTTGCTAAAAGCGTCAACTAAGGTGAGGTATGTTTTTCCTTCGATACTAAATATATCTATAAATAATTCCTGGAATGGGGCATCTTGCGTTTGAGTTAACTGTAAATATGGTTTCAAAGGCTTTCGGTCATATTTCATTTGTTTACAGGCTTCACAAGAATTAATTACTGCTGATATAGTTTCTTTCATGTTATTCCAAAAGAAGTGTCGCCTGATGTGTGTAAAAGTTTCTTGAATACCTCTGTGACAGGTTTTTCCGAGATGAAATTTCAGAATAATGGCTTTCTGTTCATTTTCATCGTTAATAAAAACGATTCTTTCCGTACACTCATAAAATTGAATTGATCCACCTTTAAAAAGCCTAATTACCATGTTGCTGAATTGTTTGCGATGTTCCGTATTTTCGAAATATATAAAATATTTCTTTTTGGGTTTTATGTATTCTTTCAGGAATTGTTTGATTAAATTTTCATTATCTATGGGTAGAAAAACTTCTAAGATTCTTTGTTTTTCACGGGACACGTCACGAACTTGAATGGTGTTTTTATACCATTGGAAAACTAATATTTGGTTAGGCTTCGAATCAATTGCTTCGTTTAAAATAGGAATACCGTGTGACTCAAGGTCTTGTGCTGAATGTATAGTTTCAGATTTACTCGAAAGAGATGGAATCGGGTTTGTAACTTTTTCGAAAGATTCATTGGATTTTTGCGAATCTATGTCTGAAATAGTGATTGTATGTTCAGAGTCAGTAATTGAAATTGTTCTCGAGTCTTGTGAATCGCGACGCAATCGTTTTTGTATCTCCTTATTATCACAGTTTACTTTCATGGATTCTTTATCGGATAATGCGTTAATTTTAATACGAGATAAAGCATCAGCATTACAGTTTTGTTTCCCTTTTTTGTAGACTACTTCGAAGTCGTAGTCCAGGAGATTTAACCGCCAACGGGTGAGTTTACTACTGGGTTCCTTAAGAGAATGCAGCCACGCTAAAGGGCGGTGATCTGTGTAAATAATGAACTTCTTCCCATAAAGATAGGGGCGGAAATGTTTGATAGCCCACACAATGGCTAGAAGCTCACGTTCAATCGTGCTATATTTAGATTCAGTTTCAGTGAGGGTTCTGCTCGCGTAAGCAACGGGTAAGTCGTTGCCTACTATGCCTTGAGAAAGTACAGCACCTAAGGCTATTTGTGAAGCATCGGTCGTTAGGATAAAGGTTTTTTCTGTATCTGGGTATTGTAGAAGAGGTGCATTTGTTAATAGTTCCTTACACTTTTGAAAGGCGTCAATATATTGTTGATCTATTACAATTTTATTACGTTTTTTTAAGCAATTTGTCAGCGGCTTTGTGATTTTAGCGAAGTCTTTTATGAATCGGCGATAATAACCGATAAGGCCAAGAAAACTCTTGATTTCAGTTGTGGTTTTTGGTAAAGGATATTTCAGGACTGCTTGAATTTTATCATCATTTGGTTGCAAGCCATTTTCTGTAATCTTGTGGCCAAGGTAGAGAACTTCTTTACATAAAAATTCGGTTTTGTCTAATTGTACTTTTAAGTTTGAGTCTCTAAGTCGCTGAAAAACTGTTCTTAATTTATGTATGTGTTCCTGTAAGCTGGCTGAAAATATGATGACGTCATCAAGATACACCATACAATGAATGTTGTGGAGACCTCTGAGAACGTTGTTCATTGCTCGCTGAAAAGTTGCAGGCGCAGTTTTTAAACCAAACGGCATACGCGTAAATTCGTAATGGCCGTTCTGTGTACTGAACGCGGTTTTCATTCTGTCTCTTTCTAAAACTTCTATTTGATGGTAACCTGAAGCTAAATCAATTGTACTGAAATATATAGCTTTTCCTAGTTTGTCTAATAAATCTGTTATGTTTGGCAGGGGGAATTTGTCATCGATAGTGATCTCGTTTAGGCGGCGATAGTCGATTACCATGCGATACTTTCTCTCACCAGAGACATCTAATTTCTTGGGAACCAGGTGAACTGGTGCACTCCAGGGAGAGTGTGATTCCTGTATTATGTTATCCTGCAGTAATTTTTCTACTTGTCGATTAATTTCGTCATTTAAAATCGGGGGTAATCTATAGGGTTTTACATATATCGGATCTTCATTTGTCGTACGTATCTCGTGTTTAACTTGGTTTGTAAATGACAACGGTAATTTTTCAGTATAAAATATGTCTCGAAACTCGTAACATAAATGTGATATGGCTTTTCGCTCTTCATCATTCATATGATCAAGGCGGACTTTATTAAGATTTTCTTTTAGGATTTCGTCAACCTGAATGTCGTCTGTAACTGTGTTGGAGTAACACATGATATCGTTTTGTTGAAAGGGCTGGACATTAAATGGTTTTTGAAATGTAATTGTGACAGTTTGGTCAGTTAGATTTTGAATAACTGTTGAAGCTTGATGTTCTATGACTTTCACAAGAGCTGAAGGCATGCGGATGCCGTCACCGAATTCTGTATATTCAATTAGGGCTTCACCGTTTTGTAAATTAGTTGGAATTTTAACACGGGTTTCTGAACGTGGTTCAAGTACGATTTGACGAGAGGGGCTATAAATAATAGGTATTACTGTGTTAGGTGTTATTAACAATTGATTTTTCATGTCTACACTTGCCTGTAATTCTGTCAGTAAGTCGGAACCAATTAAGCCGTCATAATTTTTATCTATAGAATATAAATAAAATTTATGTTTGAGCGGACTCTGAAACGTTTTCAGTAAGGGAATGTGTATGACTTCATTATGTTTACTTCGTGAGTGAGTGCTTATCACCTCGAACGGTTCTTCGTACTTAAAATCAGAAAAATAAAAGTTTGCCATATCAGGGCTCATAAATGATCTAGTAGAGCCAGTATCTATCATAAATTTTGCGTCAATTTCGGGGATATAAATGTGTGGTAATTTATTTACCTTTTCCGTATTAATTTGAACTATGTCGGGTTTATGGACGAGGCTTCTGTCTGAAAATTTTCGGTTTCAGTTTCCTGTGAAGTATCAGGGGTTTCCTCTGTGGGTATATATTCGACCTCGGGGTAATATTCAGGGTACTCGGTATCATCGTAGTTTTCAGGGTAGTATTCTGATTCGGGGAAGTTTACATAATCGTCCTGCAGTTGATTATAAAATAGTTGATTCATATTAGTGGGTCTTTGAGGAGGAGCTGTCCTCATAGAAACATCAGTTTTTAACGCACTATTTAGTCTATACGGTTGTTGTGTTGGTTGAATGCCAAATTTAAATTGATTTGGTGGATTTTGAAATCGCTGAAAGTTTTGGTTGGGGATTCCATATTTGAATTGATTCTGTTGGAAATTATGCCTATATCCAGTCGGTTGAAATTGTGGCCTATGCCAACCTGTGGGCTGAAAGTTGGGTTTATATCCTATAGGTTGAAAATTTGGCTTGTATCCTGAGGGTTGAAATGGTGGTCTATAACCAGTGGGCTGAAAGTTAGATTTAAATGCCGTATTTTGGGGAATGCCAAACTTAAAATTACTTTGTGGGGCTTGTTGCATCTGCGGTTGTGAAAAGAGTGGTTTAAATTGGGATGGATTCACAAATGAATTATTTCGTAGGTGTTGGTTATTTAATTGCTCTGGGGATGACATCAATATGGATGGTTTTTGCATATTAGACCTTAACATAGTGCTATGGGCTTGGTACTGGTATTTGAAGTTGACCTCTTCTAATACGATGGAGAGGGCAGCTTCAAGGCTATCACATCCTTTTAATCGTACGATTCTAATTAAGTCCTCGGGAAGATTGTATAAGAATACATTCTTCGCAAGGTTTGAGTAAATTGTGATTTTACTCGCTTTTAAATGATTGTCTGTAAGTAAGTTTACTTTCGCGATTAACGAACTTTTAACATGTTGAATTCGATTACAGAAATCGATGTAGTTTTCATTGTTTTGTAATCTCATAGTTTCCAATTCAATAGCAATGCATTCCTCCGAGCGAGGATCGCCAAAATGTTGAATCAATAATGTTTTTAATTCTAGCCATGTTTTAATGTCCCGTCTCTCACTAACTAACACTGCAGCCTTGCCTACTAACTTGCTAGTTAATAAATGATACAGGTATAATTCCTGCTCCGGGTTGTTAACGCTATTGTAAACGGTAATAACATATTCACATTTGTCGATAAAGGTGTTAAGTAATTTTCCGTCTCCATCAAAGAGCGGAATAACACATGAGAATTCACGTGGCAGTATCTTAATTTCCGTCATTTTAAGTTTGTTTAAACAATTACACAATTACACAATAATTATGGTTCACAGAATTTGATGTGAATGTAAATTTATAATTAGGTACACTTACTTTAGGGTTGCAGAATTTCATGCACTAACCTACTTACTTCTATGTTTCTTTAATTTACTTATTACAATTTACGTTTATATGAATTTAAGTCTAACAAAGTCTTAAAACTATCGTTAAGATGAGAGATGTCGATCTCAAAATAACAAAAGAAAAGTGGAGAGGGCTGGATTTGAAAGGTGAAAAGGTGACTTACCAGTACATCGCTGCCTCAACACTCGCACAAAATACCCTTAACGCTTTTGGATTTTCGTTCTTGACAAATTTATTTGTTCTTTTGAATAGCCGTTTTTAGCAATCGCGACGTAGTTTCCCTTTTTAGGTAAGCAGAATTTGATGCTCGAACCGATAATTGAGAAGTACGTGCAGCTAGAGCGACTATCCTGTCCTCAGCGCCAGTCAAGTAGTGGGTCCGCGAAGAAAGGGTTTTTAAAAACTTAAAGTTAAAATGAATACAACCGGTCCGATTTGAGGTCCGTTTAATACTAAATATTACAAGTATTCTATTATATTTATATCCTATTCTTAAAGGCCTACGTGACCGTTGTGCTGACACATTGTTCTCACGCTCTACAAGGAAACGTCACTTAGTAAGAACTAAGAGTGGTTCGTAAATCATGTAAGAGTGGTTCGTAAATCATGTAACAGCACTTCGGCTATTGAAATATAAAGGATCTTTGTACTACTATGTTGCAATGGTTTTGTTTATATAAAATATAATTATGGTGGTGACACACGGGGTTATATAACTAGGTACATTACATTTGAAAACCACTGTTGTTTATGTTTTTGTAACAATAGCAGTCTTGTTAGAAGCGCGACGAATGCATATAAAAATAGTTGATTTTTATATTAGCTATTTAATAACTGACCTGGTAGTCCATTTATATATTTAAAAAAATAAACACAAAAATTAATTTAAAAAGTTTGGTCCCTGTGAAAGCCAATTAAAAAAACGAACGCGAGAAAAGTCGCTTGACAAATATCAAGTCTACTAAGCTAATTGCGCCGCGCAATTCTATTAATCGAAATTGCGCCATGCGCATAGAAAACATACAGGACTAGGTAACCTAATCCTGTGGGGTACATGTAAAAGAATCGAAGTGGCGCGCAATAATCTAGTTATTTGATTAATACATATATTTCTTTGATATCACATTTAATACAGATAAATATCGGTGAATCATAAAGCTTATATCACTTTCACCTCACCTACATTCGTCAATCGTGTCACTGGGACTGGTTTGATCGAGTGATAGTCAAAATACTCTATGTTTATGGCATACTTTAAAACAAATGTATTATATCTGTATAGTGTTATGAGCACGGGCTGAATCAGGATAATAGGCGTTTTTAAGCCAATAAATATATAAAAAATATTTGTAGGTATAAATGCACATCTTAGCGCACTTATAATAAAAATAAATCAGTGGCGCTATAACTTTTTTAGGTCTGGGCCTTAGATTTCTGTATTTGTTTCATGATCGTTTGTTAAGCTGGAAACACATTATTAAACGCCATTACATGCCATTTTTTCTAGTTTAAAAACTGAATAGAATGTGTTAATGGTAACAACTAGATTTTTCTTAATGCTTTGATTAAAGTAAAGTAAACAGTAAATGAAAAAATGATTCAATTTCCTGTAATAACCTAGTAAACTTAACGCAATTATATTGAGACATTGCCAAATGCCTTGTAAAATACACGTAAACGAAAGAAAAAAGCAGCTTAATTAAATTGGTTTGGATTAACCTTGCCAAATCCATTTAACACAGCCGGTCAATATCGTAACGACGCCGAGAATAATGTAACCTTAGACATTCTAAAAAATATCCTGTACCTTATGATACCGTTTTCATTATGAGAAGTCGATACAGAGACCACAACTATGTGGAGCCAGCTGCCCACTGAAGTATTTCCGAACCAATTCGAATTAGGTACCTTCAAAAAAGAGCGTACCAATTCTTAAAAGACCGGCAACGCACTCGTGAGCCCTCTGGCAATGGCCGGACTTACATGATAGTAATCAGTAGTGGTTTGATAATAGCACTTAATCATTAGCTAGAAGCGCGGCATCCAAATTCAAAGTAGTCAATAAAAAATAAAAAAAAATTTTTTTTTTGTTTTTTAGAAGCGCGGCATCCAAATTCAAAGTAGTCAATAATAATAATATAAACGGGAACAAATGGACAGGAGGTTAAGTGGTATCGCCCATAGACACTGAATGTCAGAGGGCTCGCGAGTGCGTTACAGGCATTTTAAGAATACAACTACCAAATAATGAATAAAACAGAACTAGAAATATCATTCGAGAACACATGTAAACATACGTATACCTTTATCTAGGTTAATACACTAATGGCGAAGACGGCTGGACGGGTGCTGATAACTTGTTTATCGTACTCTATCATATTAACCTGTATTCTCTATCTAAGTATTATAAGGTTTTAGGGGATTAATATTGATATAGTAGCCCCAAGTTATTGTATTTTAACTCCCGTATAACAAAAAAAATATTTTTAATTTTTTAAACTATTGCATAGATTTTATCGCGGCCTTTGAGCGCGGCGACCAAATCAAGAAATTCCGTAACGAAAATAAATACCTAACACACGATGACGTAATATAGGTGCGTACGCGTTAGAGCGGGACAGAACGCATACTGCATCTCACATCTCTCTGACGAGATCGGTGACGTAGCGTAAGCGCGGCCGGTGCAGCCGGCACGCGTTAAAGTGAGACAGTCTTAGTCTGAGTCTGGTAGAGTGGTAGATTTAATTAATATCAAAGAAATAAAAATACTGCATAGTATAGCAATAGCTTTGCCGCGGCAGTCCCCGAGTGCCACACGTTTTTTTTTTATTTTACAGACTAATATGGTGAAAGTAAGGCTATTTAATAACTGACCGGGAAGTTTATTTATTAGCCGCGGTAGCATATACCTCAACGTCCTCTCGCCATATACGTTGTTTGCTCTCGACGTACATAGCCGAACTTGCGTTACCGCTCGGGTCTGTTCGTCATGCTCCACTCGTCGTTTGTTATCTCGAATAATTCTTACTGATAAACGTATTGTAATCGGCAATAAGTACAATTTTCTTCGATTCGACACATTTAAGGACTAAAAATGTAGCCTATTTTTAGTCCTTAAATGTGTGTGTAATGCGTACACATTGTTATCTGTCACACTGCACCAGTGTTGCAACACGATACGAAAGATAAGCAATGCAATGCTTTGGCATATTTTGTCGACTCGTAATACGGCCACCCAAAACGTATACGTTGATTGTAGCTAAAATATCTAAAACAATATTAGTTTAAACAGTTTACCTCTTGGTGAAAATATATTTCTTATAATTTTTACAAAAACTTCGATGTTTGTTTCATTTGGTTGTAAAATATAATTAACTATAATAACTGAAATTATTGTTGTCATGCTGAGAGCGGCTGCAGAGCAGGCGGAAAATAATAAACGGGTCAAATATAAAAGTCTTTCCTCCAAATTCGATTTTGTTTCCTTTGGAGTAGAGACTCTTGGGCCATGGGTTCAAGTGCACAGGCGCTAATTAAAGATTTAAGTTGGCGCCTGGTAGATTGTACCGGTGACCCGAACGAATAAGTATCGCAATACAGCGAGGAAATGCTGCCAGCGTTGAAGATACACTGCCACAGGGACCAAACTTTTTAAATTTGTTTTAATTTTCTTTTTATTATTACCTACATAAGGTTAAGAGAATTGTAAATACTGTATATTTGGTTGTATAGAGTCATTAATATAATAAATAAAAATAGCCTATAGTCGAGAGCTATAAAAAAGATTTACATTATTTTATGATTGTATTTAATATTAGTTTACGAACTCCGATGGAGTGATGGAATACAAATTCTTTTTGTGTCTCATCTTCGCTACTATTACTCAATACCCGCTATCCCTTTGTTCATCTTCTTAGATTTCTGGTCGTCGTCCTCTCTTTTTTCTTCCCACTGGGCCATTCCAAATATTAAATTTTCTATAACAGTGTATTGTGTCACTCTGGGCGGCGGGAATCTTTTTCTTTATATTTAATATTTTGTCCTAAACATGCAACTAACGTAGACCTCAGTTTCCATAACAACAGTGCTGAATACAGCCAGAGAATAGATTGAGCGTCGTCAAAATCGACGGCGTGTGCCAGGCTGACGGCTGATCAACTACTTGCCTATTACGATTAAACAGATCGCGCCCCAAAGCTCACTATTTTCTATTTACCCTTTACAAAATACAACAATTAAAATTTATACTTCAAGAAATTAATAATAATAGCCTATATCCTAGTGTATCTGTATGGAGGAGGAGGTCATTCCTCTCTTCACTGAGCCACTCTCTACCATGTTCCACCTGCTGTTTCTTTAATGTGTTCTATCCACCTTCTAATTTGTACCTTGGTAACCAGATTAGTAGTTTTTTTTTTCAAGAAATTACTTCTAATAAAATTCACGGTTAATTTATAAATCTAAACTAAATCTTTAATTTAAGTTGTATCTATTCGTTAGAACATAAATTAAATTTAAGAAACACTATGAACATAAAATAATGTGTAAATGTTCTTGTTTAAAGACACAAGGAATTTTCGCCTTTATCAATGAATGATCTGTCGACCGTTTGGTAATAGTGTTCATTACTCACTTTCCGCGCCTCATACTAAAGATAGACAACTGTTTATTTACAACATTGACCAGATTTCCTTGCCAAAACCTTGAAGCTCACATCCAACGCATCACTGGAAACAATAGGACACGTCACCATACATATTCTTTTAAATTATGATAAAACCCTACATAGATAATGTAAAGATTTGTTTCTTTGTTCGATTTCTTTATTATAATCTATACTTAATATGAAGAACAGCGCAGGAACAGTGTTGGCTTAGTAGCTTCAGCGTGCGACTCTCATACCTGAGGTCGTAGGTTCGATCCCCGGCTGTGCATGTGCGCATTAAAAATTCGTTCTAACGGTGAAGGAAAACATCGTGAGGAAACCGGCCTTAGACCTAAAACGAGGACGGCGTGTCAGGCACAGGGGGTTGATACTTGCCCATTAGACTGACAAAACTGAGACCCAAACCTAAATAGGATCTAGCACCAATGGTTTTTTTGATAGACGTTCAATCTTCTGTCCGGAATAGCTTAAAATGCCTAGATGTATTTCTTTATACAACAGTGGGCAAACGGGCAGGAGGCTCACCGGAGGTACACTCTCTTCTTGATGGACCCTAAGTCGAGTCATATAAGTATCTTTATCTTAATAACTGTATACCGCAAACACCTTATAAGTGAGTGTTACGTAAGTCGTGTACCAGTTTTGTGCTAAGCTGTTTACTTTTTATGGTCTCAAGTCCACATAAATCTAGATTATACCCTTGCGCAAGATGCAATAAATACAAATTACACAGTTGCTAAACCTTATAATTTACGAGATCAAAATATTGGACAATTATGAATAGGATAATATTAAAAATTGAGATTTTTTTTATTTTATTAGACATATATTGTTTATCTATTTAATCTGTGTTGTTGTTTCGCTGTAAGAATATAGATAGATAATAAACAAAGAAATAATTATTAGACAATGTTTAGTGCAAACGCGAGAATTTTAGCAGTAAGAAACAGTTTTGACAGTTTCGATTTCAGTTTGTATAGATTACATAATTTGCTTTCAGATAATTTATATTTTTGGTTTGATACAGTACTGGTATTCTTAAAGGAAAATTGCGTGCTTGTTATCTGATCTTATGACACCGTTTGACGGGACAGGAAATTGCTTAGTGAATACCTCAACTCAGCGATCCTAACTTGGGGGTTTCCCCGCAAATTCGTTGGAAATCAAAAAATCCTGGGCCGATTTTACATTTATTTTGGGGATTTGACAAAGAAAAACTAATTGATGCTTATTAAAAATTCCATCTGACAGCTCATCATTCTTACGTAATTCGTTTAAGATCACCGCGGTTAAAACTCTTCTACATGAATTCGTGCTGTTTTCGTATTATTTTAGATTCAGATTTGGTTAGTGCGATTCTTGCACTTTAACCATCATATTTCTTTTTTTAGTTTTGACCTTACTAGGGCGGCGGGAAGAGATCGCTCGCGCTGGTTAGCGATAAGGCCGACCGTTGCATCCCTTATAATCTTTATGTTATTTGTTTTTGTATAAATGTAACGTAGTGAAAATAAATCCCCGAATCCAACCATTGGGCTATAATTGAAATATTAAAAAGCTATAATACTCCAAGATCGAAATAACAGCTATTTAATACTAATTGAACGTATTTTCGGTGCGTATTTGAAATTACCTCTCAAAGTGTACAAAAATAACTTTAGGGGTTATAATCGATATTTAGTATATGGTTCTAGAACATTCTGTTAGAGCTGGCATCACTGCCTCAACAGTCAAGTGACTCCTTTTGCACTCGGGTAATTGGACGACGACGTGTGAAATGCCATCTTCGATTTGCTTTATCAATTAAATACCCTGCTGATAGTGAGAAGTATAATCAATAATATACAGTAACAATACGATTTCCAATATAATATGTTACATAAGTCCCTGAAGACATAAACAATTAAAATACTACGAAGAGAATATAATACGTATGTTTCTCTTTACAAGCGACCAAAAGAGTTTTTATTTAAGTTTTTTTTTTTTAAAGTTAAATTGCATGCTAATCTGTCCATTAAAAATAAAGTGCAAAGCGGAAATTTCATTTAAAAATAACCCCAATACAGCTGCGGTAATTCAATTTATGAAGTGATGTTAATTATTGCGCAGAAACTGTAATTATATGAGATACCTAGATTTTAATTTATGAATTTTATTTTAATGCTAAACGTTACTTAAAACTTGTTCTAGATTTTAATTGCAATTTATCTAGATTAAGTATTTATTCGATAAAGTAGATACATTTATAAGCTTGTAGAATAGTTTAATAATTTCTTAATAGAATTTTATATCATCGATACGACTGGTTGCAGCTTATAATGATGGGCAAAATTCAAGGCAAGAGACGGGCTGGTAGAAAGAAGAAGTCGTGGATGCGGAACGTTCGGGAGTGGACCGGTATCACATCCGGTGAGAAGCATTTTTGATTAGCGCAAGATACCCGGCAATTCAAGTCCAACCTTTAGCAATAAAGTGGCACCAGAAGAAAAAGAATATAGTTTTCATATCTCATGTCTCTTTATAGGTACATCTATGATTATATATCTATCATTTGACGCTATAACGCTTAACATAGACATTGCATTTTTTTACTTACGAAACACACATAAACGAACAAAATACATTTTAGGCGTGTAATGTGTGTGTGTTGTGGTTGTAAATGGCCCTGGTTCAGTATTATGCTGTGGAGCAGACGTGTTCCACAGCGCATCAGACGGAAAAAAAACAAAAAGAATGTCATAACAATAAAAGTAGAAAAAATAATAATAGTAATTGTTACTAAAACTACTTTACTTTAGTTACTAACAGACGAACAAAATTGATATTTTATACATATTTATTAAATGTCATCATGTAGCTAAGGATACCAAAGTAGATGAGGTTTAATTTGTGTCCAAAAGGTAACCACAGACTAAAGATGGAATTTTAAACAAACATTTTTAATCTGTGTAGGTTAAATCGCGGACAATAAAATAATTAGTGCACTAATTACGTATTTTGGCAAACATTTTATTTGTCGCGCACGCGCACGTGTCAAGTGAATGCAGTGAAATCGAAGGCAAATCTCAGTGAAATTGACGTAGGGCTGATTAATGTGAAATTTAAAAAGTATAAAATATTAAGTAAGATAGAGTTAGAATGACTTTTGGGCTAACTTTTTGAGTTTCATGTTACTAATTTTATTTATTATCTTTCAAACTAAAAAAACAGTGTAATTAGTTGTAATAAAACCACTATTTAAATTAAAATAAACCTCCAAAGTCCAAACACCTCCATTTAGTCTATAGGGATATCAGAAAAAAATAAAAATCCATTTGCTTTGCAAAGATTTTTTTCTGACATCCCGAAACAATACGTAAAAATATCGCAATTGTTAAAAGACAGAATATTATTACAAAAAATGCTAGTTTTTTGCGTAAATTAACAGCCATAACGCTTATAGCAGACAGCCTTGTCTCGTACAACCTATTTACTTTGGACAACCCTGAATGCGATGACGCGTAAACAAGTAGGTGCAGTTAATCCAGTACTGGCATTCATGGGTCTTCTCTTTGGCCGTGAAAATCATTTATCTTCACTTTCACATTGATTAAATATTTTTAAGAGATTGAAAGTTCAACAATCTAAGTGTTGAAAAGTAGAAACCAAATTCGTGGTATTGTTAACATAACTGACGTGATGAGAACTTGGAGAAAATGATGAACAAGATGGACCTATCAGGTGTAAGGTTCGTCGTACTCTAAACTGTACAGAGGCGCTGAAAGAAACCGGTAGAAATAGTCCGCACCAGATGTTTCCTTGCTGACCTCTACACTCAGACATGACCGACTGAAGAGAGATCTATATCTGTCAACGAAAGAGTTCAAACTAGTAAGAGTGAAATTTTTTAATAGTTACGGTGATGGCGTTACTGGAGTTACTGAGTTCGAGTTCCAAAATTGTACTTTTGTTTATGTCTCCTGTTACATCAGAAGCACCTGATGTTAAGTGACAAGCTCTAAAGACACTCACATTGCCAGAGGGCTCGCAAGTGCCTCGCCAGCTTTTTAAATTTTATTGTTGCTTTGCTTTAACTTCTATATCTTCTATACACAATAACATAATGCAATTTCGAATTAAATCATGAATTAACTGTTGTCCATGCTGTTTTAATTCCAAATTGGGTTGTTATAATATCAATTCACCCTCTGTTACATATGTAGAACAGTACAATCGTAAAAATAAAAAAAACTCCACTTCACAACAATTAACCCTTTCATCCAAAACAAGAAAATTAGATCTGAACAATGCATTGAGTTAAATCAGAGAAATGGAAAAAAATATGGAGGACAACAATAAAAACTAACTTAAAAATTTACTTAAACTTATACTAACACAACTAAACTCATATTAAGAAATGTTAACTAACCAATTTTTGTACGGATTTATTAATAAAGGTGAAATAATAATATCAATCCAAATCCCATATAGTTTTAATAAATTGGCGATTTGCCAGACAGACAAATTTTACAAACGTAATAAAGGTACCTACTGATTTTGCACTCAATAGAACAAGCCAATATTAATAGCTAAACACTATTTTTTTTTCATTTGGTACTACTCAAAAAAAAACAAAATAGGAATTATTAATGATGATGCGCAGTTTGTTTACACCACGCAACAGTAGCTTCTTAAATTGTTATTAGAAATGGCTTAAAAAAGATATTATTCAGAACATTGGTAATTATAATTGTTTTTTCTCATCAATGTTTTCCATACTCATGTATCTGCGGAAAATACTCTTCTTTTTATTTTATATGGGAGGTAAAACAGCAGGTGGATCACGTCGAATAAACCGCCACCCACGGACACCTGCAACGTCAGCTTAGCGGGTTAGCGGGAAACACTCTTACCTTAAAGGCTCCTAAGCCGTATCGTTGCGGAAATACTACTGGCAGCTGGTTCCACAAATAGGTGGTGCGCAGCTGAAAGTGCCTTAAAAAGCGCTGTGGAACATCAAACGTCCAGATGGTGGAACTTTAAATACTTATGATGCATACTTCTACTATTCTACTTATGTATACGACTATTATCACTAAATAAATTCAAAGTTTCGTTAAACGCAAATTAATCAATAAATCTTTTTATAAATTTGACAAATTTTTAAATGATCCTAATCCTTGGGATTGATTTGCTCCAGTTCAAACAATTTGTGTGACACAAAACTTAGCGATTAAACATAGTGGTAGTACTGGTTTCTTGCCAGTTCTTCTTGCCCGCTCTACGCCCTTGACTTGCGAACTGGTTGTAAATTTTAATTTATAATATATTTAAGTTCTTTTCTGACGTTCATAAGTGTATTTGTTTACCTATATGAATAAATTTATTTTGACGACCTTACTTATGATTAATATTTGTTTTCTCTATTACTTCAGTGTCAGTGTGCCTCCAATAGGTAAACCTCGGAGACGGGACGTCAAGGCAAAATACAAAATACTGTCCGTATTACCTCGACTTCCGTCGTTCCACAACTGAGCGTTTTCTAAGGCAGTTTTTACTGCGCACCACCACTATGTCGAACCAGCTGCCCACTGAAGTATTTCCGAACCAATTCGACTTAGGGTCCTACAAGAAAAGAGCGTACCAATTCAGCCGGCAACACACGAGCCTTCTGGCAATGTGAGTGTCCATGGGCGGCAGTATCACTTAACATCAGGTGAGCCTCCTGCCCGTGTGCCTGCTATTACATAAAAAAAAACGACCAGGGCCGTTGGCTACCGAATAGCGTATGCGTTAATGTATGTCTTTTCGTAGCACTGTCATGGCGTCGCTTATTGTATCCCGACTCACGCCTTTAGGGCCTAGGCTACCGACTGTCGACACGAGCTGTCATTCCCATACAAATTTAGTTTTCGACTTTCTACATACACTACTGTTAAGCCATCTTGGCTAGACCCCCTGAGCAAGTCTAAATACCAATAAGCCGTGTAAGTAAAGCAAGTTAACAAGTTGCGTTAAACCCTAATATAGGTTAAACTACTGTTAGGTTACTTATACACAAGAGCACGTTGCCTTTTTACAGTCGACTGTGATAATTTTAGCGGTGCACACATCCGGCGTGCTTGTTTACGTCAGGAAGTATCGTTTTGAAGCTATTGTTATGAGAAGACTGTTATGGATATTAAGTCTTTTGTTTTACGCTGTAGATTATACTTAGATACATTCTTGCTTGAATCTCATATTTAGTACAGTATTGGCGCTACAACCTTTATTATTAGGGCTGGGGCCTGGGCCTCAGATTTCTGAAACCGTTTCATGATTATTGTCAATCTTATAGGCAAGTAGATCACCTACTGCATCTGTGTCTGACGCACGGCGTCGACTTTTTGCCGGTTTCCTCAAGATGTTTTCCTTCACAATTCGAGCGAATGTTAAATACGCACATAGAGAGAAATCCATTGGTGCACAGCCGAACCTGCAACCTCAGGGATGAGAGTACGCACGCTGAAGCCACTAGGCCTACAAAGCTAAGTTTTATCCGCTTATAGCTATACAAATAGTTAAATTGTATATAATCAAAATTGTATAAAATAAATAAATTGTTAATAGCAATCATCTTTACATAGTATATCTGAGTTTTTCCGCTATATTCGATCTGTTTACGCTACTTTTGCGCAATAACTAGGAATTTTTAACACCTGTAAAATATATATAGACAATCTATGTTCTATATGAACGGTTAATGGCTTTACTATGGCTATATATCTGAATATTGTTTCACTTATTAAAATCTAGTTAAATATTCTATAATTTCCATCACACAAATACACAGTATTTACTATATTCTTAACCTACATAGCAATAATCATTAAAATGGATTAATAGAAAATTAAAACAAGTTTTAAAAATTTAGTCCTTGTGTTAGTGTATCTTTAATGGTAGCATTTCCTCGTATTGCGATACTTATTCGTTGAGCGAAATCACCAGCTCTGGGTTACTGGTTCTACCAGGCACCAACTGCTCCAAGCGTTAACAGGTAATATTAATGTAACGTATATAAATTATTAACGTTAAATTTTCTCTAAAATAATCCAAGAATTTCAGAGTTAGCAACAGTATATATGTATAGTATTACACTACAGTTGGCGAATTGGCAACACTGCTCTCTCAACAGATGTCTCGACAAGATTCCTCTTATAGCTCATACTTGCCAACTTCATTTAGATAACAATCTTTGTGATCTACACGTCGTGGGGGCGAAAAACGGGTTCCAAACACAACTAAGTTTGAAACTTCAAAGTTCAGATGTGTGTAATGTTTTTGTTAATTAGTTTTTTTTATATTAATTCTTTATTATATTATTCTTTGTAAATTATTAAGTCGTTTTTAGCTAAATTATTGGACCTCAACAATGAAGAGCTAGGAAACATGACAGATTAATTTTTTACTTAAAAGGGCTCCCAAATCTGACGCATTGAAATGCTTTGCTATAATGAATAACTACACATTAGAAAGGAGAAGTGGAGGTGGACAGGACACACCTTGCGAGGAGGAATGGAGTAAATGGTACCCATAAATTGGGAAAAGGAAAAAAAGGCAAACAGGGTTTGGTCAAGATAAGCGAGTAAGAGCAGAACTGAAGGGTCTGGAGGAAGACTTGGTCGAGATCGGCAACCGAACTTATGCTATTTAGCTGACTTTCACCGTACCTGCCTTTGGCCACTATGGCTTATAAATACTTTCTGATCTTGGCCAATGCACATGCCGTACTGCTTCCATTTTACTCAAACTCTTACGTTCCACCACCAGGTTTGGCTCCTCACGGAGTTGATATCAGATGGTCGAAAAATAAAATGGGTTGGATGTGGGTAAATTCTTCCCTCAATTTACGAATATAAAATATGGGTTTCTTTTAGTTTCAGGGTGTTTGTTTAAAAAAAACTAACAATAGCAAAACTTATCGTTTTATCTCGAAAGGACATAATAACATTTTACGTAAGTTTGTGTTAGTCAAATAAAAGATTACTTCGTATTTTGATAATTCAATGATATCGATACTTTATCGACAATCGATAAGTCAAATACTTTTATCAGGGTTTTTGATCCATATAATAATAATATAAAAACCAACTTTCCGATAGTTTAATGATAAGTATAAGGTTTCTTTAAAAAGTACTAATAATTTTAACGCATTATCAACCATTGTAAAGAACTCGCAGGCCCAATTTAAATTTCGGAAATAATTGACAACATTGTACCAAAAAAACCTTTGATATTTTTACCTGTAGTATAATACCAACATTCAAATATATAGTACCTATTTACAATATTCTTAACCTAGATAGTACGGAGTACCTACAAATTATAGTAATATATATATGTATTTTTAATGAGAAGGTTTTATTGTATATCTTAAAATGTTTATATTATGTATTTATTTACACTTCGTTGCAGTAATACAGAAATATAGTACAGTTCAAATAACTAAACAAAAAGGAGGGAAACTGGACATTTCGCTTTCGATGGAAGAAATCTTCCAGGCAAGCACTGTGAGAATAAAATAAGTGCATGTTTGGGTTGTCTTGAAGAAACTGCTTTTAGTAGCAAGGCATTTGACATCCTTTACCTTCATTCTATTTAGGGTCTGTTTCACAATGTATGGATAAACCAAATAGCTATTACCTACCTTACTCCTTAAGAAACGATTTGAGTTATAAGGCCCGGTACGGAAATTTTATGAGGAGTAAAATCAAGTGTAACACGAAAAGTTGAGGCGTTATGTAGAAAGAGACAAATACCTGTAGGATTGAACGTGTAAAAGAATGAGATGGAATACATAACACAGACTTTTCTTTTTTAAATTCATGTTTTGACAGCCACGTTGCAACATTGTCAGTGTTGACAGGTGTAAAAAATAAAAGTTGATTGTCTAGCGTGCCATAGCGTGCGAGAGAAAGAAACTAAAAAGATTGTTCATTCTTATTCTTCTCTTACTATAAAGGTAACTTTGATCACAGAAAGAAAATCCTATTTGGGCATAGATGACGTAGGTACGTTTTATTACTACTACAAACATTTATATTATAAAAACATATATTCTTACCACCTTTAGTATGAAAATATGGTCGACAGCCACAGAACATTATCGCCATTTTATCGTTCGTAAGGAGTAAACTCCAATCGTGCGTCGTAGCTGACACACACACACTTTTTTTTATTCCATATCATTATTATTATTAACTTATGTAGAACTTATCCGTACATTGTGAAACAGACCCTTAATCTCATTGTTTGATTGTGATATAAGTAAAGTGTTATTATTATTATATTATAAACTAAAATAATGATGTTATAAGTGTATAAGGTTTGTCTGAACACAGCCTGAAAATTGTATCCTACGTGAGTTAATTCGTGTACAGACAGTACACGGTTGAAATTATCGCAAATATGAATACTCCATTACGTGAACAAGTCAACGACATTAAACTTGAATATATGTAATTGCAATCCTAGATAAAATTTCAAGTGTGAGAACCTCTTTGTAATTCACTTCCGGCATATGTCATAAAACCTATTCATAATTGTAGTAAACATTGCGAGCGATATAAGAGAAATTCTAAACTGTTGAAAATTGAAAGGTTTATAAAATTAGTTCTGTTAAGGTGAAAAATTACAACAAAATGTCCAAGGACTATAAAGACATTCTGTCATTAAAGAATTAAGATTCATTGTCTCTCAGAATCGGATATAAGGTCGCACACAAATCAGGTCTATTTTTCAAAATTGGGTAAAACCAATGTGTGCGATTACTTGTTGCATATTTTCCTCTCGCAACGCGCGTTATGTCATTTAAACTCTCGTATATTAATTTGATTGTAATATGTGAACAAAGCCTATAAACGAAAGGCGTTTTATGTTGTCTTTCACTATCTTACGCTACAGCTCGGGCAGCTTACTGAGCTAAAAAACCAAATGGACCTACAAATTGAACTGTCGGCTAGAACCTGAAAATCGTTTAAGGTTTAAGCTGGATCCATTACTTGTTCAACCTTCTTATTTCGACAAAAGATCTTCAATCCCACTTCTCAGGGTTAATACGTAAGTTATTTGTTATTCAAGTCGAATTTTAGTCAGCTTACGATAAGGGTGGCGACAGATAAGCTCGATTTTTTGTTACGTGCCGAAATTCCAATTGAATGAAATCATTTAACTGAAGGCATTTTTTTGTTGTCTAAAGCCAAAAATCATTTATTCATATAGGTAACACAACGTAAACTTATGAACGTCAAAAAATAAATATACAATAATAGCTTCTAATTTTACATTTACTACCAGTTTTCAAATCAAGGGCGTAGAACGGAAGAGAATAACTGGCAATAAAATCTCCGCCACTATTTTTAATCGCCAAGTTTTTTTTGTTTTACACAACGTTTGTAAGAAGCTACAACCATTACAACATGTTCCACATGACATCTTAAGTAGTAAGTAATAATAAAATAAATTAAAAACAAAGATATATCCTCTATCAGCAGGAGGCATTGTGAAATACGCACTTACATTTTCGTGGGAATAACAGGCAAATACATAGTCAAAACAACATCACCGCATACACGAATTCAAGTACGACCATTCACCACAAGTAGCACCCGTTCTCGAGTACGACGCATGGCCAGCCATCGGCCCATATTTTAGTTGTGAAGGCTATACCTATATAAGTTAACTTCAAAGTACATTCAATCGTAAAATTATGGCAAGCAGTCCATCGCAATGACCCATGTAAGGGCCAGCCTTCCCGCTATTACCACCAGCATGCTTTTAGAGCTCCAGCTGGCTTGCGCATTGTGGCGTAAAAACTGTCCACACCTGCACAACCTAACATTGTAGACACAATAGATTCACTTTTGGGATCTATTTACTTTAGGTAATAATTCTTCAAGCTGTCTCTAAAAAAACTAGTGTCAAGATCGTTATCGCAAGAGTTCGTTACAGACGATATAATGTAGCGCGACCTTATAGCATCTCAGTTTGGATTAAGAGCCATCTAGAGGCTTGCCTGCTGAATTATAGATGCATCCTACATGTGAGGGTTAACGAGATTTTCTTGAATCGTAAATATGTAAATAACGATGATCTGTATGTAAAAGGAATATGTAAGGTAAAAAATCGGGTCTTTTATATACTTACAATAAAGTATATAAAAGACCCGATTTCATATACATTTGATATGCAAAAAAACAGTACTAATACTTCTTTGGCGAAACAAGATAAAAATGTTTTTTAAAAATGTTATTGAAAGTTTTATTATAACGCATTATCTAGTTAAATAAAGTATATTTATATCCTAAAAAACATTTCTGCATAATTAAAGAAATGTACATATTTTATTTTAAAATGTTGACTATGCTAACTTCAGGATGTCGGTTTTTTGTGACGGTGTGCGCGCACATCGTAAAAATTCACTCTCATTATTTTTCCCTAACGCACCAAAATATGTATAACTTTAATATTATATTTACAATATTCTCTAATCATAATTAAACATTGATAAATAGAAAATAAAAATAAACTTAAAAAGTTTGGTCCCTCTGGTCCCATTGTACCTTTATGTATATTATATACATTCACTTTCCTTCGCCGCAAGTTTGACAATGAAACAGAAAACAAATGAAAATTATCAAGCCTTCGTTCAGTCTTGCAATTGTTATAAACTTTTTGTTTGAAACTGGTTTGTTTATTAAAGCTCGCGGTAGAACACACAAATCAAAATCAATGAATCAATTAATTATTTATTTATTTACGACGGGTTTAATGTGGATTTATTTAATAATAACCCTCATTAAGTATATGTGATTAAAAATATACGTAAAAGACAATATCAGACGACCGTGTTCAAGAAGCATTGTTAAGATTTATTCAAGCGTTGCAATTTGCAATTTTCATACTGAGGAGAAAGTAATTAAGTGCTATTTATAGTAGACAATAAATGGTCCGTGTAATTGTCGTTATAATAAAAAATCTTAAGAACAATTAATATTAATGCGTTGGGAGTTTAATTTGTACAGTTGTTAAATTATCAAACTATATTTGAGTTTATGGAATATGGAGTTTTAGAACTCTGCTTCAAGTTCGGCATGTCGAAGTTCGGAAATGACGATAAATCTAAAAGCTTTAGTAAACTGAAACAATTGTTTTTTCCTTACACAATGACATTTAAAACATTAATTTCAAGAGAGAAATCCTTTAGACATAAACGTACTATGTATATAACTAATAGCTACAGTCTATCTTTGAATTAATAACAAATTTCAAGGGATTTCATAAAGATCAAATCTTCGTTATTCGTTAAGTACTTAAAAGTCTGTCTAATACACAGTCACAATCTATTCAATTAATAAAGCAGTTTTTAAAGTTATTTACGTAAATAAAAGTTTAAAGTTAAATATATTTACGTGCTATGATGAAAAGAGACAGCAGGCTTTCTCGCAACTCCGTTCTCGATATAAAGTTTACGTGTAATTCCAAGAAAGAATTACACCGAATTTCCTCTTTAGATGACGTCCAAATTATTGCGTCATTAAAGGTTTTACAGTAAGAAGCAGATTAATTAGAGTTATCAGCTGAGTTTTACCATCGGACGACGAGATAGAATACGAAATTCCACCCCTATCACCTGGACGTCCGTCGTTCCACAACTATTTTTGCGCGCACTATGTGGAACCAGCTGCGCAATTAAGTATTTCCGAACCAATTCGACTTAGGGCCCTACTAGAAAAGAGCTAACCAATTCTTAAAAGGCCGGTAATTCACTTGCAGCCTCCTGCTAGTTGGTTAGATAAAAACAGATTTAGTTTGAATAAATAAGCATATAACCTCTTCGTTTAATATTTTAAAAATAATAAATTCATAGAGATTCATATCCCATAGACATTAAAGGGGACACAAAAACTCGGACCTTGAAACTTTTTGGGTGTCAACAAAAACTCCGATTGTACACATGTGGGCGGTCATATTTTTGCCCTAGTGTTGCCCATATGATTAACAATTGTATTTCGTATTTTTGTAACGTTTAATAATATCGCAATGCGTTTCATAAATTGTAATTATCGTAATTTATGTAATCAATATTTCTTTTATTGTATAACACTTTGTTTTCATGGCTCGTGTCTTTCACAAAAGTTATTTCTGTAATTTTTATTCCTTTTAATTAATAATCGTTTATTAAAACCTAAAAATAACAAATTTACGTTTAACTTTTCTTATTTAAATCGAATATTAGGAAAAATCTATGTTATTAATGAAATATGTGCGTACAAATCATTAAAAATTTAACAGTACAGAAATATTACGTATGAAATCCCCCCGTTATAAGGAGGAATACTCGTGTTATACGAGGGACTGAAATCGCGTAGTAAAAAAGGCGTTATAAGAGTACCGTGTTATAAGGGGGTTTACTGTACGAATATTTTAAATGTAAGTAAATGAAATAATACTTATAATTAACTATTTCTTTTAATTAAGCATTTATTAGTGATATTTAAGTCGAATTATCGATACAAGACAACACTAGTGTGTAATCTAAATTCAACTTAATTCAACAATTCTTAGAAGGAAACAATGCGATAACCAATATACCCATACTTAAGTATTCATTGAATACAAAACGAATAAGTATTAGGGTAAGTTTCTGAGCCGCAGCATCTAAAAAAAATGTCTTTATTCGCGGACTATCTGTTTCCACCGGTTTCTCTCTTATGACAGTACAGTTTTGAGGACGATGAGTCTTTCACTTGATCGGTCCATCTGGTTGGTGAACGGCCACGTGATATTTTGCCTTCTGTGTTACCAACCATGATCCAATTGAGTATCTCCAAGTTCTCATCGCCTCTGCGCGTTGTATGGTCAAAATAAGATAGAATTCGGCATATGGTAGACAGGCGAGACCGTATGCGGAGTTGGGTCAGGATCGATGGATTGATGCGCTTTGATACTCGTGATATATTAATACTTCCTTTATGTAATGAATAATACGGACAGAGAGTATTACATCTTAATTGGCCCTGAATTCAATGCAAGGTCATTCCCAGCTATGTTCTCATAGTGTTTTATTATTTACCTGATATCAATTAAGAGAGTAAAATAAAAATGCTGCCAACGTTAAAGGTACATGGCCACACGGACCGAACTTTTTAAATTTGTTTTGATTTTCATTTTATTTATTTTTAATTATTTTTATTATTACTTTATAGGTTAAGAAAATTGTAAATACTATATTTGTGTAAATATTCTTTTTGATTAAGAAACAATAAAGTATATTTTATAGTTAAAAAAAACTTAAAGAGAGATAAAAAAATTTTTAAATTAGATACAATATGGTTAATATTATTATAAGATTATTAATTGCTTTTTTGCTAGGGATATATAATTCTAATTCAAGCAATCTTTATGATACCTAGACCCCGAAGTTTAGTTATGTTTAGTACTTTGAGGTGTCTTTCTACTTTTTATAATGCAATTTAGTTGGCAATTATGGCTACTTTGATTTTAATATGTTGAAAAAACCATGCCGAAGATGAGAGGTGTCTTTAGTCTTTAGTGTTATAGGCTAAAATATCATCAAATCATTTCACTTTCATCAACATCGCACCGTTTAACATCAAGGTTATCTTGTAGTATACAATCACAAAAAAGTGAAATTTTCAACCAAAAAGTTTTAATAATTAATTACAATATAAAAACTGTACTCGAGTATTTCATTTATTACTAACGTCTCCTACTAACAAGAAACAATTGCCGCGCCTAAAATATTTGGGCTATCCTAAAGAGCGCAAAACATTATTACGGCCATTTAAAACAGTCGACTTAAAAGTGTTCGTTTATAAACGATTTCCCAATCAGTGCAAAAGGCTTGCGTTTTATGTCTTATTTTCCTGTAATATAACAAAAATAATAAAATTTCGTACCTAATAGTTTTAATATATTAGTAATTAAAAATTTGTATACGAGTTTTTCACTACTGAATTGATTATTATTAAAAAAAAAGTATTGTTTAAAATGAATATGCATACAAATCAAGAGTTATTATTTTTCTATGGGAATTATTCACGCCATAATAGATCTGTTTAATTTACTGTCTTCAAGGTCGACGGATAATTAACTCATATTACTTTTAAACACAATTTTTGTGGAAAAACATAGTCACGATATTTAAATTATTTTTCCTTTACGTATTGTTTATCTTATCATGTCATCAATTTGAGGATATATAAATAAAGAAACCTTGAAGGAAAACTCACCATCATCATTGAAGTGTGCATGGTCCGTCAGTATGTTCCCATTTCTAGTAAGGGACTTCGTAGTTACATCATAAGTGCCAAAATAGACTTGAAAATAACTCGGCAAAACAAAATCCAAGGTTACACTCTCAAACAAAAAAAAACTCAATTAAACGCAAAACGAAGTCACGATATTAGAACCTGTCATACATTCGGAGAACGGATTCTTAACAAAAATAACACGACAAAGTTTGTAAATACGAAATAATCGTAACACGAAACACACCCACACGCTCCTTTTACACAGCACTGACTGAGTCTCTTGAAGCGATCTAGGTGCGAGTCGCTCGCTATATCTCGTTCTTATATTGCGTTTTACCTTGTAAAGACAAGGATAGAGACAGTTTTGTAACTTCGCTCTTAAATGCATTGCAATGAAAAATGAAACTATAGAGTTCCCGAAGTTAATTTCAACTGCAACGCATATCGTTTAAATGCAATTAACTAAACTCTGGTTAAATAATTTAGTTCATAAACAAAATCATTAATAGAAAACGAATGGCTGCGTGTTATTCAAATAATTATACAGTACTTTTTACACGCAATTATTATACAAGTTCTAAATCCTAAGACCTTATATACAAACAATTCTTTAGGGTAAAGGTCTAAGATTATGATTTGTTGAAGTGTGTTCGAACATAAATATACATCATCATCGAACATATACATATAAAATATTTTATTTTGAAATATATTATGTTACTATACCTATATTTTTTATCAGTTGATGTTCAATGTTGTAACGTCTAACACAATAACGTCTAAAACAATATGACTAACCAATTCATACTTAGCAAAATAAAATAATAAATATGGCATACAGTTATAAAAAGGAAAGCCTTATATTTTTAATTGTTTGCGATAAACACTGAAAACAAACTGGACCGATTACAAATTATTTCATCATTAGAATGCTTCTTATACCTAGGTAACATAAACAACTACTTTATTTCTGGTTTGGGCCTCAGATTTCTGTATCTGTTTCATGATCATTTGTCAATCATAATATATAAGCAGCAGCAATAATATAATAAGCAAGTGGATCACCCTCCTGTACTGTCACTGACACAAGCCGTCGACTTTTGGGTCTAAGGCAAGCCGGTTTCCTCACATTGTTTTCCTTCACCGTTAGAGCGAATGTTAGATGTGCACGTAGAAATAAAGTCGTATCGAACCTACGACCTCAGGGATGAGAGTCGCACGCTGAAGCCACTAGGCCAACACTGCTCTCAGTAACATAGGCCATATAAACAGGACAGTAATCTACAAAATACCTATATAAGTACGTATAGTATATATTTATAAAAGGTAATTTGTATGACATTGCCCTGATGAGGAAATATAATTATTAAGGTCAACTTTTCACGTTGACATTATGATTAACACAGGCCGTGATAATGAACTCGGCAAATAAAGCTCACGTCTTCCGTGTAACTACTGGGTAGTTCGTGACCTACTTAAGGACAAAGCTTAAGAAAAAACAAAGGAAGGAGAAAAATGCATTTTTGGTTATAATTACTTTTATTTTTGAAGTGAAACTTCTGTAGGCGCATAAGGGTAAAATTTTTACGGAACGTCACGAAGATGTGCAGCGTTTTTGTCGAAGAAAAGGGAGAGAGCGATTGAGACTTGAACACCGATGGTGTTTTTAATACATATCAATATCATTATTATTGTAACTATTACTAATTTAGTAATTTAGTTACTAGTATTAAGTAACTAAATTACCATTTTTTTTTTGTTGGTTTTGTATTTTTATAAGGGCACAGAACCAAGGCTAAGACCCAGTTGGTTATTTTAGAAAATGTGGATATACGTTAGCAATTATGATAATATTGAATTTTTTATATTAATTGTTAAATGTTACCATATTTATGGTGGTATTTCTATATACATAACAACAACTAATTTTAGTTCTGGTTTTTAATCAGCCTTAGTATCATTCATTAATATAGATCGACTGGCAAAATTAAATTATGGGATTCGAGCAACTTAATTACTCAATAATAATTTACAAAGAAGTTTCACTTCTGACATGTGTGCTTTGTACGCACGCCCTTTTTCTTTATATAACAGGGCCAACCGGCAGGAGGCTCACCTGATGGTAAGTGATATGAACACGGTCTCTACTACTACTCTACTACGCTCTTTTGTTTTTCTAAGTCGAATTGGTTCGGAAATACTTCAGTGGGCAGCTGGTTTCACATAGTGGCAGAAACTTCCTTAAAAAACTCAGTTGGTTCAAAGGCGTGAACACTGATTATTGATATCATTCGTATCTTTATGACAAATCAAACGTTCGTAAATGAAATAATGTTTTTTTTCGTTTTAATTATAAGTATTAAAGTCAAACATATTTTTCCTTGATTCAATGGTAATTTATGCGACCCTGGTAGGGCTTTTGCCCCTCTGTCTGCACCAGTGTTTCCCAAATTTTGTTGTGCCATACCCCACTTTAGCCTTTCTTAAACTCTTATACTCTTCAGCATCAATCAATATTAATTAATATGGAATATAAAAACACGTCTTAAAGGTTACAACGCGAATTTGTGACACATCTGTCGACTCATGTGTGAGACATGTGAAACGGTTTCTTATTCTAAATTTGAATATCTAATTGTTTTTTTTTTTTCCTTTATGGCTCTGGCACGGTTTGTGCATCTAATTGTTATAAGTTTAATATTCCCAATATTGTCTTTGGTTAAGCACAGATAAAAGCGTATATTATATAAAAAACACGAATTTATTTTATTTGCCTTGACGTTTGCTTTAGCAGTCATGGTCAGCGAGAGTAGAGCGTGGTGTGCCACTGAACACTAAAGAAGTTTTATTTCCTGTATTCTTTCTTTAAAATACACATGTAAACATTATTGTTATTCCCATGAATTTTTCATTGCTTAACTTTGAATACATATTAACTTTTGTAATTAAACTATTTTTTTTTGTAACGAATTTTATTCATTTTATTTTTGATATAAGTTTTGTCATTGTATGAGTCTACATTGTAAATTGTTATTTTATTTTTGTTAATTTACTTTGTCTTTTCCTTACTAGGGTTGAATGGAAGAGATCGCTTGTTAGCGATAAGGCCGCCTGTTGCCTCCTTAATAATATCTGATGAGCTGCATTAATAGTAGATACATATACAATGTACTATTATATTTTTTAGCAGGATGCTCGTACACTGCACTCTTAACCATGTCATACAAAATAAATTTACTAATTATAATGATTATAGTTTCCCCAACATTGTATGGAAGCCCATTGGAAACCTTTTTACACCTAATCTGTTTAGGGACACTAGGGATTCAAACTAAATCAATGATAGAGGAAGAGATCGCTGAATTATATAAGATGCCCTTTGCAATGTATTTTTTTTAAATTTTGTTGTGTTCTTTAAAGAAGTGACAGTAAAAAATAAATAAACTTAAGTGGGAATGGGCATACATGGCAAGAGGAACAGAAAGTACCTACCAAACTGGTTCCCAAGATAATAAACGAAAAAGAGGAATACTATTTAGTAGGAAGTACTAAATTAAGGAAACAGCAGGTGGTACAGTGTCAGATAGTGGTACAGTGGAGTTAGGAATGGCAGGATTTGACGGAGGCCTTTGCTAAAAAAGGGCATTCAGATACCACAGATATGTGATGGGAATATAAATGTGTTTAAGTGTAAAAGTATATGAAATTAAAGCCTATTTTTATTAATAGCCAAATACTTGAATAAATTAGATATAAGAAATTTAATTTAATATTGGATTACTGTTATATATATATATTTATAAAACATACTATTTAACTGTAGACATAACCTATAATTTCTATGTAAATAGAGAAAAATCTAAAAAATATATTTATGAACTTTCATTATTTATACTTGAATTTATTTAAAAAAAAGGGAAGTCGTAGTGAACGAGAATAAATAAATGTATTTCTATACATTGAGACTCATTCAATATATAATTATCTCGTAATAGAATCTTACATAACCACAAAACAGCGAGGCCATTGAGCCAAAATAACTGTACGCAATTTTCTCTGAACGCAGGTAATGTAAATATTTTAAGTTTTTCACGGCCACGGGGCCGAAACGCGCGCCAAGGGACCACCCGAAAACTCTAGCACACACCCGAATGATATGGCGAGAATTCTCTCACAAAACCTTCTTTCACGTCATTAATATATAAAAAGTTCAATTATTTCTTACTGGCCAGTAATTTTTTTTTTATTTATTCGAAAATTCAAACAATTTTAAAAAGTTTGGTCCCTGTGGCAGTGCATCTTTAACACTGGCAGCATTTTCTAGCTGTATTGCAATACTTATTCGGTGAAGAAAGCTCTGGGGTCACCGGTAATATCGACCAGGTGTCAATTTAAACTTTTAAATAGCGTCTGTGCACTTGAACCCCTCGGTTCAAGAGTACTCTACTCCAAAGGGAATATTATTTTAATAATATTATTTTATTTATTTACTAGCTGACCCGTCAAACGTTGTTTTGACATGTATATTATTTCAAGGTCACATTTTCTAGCTCAATAAAAATAACTATCTATCTATAAAAAATAGGGGTTGATTTTTGTATGCTGTATAATAAAAAATATAAAATTTGGGGTGTACCACCCTTAACATTAAGGTGAATGAAAAATAGATGTCCGATTCGCAGACCTAAACGTTATGCACACAAAATTTCAATTAAAAAACAATCCTGTCCTAACAGGTGACCCAAGATCGACAAGATTGCACACCAAATGAAAAAAAATACACACGAAACAAATTCAGAAGGAATAACAAAATTACATAATAATAAATACGAAAAATTAACTAACTACTTATAGGCACTAACAAATAATAGAACTTTTGTCAGTTCACTAAACGGACAATATAATAGGTCCGTTAACCGTGTAATACAGTGAAATAATACAGCGAATTATATGTTGTAAGTATATCTCTCTTCATTTCTGAATGTCGTGTTAGTGACACCGCACTTCCTCCACCCTGTCTTCGGCAAGCCTCTGCGCCTGGGTGATGGTAAGACTTGAAAGGGCCTTAATCGATCCGTCCAGCAAGTAGGGGATTGGAATCAAGGTCTGATGCTGTCCTCTTTGCCAGTCACAATAGGGTTTTTGAACTTTCTGGATCTCTGCGTGATACATGTCCAAGAAAACTGCTTTGGTAACAAATTGTCGAAAGACGATTTTTTCGTCTTAGTATGGACACGTGGTTCCTTAGCTGTCCAGAGAATCCTAAGTTTCCGCCTCCAACACATTTCCAGAGCATCTATTTTTCTCCTTTCAGATGTATAGGATTCAACGCTATAAAGGAAAGTCGGAATATCAGTCTCAAGCAATTTCTACTTTGTTTTAAGGAAATGTTGGAAAGATGAATATAGAAATTATTTTTCAATTTCTGATGTGGACTTTGGACCTTCGAAATGTCAATTCAGTGAAATTTGATATGATTTGAAATAAATTTATTATTAATGTTCTTCTTATCCGATTAAATTAAATGAAATTTGGCGAATCATTTAATAAAATTAATTTATTATAATCTTCGTTTTCTTTCAAATCACTTTTGGAAACGGACGAGCCCTCTGGCAATGTGTGTGTGTGTGGCTATGGGCATCACTCCCTCAATAAGAGCCTCCTGCCATCTTTCCCTCTGATGCACAGAGAACAGACAATTGATTACGAAACAGATACAGAAATCTAAGGCCAAAAGGTTGTAGCGCCACTTCTATATCTTAATATATATAAATTTCGTGTCACGTTGTCCTAAACTACTTAACCGATTTCAATCAAATTTGCACACCGTGTGTAGTTTGATCCAACTTAAAAGATAGGATAGCTTACATCTCAATTTATACCCGCAATATTATTTTATTGTAAAATATTTGTTTATTATTTGATAGTCACAATTGTAACAGATAGCGCTGTTTTGAAAGTACCAACGTTTCACATAAGCTACAATTTAATGGCATAACCACCAAAAAAGCATGGTGGTCCCCATAGCTGGTGTTCTCCTACCGCTTCCCTTGAATAGTTTAATACTATGCAATATAAGAAAAACCTTAGCCACAGCAACGCTTGGCCGGTCTGCTAGTACCTATATTATTAAAGAAAGCTTTTGCATTCTTTTAGAAAAATAAAAGAAATAAGAAAAAAATATTTATTCCTATGAGCGAGAAATAAAATAAGACAATATAAAGGAAAACGAAATACTATAAAAACAAATTGTGATTTTGGTCTGTTTGTTTTTGTGTTATTGTAACATGTCTGTTTCGTAACAGAGTAAGCAGACACTTGATACGATTCTCCACACAGATTCTACAAACTTTGGTATTGTCAATGTAAGCATGATCAACTAAAATTTCGTTTTTATAAAATATTTACAAGTGGCACTACAACCTTTGGCCTTGGATTTCTGTATCTGTTTCGTAATCATTTGTTTGTTTAAATAGGTGATCAGTGCCTAGGTCACGCATGTTCTCTTGTTAAATGCGTCCATAGATAGTCATTGGTGCACAGCCGGGATTCAAACCTACAATCTCAGGGATGAGAGTCGCAAGCTAAAGGCAATACTTCCTGAAGCCACTAGGCCAACACATCTCTAGGAATATATTAATATGCCGCAATATTATTATTAAATACTTCCTTTTATTAAATCCGGAATTACATTACGAAATTAGAATCAGTTTCGATATAATGCGAAACTAATTTCGTAAAATAATTAGTGTCGTGAAATCCACAGTATAGCATCAAAGCTTTATTTTTCTCGATTTTACGACACTAATTATTTTACGAAATAACTTTCGCACATAATTAAACTACTTTCGTGAAACTGATTTCCCATTCATGCCACTAATTTCGTAATGTAATTCCGGCATAAGAGTACAAAATCAGGTAACCTAAATGATAAAAGACAACTCTATTTATTTTTCCGAACCAATTCGTTAGGTTAGATCGTAATGTTCCATGATGTCTCAGTCACGAAACAACGTATTTAAAAAAATAGCTGCGAGAGCAAGCGGCTATTAATCCGTATAACTTCTCTGAACACTGAATGGATAATGGGGTAGAAGATGCAGAGGGACCCCAGCCCTGCGAATCTGTAACTCACTTTTCGAACTCACACAGCGGTTTTCGCATCGGCGGTCGCTCTCAAATCAGTCAGTCAGTCAGAGGCAGATCTCTTCGCCAAGGAATTAAGCCGCTCGGAAAATGACTGGTCGTCGACGATTCGAATCCCTCTTCGTTGAATACGGTCAAGTGGAAGGCTAGTAGAGAACAGATCAAATCTATTCAGTGCTTCCCATTATTCTGTATGTAGATGAACAACCAAAGCATAAACAGGAAGATGATGATTAAGGGATAAAAAAAAGACTAGAAATTTGATTTATGCAACGATGTAATGACAAAGATCGTAAAAATCCTGAGATGCAAAGTCGCGTGAGAAACAGCTAGTATAAAATAAAGCTACCGAACAAAATATACTCCAATAAAATCATAAATATATTCGGAGGAAATTGAATCTGGTTGGCGAATATTGCTCGTTAAAATGCTGAAAACGTGTGTTTGTTACGACTTCCATACTTTTGGGGGTCTTTTTGTTTCTAAGACACAGTACGAACCAATTCATACCGATTTATTAAAATATAACCTTTACAATGACAGTGATGTTATTATTCTCAAAGCTAAGGAGAATATTCTGGAGGCCTTCATCTACAGAGGAGTTCTTACATAATGAAAAATAATACAGTCAAACCGTTAACTACGACATCGTATAGAACAACATAATATCGGTTAAATTGACCAAAATATGAGTAGTCCCTTCGATGTCGTTATAACAGATTTTGACTGTAGTTTAATAGTATCGAGTTAAGGAAAAACTAACACAAATAAATTTAGGACACAAACTTAATTACTAAACTTACCTAATCATTAGATTACAGAATTCTTAGTTAGATTACTAACATCTTGTTTTATAAGCTGTAAGAAACAAAAGGCTTTTTTATTTTTATTTTTTTATTTTATTTTTTATTATTTTTGAGGAGAATATTAGCGCTAAGTCCTGTACGTCAAAAATGTATTGGATTTTAACTTATTAAAGTCATGGTTTGGGAATATATAAATCAATGAATTAATAAAATTTATGTAATACTAGTTTCGAAAGTATTCAACGTAGTGACTTAGATATGACCGAATTCTTATTTATTTAATTATAAATAATCTTACAGCTAACAAACATATTATTAAACAATACACTTAGACAATACAGCCCTGCGATTCTGTAACTCACTTGTCGAACTCACACAGCGGTTTTCGCATCGCCGGTCGCTCTCAAATCAGTCGTGAAGCAGTCATTTTATGATTTGGCATTCTGATAAACAATAAACTACAAGCTCCCACCTTTTGAGAGCGACCGCCGATGCGAAAACCGCTGTGTGAGTTCGACAAGTGAGTTACAGAATCGCAGGGCAGTAAAGCCAAAACAGATTACATAGAAAAACAATGTATACGAAACAGAAAGCAAGTAGGTACAGTAATAGACAAAAATATATATAAAAAAACTAAAGAAAACTAAAATTTAATATTTGAAACAACAAATAATACTTAGTATTTCAAATTACTGCTTAAACAAAATCAGAGTCTTCCCGCCTCTTCAAATACTTTCTCACATCTTGTTGAGGTGGAAAATATCTTCAATGCCTTTTCCTAAAGAAATCCATTATAACATACACTAAAGGATGAACATTAGTAGTTAAGTTAAGGCAGATAAGATTACATATAATTTATATGTAAATGTTAGGTAAAAGTTAAAATTTCATCTTTGCTAAAGTTCATCATTTCAGTGGAGCGTCTCAAAGTTTCAGGAGCCTCTCAAGATTACCTACATTTCTACAGAAATTCTACACTGGCAAATGTTAACTTTTAACATAAAATTCTCGAAGTACAGAATAGAATTTATTTCTGTTTTGTACTGCTTATGTAAAAAAAAACGTGGCGCTACAACCTTTTTTTAGTTCTGGGCCTCAGACTTCTGTATCCATTTCATGATCATTTGTTAATTTAATAGGCAAGTAGGTGATCAAACCAGTTTCCTCATGTTGGTTTTCTTCACCTTTCGAGCGTATGTTAAATGCACACATAAAAAAGAAAGCTCATTAGTTCACAGCCGGGGATCGAACCTACGACGACTTTAACCCATTTTTGTCCATTTCAACCTGCTATCTCTGGTCATGTGCCCGGTTCAGCGCCATTTCGATTGCCTTATTTTCTTTATAATGTCCTCTACTTTGGTCGTTATCTCTTCTGCGCTTTTGTGATGTCTCAGCGTTACACCCACCAAACTTCTTTCTATTCCTCTTTGGCATGATCTCAACTTTAAAAGATAATGCCTAAGTTTGCCAGCCGCATGTGACACTTGGTAACACATAATAGTCTAGTCGACAAGTTGAAAATGGAACAAAATAGAGATACTGCTCTTAAAATTATGTGCGATACCTCATTGGATCCGGAATGATGTCTAGAAAAATGTGCTAAAAGCGTGTATTAGCACATAAAAAATTGCAAAAGTTATACACAATTAAAGATGAAAAAAAAAAATTAATTTAGTTTTTTGCCAATATTTAATAAACTATTATATACTATAAGTTAAACACCTTTTTCTTAGCTATCATTGGAAAGTATTTACTTTTAGGTACTTCCTTAAGGGACCAAAATCTCTAACAAACTTCACTTCTATATTATGACAAATCTAGTTAAAATAGAATTTGAATCGATCCGATTGCAGCAACATTGTTCAGATATAATTACTAAATATCGTATATTTTAGCTACAAAACAAATATTAAAAATAATATACAGTGTAGAAAGTTCACCGAATATAATTGTCTAATAAAACTAGTCATATTATATATTTTGTCGACTTCGCTTGTAAATATATTTAAAATATCCTCTATATTCGACATATCAAACAATTTAAACAAAATATTGTAAAAACCCTTCTATGAATAAAAAGTAAACCCCTTAAAGTACAATAGAGCATTATAAAATAAAATTTGGACACATGTTCCCCCAAGGGAGTAACGAACAAGTGTAGTTAATAATGTCCCTAAATCTATTTATCCGTGTGTGCTGATGGATTATAGGGATATGAATGTGGGAACTATAACAGATTTTATTATAGGGGGACCTTATATATAGATTAAAATAATGTGGTAAGATTTAAATATTGTGTTGTTATGGCCCATACAATTTAAATATATTTTACTACTTATTAAATCATGAATATTCGAAAAAAATCTGCAAGGGTTTTGCAATGAGTTATTACTTATTATACTTTAAAGCTAACCTAATAATATAATATTCAGGACAATATTGTAACTAACACAATAATATCCATATGGACTTATGCCGTCTGCTTGAATAAATAAATTAATTAATTAAATACATCTGTGGATTTTTAATCGATTTTTCGTGGTTTTGTGTTTGATTGTGTCCGCTGGAAATAAGGCAACACTCTAACGGGCATTCTACTACTTCTTAACACGTTCACTGCGTAACAGGCCGATATCAGCCTGCCGCGGTATTTCCACTGGTGCGGACGAAGAAATCTATGTCCCTCTCGCTGGTGCGTAACGATTATCTCAGGTGTTTGTAAAAATTCGACAGGGACAAATATATATTTCATCTTGCGGTCAAAATTGTAGGTTTTCCCCATCAAAACATAACGGCAGGCTTTTATCGACCTACCACGCACTGACGCTGCTTTGCATCCGCTGAGTGCGGCAGTGGACCTATTTCAGCCCGCCCTCCCAACAGGCAGCTAGCGACCCGATACCGCACAGAGCGTTAGTGTTAGTGTTGTGCTATCTAACTGATTTAACATAGCCCTCGATATTATCAACGATGGCAAGCAATACAAAAAAAATATTTTTTTGGAAAATAAAGTAATTCGCCTTGCAGTTATTGACAGTGATAGTGACAGCAGTGAAGAAATATTTTCCACTAAGAAAAATAAAAAGTATTTCTGTTTCCAAGACAGGCATACATAAGTAATAAAATACATTTTTCAGTTCCTTTACGATAATTCTGTTTTATTTTCGATATTTCTCTGTCCCATCACTACTAAAAATATATTCTAGTGCGGTTCAGGTCGATATCGGCCTGCCGCTTTTCCTGCTTTATTTCTCATTTCCTGTTTGCCGGATCCCGGGGCGAATCAAACCTAAGGAAGATGGGTTCAAGGTCATTCTAACAATATAAAAAAAAAATTTATACATTATGTTTCCACAAAGTTATAGCAATTTAATCTATCCTAGTGCTGTTGGGTCTAGAAAGACTTGCCACGCACCGGCGGAAATATCATTGGGGGCGCATTTTGGCCCGCCGCCGCACCTGATGAAAAATTATCATTTTACTTGCCGCAGTGAACGTGTTAAATAATTTATTTTAAATAATAATAAGTAAATAAGTTCTGATTGTACTCCAATAATTTTTATGTATCAACTGGCGACATCTCGAAACATGTTTCGCAGAGACTGTAATTGCGAGTTATAAGGATTTATTGTAGTACCAAAACAAATTCACAGATGGCGCTATTTTACATTACTAAAATAACTTAATGCATACTTATCATAAAGCTAACCAACAAAAATTCTTCAAACATATATTATTTAAATGAAAGACACTACATTCATGTTATTAGTATCTGCATACATTTTATTTAAAACAATGTTGATAATATTTTTTGGTTGAATTAAATATGAGACGTAGTAAAGTAGTTATATAACAATCGGTTTAATGACCTTCATTTTCGACAACTGATCAATCAATTATAGTATAGTGTTTCCTAGCGTGAAATTCCTTCCTATAATTGTAAAGCTATTATTATTATGTAGGTTAAGATTGCAAATAATTAACTTAATTAGTATTTTCTCGTACAGTTTTCATGTTCTTATGTCTATGCAGTACTTTTAAAATGTATATATATAGCTTATTCATAATTTATAACCTTCAACTCATACATGTTAATAAAACAAATATATTTAATATAAGTGTATAGGATATACGCTCAGACACTTTCTTCATAAGAACCACACTTACTGCGCGGCAAAAAAGTTGACATGGTCAAAGACAATATTGTCTATAGCTAAACTAAAGTGCTTTAGACACATAATTATGGGTTAAATATGAATTTTAAATAAAAAAAAATTCTTTTATAACAGTTCTTGCATAAGTAGGTTTCTGTATTCAAATACATTTTGAATGTTTTGTCAATCTACCGTTAAGATGTAGACTCAGGTACAAATACTGCTTTCTATCTGTTAAACAATGAATCTGTGTTCCTTTTTTGAAATAATTAAATTCTTACCTATCTATTAGTTTGACGTGATCAACAGTTGTCAGGAGAGCAGATGCTGTAGATTGATGCGGAGAAGTTGTTAGGAAACTGAATAAAATTAAAATCAATTCAAATTTAATTTCTAGAACATTAATTTTCTTGTTATCGACTGCACAGGCCTTTGTGCCTAAACAACTTTTGTGCCATCTAAATGGATGCGTTGAGCGTTCTGCTTTTAGATTTTTTAATTCTTAATGTTGATAACACTATACATATAAACGGTTATACATAGTTTATATAAAAAGTTATTTTGTTAAGTTAAAAGTTAGTATGTATTAATTTATTTCAAAATATATAAATTACTACATAGCAAATTGAACCGGGAAGTATTGAGCCTAAGTAACATAATTATTGTAAGGAAACTAAAAATCGTAACCGCACTTCCGTTCTTAAGATTTTATTAAATGTAAGTACATTAATATTATCAAGGCACTGGATTGAAAGTAAAATTATGTTTTTATTGCAAAGTGCAAACGCCCTAAATTTTATTTTTTTAATAAAACTGAAAACATTTATCAAAATGTTAGTAATGGTACTAATAATTACTTTACATATTTTCTATTTAAACTTTAATGCAGTTAAACGTTAGTAGTGTTTAGGCAGTAGGTTAAATGAGACAAGAAATCAAATATTTGAAAGTAGCATTATAAATAAAAACCAAAATATCTGAATCTTCCGTGATAAGATAATTTAATGTATCAACTATCAATTACTATATGAGCATGCGCGAAACGCTTTCAATGAACCTATTTGTATTTGGAATCGCAACGAGCGGCCGTGCAATTTTATTTAGTTTCGGTCAAGCACGCGCATCGCGTGGTTGTTACGAAGGCGCGCCCTCTATTTGACTTTAGACTGAAGCTCGTATATTCGATGAATGAAGTGCATTTAATAAATTAAAATTGGAACTTTGTGAAACAAAATGTGTGTTGCAAAGTGTATAATTGTCGCTTTCGCACTTTCTATAAGCGTCGTTAGCTCTTGGGGTATGTATCGCAAAAATCAGCTGATGCGTGACTTTGGAACACGTGTGATTTTTTTAGTTACGTAACAGAGTAAGGGTTATAATTAATTTCATGAATTAGAAAGGGTATAATTAATTTTTTTGCATTTAATGAAATATTTTTTGTAATTTCGGGTCTCGAACTTATGTCGATAAGGCGGTAATTTGTTTGGCGCCTCGACACCATTGCAAAGGGGCCGCAAGTCACGTAGGCCACTTCGAGCAGCTCGGTTATAAACCAGCTGAATTAAGAAGTAGTATCTTTTTCATATACTCTAAACAACAGATGCTTCTTTTTACATTTCAGTATAATATTCATGAAACGTACAACTGTTTCTAACTGAAATTAATTATGCCTTAATGATAGTGTTGTACATAAATAAATAGTATTAAGTATATAAATACGAACGTAGTAATATTATTTATGTTTTTTTAAAATATAGAAAATATTAAGAATCTTTAGCTGATGATATTAATGGATATTCAGTATTTAAGCGTAGGACATTCGATCAGAATCCGAAGAAATTATAAATTTGAACAGTTATTATGTGCAGGTTTGCCGCAAATGTTATATGATTTCTGAATCATTTTAAAAATAAGATTTTTTTTATTATTATTTATTAATCTAATGTTTTACATAATACATACAATTTTTAAACGGGCTAATTTTTCCACTACAGGGTTGTCACTTATAATTAAGTTGACCTAAAACTAATAATAATTAAAAATAATAACATGCTTGACAAACAACTTATTTCTTCATTAAAGTTATTATTACGAAATGCATTATCTTAATATATATTTTTTGCAGACGGTTAGGTGTATAACCTTTATGTATCCTTTTAGTAAACAAACTGCTTTAATACAGTTTTTGTTAAGATTTTTTAATTGAACTGTCTAGTTATTGAACGTATGGATGGCTGAAATTTGAACCAATGAAAAAAAGTTCCTGAGACCGAAGATATTATTTTCCTTTCTTGCCGTGCGTGGCCCGCCGCCCGATTTTATTCTTTATATGTATATATATGACAATGTAGCTCATCTGCAAAATAGACCTACAACTTCAAAAAAAAATTACTTATAGGTAAAATTTAATAATTATTATAATATATACAAGTATCATATAATCTAATTAATTAACATATTTAATTCTGACATAACACCAGTTAAAATAAGAAACGTAATAATATTTAACAATTGTTTTATCGCTCAGTAAAAATGTAATTTATTTGGATTGCACCTTACACGAAGCAAACCGTGAATAGTTATTAAAATAAAAAAAAATATGAAAAATATGATAGGACAAATATAGTATATTATTGTATAAATATACTGGATTTTATTTTTAAAATGACATTAATTTCATATATGAAAAATTTCCAATCTACGTCGGATAAAATGATAATGATTAATGATAATCAAGGTCATCGTAATAAACTACAATTATCCCGTAAATGATAAGACTCTGAGGGAAATATTATTAATAATATCGTATAACCTTTTCCTGCTTTCTTTGACCTTAGATTAATTTAAATGCGTTTATTTGCATCAATCAGTGTTAATGAGATGTTAAATTAAAGAAAGCGCGACCAATCCGTCTTCCCATTTGACCAATCTCAAACAAACGAAGACGCCATTTTGTCGACTTTAGTTTAGATTTTTAACCGCTCTATTGGACCATTGACAATTAACATAACGCGCCATCATTGCTTTTAATTATACATTATTTCCTGCATGGCCCTTTTCGTCTATTGTCTTTGATTCTAAGCTGAGTTTTGATGTTTTTTTATATAAATTGTCTCTGCACAAAGACCCAATTTAACATTACGATCTAGCATAACTTAAGACTAATAAGTAATTTAAAACTAATCTAAAAAGGTTTTGATAAATTTATTAAAATAATTTTGTGGGTAACAAACGACCCATTTATTTAAATAACTTTAGAACCTTCGAGAAATCATTCCTAAATGACAAAAATAGGACTAATTGATCAATCTAACCTTTGCTATCTATTGTATTGTATTTGGAACACGGCCGTTGGCATAGGCAAAGTTTAAGACTAATTTTAGTATATTTTTTATATTTTATTTCTCGGTCTAGGTCATTTGATGTTTTCAAGTACACAGTACGTTCACTTGTGTGCTGTTTACCAAATATTTTTCGAATTTATGATTTTTACAAGATTTTAATAAGTAAAATATAATGGCGATTCATGATTGACATAGTATAGCGCCCCTGCGCCGGCGCCAAAGTTTATATGGTATATCTAGAATGACTAGCATACAATTTTAAAACGCATAATATTCATATCTCTCACGTTCGCATGTTTGATTGCTATCGGCTGATAATGCATTTTGCCTAATTAATATTAGGGTACAAAGTTCCATGCGTATAAAAATAAATATGTATGAACAATATTCGCCAAAGCAAATTGTATTTAGTAGATACGCATATCGGTAAGGTAGTTTTGCAGCGCACCACCACTATGTGGAATCACTCACTGAAGTATATCGGAAACAATTCGACTTAGGGTTCATTAAGAAAAGAGTGTACCGATTCCGGCAAGGGCCGGCAACGCACTTATGAGCCCTCGGTCATTAAAATCAAGTGAACTTCCAGCCCGTTTGCCCCCTGTTCTATAAAAAAAAGTCTGACGACTAGGCCATGTCAAAATCCAACAGGTTTTTGACATACAAATCACGCTTAACGCTAAGTATGACTTCTATTTGTCAAATCCATTTGAGTTTTAGATAAACTATCTATACTTATAGAGAGAGAGAGCTTTAATAAAAATACCAGTAGAACTGTTAATTAGCCTATTCAGGTTTAATAGTATAAACTCACATAAAGTCATTAATTAGAACACATAGTGCAAGGACAATCTACGGTCACCGTCGCTCAACCATGTACATAACGTAATTTAAACTTATCCGAAATTAATTAAAATAATTGGTTTCCCTTGTAAACATTTTGAAATCTTGTATTTTTACCTTCAGCATCAGGCCTTTTTCATGGCTATAATATGTTTATGTATCTGTATAAATATTTTTTATTTATTTATACAGATACATACAGGTTTTATGAAGAAAAATGTATATTAGGTTTTTATTCCAGAAAAGCGAACAGCCTCTATAGGGTTGTGTTCCATATGTCGGTATGTAAGAAGGTAGGCTAAGTAACGAAATCAAATTGAAGCGAAACGAAGTTCGTGGCATAAATATGTACAAATTAAAGTAATATGTTAAAGGCTTTCCTGGAAATATCCGTACGGAATACGCAATTTACCAAATAAACTAAATTGTATTTTGAGAAGTATAATCACATTTCATCTATGATCTTATTGACAATACGAGTTTGAGATATTGTGGTTTGAAAAACGTTATATTTAAATTGTGTGATTGTTATTGCGTGGAAGGCGTTTTTCTAATAATTGCGTAAATATAATTAAACTATTCAGCAGTGTTTTTACATTATAATGAATAAGTAACTTGTAATCTGACGACATGTTTTGAATGCGCGTGCGTCGCAATTTTTAAATACAAAACATTCAGCATTACATTACAATATTCACTTTATATACCTAATTTCCTATCGACCTTATCAAAATCTTAAAATCACAATGTTTATTTTTGCTTCATGACAAGTAAATTATCGAGATTATAATTTAAATATGAAATCACCTGTTTGAAAGATCAAAAGATAAGATATACATATTTATTTTTTTGCAAAATAATGATTTGATTTTTAAGGAAATTTTAAATTACGGCTTACTAAACTGAAAATAAAAAAAAAACATTTATTATGTACTAAGGGAAAATAATTAATTACTTAGGTTTAGAAGGAATTATTTTCGTGTTGTTTTCGTTTCGTACCTTTCATAGCACGCTCAAGGTATGAAAAGATGTAGTAGGCACTTTAATAGTCAAGACTCCATGCCCATGATATAGGTAGGTGACGGCCCGGTCTAGTTTTTGATATTCTCATACATGAAAGGTGGCAGAAAATGGGACTAATTGTAATGAACAGGATATTCAAGTGCTTGAGGATCTAGTTCTTAAGGTAGGAAATTCATTGATGACGTGAATCACTATATTTCACACACTGATTTTACGTAAACTATCTTATATAACTTCAAACTTGAAAAAAGTAATTGCCCGTGCGCATGTGTTTATAATGTCTCTTTTATAATCTATTCCCTACTTCGACTCACACTTCGGGCAGTTGTTTTAGTCAATTTGTTACAATTCGTAAACAACCGAACGAGTCAAATGAGTAGATAACTATTGCACATGCGCGCCTGTAGCAAGATTCTTAAAAATATGTTTCATAAAAAATGTTTAGAATTTAATTAAGTAAATATTAAAAGCTAACACAAGTAATGTAACGTCATCGATTTAAGTCATTTGCCTTGCTGTTTGATCAAATGGTTGAATATAATTGGCTAGGCTGTTGATTGAACGGCTTATTAAGCTAGTTGGCTGCGACATATGCATGATCAGCGCTACGGATATTGAAAACAAAATTTAATTATTCTGTATTTAAGACAAACAGACAAAAAGTAAGAACATTCTAAAAAACCCTGTCGTAAATGGAAATACCTGTTTACGTAGAGATTTTATTTCCACTGGTACACAGGTGTTTTGCGTCAAAGATAAAAAAAAAGCTGGTGAACGGGATGCGGATATTGGCAATGGTAATTTTATTCGGAAAAGTTGACCGATTTCAATGTCAAATACGTCCAAAGACCAAATATTTTCTTGGATATATCAGTCACATATAAAATATCGTATATGCATACATTTTTATAAAATCTCTTTGGCTGTTTTTGTATCTGGCTGGTGATATTAAAAATGCAAATTACTAAAATCTTCTTTCCAGCGTAAATTTTTCTTTATATCGAAATAAATGAATATTAATATCGCTTCATTTTAAAATTATATTGCAAAAAATTTGCAAGATACCTAATGAAGAGTCGGACTTAAAGTTGGTTTAAGGGTTTCCAAAAACAATACATTGGTTTAACGTAACGATGCGGGCGGGGTGAGGATTGAATTACGCGTTATTGTTAATATTATTTTCGACTTTCCAGTACTTTACACCACATAATGGTAACTTTTAGGTATAAAGAGAGTCACACGTTTTACTATACTTGGGTACAGAAAAACGTTACGGTGCGTTACTTTAACGCTCCCATTGTCATATTTTCGTCTGCGTCTACCAACCCGATCTCGAATCCACGACCGCCAAGTATACGCTACGCAGTAACCATTAAAACACGAAGACAACTCATAAAACATATACATAAGTAAGCGCTAAACCATTATATTATGGTAGCAAATAACGTTTACATATTATAAGTAAATATATTATACTTATGTGTATTGGATTATCGTATGTATTATGGGTACTGTAATGGTGGCTGTACACACTCGTCGAGACACCCCGAGACAGGCCGAGTGCGAGAGTGTACAGTAGAGCTCTCGCCTCGCCGGTTTTTTGCGCACGAGTCAAAGGGTCTCGCGAGTAAAACGAGATCGACCTGTACACACTCGTTCAATCATTAAATTTTGGAAAATATTAAAACTTTATGATCCTAATTACCAATTTCTGTTGCGGTGTATAGTGACCATCTTCTTCTTCGCCATGGCTTCGTATTTTTTTTTAATGGGTAACATGAAGAAAATTATAATAACTCATTGCACAAAGACAAACAGCAGCAGCGGTTGCCACGTCCATTATTAACGGTGTTTTAAATACAATTAACGTAACGAGTGTGTCCTGTACACACTCGTTACGTTAATTGTATTTAAAAATTGCGCTCTTCTCTCGGTCCTCTCGGTCGAGACTCCCGGCGAGAAGCTCTCGCCGAGTGTGTACAGCCACCATAAAATATACATTGTCTCTTGGAGTAGAGATGCGTGCGGTTAAAGTGCACAGGCGCTAAATAAAGATTTAAGTTAGCGCGTGGTAAATAGTACCGGTGACCCCAGAGCTGGTGCTGTCCTCGCTCAACGAATAAGTATCGCAGTACAGCGAGGAAATGGTGCCAGCGTTAAAGATACACTGCCACAGTGACCAAACTTTTTAAAATTGTTTTAATTTTATTTTTATTATTACTATGTAGGATAATAATTGTAAATACTGTATTTTTGATTGTTATGATTACTAATGACTACTAAAGTAGAAATATTATTGATTTATTGTTCTAGAATGCATATTAGGAAAATATTAAATAAATTAAGTGTGTATATTTATTGTCTCTTAAATGGTGGAAGTTCTAATATCCTGAAATCAAGGAAACGCGTGCGCAACTTGTCGTGATCTAGTTACTCGGCCATGAGAAGGGATATTAAGATAAATTGTTTATTTAATATTATTTTATTTATGAGTATAATTAACGTCTTGATAAGAGTGTTGACTTTCTTATTAACATTTAAAAAAATATATTTATTTTTATAATAATAAATTTACAAATTATAAAACATTTTTATATCTCTTGTATTTCAAATCCTTATTAATTATTTCCACTTGCATCACCTTGATATTCGTCGTCCACGTGCCGCACACGTGGAACCTACCCTTCGAGGTTACGAACTAATGGTCTGAAAATGGGCTACGGAAATAAATGGCCGGCAACGCACTCGCGAACAGTCTCGCAGGTGAGCCTGCACCTGGAAGCCTTTTAAAAAGAAATAGAAATAAATGAAATCGTTATAAATCCAAATATTTTAATTAATATTTCCATGACGCAATTCCTATTACTATTTATATATTATATACCTTATTTAAATATGTAAAATCCGACAATATTAATTTCCCTATTAAAATACTTCCTTCTATAATTTATAATGGTTTGTCGTACTAACCGTGAATAATTAAATAACCTATTACCGTAATGAGTATTAAATAATATCAAATCAAGGTCGTGCATTCAATTATTGCGCACCGAGATATGATCCCAGCATTAATCCTTATATGTACTACGTATATAATACTGGCAATGTCAGGAAGGCTGGATTGCATATGGGTCATTGCAATGTCGTGTGTCCCTTTCTGCAAATATACTTTAAAGTTAACCTACCAATATAATACTTAGGACAATATAATAATAGAGCACTGTTGGCCTAGTGGTCGTAGGTTCGAACCCCGGCTGTGACTTTCTTTCTATGTGCGCATTTAACATCGAACGGTGAAGGAAAACATCGAGAGGAAACCGACATGTCTTAGACCCAAAAAGTCGACGGCGTGTGTCTAGCCTAATAGAATTTAAAATCTGAGGCCAATACCTAAAGAGGTTGTAGCGCCACTGATTTTTTTTTGCTTAAATACATAGATTATAATTATAATCTTTAATATGCAGACAACACATGCATGTATGGTGAAGGCAAAAAGAAATATATTTTAGAAAAAATGACACATTCTATTTATAAGAGTAATAATTTAAATGTCGATTACAGCTATTGACGTTAATTAATAATTATAATGGCCGTAACGCATTTTTATTGTGAACAATTAGTTTTTATGTCCTTTTATTGTAATCTTAAAATAATTATTGATACAATGTTTATAATAAGTACGGGTTGTTGCCCACTAACAGCAGTTATAAATAAAAAAATATTTATTTCTGCGAAAGAGGTTGATGCTTCAAAAAAAAATTAAAATATCCACACTGAATTAAGGAAGCAAGTTTCGTATAACCGAGGCACGGGAAATATAAAACAAGATATAGTATGTTTAAAAAAAATGTGACAATAATATACCATCACCTCTTATGTTCAAGTAGTTTTCGATAGTTTGGAGATTACGGAACTAGAATGTTTTCCTATACAGATAAATGATAAGAGTATCTATGTTAGCAAATACAATACATGATTAAGAGGCTATCTTTATTATCTTCTATTACTATAAATTGTCTTTAAAATAATTGAATTGTGTTGAAAATTTGATTGATTGTTGATTCTTGTACTGGAAAATTATGTAGTAAGTAGTAAATAGTATATATAGGAGATTGGATTTTTTAAGAAGACACGAAAGTTAAGAATATAAAACGAAAGGACATCCGATTGTCCAATCACAATAAAAAGTTTCGTCTTTAGCCTGTATTTTAAATATTTACTAACAACTGTTTGTTAGCTGTTATTAAATTATTAAATTTGAAAATTTATAACAAACAAAATCTACATTGAATTGTTAGTGAACGTTCTGTTGCGTGTATACAATTATAAGGCACTTTGCTACACTTTTAAAAATAATTTAGATATACAAAAAATAAACTTTATATTAATATGAATTATATTTTGAATATAGCTTAAAACTTAATAACGTTAATTAATGATTAAATTGACACAGAAACTGAAACGCTACTTAGTTTTTTTATAAATATTCAGATATACAAAATTTGAACAATAGTAATCAAGGTAAGACACCTAATAGGCAAATCGTACGTTGCGCACGCGTCACATCGTGCGAAAAAATGTACGCATTGTTGGGTGTTTTCCAAACATCTCTATCACCTCGTGACTGGCCTGTTATCATTGTGATTATGAAGTAATAGTTAGCGTTGATCGCTCCATTAATGTTACCCTTGGACACACCCTCGGGATATAATTACAGTACTGTATTAATCAATGTTGTGATTCAAACCTTCCTAGAAAAATTAAGGAAACTTGTAAAACCGTGATAAAAATATCAATAAATCTTGAGGTACACAATAAATTTGTATGATACCTATATACCGTCGTTATTAACTCAGTAAGTAAAAAGTAAATTCGCGGTCCGTCACCTCGAGATAAATATGACGTCAAATAGACTATTAACACTGAAAAGCGAGGTTTCGAAAACTATTATGAAGCATATATAAGGCATTACATAAGTGTTATTATCATTACCATGACGACTATTGGTCATTGGAATCGATCCATTACATTCCTGCCAAAATATGCTGTCGGAGACAAAAATACACTCATTACTATACAGTTATTTATTACATGAAAACGATTCTTAGTAAAGACTTTTTTACTTGTTGCAGATATTGCCATCACAACAGGGGACCAATTAGAATTTTACACAAACAAAACGAAAGAAAAGGATGAGGTTGGGAGATTCAGAGATCTCACAGCCTTGGCACACGATGCCGTCCATAACTTGTTGTTATTCGTTGATAAACAGGGCGATAACGCGTCTATATTTAGCTACAACCTGGCCACGAAGAAGTCGCAACCTCTAGTGGGTAGACGGTCACATGAGAGCATACAAGGTCTGGCATTTGACCCCGTTTCCGGTAAGATCTTCTGGCCGGACACGGAAGATAAAATCATTTACTGGACCTCGTTGTGGTCTAGGTCCAAAACTGATATATACGGAAAAGTTCTTTTGAATATGACACACGAAATACCTAGGGATATCGCTGTTGATAGCTGTAGAGGGTGAGTGTAAATCATATTTAACACATCGTTGTAAATATTATTATTGGGGGCCGTTCAAGTATTACGTAAGCACTACAGGGGGGGGGGTCTTTGATTTTCTTATTTGGTAATTACGTCAACAGTAATTATTTACTTTTTTACACATACGAGCATTACCCACACATTGTCTATGCTTGAAAATACATTTTCGAGGATTCCTACAAAAACTTTGCTTACTGCTTTGATGAGAAGAGGGGGGGAGGGGGGAAATTGCAGTAAATCTGCTTACGTAATACTTGCACGACCCCACTTTTATTAAATAATCGATACAATAATTAGTTTAGTTTAGTTTAGATTTCTTCATATGATTTATTAGGTTCTAAAACTTAAGGTTAGTTTTTTTAAGTTTCTAGTATTTGTATGGCCCTTTTTAGGTTAAAAGCCTCCTCCATATGTCTTTTTTCGTTCTTTTTGTCTTCAGCAATATTCATCCAGTTTTTCCCGGTAGTTTGTCGTCCTATACATCTTTTTCCAGCAGGTCCAGGCCCTTTTGTTGTTTCAAGTATCCATCTTTTGTCCAGCGCTCTAGAATAACCTGCCTAAGCATTAGTGCGTGAATATGTTTCTGTTTGTTTTATTCTGCAAAATATTATACAAAAATGTCAATAATAAAAAGGAAAATAACAAAAAAACTAAATCAAATTCGTTACACATTATCTCTAATCTTAATTAATATGTCAGAGATACGATATGGACAGGTAATGGTTATTCAGCAGAAATTTAAATGAAGATAGAGTCGCGACCTTTTTACACAAAATTTTGCGTGTATTATTTTGGATACTAGTCTAAAATAATTCTAATTTTCAGTTACATATACTGGACCAACATAAACGTTACGAGACCAACGATTGAAAGAGCGCGCCTGGATGGCACCGGCCGAGAGGTCATCATAGACAAGGACATCTATATGCCAGTCAGCATCGCTGTCGATCAGAGAACAAGGAGTCTGTACTGGGTCGACGACAAAGAAGGCATACATTATACCATTGAGACGTCAGACTTGGACGGCGGGAACCGGAAGAAGGTAGTCGTTGGAATACATCACCACCCGAACACGCTGACTGTATCAAAGGATTCGTTGTACTGGGTAGATTGGGCTTACAAAACCGTGTGGAAAATCGATAAAGATGCACCTCCTTACACAGAACCAGAAGAATTCCTAACATTCTCTAACGGGAATATTAAGCCTTTCGGTATCGTAGCAAACTATAACATTGAAGATCAAATTGAGGGTATACCGGAGTGTAAGAACGTGTATGAAACGCAGAAGTCTAAAAATGAGACGGTCGACATTCCAACCGATTCCACCTTTGATGTTGGTCTCTTCTGCTTACATGGCGAAGGGTCTGGAAATGAATGCAAATGTATACAAGGATATACAGGCGATCGTTGTGAGATATCTGTGTGTCAAAACTTTTGTTTGAATGGGGAATGTAAAGTAGGATCCGAAGGGCAGCCAACCTGCAGGTAATTTGTTTTGGTAATTATTCATTTGACAGAAAGCGATTGGGAGCGCCTTATCGCTAAAAGCGTTAATGTAGGAATTACGAAAAATTCAATATCTATTCCCTAAATCTGAGGTTTTAGCAAACATTGGAAGATTTAGATTTTAACAAACATTGGAAAAAACCATTACATAAAACATGTATGTTAAAATTCATAAAAAACTAAAAATAATCGCATCATAAACAATATCATTCTTTATTTGGTTTAGTAACAAATTTTTTATACATTGTCTTTATTTGTTTTTAGATGAAAGAAACATGTTTTCAATTAAATATTTCAGTACAGTATGTTAAAATACATAAAAAAAAACAATAGCATCATAAACAAAAGCATTCTTTATTTGGTTTAATAACAATTTTTTATACATTGTCTTTATTTGTTTTAAGATGCAAGAAACAAGTTTTCAATTGTTTAATAACAAATTGTTTATATGTACATTGTTTTTAGATGCAAGAAAGGATATGCTGGGCTCCGATGCGAAGTGAATGTATGCAACGGTTATTGTCTGAATAGTGGTGAATGTTCGATCAATTCTGATAAACCCACTTGCAAGTGTCCAGATAATTTCGAAGGGGAGAGATGCGAAAGAAAAAAACTCGAAGTAGCCACTACAATAGCACCTGTTAAAGATATATGCAAGTAAGTCATGTTTGCGTTTAAACTCACACACACTTTGAGATCAATTTTCCTTTAGTTTTAGTATATTTTTTTTATCTCTTCGTGTTTGTTGTGTTTGTCACATTAAATATTTTGTTTTTCTTGTACCAATTCATCAGTGCCGAGCAAGCTTTTCAAATAAAATATAAAAACTCCGTTGGTTAAAAAAAGTTTTTTTTTCTTAATTTGTCCATCAGATATACACCAATTTATATCAGAGTTCTACCTAGACAATCAATTATACCATATCATCTAGTCTATAATAATCTGCCGAAATTATATTTGATATTGATCATTTGATAAAACATGCGGCAAATTACGCACAAAACAAATTAAATCTCTTTATCATTTCTGATAAGACTTAGATATGGTTCACCAAAACAACTTGTTTTCAGTTCGTCGTTCGTTCTTCGTTCTGTAACCATGGAACAGACGAATGACGCTGATTATTTTACGGCATTAGTCAGTAAAAGCAAACAATTATTTCGGGAATCGAACATAAGTCTGTTTTAAAGCGTTAACCACTAAGTTTCTTAGTAATTCATCAATTAATGACTTACTACCAACAAACAAATATACAGATGTACAATAACTTTAACCTACATAGTTATAATATAATTAAAAATGGATAAATAAAACAAATTTAAAAAGTATGGTCCCTGCGGCAATGTACATTTAATGCTGGCAGCATTTGCCCGCTGTATTGCCATACATATTCGTTGAGCAAGACAAGCACCAACTCTGTGGTTACCGGCACTATCTACCAGGCGCCAACTTAAATCTTTAATTAGCGCCTGTGCACTCGAACTGCCCAAGAGTCTCTATTCCAAAGGGAACAAAATCAAAGTTTCTTAATTATATTTAAGTTATTAGTTCATATTTAACGAGGATTAATTATTTATTATACAGTTTCTGTCTTACAGTGAAAAAACTACTAATTGATCCAAGTAATAATTCCGAGATTACAAAGTGCGTTTTCAAAGGTTAAACGAACCTTGAGGATCGTGAAAGCGGAAATCGAAGCCTTGTTATAAATTAAACAGTTCTGTTTAATCTTTTAAGATATTATTTTTGATAGCAGTATGATTAATTTAATTGATAACGCAACGAAAGCAATCCATCGCAATAACTTACAATTCGCTTACTGAAAACGTGAATGTAGCAAAACCGGTGTAGAATAATAGGTTTTAAGCAAATAAATACCGAAATTAGACGGTCATGTCACAAGTTGGTCACAATTTGTCCGTCCACCGTATTTTCTTTTCTATATATTTACCTACTTTTATAAACATGAAATCAACTTTAAAGTCACTGTACCTCAACACATGGCACTCACATCACTCACACATAATTATAAAATGTCGACGCTTCGGTGGACGGAGAAATTGTGACCAATTTGTATTCTACCGTCACCTGTTTGTATTTTTTTTGTAGTGAAACTTCTTAGGTGCATGAGGGTAAAATTTTTACGGAACGTCACGAAGATGCGCAGCGTTTTTGTCGATTTTTTTTTCTTTACTAAAGATGTGCTAGTATTATATTGTGGTTATATTCATACTTGAACACCGATGGTGTTTTTAATACATATCAATATCATTATTATTTCATTAACTAAATTACAATTTTTTTTTTTCAAACAAACATTTTTATTTCATTTGTTGGTTTTCTACACAGGGCCAAAAATTTTTTTGGTAAGACCCAGTTCGCTGTTTTAGACATGGACATAAGTTAGCAATTATGATAATAATGAATTTGTTATATTATTTGGTAATTGTTACCATATTTATGGTATATACATAACAACAATTAATTTTAGTTCTGGTTTCTAGTTAGCCTAAGGGTCTGTTTCACAATGTATGGATAAAGTACCAAATAGCTATGCAACACATAAATTATTTGGAAGATAAATTGTGCTATTTGACACTTCATCGGACTCATATATTATGATGGACTTTATGTGACGAATAGTGCTATCTGACAGTCGTGAAACGCAACAATAGTGTTTATCCTACCAATAAGTAATAAATAGCTAATTTGGAACTTATCCGTACATTGTGAAACAGACCCTTAGTATTATTAATTAATATAGAAGGACTAGCAAAATTAAATTATGGGATTTGGGCCGCTTAATTACTCAATGATTCATTTACAAAGAAGTTTCACTTCCGACATGTGTACTTTGTACGCACGCTCTTTTGTTAAATAAATAATACTTAAAAATTAAAAACTAATTTCTTTAAATTAAAAAAATTCAAACAAGCCATGACCTTTACAGTTGCACGAACAACGCGAACAACTCGCCAGGACACCCAGATGTAACAAAAAGCCAAACATTTGCAAGCCCGCTGACGACAACCACTGAAGCGTTGTTAGTGGGCGATGATTTTGTGGAATCCTGCGCAGGATGGGATGGCGTGCGCGATCCTATATTGATGGCGTTGGGAGTACTATGTGGACTTCTGAGCTTGCTCTGTGCTATTCTTATTACGAAAGTACTGCAACTGAAGCGACGCCCTAGGTATGTGTATTTTTAATATTCAAAGTTTGGTTCAAATAAGGTTTTATTAAAGGGGATGCGAATGTCATTTGAAAGACCAAACAGTTGATTTACTCAAATTCAAAATATCTTTATTCATATAGGTAAACAAGTATACTTATGTACGTCAAAAGAAAAAGTTAAATTAATTGTAAATTTACATTTATTTAGAATTTCAACACTATTACATTTTCTTTCACGAACTAGCGAACTGTACAATCAACTCCTGGTGGGGTCCTCCCTAGAGCTACGACCTCCAATTGTTAAAAAAGAGCATATTCCTCCCTCAAATGCCAGATTCCTTAAATGGAATCCATGGGCGGCGATATCTGCCCTTTTTTCCCGTACGCCTTGTTTGCCCCTCTATGCTAAAAAAAAGTTAACGAGATGATACGTCATGCTTTTTTTACCTCCATTTGCCCTTGGAACGCTTTGTCGTTTCGTCTCATCCCTTTAGGTATTTGAATAAATAAATTGTAAGTCGGTGGCGCTACAACCTTTTAAGGTCCGGGCCTCAGATTTCTGTATGTTTCATGATCATTTGTCAATCTAATAGCCTGGTGATCAGATGAGATGAGCTTGACATACACCGTCTACTTTTTGGGTCTAAGGGAAGCCGGTTTCCTCACGTTGCTTTCCTTTACCGTTTGTGCGAATGTTTAATACGCACATAGAAAGTCCATTAGTGCACAGCCGGAGATCGAACCTACGACGTCAGGGATGAGAGTAGCACGCTGAAGCCACTTGGCCAACACTGCTTATGACTGCACTGTTTTTCATATTACGTGCAGATTATAAATAGTTGGATTTAAAAAGTTTTGCATATTTTTAGATTTATAGTTCCTAATGAAAGTATTTCAACTCTGACCAGTTTCTATAATAAACGAACACATAACAATTTACACGGTTCGTTAGTTATTGGTAATGGTTGGAGTATCGAATTCATTATTACAACATAATCGAGTAAATATGAAAATTAAGTAGCGGAACAATTTAATTAATGATGGTAATGAATTCAGGAATATATTTATGAACGAATATTTACGAAGTTAGACAACTGTTATAACTCGAAACCTCTAATGTTATTGAGTTATATCTAGAATAAATTTTTGTTTACAAATACATATAAGAAACAGTGTTGGCCTATTGGTCATCAATTGGACAAGTATTTCCGAACCAATTCGACTTAGGGTCATTCAAGAAAACAGCGTACCAATTCTTTAGGGGCAATCCACTCTATAGCCTTTTAGTATCACTTAACTTGAGGTCAGCCTCCTGTCAGCTCCCTCTTCTATAAAAAAAGGTTCGATCCCCGACAGGGCACCGAATGGCGAAGGAAAACATCGTGAGGAAAATACTTAGACCCTTAAAAAGTCAACCTCGATTCCGAAATCGGAAAAAGGTCGGCAACGCACTTGCAAGCCTTCTGGCACATCAGATGAGCCTCCTGCCCGTTTGCCTCCTATTACATAAAAAAAAAGTTTTAGCGCCACTAGTATTTTTTTGTAATTGAATAAGGTTAAAGGTACGATTTTAATGACATTTTGCGTATAAACAGGGAAATTTGGTTATCTACAGGTCATATCGTTTATTTATGTAATAATTTCATAAACAACACAGTGGCTCAATGATAAATAATATTGATGTTGATTAAAAATACATAGTAATGTTATGAATACGTCGCACTGTTTACATTACATTGGCTATGTCAGAGTAGAATTCTGAAGTCGTAGATTTGTCTATGCCGTAGTAGAATTTGGAGGTATTTCTACTTCTTCTCTATATAAATTCAAACGGTAATCATTTAGGGAACTTGATGAAGATGTAAATACTCTGTAATAGAATTTTTAGCATCTAGCTTATATGAGCTAAAAAGTGGAACTAAATTGAAAAATGAACAGGATAGGCATGTAATGTAACGTTATCGATTTAAGTCAGCCTAGCTGTTTCATGAAATGGTTGAATATCATTCAGACGGCTAGTTAAACGGCGCTGTTTAGTAAAGAAACTAGGTTGTTAATTGAACGGCTAATTAAGATAGTTAGCTGCGACATATATACTTATATAAATTACGGCCGTTTCCCAAAGTGTCAGACCAGACCGATTGTTGCGATTTTCACATAATATGCTGTATTAAATTCGCCACACATGCTCCTTGGAGATTTGTACACTTACCACGTAACTTTAATAGCGATTTCAAGATTGGCAATAACTAATAATTTGGTGGTAAGTACGAAACGGAATTTCGATGTAAAACATTAAATACGCTGATGTCTCAAATTACCATTTATTTGGTACGAAAACTCTAAAGTGAAATGTCAAAATCACTATTGATTTTGATCTCAATAATGCGTTTTTCTTCCGCGCGATTCGAAGCTTGCGAATTTAAAGCTACGGACATTGAAAGAATATATCAAACTTGGTAACACTGTCGTTATTGTAAGACACATAGTAAAAACACAAGTGACATAAAATACTCTTTCCCAAATACGAAAATTCGTTAGATACTGTTCAACGCGGAAATAAATTATTTAGGTATAATATTATGCATATTTCTTATTGTCTTTATTTCTTCTTGTAATACTGAAATTTCCAATTTACAGGATAAAGAAACGTATAATTGTGAACAAGAATGTCACACCGCTGACGGCTCGACCGGATCAATGTGAAATAACTATAGAGAATTGCTGTAATATGAATATATGTGAAACGGTAAGTTTTATTTATTTATTTAATCTTCGCTACATTTATAAGAACAGGTAACATAAATTATTAGGGGTGCAACGCCCTTATCCCTAACAAGCTATCTCGTCCAAGCAACCATAGTAAGGAAGAAAAAAAAACGTGTGTGTACTTATGTACACGCGTTAGGAGTATACTTCTTTGGCGTAACAAGTTAAAAATTTTTTTTATCTTTCGCCTTATTCTACGTTTGTGGAAAAAAGGACACTAACTATTGAAAAAATTTACTCTCATCATTTTTCCCTAACGCGCCAAATGAAGTATAACTTCAAAAATCTAAAATGTTGACTATAGCTAACTTCAGGGTGTCGGTTTTTTTTGTGACGGTATGCGCGCGCAACGTTAAAATTTACTCTCATAATTTTTCCCTAACGCGCCAAAAGAAGTATAACTTCAAAAATAACTTCTTAGGGTAAAGTCTAAGAAGTGCATAGGTCATCAAATCAACAAAAATTAAAGTACAAGTGACACTGAAAAATGATACAATTGCCAAACTTAATTTTAAATAAAACTAAAAAAAATAAGGAAATACAAGAATTTCAAAAGTCGCACTATTTCACGGTACATTAAAAACCTTCCTACGCAATTAAATTATTAAACAATTGAACATTTGTATCATTATTGTTGTGGAGCATCCTTTTGTCATTTCTTTTGGAATATCCATTAGCTTGGTTTTGGATTATTAAAACCTTTACCGTCTAAATTTAGTAATAAGTTAAGGAAAATATTGTTGTTATCTATATTTGCCAGTTTATTACGCTCAATGTATTACGTATTATAATATATACACAAACAAGATAGGGTGGTACGCAACGAGTTAGAGTATTAACTCATGTTATCAATTTAATATCGAGAAATAACATATAGTATTAAACAGAAAAATGTGTTCAGAGAAGTTTTCTGAAACAAAAACCGAATCCAAAAAGTTTTTTTTATTGATTGTATTACCAAAATAATTAAAGGTGTTAAATTAACTAATTAATTTATATATGTATTAAGAAGATCATTATTCTTATTTTTGGTAGTTACAACAACGGTCGGTTGAAATTATTTTGAACGTGTTAATAGTGATATTTATTTTTTGTATACATAATCAGATTTTTTTACAATAGTGGTGGATAAACTGGACACATTTTAATAAGTATGATACCAATGCAACTTATTACAAAAATAAACTAAAAAACATTTATAAAACAAATAACTTTTTTTCTCACAATTAATACTACTTTATTAAATTCAGCCAATGAAATAAATCTAGTCTTTGATGCTAGGATATTGAAAGCAATACGAAAATTGTGCTTTTTAATTTATGTATCTTTCATGTTTATACACAAGTAGGTTTTAAGTGCCTACAGATATCATTGTATGCAGCCGTTTTAAATAAATTAAGTATAACACAATACACTTCACACACTACTTAGAGTTCATTTTTTTTTCTAACTAAGGATAAATACTATTTAAAATTGTCGAAGATTCTCGTCCGTTCTGGTAATTTAAGAACTGCCAGTCAAGTAAATTTAAAAGAATTAACTTTTTTCTGACGGTTATACCTGATATTTGATTATAATATCCATTTATAATTTTATAAGACTGTAAATAATTTAAATTTAAATAGTTTCAATTAATCACTTAGAAATATTAATAAATAAATCAGTGACGCTACAACCTTTTTAGGTCTGGACCTAAGATTTCTGTATCTGTTTCATGACTCTTTGTCAATCTAAAAGCCAAGTAGGTGGTCAACCTCCTGTGCCAGACACATGCCGTCGGCATTTTGGGTCGTTTCTGGTTTCCTCGCAATGTTTTCCCTCACCGTTCGAACTGGGATCACTTATAATATTGGCAAATTCAACTTCTATAATACTATAAGTGTTAAGCTAAGCCAGTAATAATGACTATTATTTATTAGTATTAAAATTATTTATTAGTATTTTTTTTCCAGCCCTGTTTCGAGCCAAAATCGACGATTAGGCCGAACCTGCTAAACACAAAACAAGGAAAGGAAGAGAAACGGAACTTAATTGCGAACATGGAAAATCCCGATGATATGTACTAATGTATAATTTGGTAATCATCCAGTTTACCTAACATGTGATATTTAGGAATTTTAATACAGAACAAAATTTATTAAAATAAAATACGGCCAATCTCGATTACAAATAATAGATTACAATTCATATACCAAATGGTACAGCAAAATAAAATATCAATTTTGTATGGTTCAAACGATTGCATCTTCGCTCAGTGATTTTTTTTAAATACTTTAAGTACAAGTAAGTTTAAATGTATGTTTCCTTATATTTCTTTATATTGTTTTCGCAACTCTAAGTTAAACACAAAATGAAGATTAGCGTCTTGAAAATGTTTAATATTTAAAGAAAATTGACGAATTAAATGCGCATAAATACCCAACAAATAAGTTGGTCAGAGCCAATTTTCCCTACTGAAAGCTCATGACATCCTTCCTTGGGCTCCAATACTCCACTGGCCAAGATAGCTATCGAGTGAAATATGTTAAAAGGTATTCAAGGTTGGCCGTAACACGAGTACAGAAAGTCTGTTAGATTAAGTAGATTTTTTTCCACGCCGTGCCTTTTCGTCTAATTTATTGGGGTTAAAAATGTACTTAGTTTTTGATACCAACATATGATACTTAATTTTCGTTAATGGACTGAGGTAACGTGCCAAATGGCAGATACCGTATTTTTTTCTTAGGTAGGCCAAAGAGTTTGTGAAATTTCGCATTATTTTACAGTTTTAATGAAATTGACATTCGATTTTTGTGTTCATAATGTTATTTTTAATGTGTTCCTTTTTGTATTGAAACCGTCTTTAAACTTGCTACAAATAAAATACGGCCTTTAAAGTTGTATGCAATAAGTGAGAGTGCGAGATGGGCCCTACTATTGTAGTGCAGCTTTTTATAAATATAAAATATATATGTGTTATATAAAATCAAATCAATTGTTTTTTCAATATAAAGAAAACCGCAAGCTTACTGCGTAACTTCTATCTCTATGTTATTCCAACCTGTGCTACGAATGAAACATCGAAATTGAGTTTCTATATAACTATTAAGTTGTAAAATCCTATTGAAGTTATGTGGTACGCTTGCTGACACACCATCTTAAAACAAAATATGTAATTCGGATTAAATAAGACTTTGGCACTTTTTGGAAGTAATTCTGCATTCCAACAAAGATGTAATATCTGTCATATTTTGCTTTGCAAATTAATTTAGAACTATATAAAGGTCCGCCGCACATAACACCATTTGTCGAAACGTGTTTTGTGTACGGAGGCCATATTAGTGTAGTAGTGGTCCAAATACAGCTCCCTCAGTGATCGTTGGTTGTTTATTTGTGCCTCGTTAGAGCATTAGTTTAATTATATACGTTCCTATTGTTTTAATTATTAAATTATGTGTAGTCAAAGTTATGGACTGTTGTGTATAGACGATACAAAAATAAAAAAAATCTTAAAAATTTATTGTACTGGCATAACAAAAATGATTATTTTTATAACAGTTAATTGTCAAAAAAATGACATCTCACTTCAGAGTCAACATATTTAAATTAAGAATACATCTTTCCAGCTAACATAGTGTGAAGTTTGTCTATAGATTGGCTCTCAGCTATATTCACGGCAGTCATAACTTTGAATGGTGGGAAAATTCCACGATTCATATTAAATTGCCTACTAGAACTATTTTAACAGTCACGAGTTTCAACTGTTATTGTAGAATCTCACCTTATTTATTTGGCGTTTCAATTCAAAAAAAATATCCAAAGACACTGTTAATCTAGAGGCACTATTTATTAGCATATTAGGTACTTAGTAAATGGCGAAAACACAAAGATATTTAAGAGCTTAATAAATTTGTTTGTGTATTCGATAGGTTTAGTTCGTGGATTGATAATATCCACATCAGAAATGTGATATTATTGAGTCTTTGTATAAGTCTCTATTAGGTAATATTTTATTAAAATAAACAGCTTTGCAATATATATATAGAGTTTTATTTGCGTCACATTAAATACTCAGTCGATACAATTAGAACTTGCTACATATGAACTGTATCAAGCTTATACTTAGCGCGAACTATGACTTCGGTATGTCAAAATCTACCACGTTTTTGACAAAGGTAGTTATAGTTTACGCTAGTGTGACCTGATTCTTACCGTAAGGTAAGGCAGATAAGTTTTACAGTAAAAAGTCAATAAGTAAATTCATGTTTTTACCTTTGTTAGCAATTACAATGCAAGGACAATTGTTAATAAGTTTGCTAATTATAATGGAAATTTAGAGAATATTATATGATATTTAGTGATTTTTAACTTCTATACTATTATTTATAACAAACAAAATCAGTTTTATTAACAACTTGTATCTCTGCCAATTAATTTTACGATACAATAAAATAATAATTAATAGTACATTACTATAAGTTTAGTTTTCATGTATGAGGGTATACATTAACCTTTTGTTTTTATGAAATAAAAACTATTGTAATCATAAATAAAAAAAATACCCTTAAATACTACTTGTAGTATTTTAAGCTTCAAGTCCACACATTCAGAAATCAAGTGGGTTCAAAATATATTATATCTGCATACAACAACTAATAACAAGTTTACATAACATGCAATTCGCAAAGATAAAAAATTCAAGGCTAAATTCGATAAAAATAATTCAACTGATAAACTTTGTTTTTTAATCCGATATTTAATAACATAAAATTAACGTAAAAAAACGGCTAACTAATAAACTATGCAACTTTTAAATACATTTTGTGCATATTAGACACATTAGTATAAATATATTTTAATATCAACGAAAACTCTTATAATTAGTGGAAAGTTTTTGGTTCGATTTCCGGTCAAATAGTATTCCTGGAGGAACAGTTAGTCCCCATGCGTTAAGACTAAATGACTGAATATAAAATAATTATATTTATATATAGTTAGCCGTACAAGACACTAGAAATTGCATTTTCATGCCAAAATGAGCTATTTTAACTAAATTCACACGATAATAAACCTTAATTACTAGATTTAAAATCACATTTCCTATGACGCGATATCATGCTATAGAACATTAACTGAGCTACTAAGTATAGGTTCTACTTAGTTTTGCTACTATTCATACATTTTATAACTGTACTTTTCTCACATTCTTGTCTATAATTCCAACGAATAAATAAATAACTAAAATCTCACTTATACACGCCTTCCCCTAATTAACGTTAAGTCTAAAAGCGCCCGCTTCCTGCGATCCCATCTGACAGTTGTAGGAATGATATTTAAAAACCACGCTTGCGATAAACCCCAGTCTGTTACGACTTGAAAAATTGATATAACGTTTAAATCCGATAACATATTTTTTATAATCACATAAGTATATTAAACTATATTCACCTAATTGTGCTAACAAATAATTATTTGACATCTGAAACCAAATACAAATAGAGTCATTAGTAGAATTATTTGTCGAAAATATTCGGAGCACCTTTTATGACAATCCTTGTCTCCACTCCACCACTATTTAACCAGCTGCAATTCCAAGGATTTATGAGTTACGACTTAGGGGCCTCCAAGAGAAGAGCGTAGCACTAAGTTAAAGCCCGGTAACGCATTTGCAAAACTCTTGGTGTCACAGGACTCCATGGGCGGCGGTAAGTACTTACTATAAGTTCTGTGGCGCTACAAACTTTTTAGGTCTGCGCCTCAGATTTCTGAATCTGTTTCATGATCATTTGTTAATCTAACAGGCAAGTAGGTGATTAGCCTACTGTGCCTGAAACACGCCGTCAACTTTTTGTGTCTAAGGCAAGCCGGTTTTCACGATGTTTTCCTTCCGTCCGAGCGAATGTTAAATGTACGTACAAATAAAATCCATTGGTGCACAGCCGAGGTCCGAACCTACGACCTCAAAGATTTCGAGGAGAGTCGTACGCTGAAGCCACTAGGTCAACATTACTCCTGCTTTAGTGAACACCAGTTAATTTCATGAATGTGCGAAATATTTGAATCAAAGTTTATCTATAGTTTATAACCCTTACCCGTATCAGTCAGCATAGCAGCCAGTTCCACGACTCTATCCCTATGGTCCCTCATATAAGCCTGCGCTTCCCACAGCATGGTCACCAAGTGCTCGTCAGATCGTTCGTCCATCGCATGGTCGCGTGACATTTGCGGCGAGAACCGGTAGTAGGGCACGCCCAGTGATTGGCACCACGCACGCGCACGTTCAACGATACGTCCGTCGGATTGCGTCGCCTGAGGAATAGGAAATTATATTTCAAAGACCTATACATATAATTAAGTCTACCGCGTCTGTCTGTTCGCGATTAATTTAAAAACTGCACGGATCGGAGTAATTCATGAGAAAATTATCGAAAATTGTGTTTTTCGGATTCTGCGTACTGGAATATTGTATTTAAAAAATACAGCATACAGCTACAGGTGTGTCAAAGATAGATGGAATTATGTATGATAGGGAAGAAAATATTAAATAAAATACATAATTAAGAAGAACAACTAAGTGGAAATGGGCGGGGCAGATGGCAAGAGGGACGATTAAGTCGACCAAGAAAGTACATACTAAACTGGTGACCAAGGCACAATAGACAAAAAAAATGAAGACAATTTAGAAGGTAGACCAAATTAACAGAGCATTTACTCTTTAAATACATGACATTTTTTTTAAATAAAATTATTTATATTTTAGCTTACAATTCTCTTAACTAAAGAACATTTCCTACTCGTTCTGTCACGTGTTGAAGCTATGAAAAACAAAGACAGGTACGGTAAAATGTTACCTGATCAACTAAAAGCTTTCCAATGGAAGATAACCCCAGGGCAAGTCTGGCGGTGTCCCAAATGCTCTCCGGCTTAAAAACATCTATATCTTTCAATTTTGTCACTGGGATCATGCCTGCAAAGGTATAAAATGATTTAGTAATAGTAATATTTTGGTAATTTCAATGGTATAGTTATAGTATTTTTATGGTAATTTAAAGGTGTAGTAATGGTATTTTTGGATATTTTCAATGATTTAGTAATAGTATTTTTTTTGGTAGCAATAAAATTTGAAAGCATCAAAGCGGTTAAGAGTGATAACACACAAAATCTGATACACATCACAGACTTGTATGCACACCCAGTACTCAACGAAATTGTATTTAATGAGGGTAGATGATTTTTTTTATCAAAAAGAAATTTCTGTACCCGTAGATAAATAGATAAAAACAGAAATTTTATTCAGCTTTATAATTCGAGTACTTGCAATGCATTTTGATGTTATACTTACCAGTTCCACATGAAACGACGACTTTGAGATGAGTTTTCTTAGCGGCTTCATACTGGCCCGTAGCTTCCAGTGCCAGTCTTACTTCCGCTAACTCAGTGAGTGCGTCTAACGTTGGGTTATTCCCTATTAGACCACCGTCTAAATACCTGAAAGGTATTAATTATGGAATAAATATATTGGGGCGTCTTACAACTCTTCTTAGTCTAGAGAGTCTTACAACTCGCGCGAACAACGTCGCGTCGCGTCCGTCAACAATAATCTTTTATTATAGAATTGCGTGTGTAATTGCTCATAATCTTGTAATCAGTGATTGTACACTACGTGTTCGTTATTAAGTTATTGAAATAATCTATTGTTATACGTCTAAACGCAAGATCTTAGTCGAACATTAAAGTGAACACTTTTGAATCTACCCGCAAATTTTGCATTATTAATTAAAATGAATATTAACTAGTTTAATTCATCAAGATGCAGAATGGAGGTTGCTGAAAGTGTGAAATTGGCTACCGAAGACTCCACGGGGGTGGGTACCCAGGCCCCCGTGACAGTGAATGCTACTGGTCAAAGTAAGAAATATGTACAACAAGCCTTCCATCCAAGCCTGTTTATAAGACAGAGAAGTGTATCGGTTGGGAGTTTACTGCCTACCAGAAATGAGGAGAAGGAACCACAAAGCTCTCAAGAAGTAGCCTGCGACACCAACTTGCCTGAATGGCAAACGGCTCCAGTAAATAGAAAGCCGAATAAAAAAAGGAAACTCTCAAATCAGTCCCCCGAAAGTGTAGCTACTTCGAACATGTTCGATGGACTAACTGTCGTTGAAGAACCTACCCAAACCAAAGGAAAGAGGCCCAGCAATCCACCTCCAATCATACTATATGGAGTCCAAGATGTCAATAAACTGACGGAATTTCTCGAATCTGCAACTGAAAGAACCACATTCAAGTTTAAGATAGTAAACAAAACACAAATAAGAATTATGAGTGAAGACATAGATGTTTACAAAAAACTTATTACAGCTGTAAGAGAGAAGGGTCTTATTGGCCATACATTCAATCGAAAAGAAGACAGAAACTACAGACTGGTAGTAAGAAACTTGCACCACACTACTCCACTTCATGTTATAAAAGCTGAATTTGAGAAAACGGGAAACATAGTAGTTGGAGAGATTATCAATGCCAGATTTGGGCCTGATAAAAACCTACCTCAACTTTCTTTGTAAACCTGCAACCTAGTCAGCATAATAAAGCAGCCAAGGAAATCAGACATATTTTCCACCAAATTGTTACTATAGAAGACCCAAAAAAGAGGACCACTATAGTACAGTGTCAAAGATGCCAGCAGTATGGTCACACCAAAAACTACTGCATGAGACCAGGTCGATGCCTCAAATGCGCAGAATCACACTTAACCAAAGATTGTCCTAAAGTGGACCGCAGTACCCCAGCAAAATGTGCCTTATGTCTCGGCCCTCACCCTGCGAATTATAAAGGTTGCGAGGTATATAAAGAAATTCTAGCCAGAAAAACACAGCGCTCGTCTCTAAGGGCAAAAAAAGCTCCTACGTCAAGCTGTCCCAATAGTGGTATAAGCCCAAACCCCCAACCTACAAACCAACCCCCGAACCCACCCACAATAAATACGCCTAAGGGATATAATGAAGTGGCTAAAAGTAATCATTTAGTCCAAGGTACAAACCAACAATCTGTACCAGAAGCCAGTCAACCATCACTGAATAATAGAATTGAGGAGATATTTATAAAACAATCACAAAAAATTGATACAATCCTACAACAAATGAGCACCATTCTGGGGCTCTTGACTACACTAGTTAACAAATTACCATAAAAATGAATAAACTCAAAATTGCTACATGGAACATAGATGGTCTATCGCCTAAGAAAAATGAAGCTGAAATCCTGCTAAAAATGCATAATCTGGATGCCTTGCTTATTTCTGAGGCGCACCTTACATCCAACAGCCAAATACATGTACAAAACTACAATGTGTACACAACAAATCATCCCGATGGCACTGCACATGGAGGCACAGCTATTATAATTAGATCCTCCATTGAACACTATGAACTTCCACAATTTCGATCGGAATCCATTCAAGCCACCTCAATAAATATCCAGGATGAAAATGGGAATTTATGTATCTCCTCGGTTTATTGTCCTCCAAAGCACGTTATAACTGAGGAACACTTCACCACATATATTAACAGTCTGGGTCCACGCTTCATAGCAGGTGGAGATTGGAATTCAAAGCATCTGCAGTGGGGGTCGAGATTGATTACCACGCGTGGTAGAGAACTTAAAAAATGCGTTGATAAAAACCACTTAACAACAATCTCCACCCCCGAGCCAACTCACTGGCCAAGCGACCCTGGAAGATTGCCTGATGTCCTGGACTTCTTTTTAATGAAGGGTCTCTCACGACTGTTTTATCACATTGATGGCTTTCTCGATGGTTCTTCAGCTCACATCCCGGTGATATTAACGATTAGTACCAATATTCTGGAGTGCCAACGGAAACCAAAACTGTATAACAGGAGAACAAATTGGCAAATGTTTCGTGACCTCGTAGAGGACGCCCTACAATTACGGATTTCACTAAAGAGTAAGGAGGAAATAGATAGTGCAGTCTTGGCATTTACGAGAGTGGTGCAGGACGCATGCTGGAGGAATTCTGAGGGAATGGCTCAGAAAAAGACCAGACAGCTTTCTGTACCCCACGAAATTCATGACATGATCCTGGAGAAGAGAAGATTACGTAGAGTGTGGCATAATAGTCGTCATCCCGATGATAAAACAGCACTAAACAACTACGCTAAACACCTTAAACAGGCTATAAAAGAAAATCTAGATGCTACTATTGAGGAAAACCTGATGTCGTTAACAGCTACAACAGACACCGACTACTCTCTCTGGAAGGCATGCAAAAATCTGAATCAACCCACAAACCCTAAACCACCTATAAGACTAGATAGAAACAAGTGGGCTAGATCTAAACTAGAAAAAGCAAATGCTTTTGCTGACCATCTGGCTAAAGTATTTGTTCCAAATGAAGCCACTCCTGGGTCGGATGAGGCAGAAATAGATGACATTCTCCAGCAGGATTTCCAATTGCATTTGCCCTTGAAGATAGTAACACCAAGGGAGGTACAAAGAACCATACAACAAATGGAGAATAGGAAGGCACCAGGTTTTGACCTCATTGACAAAAAGGTTCTCTCCGAATTACCTCGTAAGGCTATAACTTACTTGACGACCCTATTCAACCGGATTATAAGTGTTGGATACTTTCCAGCACTATGGAAGGTCTCTCAGGTTATTATGGTCCATAAGCCCGGAAAATCGCCACATGACGTCTCATCTTACCGACCTATAAGTCTTCTCCCGATCGTCTCTAAAGTACTGGAGAAGGTACTACTACGACGGCTCTCGCAAGCTATTCATGAAAATTCTATAATTCCAGATCACCAATTCGGGTTTAGAGCTCAACACGGCACTATCGAACAAACTCACAGGGTGTGTAAATTCATAAGCAATAGCCTTGAGCTGAAAGAGTACTGCTCCTCAGCTTTTCTGGACGTTCAACAAGCATTCGATCGCGTATGGCACAAGGGGCTCTTATGCAAGATCAAGTCACTTCTGCCTCATACTTTCTATGGAATCCTAGAGTCTTATATCACCGATAGAATATTCCAAGTGAAAGAGATGGATTGTACATCAGGTTTTCATGATATACTTGCAGGGGTACCTCAAGGCTCTGTACTTGGCCCAGTGCTGTACACCATATATACCTCAGATCTACCGCGTACCTCTGAAGTGAACATTGCAACCTATGCAGACGATACGGCAATCCTAGCTTCAAGTAAACAACCCGAAGAAGCAACGTTAAAGCTGCAGCGAAGCCTAGATGAAATAAGCAACTGGTTCGATAGGTGGAGAATTAGGGTGAACACTAGCAAATCAGTACAGGTGACATTCACACTGCGAAGAAAGACATGCCCCCCTGTAAACCTAGGAGGAAAGGAACTGCCTCAGAGTGACACAGTTAAATATCTTGGACTGCACTTGGACCGTAGATTGACATGGCAAAAACACATCGAAACAAAACGGCGTGAGATCAACATTAAATATAAGAGGCTGTACTGGTTACTGGGTAGAAACTCGAAATTATCCATCGACAACAAACTCCTTATCTACAATTCTGTTATAAAACCGGTGTGGACCTACGGGATACAATTGTGGGGAGCTACATGTGACTCTAACAAAACTAAAATTCAAAGAACACAAAATTACATCCTTAAACAAATAAGCAACTCGCCTTGGTTCATAAGAAACGCTGAAGTACACGAACACCTAGGCATACCTACAGTCAAGGAGGAAATAAAAGTATATGCTCAGAAGTACAAGACTAGGCTGGAATATCATCCTAACCACCTAGCTGTTCAACTCACCCTACCGGAGTATATAAACCGTCTCAAAAGACGAAGAACCTTGGAGCTCAGCAGCATTGACTGAGCTAATATTATTATGGTAGATATTCCTAATGAGGAATATCTCCACCCGCAAACCATCCTACAACTCATCTGCTCATAGTCAGAAGACTGATTGCACGATGCGCTCCATTAAAAAAAAAAAAAAAAAAAAATATATTGGGGCAGCGAGAAATTCGCATTTAGTTATACATACTTATATTTGTATGAATGCAATGATTTCTAAAATAAAAATATATTATTGTATTTCTGTATCTGTTTCGTGATCACTTGTTTTTTCTAATACAGAAGGTGATTAGACTTATGTGCCTGACACCCTTTGGGTCTAAGTTATAACGGTTTGCGAAGTATCCTCCTCATAAGTCAGAGTTAAATGGGCACTTAGACAGAACAGGGTTCGAACCTAAGAAGGTCTCACGCTGAAACGACTGCTCATAACTAATTTTAAGTGAAAAATAAAAATGTACATATATATATGTATTTAATTTACACAAAATGTTAAATGTAAAAGTTTCCTCGTTAAACGATTTTAATTCGCGCGCCTTGTACAAATTACGAATGATTGAATATTGGAACTGAGTAAAGCGAGCTGGTATACTGAAAACATTTTTTAAGCACTAAAGAATTTAAAAAATAATAAATTCGCCCTTATTTGCCTACAAACTTTTAAAATTGATATTAATTCTGGGTCGAAATACCGTACCTGCCTGAAGCCCTAAAGTAGGAAGGCGCAGCCCCCGAAGCCCTAGCCGCCTGCCACACGAGCTGTTCCGCGGGGGACGGAGGCTCCGCTAAGATTTCCACTGACGAACGGTCGCTGGCCTCTGCTTTAGGACCTCAACAGAGAAATTTTGGAATTTAAGCGTTCTTATTTAATATTTGAAACTAAAAACTATTTATTCATTAAAAATTAAGGTGACGGTGAAATATAAATTGGTTAAAAATTTCTGTCTATTTTCGATTTATATTACAGTAATAGGTAATACTAGAAAATACTGAATAATTTAAGTGAAAAAATTAAATGTGATTTTTTAATCGGATATGTCGGAACCGCTCCGGTCCGGCGTCGGAAACCGGAATCAGTCATGAGAAAAATATCGGAAGGCCGGATTGTGCTTCTCCACTTTATCCGACAATAATCGATCAGTAAAAATAAGACACCCCGTCGCAACGGATGTAACGCAGTGCTTTATTAAAATTCCTCAGCTTTACGATCCACAATGAGTCCTGTCTTTAATCGCCAACAACTTTTTTATTTCTTAACTTTTCTTTCTTCGAAATCAGTTTTTCTTAACGTTTCATGGCAGAAAACTTTTTGCCTTTTCGTCATTTTTCTTTTCCTACATTATTTAGCCATTATTCGTTCGGATTAAATTATTGTTTTTCGATAGGCTTGGAGTTTATATTTGGTTTAGTTTGTTGATTGCGTTCGAAGCTTAATATGAATTGCAAAGAATCAAAATCCCCCTAAATAAATGTACCCCCTAAAAGACCCTTGGACATCTTGTTTACCCCTATATTTGGGGGGAAAACACCCAAGTTGGCATCACTGTCGATCACTTCGGACCGATAAAACACCGCGATCCGATCTAGCAAATTATCGTATCGTTAAAAATCGGAGGCCGGAGTAGTGGACAAGTACGTAAGTACTGTCGTGAGTTTCTAAATCGGATGGTAATTAAAGTTTGCCGGATCGGAGCAGTGGAGAAAGGGCCTGTCAGCTGCCATTATCGTTATATGTCACCGAGTTTATTATGAACAAAGTCAAATCAGTTAAAAACCGTAAATACTAGAAGTTTATTTGATTTGTCAGTTTATTTATTTATTTTAGAGATAGAAAGGAGTCAAAAATAAAGTTAGATTATTGGATCTTACAACAGTTTCAATAAAAATAATATTTTATACAAACATGATAGTAGACGTTTTCCATCTCCTATAGTAGAAATAGAAATCACACACAAGAAGACATATAAACAATTATAATAACATTATCTTAGCGATTTTATAAACCTGTTAATAAAAAAAAACAATTTTCAGTAGCAAACACCTCAACATTCTCTCACCATAGACGTTGTTCACGAAGTACAGATCCAAACATTCGATACAGCTCGGGTCTGTTCGTCATGCTCAACTTGTGTTGTGATCTCGAAAATCAGCTCGACTAGATGACATTTAGAGACCTTTTCTGTTATGGACAGATTTTATAGTGTTTAAAAATTTCCCGCAAAGTTAGACACTTACTCATTGTTCCATTATATTCGCACAGTATATTTTCAGCTGCCTGGTAATTTCTGAAGATGTGCAAATCGACTGGCTTTCTATCCGCCAACACGGCCAGGATCATCAGCTTCGGATGGTCGATATCCGCCATAACTGTCTCCGTACCTGAATTTTTTTATCCCAATTAAAATTTCAAAATTTCTACAAATTCAACATTCTTTGTCATTCATTAAGACTGTTAGTGAATACTAGGAGAGATGGAAGAGAGCTGGCCATTTCGATTTTTTCAAAGAAATTACGATGATTATGAAAAACGTTCATTTATTTTAAAGTAGGCTGCTAGGGACCAAATATTATATTGATCGTATCATTAGATACATAAATAAATACAGAAATCCCCCTAATAATACGATATACCTGGACCGCGCTGTAAGAAATCGCGTTGTAGGGGTTATATTTTCGTAAAACCGTTTTTTAACAATTAACTTGACAAATCATTATAAATTTCACACTACAGAAATATAACTTAAGGAATCTCCGCGTTATAGGAGGCCGGAACCGCGAATTTTGGGAGGGGGGGGTCTTCTTGTAAATGTTACGATACGGGGCGGGGATTGAATTACGCGTTATTGTTAATATTATTTTCGACTTTCCAGTACTTTACACCACATATTGCTAACTTTTAAGTATAATGAGTCACTAGGTGGTCACGAAACGTTTTACTGTACTTGGATCCAGAGAAACGTTACGGCGCGTTACATGGGGGGGGGGGGGTGTCAATAATCTCCAAAAATTGCGTGACGTAATACTTGAACGCTCCCTTATACAATATTAATTAATTCAATCAAATGATGAAAGTAAGACCTAAAATTGGTGACGTAAGTTAGAACCCACTCACCTAAACACTCCTTCAAAATGTTCTCAAGCACCTCAGAAGGGTAGGGCCTCATGCCCACAAATGCGAATTCCTTCATCCTAAAGTACAGCATCTGACACTCTCTCAACGTCTTCCCGGTGGCCAGGGCCAATGCCAGAATCCCACCAGTACTGGTCCCAGCTACCCAGTCGAAGCAGTGTATTATCGGTTTGTCTATAGCTGCTTCGAGGTTTAGTAAGATTTGGACTAGCACTAAACCACGTATTCCGCCTCCATCTAGGCAGAGTAAGCTGAAATTGGGTAATATTTAAAATGGTAAACCAGTAAAAATCTATACCAATATTATTAGGTTTGTGAGGTTGTAAGATGTAATCTCTGGAACTGCTGAACTGATATAATAAATTACATTACCAATATAGCCAAGTTATTTCCGAGTGTGTTATATAACACGAAAACTGATAATAATTTTTGGTGTTAGTTCGATTTGCGTTTCTTACGAACGCTCCCTTAACGATGAGAGATATATAATTGCATTTTTGAGCTAGATACAGTTAGAGATAGCATAATATATGTATTTTTTAATATAGGTATTAGCGTTTCTCCTTAATGTGATTTTATTTAGCCTACCTTTTTAGTACATACCAATATGGAACATTTTGCTAACAGACTGTTTGATTTTCCGGAATGAAAACTTTTTACGTTTTTCTGTAAATTTTTCTCTAAATAAACTTCAGAGTTCAAGTCATAACTTTTTAATTAACAAATAAAAATTAGGGGTTGATCCTAGAGGGGTGAAACTTAGGGGTTGTATGTATTTTTATATGCTGTATCATAAAAAAAATTTAGGGGATGAAAAATATATGTTGTCCCATTCGCAAACCTAACCAATATGGACACATAATTTCACGAAAATCGATCGAGCCACTTCGGAGGAGTTTAATTACAAACACCGTGACACGAGTTTTAAATTTTAGATAAAATCTTCTATCTATTCTCTTATTTTATAGAACAAGGGGCAAACGGGCAGGAGGCTCACCTAATGTTAAGTGATAGACCATAGTGACTCTCAATGCCAAAAGCCTCGCGAGTGCCTCAAAATCTACTAAATGGAATTTATTGCAAAATTTACCAATATCTATGATTTATGAGGATTTTTTTAAGGTTTACGGGTCGAAGCCGCAGCAGAAGATAGAGATGGAATACCAATACATACCGTCCTTCGTTCTTCAGTGTCCCCAGTGTTGCCGCTTTGTCCATGGTAGAAGCGGTAAGCATACTGCAGACCATATCGCGAGTAGAAGACCGTGCTATCGGTGGTGGTGGGACCCCATTATACTCCCCTCTGGAGGAACATGATGGACGACAACCGGAGATGTCCGAGGTACATCTGGTAAGAATCAAAACGAATTTGGTCGAATCTCTTGTTTGAGATGACGATGCGTAAATTCTTTGTACATACTGACTCTGCTGTTTTAGGATAAGATTCAGGAACAAGTTATCGCTAAGTCTGATTCCCTTATGTCAATAATTTATTTGACTTCGACATACGGAAGATTGACACATTGACATTGACAATTTATAACTTGTAAGATATCTATGATATTGACTGGTGTTGCCATTCAAATAAAATAAATATTGTAAAACTTTATTACAATATTAGATTTTTTTATTTATATTACAGAAGGCAAACGGGCAGAAGGCTCACTTGAAGTTAACTGATACCGCCGCCCATGGACACTCATACAGCCAGAAGGCTCGCAACTGCGGCCTTAGAAGAATTGGTACGCTCTTTTCTTGAGTACCCTAAGTCGAATTGGTTCGGAAATACTTCAGTGGGCAGCTGGTTCCACATAGTGGTGGTGCGCGGCAGAAACTTCCTTAAGAAACGCTCTGTTGTGGAACGAATCTCCGATATATAAAGACCATAACTTACCTCTTTGCCCCAACGGAATGCAAAACGTATAGAATCCTATCATAATCGCTATTCGCCATTTCAATTGGTACCAAATGCCTTGCGGTGAAACCAGCGTTGTTTTTCGCTTCCAAATCAGCTCCAAACACAACTAAAGCCTGCACTATGCATATGTTTGGCTGTTTAACTGCTAAATGCAGAGGTGTGTTGCCCTCTTTGTCACCTGTTTGTTGATAGAAAAAAAAATACATTATTTTGTTATTTATGCAAGAGTTATTAATGTTATTAATTCGCGTTTTGATATTTGTTATATTAAAATTTATAGTTTAAAGTTGATGCCAAAGAGGAATGGACAGCATGCAAAGCCTGGTGGGTAACACTGAGACGTCACAAAAGAGCAGAAGAGATAAGACGACAGAAGTAGAGGACATTATAAAGAAAACAAGGCAGTTGAAATGGCGCTGGACCGGGCACATGACGAGAGATAACAGGTTAAAATGGACAAAAATATTACAGAATGGTAAACACGAGATGTAAAAAGGAAAAGAGGAGGATAGAGAAAGAGATGGGCGGACGATATAAAGAGAATAGGAGGCACAAATCGGACACGAAGAGCTAACATTAGACAATAATGGAAGCAGCTGGAAGAGGCCTATGTGTCACAGGACACGCTGATCACCAAAACCGGCACATCTGATGTATTAGATTAAGTTAGGTGATACAGTAACTTAAATAAGTGTTTATATTTTATACTGGGTATCAGCATTAAATGCTTAATAGTAATATTTTATCAGATTGACATAATAAGGGCTGACACATTTATGATTATCGTTTAAGATGTAGGTCATGGATAACAATTTATCGAAATTCAATCAGATATCTTGTGGGGGTAACAACTATTTAATATTTATAACAAATTTTATTAAAAATATGAAATAGTTGAGTTCACAGATTACCACTAAAAAAGTTTAATACTTTTTTGTATTACTTTAGATTAAGGTTCAATTTTTTTTTGTTGAAAGATTTGGTTATGCACTTCTTGCAATTTACTCATCATATTTCTTTTGTTTTTGCCTGGAAAATCTCTTGTTAGGGATAAGGCCGCCCGTTGCATCCCTTATAATTTTTATGTATGTTGTTTTTTTTTTTTTAAATGTAACGACGTGTGAATGAATAAATAAATATTTGATGAAAAAAAATAACCTGTAGAATGTTCCACTCCTCTAGAGAGCAAAGCGGTAGCGCATTCCAGTCTCCCCCTCAACACCATAATATGAAGGGCGGTTCTTCCGTCAAAGTTGACAGCGTTAAAATCACAGTTCTTGTCGACTAGAGCATCAATCACTTCGCGGGAAATCGCCCAGTGGAGGGGCGTTCCACCACGCTTCATGTCTTCTTCGAATAGTTTGGATCGATTGTTTTGGACCACATCGCCAACTACACCTGAAAGTAATAGGAATTTAATATCAGCGTGTGTTTATGAAACTATTGTAAAAATTAAGATAGTAAAATTTGGCTAAAATGTGTCTTTTGTTCTAAAAAGTTAACCACCGTCGCTCAATTCCAGAAGGCTCGCGTGTCCGTTGCTGGCCTTATAATATTGTTCCAGTGTCGGAACGACAGAAGTCGAGGTGACACGGGTGGAATTGTAACTTATCTTCACTTGTATCAGAAGTTATATATATAAATAACGAGGTATTAAACAAGTATGTCGTTATAATATATGACCGGACATTTGCACATGATAAGACATTTTTGATATATATTTCCAGAGACACTTCACCAGTCTTGGCTTAAGATTTCTGAATGTATGGATACTTTTTCTACATCTACTAATTTTATATAATTCTATGCTGTCCGAACAGAACTTATAGTCTCGTCAGCAAGTTCAAAACGTGAAAAATAGAGATAAAGGTTCTAAAAATATGAGCGATGGCTCATTCGATTCCGAATCACCTCTAGAAAAGAAGGATTTTGGTGCAGGTTAAAAATTGCAATTGTTATTAACAAAATAAGATGAAAAAAAATGATATTTCGTTTTCTGTTAAGAACTCGAAAAATATTAACATTTAAGCAATTTTGAAAAAACCTCGTTAAAGAGGAGGAAATTTCCAATAAAAAGAGTCCGGGCTCCCGGAACTCTATCTCCGTTATTTATAATTTTAATTAGACGTTGAAAATAGGGCTCCGCGCGGCTGTTACGGCATGCGCGCGCCGTCGCTAAAGAGAGTTGAGCAATAAAAATATTTGCTTTATAACATAAAATGTGATTTTAAAAATTTGAAAAAATTCTAGTATCTTATTAACACTTGAAAGAATCGAGACCTGAAGAAAAAATAGTTTAATCACCATTTTTCAAAAAGTTATTCAATTGTTAACTAACAAATTTTTTCCCAATCTCAAAGGTAATGAAAGGTATAAATAATTGGCCTATAATTTTTTTTTAGTTTAAAATTTGAGTTCTTAACAAAAAAACTAAATCTCATTTTTTTTCATTTGTTAATAACAATTGCAATTTTTAACCTGTTATTGTAGTTATTGTATTGTATTGTGTATTCCGTACAAGCACGAACTATATAAAGATATATATAAACGAAACTTACTGCATATCTCACTGCATATCTCACCAAGAATACACTTATGATTCATTATAAATTATTTACAACGTATTCGTAAGACAAATATATTAAAAATGATACAAAATCTATAGCATAACCTATTAAATTACTCACACACAATGTGTCGTAAAATATAATAGTTTATTGTTTAGTTTTATATGGGAAACATTAGGCTTTATATAGAATAGGTATTCCCTAATTTATTAGGGTTACATAATGGGTTTTACCGTTTTTTTTTTGTTTTTTTTTATGATTGGACAATTCACACCAATTAACCTAGTCCCATGCTAAGCTGGTGAAGCTTGTGTTATGGGTACTAGGCTACGTATAACACACATAAATAGATATTTAAACACCCAAGACCTAAGCACAACACCAAATGCTCATCACATCGATGTTTGTCTCAGCCGGGGATCGAACCCGGGACCCATTCCCGGATTCGCAGTCAGGGGTACTAACCACTAGACCAATTACGTCGACGCGTCTCAGGCATTAAAGGCTTAACACAAATATTCCGAAACATTGAATGCCCAAAAATGACCAACATTCCAAAAATTATGGCCTGGAACACAAATGGCCTTCTTAAACACCAACATGAGCTAACAGTAGTTCTTGACAGTGAAGACATAAAGGTTTCAATACAAGCTTCTTCGGGGCATTGCCAATACACCATGGTATATTAAAAATGAAAGTATCCACAAGGATCCTAAAGTGGATACAGTCCTAAATACGGCGAAACGGTTTACCTTAGCCCACTTAAACAGGCTCCATAGCCATTTGAAGAGGCAATAAACTTCTTAATACAACAGCAATAAGACTAACCAACTAATAGTGTCTAACCATTATAAAACACTAAGACTGTTAATGAACATTACCTTAGTTTAAGTTATTCACTAGTATTGTTGAAAAGTAAGTCAACATAATATTACTTATTAGGCATAATTATTGATTGGCTTAATTGTAGTTCATGTAAAGTCGCACTCTTTTTTGTGAACTTTATTTATAATTAAAAATCCGAAACGTATTTTTACTTTTGGTCCAATTTTGTATTAAAAGAAAGTCGAAGTCGCCTTTAGACATTCTATTAAAGTTCTTGAATAATTTATTATCAAGGCTTATTTCTAGACTCAAATTTTCTACAGTTTCACGCCTATTTAAGTAAGGTCGAATCCACAATCTCTTCTTTTTTAAAACAATATAAGCTGCTGCGACAAGTGTGATTTGGTCAGCCATTGTTGCCGGTTTGTGTAGCCCATTTAGGAGTCTGCATCATGGGCCATACTATTGCACACATATTGCAACACATTGCCCAGCCATAGATTGCTCGGCCATCAGCTGCATTAAAATATTTTTGTAATGGCCGGGCAATTAGTTATCTACAGTGCAGCCATCAATTTCAGCAAAACATGGGCCGTTTAGAAGGCCCATTACAGTTGTAGTAGCGTTCATATGATATTTTTTTTTAATTCCATTTTTATTTTAAAATCAGTTCTGTGCCTTGCAACCCGATACGATTATTATTTATTTTACCTTTTGAATAAATATGCTTTGATAACAATATTATGGACATTGTAGTCTGTTCGCACAGATTAATTATGCGAAGTAATATACCTAATTCGTATTTACGCGTAGTTTTATCAATTCTCGAAGAATACTTTTATATTTTACATATTAAATAAGATTATTATAGTCGAACTATAATGACTCCGTAATAATAATAAAAAATGTGTGCGTGTACTAGGTGTACACACGTAAAAAGTGAAACTTCTTTATGACCTTATTTTTCGAAAAATGATAACGAAATTGGTTAAATAAAGTTTAACAAAAGGCTTTTATTATCATAGACATGAATACAAATACAATTATTTAATTTTACCTTATTACTACTAAGATTATTAAAGAATTTCATTAATTGTAAATGTAATAGAATTATTACTATCATTGTTATCGTTATTATATATTTTTGTTATTGATGGCTTCGAATCTCTTCGGATCAACCGTGGTAGGGACAAGAAAAAGATGGCGCGTAACCGAAAACGTGACGATTTGCTACAAAATTTCTCCCATATGTCGATAAAAAATTCATTCTAACGCCGATAAAGAAGTTTGACTTCAAAAAGCAACATGGCGCGTAACCGAAAAACGTGACGATTTGCTACAAAATTTTTCCCATACGTCGATAAAGAACTTTCATTCGAAAAAATGTTACACTAAATTTTTTTCCAACCCCGATAAAACAGTTTCACTTCAAAAAAGTTAGCACTGCGACCTCAAATCCCACGACATTCTCTAATATAATTTTGCATTATTTGTAATCCTAGAGTTACTAGAATTAAAGTCTTCTATACCTACGCCTCGCTTATCTACTACTTTTAATGGTCCGGTGGCTATCTCGCTCTTACAACTTTATTACTTACATTAATGAAAATATTTATATATTTTACAATAGTCTTCAAACTTACCATAACTTTGTGTTTCATGCTCTTAATGAGGTTTAAGTTTTCATTTAGTTTTGATTATTTAATTTTTTAATAATTTTTAGTTATTATTATTTCTTTATATTTAGTTGTTTAATTTTTTCCCTTGATAGCTTGCTTATGTTCTGATGTGATTGATGTGTATGTGTGTTAAATTTGTGATGTCATATTTTCTTGTGTTTTTTTATTGTTTTAGAACTTATAAATAAATATCCTACGTTAAGCGCCATAGATGAAAAACATGGCGATTAAAAAGAGTGGCGGAGAGTTTATTACCAGTTCTTCTCTTCCGTTCTACGCCCTTGATTTGAGCACTGGCACTAAATGTAAAATTAGAAGCATTAATGTGTATTTCTTTACTGATAAGTCATAAGTGTACAATGTGTTACCTATATGATTAAATGATTTTTGAATTTTTGATACAAGCTACAGCCCGAAGAGCGGAAAACGGTATTATACCTGGAATAGCCTGTGAATTGCTAGCAGTCCGTTTGGCGGCTGTTAGATTCACATCAGCTCCAGCCATTAACAAGGCTCGGACGCAGTCAGGCGCATCTGCGAGACAAGCCATGTGTAGCGGTGTGTACCCTTGCTTGTTGAATAAGTTTAGGAATTTCGATGTTTTGCTGGCAAGGGCCTGCAGAAATAGAAATGCATCATTTCTGTGTCATTGGTAACGTAACAAATTTCTAGTTACCCACAACACAGGGCCTCCCTAGTGTGGGGACTAGCGATTTATGATTTCTGACACAAACCCTGTCATGAATAAAGTCATTATTATTTTTATTATTAAATTATGGACGAAAACATAGCAATGTAAAATTTAGAAAAACATCTTAGTTTTTTGTTTGTACAACAAACAGTGCGATTACGTCATATCGCGTAAGTAATGTTTCTAATCGATATTACAATCTCTCGACCTATTGGACACTTGGTAGGAGCCGGTCAGTAGCGAGACTGAGTATAGGGAGCGTTCAAGTATTACGTCACGCAATTTTTGGAGATTATTGACAAAACCCCCCCCCCCATGTAACGCGACGTAACGTTATTTTGTACCCAAGTACAGTACTGAAGCCAAGTATAGTAACCAAAGTTTCGTGACCACCTAGTGACTCTTTTTACCTAAAAGTTACCATTATGTGGTATAAAGTACTGGAAAGTCGAAAATAATATCAACAATAATGCATAATTTAATCCCCGCCCCGTATCGTAACGTTTTACAAAAGGACCCCCCCAAGGAAGGAAAATTCATAACATTATACTTGAACGTTCCCTTAGAGGAAACAGTGCAACATCCTTACTCAACTAGATGTACTCAAAACACAAAGAATAAATAATTGGAATTTAATAAATTTTAGATAGCTAATAATGTTTATTTTATTTTACAAGCTACATAAGTAGTGTTATAGACACACATTTTATAGCAAATCTTTAATATGAATCAAAAAGCACTTACATTAATAACTTCTTTGTTACTTGCAGCGGCATAATGAAATACAGAGTTGTGGTCGTGATCAATTATATCCAGAGATGAATTGATTGATATAAGGCTCTGTACCATTCGTACATTACCTGTTCTAATCGCCACCTGCAATGCATGTCCTTGTTTTTATTTAATTCAATAATTTGTTTATAAATGAATAATTAATAATAAATATTGCCAACTAAAAGACTGATGAGATGGATGTATTGGACTGGCCAAACAAATGAATCCAATATTATTAAATTCTAAATTTAAAAATGTAATTAAGACATGGGTTTGAACTCACAATCTTAGTGTTAAGAGTTGCAGGTAGACATTATTAGTCTACACGGCTCTTAACTAAGTCTATTACAAGCAATAAAAATCCCCAGCAGTTAATGATGATGGTGTCACAATGTAATTTTTTCTGATAAATCTTATATATACATATTTTTTAAACTTAATAATTCTTCTCACCATAAGTGCAGAGGCTCCTGTAACAGGGTCAACTTCGTCAATGTGTCTCTGAACATCTGGTTCATTAAGAAGTTCATACTGGCCAAAATGTGCAACTATGTGTGCCACAGTCCACGAGTTATGCTCGCTGAGAATGTCACAAAGCTTTTGAAGACTTGGGACTGTACACTGAAATACATAACAAAAGAAATAATATACATCACACACCCTTTTGATTTCTCAAACAAAAATTTTAAAAATTCTGAACTTGAGATTTATTTTTTAAAAATATTAAGACACAAGTACAAGTAATAAAATACAAATTAATGCTAATTATGTTTAGAAAATATTAGGTACATAAAGCTTGTATATATATAATTGGGTCAGAAATTTACCCTAATATGGAAATGATAGTAATATTAAACTCCATCATTCACATTTCACTTACCTCTTTAGTAATTTTAACATAAACTGGTATTCTGTCTTTGAATGTAATAAATCTTTCTTCAGAAATTTCACGACTTTCCGATCGAAATAAGCTAAAACGCAGAAATTTTAAAGAATTACATAATTTTCTTGTCTTAAATTAATAGTGTTACTATAAATCAAAAGTTCAAACCTGTACATCTGATGCAAGCTTTCTGTAAAGGGTTTATGTAACACAATTTCATAGAATTTATCTTTCGAATTTTTCCCATCATTGGGGGTCTTTGGACCATATAACAACATTGAATCATCCCTGTAATATATTGGTCTGGACACATAATTATCCGGTCGCACTTCGATGACCTTTGTTGGTGGATCTTCAGTTCCGAGCCAATTGCGAAAAACTAAAAAGAAATATCACATAAAGAAAGCATATAAAATATGTTAAAAACATCTGTATTTTTTGTTCAACAATCTAAGTTCTACTTACACGAGTTAAACATTGTTTACGTTATTATTTTAATGCGAATTTTATGCTTTTAATACAGAAGAACTATTATTTTTACTTTAAACAATTTCAAATAAGCATTTTCAATGTTTTCTCACTTTGATGTTGTTAGCACAGCCTAGGAAAATCATGACATAAAAATCTAACAACCGCCTTGCATTGTCAAGTGTCAATCAGTGTATCACAGAACACAATCCGATATAATCTATTTGAATCAGAAATGCCAACTTGGGGCTTTCCCAAATTTAGACAAAACTCCGAGCGTTACTGAAAGATCAAAAAGCTATAATACTCCAAGAACTAAATTTTATACTATTTGAATTATTTTTGTTGCATATTTGAAAATATCTGCAACCAATATGCATCAAAAACGTTGTTGTAATTGATATTTGGAGTTGCTTTTAGGGAAAACATTCTGTAGGAGTTGGCACTTGGTAGTTGGTGGCATGAATCTTATCTGAATATCCGTTTAATTTTCTGGATAAAAACCCGTGTTTTGTTTATGAATTTTGATATATTAAAATAAAAACCTTTTCGTAGACGTTTAATTATTTATGGAATTTTTATTTTAAATAAATGACAAATGTTAATATTGAAACATGAAACATTGTCAATCATGCAATTTTTTTTCGAAATTAAGATTGCATGAAAATCTTGAAATTCAGAGTGACAGGCCATGTTTTCTATAGAAACGTACCTTTTTATACCGCATTTCATGTGTCGTATATTTAAAATCATAGGATTTCGAGATTTTCCTAAATACATATGTAGGTACTCAAGGAGATAACGCAGATGTAGTACCTACTTTCAGATCTAAGATTATATCAGATTTTAGTTCAATGGGTCTAACTTTAAATTTTGATAAATGTGAAATATATCTCAATGGTGAGAATATGACACAATAAAAAAAAATACCTTAGCCCCAAATATAAAAAAAAATTGCTCCTATCTCTTAGGGGCATTCTCACCGATTTTCAAAGAAGCTTTTGAAGAATACATTAACACGACAATATCAAATTAATAGATCTTTCTCATGGTCTTCTGGATATTAACGCATAGCAGCAGCATTTCATTTTAAAATTCTGTCTTTTTATTCACAAATTAACTTATGTTCTCTATGGAATCATTCAGTTTTATTAAGAGATTTGGATATTTTTTTTAAAAACCTGTTTGGAATTTATTTTAAATGGTCGTTTTGAAACACCTTCTTGGAATCAAGGATCGATTTCTATTCGCTTTGGCGGATTAGAAAGCGATGCTTCATTGCGATGATGATTTAACAGATGCGAGAAACGCGTGGTTAGCATCCAACCCAGGCTTGAGTTTTTCTAGCGTCAACTTTCAAAGGAGCTGGCATGATCCTCTTTGCAAATCTGCAAGGCTTAAGGGCACATTTCAATAACAGAACGCGCAAGGTTGGTGGCTGTGGGGTCTAGGGAAGCCGGTCATTGGCTTAATTAATGCTCATCCTTCGCAAAACACTGGCCTTTTGGACCCAGAATCACTTCGCATTGCCATCAGCCTCCGCTTAGGAGTGCCCATATGTACCTACATACTCCCCATAAGTGTCCCTGTGGCTTTAATGTAAGTAGCCTTGGACACCATGGCCTTCATTGCCAAAAATGTGCAGGTCGTTTTTCTCGCCACGCCGCGCTCAATGACCATATATGCCACTCTCTTGCCTTCATCAATGTTCCAGCAATTTTGGAGCCAACAGGCATCGCAAGAGACGACAGCAAGCGGCCGGAAGGAATGTCGTTGATACCTTGGAAAATACGACGTGATTCAGTATGGGTTTGACACGATTGCCCCGTCTCACCTTTTTCGGAAAAGCAAAAAGGCTGGGGCGGCCGCAGAGCAGGCAGAAAATAATAAACGGCACAAAATAATATAAGACTCTTTCCTCCAACTTCGATTTTGTTCCATTTGGAGTAGAGACTCTTGAGCCGTGGGGTTCAAGTGCACAGGCGCTTATTAAATATTTAAATTGGCTAGGTGCCAGTAGATAGTACCGGTGACTACAGAGCTGGTGCTTTCCCGGCTCAACGCATAAGTATCACAATACAGCGAGGAAATGCTGCCAGCCTTAAAGATACACTGCCACAGGGACCAAACTTTTTAAATTTGTTTTGATTTTATTTTTATTATTACTTTGTAGGGTAATAAAACTGTATACTTGATTGTTATTATGAAATATGTATGTTTAATAAATTTAACATAATATAATTTATTTTCTTTTTAATATTGAAATCTATTGAAAAAAACATTATATATTATGTCATCTTATGGTGTGTTTTTATTAAAGTAGAGGGTATTGGGACCATTCTTTGTTTAATATTATCTAGTAATTATTTATCATGATGGGGTGCTATTTATTAAAACAATCTGTTTTCCATTTAATTAATTTTTATAACGCAAGTAGATAATCAATCTTTTGTTTCTTTGTCAGTCAATTATTGCATCAGCAAAATTTTAACCCAGGACCACCAAGTTGTCCGCCATGTACCTACGTTAAGCACTAAGCCAGGGCAGATAAGTAAATTATGTAGTTTGCAGATAATTTCACTAATAGTAAAATTTAAAAAAAAACATACAAGTCAGTACATAACATTTAATACACATTACATAATATGGATTATAAAGAGAACACAAAATAAATCAATTATAGTAATAATATTAAACATAGCTTCTAATAAAATACATCACAAAACTACATAGGTAGGTATATCTTTGTCTCAATGTTGACTAGTTAGTAGTACTAAGTTGTACATAAAACCCAGTTCCATGGGTCTAAATATTATCCAATAAAAATAATATAGCCTATAATGGAATGTTTAAAAACAGAAATGTTATATATGTATACTGTTGCAATATTTTTTTTAGTTATGCACTTTTTGCACTCTCCCATCATTATTTCCTTTACTAGGGTTGAAGGATATTGGTTGCTAGGTTAGACAATGGCCACCTAGTGCCTTCCTATTCATGTTACCTGATTCTATTTGTACTCTTAATGTAGTGAACTGTTATGAAATAAAGTAAAAATTAAGTGCATGTTTGCTACAGTGTTTTTAGTACCAAATAACAGTTATCAGGTTCTATGTAAATTGAGGTTAATACATTGTACAATATAGTATGTTATCTAGAATCGTATTAGACGGAATAAAAATAATACTTGCAGGAATTATTATACATGAAATTGTTATAGTATATAGTAAACAAAGTTATAGGTTAGGATAAGAAAATATAATGATTATTTTTAGATATTTCATGATTTTTGTGATCAATACAAATGACTGTTGCAGTATAAACTAAGCGACATCAACATTTTATAACACATATTTGTACTTTGAGATTTTTACAGATCTTAGCACTATTTGGAAACATAAATATGAAAAAAGAAAAATATTTATACTTGCTAATTTTACTTGTTATATATTATATATTAACACGACTTTTTAGATTAGAACTAAAACTATATGTATCATGGGATTTTAATAGAAATTATAATAAATGTAAATTATTTCGTTTTCGTATATTATTTTTTTAGTATTTCGAGATACTTGAAGTACTGCAATTAAATTGTAGGTCTTCTTCATAGAAAAATATGTTACTGCAGTCAAATGAAAAAATTGTGAAAAATAATGCTAACTATTTAAAAATATGTCCTTTTTAATATTAATTGAAGTAAGAAGGTTAAATACTTAAGCTGCATGACTTTGATTATTATTAGTTCCAGGAATGTTATCAGGATTTGCAAGAGGATCTAATTCTGCAAACAGCTTAAACCATGCTACTTTATCTTCTTTCTTTGGTACTGGTAGAGGCTGAGCAATTTTTTGAGTTACAGAATTCTTATCTTTTTCATTTTGAGAGCTTTGTGGTTGAAGTGGTGTTTCCATAAATCCCGCAAAATCCTGAAATTTATCAGAATTAAATTATATCTGTAAATTATCTACTCATATTTCTCATGTATCAATACTTGCTTATAAAGAAGTTAATTAAGATAACACTTATAATGTCTTTAAGCGACCACCACTCTGCATCAAAAAGAACAACCAGAAAACAAAATTCATTAAAAAAATGTACATACGACATGAAACCTTTAGCTATAACAACAAGGTTTCTGGAACTGAGACTGGCACTAGAAAAAGTAGAACAAAAATGAGGTGGATGGACGACATTGCCAAAGTGGCAGGCACAAACTGGCTAGAGAAAACAAAAGATAGATAGGTTTGGAATAAGATGGAGGAGGCATATACCCGGATGGGGTCAAGGCTTCAATAACTTTTACTAACATAGTTTAAGAAATATACTAACTCAAAATAGGTTGTAAACAATTTGTAAGTCTTGGATAAATATGCTTTATTATTATTATTATTATAAGGTTATAAAAATTTAAACTTACTTGGAGTAGTTGTGAAGGCATAAATGCAAAATTTGCAGGCATGTCACCCCCACCTAACTGCAAGCCCGCCAAATCTGCACTAATTTCAACACTATTATCCTGTGTGTCAGTTTCTGTATTAATAAGACTGTCAGATGAATCTGCAGCTATGGCTGTAGACGGTTGGTTCTCGTTGTCATTTTGGTTCGTCTTTTCAGAATTCTCCGATTTATCAAGATTGTTGGCTTTGTACTCATCCTATAAATATAACTTTTTCTTAAAAAAAAGCAATGTGAAATGATCAAAAACATGCATAGAAAATTCACACTGAATGTAAAAAAAGATTTTGAATAAAAATCAAGATAATTGGAGGTTTAGTTGAAATGGAATATCAAAAACCCACAATATACTCACTTGAAAGAAAAGTAGTTGATCTTTATCCTGTGTCTCTCCATCATTGCCATTATCGGATAGAGTTTTCAAGATGCAAAATTCATATTGGGGAGATGAGCTCATACTTTCAATGGTGCCACTTAAAGTTTGTGCAACTTTTGTAGAGACACTCAGAAAAGAATTTTGATAGTTTGATAGAACATGGGAGAACATATTGCACCGGGCTGCAGCTAATAAATCTATCTGTAATAATGACAGATAATTATTTATTTGACTTTAGTATCACAGATCACTACCCACTAAAACCTACAAAGTTTTATTGTTTAACAACTCTAAGTTTCTATTGTATACAACATCATGTAATAAGAGGCAGACATGTTATTATTATAGCACTGTCTGTGCCTAACGAAATGAAACAATTACTGTTTCACCAATAGCTTGCAATAACAGGTTTTGGGCTCACCTGATGTTAACAACTAAGTCATTGAGAATACCTCAATAATATGTGGAGTTATATCAAATGTACATTAGTTGCACACATTTACATAAAAAAAATATTTTTTAACAGTGACCATTAAAGTATGTGTTAACCACTAATCATAATACCAAAATATTCAAAAATCATAAATTCTAAACTGAACAACAGTGTAAACTTTATAACGAATTTCAAGAGACTGAGCATTTTGTTCGTTTTAGAGAGGTTTCTATACAGGGAAGGAAGAATTAATGTATGGGTTTTGTGTTATTAGAGATTTTCTTTGTAAAGAATGACGTTATAAAGAGTTTTCACTGTATTTAGAAAAATAAAATATTATATTTCAAAAATAGCATGTACTAGACAGACTGCCATTCTTGGATATATAATAGCTACATTATATTTGTTTATTATATGATAAGTCACAAAAACCTATAATACCTTTTGTAAAACATCCAAGGTAAGCTTATCAAATATTTTTTTACTCTCCTTTACTTGTCGCTGAGCTTTCCGAAAGTTTTCAAGACCGCGACCGGTATCAGGATCCAGCTGCGCACTGCTGGATTTCATCCAACTAAGAGCAGCTCGATATTCAATACGCGCTTTTTCCATAGCAGACACTGTCATCCTCATATCTTTGACAGCACGAATTCTAAATGTTTCCACTTCATGGTATAATCTTAAGAGCGGACTTCTCACAGCTACACGTTGCTGTCCCGTGTAGGATATTGCTTTTCCAGCTGAAATCATGTGTTTCCCGGCGGCATCGTTGCTCTTTCCAGCATCACGAAGAAATTTTCCAAGTGAATTTTCTTCTTGCGCTAACACACATAAACGCTCCTGATACTGATCTAGTATACGTTGCAATTGCAAACAACTGTCTGATATTGATTGAAATAACTCTAACTTAGCGTCGAGTTCAGCATCGGAAGCAACAATACATTCATCTTCTTTAGTACCTAGTTTTTTTAAAACAGTCTTCTTAGTCACCCAGTATTGATGTTGCATCATATTTAGAATAAAAGAGGGAACTCTTTAATAATTATAACAAAAAACATTAAAATATAGCTTTTCTAATTGGTTTAGTTCTTGAAAGCTGGATTAAGTCATACAATATGATGATTGATAGTTGACAGTTGATGTATGACTTTATGTTAAAAGACAATGATTTTTCGACTTACAATTTTTAGCGTTCGATTTGATATATGGATACCTGAATATTGTTATATAGAGCATTTTAATAATGAAAATTATCGAAATACAATAAAGCATAGATTGTTTGTGGTGATCATAATTAAGGCAGTCTAAATTATTTAAATCAAAAATGTTTTTTTTTTGACAATCGTTTAATAAAATGACAGTTGTCAACCGCTGTCAATTGTCTACGGCGTTTTATTTACAATCGGAACGTTGAATGGCCGCCGCGTTGTACTGTTATAGTTCTTGTTAAACAATAGTTATAAATAAAATAAAATTTGCAAATATTATGCCTTATAGTGATCCATGAGTAGAACTTGTGAATGTTGTTCAATGGACGTGAATACAATGAATTGTGCTAGTGATAAAATACCCGGAGTTTCGTCTTCACAGTCTTCAAAGAATGTCAAAGAAGGCAAGTTTGTGATTGTCAAATTTATATTTATGCGAAAACTCTGAAACTACTTAACATATCAAATTTCATAATGTAGAACTAGTAAATCATTAGATCACCTAGATGGATCAATAGTAGTTATTACTTTTCAAAAATAGTTAGTGCTGTGTAAAAGTATAAAAGCATTGAAACTAACCACTAATGCTACTATCCCCTCTACTAAAGATTCAGCATGAGAAATGGGAATCTATATCTATACAGGATAAATTTATCTTTGAAACAGGTTCTACTTCTAGTTATCCTATAGGTATGTTGGATATATGGATATAGTTCTGTGTCTTTTGTTAACCATTATTTTAAATTTCTTTATTATCATTTCACAAAACAGTTTTCAGCTCTATTTAATTTAATTTATTTAATTTAAGATAAATATATTATTATTTAATGTACATTCAAATGTAAATATTTATATTATCTAATTTTAAAATATATGTTAAACACAACACATTTAAGCAATCACTTGAATTATGGATGTGGGACTATTATGATTTCTGAAGAACTATTAAAATTTTATACCTTAACAGCATATAAAAAGAATCTTAAAAAGGCTAGATTAAGTAATTATAAAGTTTTGGAACGTTATGATTAAGTAATTAGCCTTACAGCCATACTCAATTTTTTTATTTAATTAGCTATTATATTTCTCTTTTAGCTACTGATTGCATCGATTGTGAATGGTTCAATTAGTGACTTAATACACTATTAAAATAAGTATTGATAATTAACATAAATAATTTTCTTTATAAATTAGTCTGTGATAAGTCAATGGTATCATAATGGCTTATTGCAATTTTTCTATTAATAGATATTTTATAGGTAAACAAATTATATATGAAAAAATATTAATAGGTATATGTTACATATAATATGACAATAATATGGCTTTACTGTGTTTGAATATTAAGGATACTAACACAGTGCTGAAGTTTTTAAAAAAAATTGACATACACAAATATAGGTATTAAATTGAGAAATACATTTTTTATATTGACCATTAGTCTGCAATACTAATCCATAAAATTAATAAACTATTTTTGACATTAATGATGATACATAAGATATGAATTATATGTTTTATGATTTTTTTATTATTTAAAATCAACTTAACCCTACAATAATTATCATCTAATATACTTTATCAAATATGGATATGCAGCAATAAAATGACTCTTATTATTTAAGTTGTTAATATCATTGTACTGGTTTAACAAGATCCTCAGTTAAAGGCAAAATGGATACATTTCTTTGATAAGAAACTTCAGATTGCAGAAAGCGATAAGTTGTCATTGCGGGAGATTTATCGTTGCCGCCTCGATACGTTAAACGAGAAATCTCATGATTATCTACATTATAACCCGGAATTTCAGAGTCGCATTTTAAAATGTTTTTATATATACGCCTTTAGAAGTTATTTTTCGTTGAGTATATGCGGACACAAGCTGTGCCTAGCGACTTTACTCTCGTCAGTTCGGTCATAGCAATTTGCCTATCCACTAAATATTTTTTTAGTTTGATGCGGTAGTTGATAAGCTTGAGATTAGCGCGTTTAAAAGAAACAATAAAGTAAATAGTTAAGTGTTATGTGATTTAATTTAAAAAAAAGTTCGTCACTACTTATAATATTGTTTCTAATAAATCGTTGTATAATATATCTTTTACACGTATTAGGCAGTTGTTATAAATTTTAGGCATCAGGTAATTTACTGTTATTCGTACGGCAACGTACACGGTACGTTTTTTAACAATTCTTTTTATATTTCTAAACTTTCCTAACGTGTAATAGCCACGGTTCACCTCGCACGAATGCTTGCATTTTTGCGTTTTTTCGACACCGTTAGCACATTCGGCTGCCTAAAGATAATAAAACGCTACCTGCTCAGACTTACTATGAGGATAAAAGTTTATATTTTATTAGGTAAAATTTGATTAAGTTTTGGGTTGACATTAAAAGGTCCAATGTTTAAGAACTTATATAACTAACGGAACCTAAATATAATACTTATTATTTTCTACTATTTGTCTACTAAATATTATACGGATGATTAAGAATAGATTTGGAGTGGATTTCAAAGAATTTGAACGTTTAAAATCTAATAGGTATGTAAAAGCAAAATTAAAAAAAAATCATAATTTGTTCCTTTTACGATTATATCTACATATGTCTAAATTCCATCAGGCTAAATATAATAATATTTTTAGATTCTAGCAAATAAAAGATTTTCCCAGTATACAATCTAAGTTTTGCTAGTAAATGGGAAGTGACGTAAGCTGTTGGAGCGTGCCAGTCTATGATATTGGCCAGGTAAGTGACCCGGAGCACTCTCTAATGCCAGAGGTGAACGCGATAAAAGATACAATTTTCATTCGGTAACTGCACCTGACTTTTCATAATTATACCGTTTCAGTGGATTTAATATTGAAGTGTAATCATAAAAAAATCTGTTTATTCATTTTAAGTACATATGCATTACAATGTGTAAGATTTGGGAACCCTTTTAAGAACCCAGCTCTTCCATAACAAACTTAAGTATTAATTCCTTAAAATATATTTATATATATTATATAAAAAAAATTTATTTTATATTTTATTTAAATATATGTGTAAGTGAGTGAGTGAGTCAGTGAGTGAATGAAAAAAGTGTGTAAGTTATAAGTATAACATACTAGGTCTCAAAAGCATCTCTTACACTGCGTAAGGTACGATCATAAGCCAGTCCTTTAGGCGTATCTTTACATTGTAGATCATGATCATATTTATTTATAAGTATGTGTTCGAAATGAACATAGCTGCATGGACAATTCAAATTGTAAATTTTTAAATGCGTAACATTCTTTTTTGCACCTGAAACAACGAATTTTTCTAAACGAGATATTATTTTAATTGCGTGGTACCTTATTACAATTCACAGCTTCAAATTAAAATATTCATAAGTAATGTCTAAGCGACAATTATAAGCCGAGGCATACTGTAACGAATGTATTGATGCGTCAAGCGTGGAGGTGTAATGAAAGGCCGGGGTGCTCCGGGACTGTCTGACACAATTCCGGGCGCCGGCGCGGCGGCGGAGACTGCAATCCCGGCCAGACGACACGCGCCCCCCACGGTTACCGGTCACCTACTGAGCCCGTGACGATCGCGGACTAAACTTGCGAATTTAAATTTCGAACGATTCGCATCTATCGACGACCATTGTTTGAGCGAACAATGCGACGTGCGTAATCCAGCTTCCTGTTTTGGATTGAATTGTATTCATATTAGAACGAGGCTAGTGTTTATGGACCTTTGTTTACTGAGAAACTAAGTCTCGTCGAACAGTACGAAAGTTTCATCGCTGTTATCCATTGAATAGCTAATAAAAGCCGTCAAACTGTATTCCTTCGAGAACTTCAAGGCTTACGAGTACGATGACGATTGCAATGGACACGAGGATAGATTTGATACGAATAAGAAAAGTGAGTTGTTTTTACTCTTCTAGGGTTTAATTTTGCTGTAAACGATTTTAGTTCAAATTTAATGATTTTTTAATTTCCCAAAATTTTTGGATTTTCTCAACACAATAAAAGGTTGGTATAATACAGTTATATAAGCACACTTTTTCATTTATAATATAAGTAAGACGTAATCGAAACGTAATCAAATTTAATTAATCGTGAATTACGTGTTAATTAATCGCAATGCAATTTATCGGTTTGTGATTGGAATGCCGAAGATACTGTAATGCATACAGATAATGATTAATAATATCTGATAATATAAGATTATGTATTATCAGGATTGTATCAGTGTTGTGTCAGGAAAAGAAGGCTGATCGCCTACTTGCCTATTGGAAAGATTACGAAACAGATGCAGAAATCTGATGGCCCGACGAGAAAGAAATGTTTCTTTTTTAAATAATTTATTGTGATTAAAACAAAGAAAAAGCGGTAGGTAATTGATATTATAATTGCATTTCCGTGTAAGACGGGAATATAATAGAAAAGTAGTAGTTCGCAAACCCATATTGAATATATTTATTTATTTACATTTTGTTGCAGAAATGTAGTAGTATATTTAAATTACATAGCAGGGCAACTGGCGCCCTAATCTCTTTCGAGCGATCTCTTCCAGGCAACCACAATTACTTACAGCCACTACAGGCTACAATTTTGTTCCCTATTTAATTTTTCTTTCACACCATTTCTACCCAGTTTTAAGATATTCAATATGTATTTATTGATTTCGATTCAGTACTCCTCATGCAAGTTAAATGATAACGAGAATTGTTTGAATGTCGTGATATATGATGACACACATTCAAGATATAGGTTACTTGTTTATACTGAATAATAAGCGAACGTGCGGATATAATAATGGCTAATTTATTCCTATGTTCTCTTAATATAACGTTTTTACGCATAACAAAATTAGTACTTAAGTAATTGATAATAAATGTACGGTCCCTAGGGCGGGATGCTTTCAAATTTAATGCAAAAATGTTGTGTAGTAGTTAAGGCTATTTAATTGTAAAAGATAATTTAATGCTTTAATGTAGAATTGAAGAATAAATTATATGTATTATTTATACACACAGTATATAAATACTACATATAAAAGTTCTGTAATAATATTCATAGTAACTTCAAGGACTATAATTGCCGATTATGATTATAATCACCGCAGTAGTTGACCGATGAGTTCGTCCAAAATATTCTAAATATCCTCTTTGAAAGTTTATCAAAAGAGAAACAGTGGAGAGATCTTTAGATCTGGGCTTAGATTTCTATGTCTGTCTTCACTAGTTTACGGGATCGAACCTACGACGTCAGGAATGAGAGTCGCACGCTTATGCCACTAGGCCACGTTTTATTGTCCCATCTAAATTTTTGTTGTTTCTGATTATATTAATCACGTGTAATTTCTTTTATTAATACAGTAAGCCATGCCTCAATAATTTACGATAAGTTCCTTCTAAATTTAGCCCGAGTCACGTGATACAATGCAACTTTAACCTCGACAGTGATAACTTGTGGTCAGTAATAATGAGTTGTTTGTGATTCGGGTTTTTGAGTTTCCTTGTTATTTACTAGATTTTAACTGCATAATGTAGCTAGGAGGAAGTTTAAGACCGAGTGTTTCATAAAAAATGTATTACAATACTACCGCGAACTTCGTTTCCCCTTTAAGCGATTTTACTTCGCCTACCTTTTTAGTACCTACAAACATGGAACATTTTGCTATGCTACACCACTGTTCGATTTTTCGGAATGAAAACTTTTTAGGTTTTTCTGTGATTATTTCTCTATATTATAAACCTCCGAGTTAAAGTCATAAGATTTTAACTAACAAATAAAAATTAGAGGTAAATCGTAAAGGAGTGAAAATTAGGGGTTGTATGTATTTTTCTATGCTGTATCATAAAAAAATAAAAAAAACAAAAAAAAATTCTAATAAATAAAAAATAAATTTTTATCACTTAGGGGTTTCAAAGATAGATAGTAGCCGATTCTCAGACTTACTGAATATGCATAAAAAATTTCCTAAGAATCGGTCGAGCAGTTTCGGAGGAGTATGGGAACGAACATTGTGACACGAGAATGTTATATATATATTAGAATTTTATCACATAAGTATGAACAAATCAACGTCCTTTTAACACGCTGTTATATTATATATCAGACTGAGGTTTGTAAGAAATGATATCAAAGTAATGTATTAAGTTCGAAGACGTGAGCAAAAACAGGTCATAGTGCTTTTAAAATATTTTTATTATCCCAATATGTTATTCAAAAAACACGGTCGAGTGGCTGGCCTTTGGGGACTGATTTTTTTATCATAATATGCATCCGTTTATCAGTTTTATTGATTTTGTGATAGGAACGAATTGACTAGGGCGTATCAAATAGTCCGGGTTTTGTTCACGCGAACGAGTTTTTTTTAAATAAATTTATGAAATCAAATTAATTTACTCGTATCGTACAGTCTCAGTCGGTTCTCAGTCGTATTTTTTGCACATACATAGAAAAATATGAAAAGCGCTGCCGTCAATACAATATGCGGATACGACCAGCGAAATCAAATACAAAAATCAGTGATAATTCAAACTATGAAAAGAAATAAACTATTTTACACAAGCATTGAATTATCGGTACTGTGTCTTAATTCTACTCTTAGCCGAGGCGAGAGAAATATGAAACACGTCAAAGCTCTTGTTTAATGCCATTATGGTAGCAACCTATTAATTGGAGTCGTATTCTTCATTGCTGAAGGTCGCGTCACGTGTACGGTGCCTGCTGCCCTTTTTTTACGTTACAGGAGGCAAATAGGCACCTGATGTTTAGTGATACCGCCGCCCATGGACACTCACACTGCCAGAAGGCTCGCAAGCGCGCTGCCGGACTTTAAAGAATTGGTACGCTCTTTTCTTAAAGTACCCTAAGTCGAATGGGTTCGGAAACACTTCAGTGGGCAGCTGGCTCCACATAGTGGTGGTGCGCGGCAAAAATTGCCTTAAGAAACGCTCAGTTGTGGAACGATGGACTTCGAGGTGATACGGACGGTATTTGGTATTCTGCCTAGTGATATCTCTCCACTTTGTTCGGTCTTTAGCTTCCCTTAGTGCAGGTATGGGGAGACCCGTGAGAATCGTGACTTGGTCACACCAGCAGGTTGGCGTTCCCCGCGGCCCTTTGTCTTCCTAGCCGATGACAGTTTGTCCAGGTTGTTGTTGAGAGTCTCGTACGAACTCTGAGCTGATCCAAGATTGATTGGTTAGTTCTTTTAGCGGTCCATGCTATGCGTATCATTCTCCAACACTACATCTGAATCAATCCTTTACCTGTCTTGCGCTCGAATCGTCCATGACTCACTTCCATAAAGGAAAATAGAGAAAACCATCGTTCGCACAATTCTCATCTTAGTTCGATTTAAGATTTTCTTATCTTGCCAAATGCGCGTTTAACTGCTCATACCATTTGTGTTCTTTTCTTGATTTCTGATCAGTTCAGATGGTCTCAAGTCCTAGAGAGTTTTCCAATTCTGTACAGCATCACCTTGGTTTTGGCCTTATTGATGGCGAGTCCAACCCGTCCGCGTTTAAACTCTATGAAATAATTCTGCTAATTCGGATTCTGATGTCACAATAATAGTGGTGTCGTCACACTTATGATCAATATTTAAAAGAAGGGAGATCCTATTTACATTTACTATCAGTTCCAAAATCAAGGGCGGGCGAGAAGAAGTGGTAAGAAACTATACGCCAAGGAAATAGCCTAAATTTTGTGTACAAAGGAAATTGTGAGGAACTGCAACTATTACTCCATGCTTTACTTGACATATTCTAACATAATGCCACTATAATCTATATCAACTACAAAGTCTAATGAAAGAAATTGTTTGATTGTAGATATATGAAAACTACCCCATTGTACATAAACATAGTACATACGTTCATAAGCTATTCAATATTTTATCCTTATCTCTCTCGTGTTATTATTATTGGATGAAGTATATTCGTGTATTGTTTACGGTGGTTGTATAGTTTTTGATTTTATACGTTATCATAAAGTTTTTTTTTAAATATAATATTATTTTTATAGCGTTAGATTTAATTAGAATGACTAAAAAATAATTCTTCAAGCTTATGGTGTGTGTATCGTATGCTTCATTTACATGTCTTTTGTATTTAAAATATTTAACGCGTTCACAGTCGATTGTATGGTAATTCATAAAACCTCTACTTTTAGTAGATAGATAGTTATTTGATAATTATATTGGGGCTCTATATATATATATTCAACATAGAGTCTATAAGTTTTTACTCATTCTTCTAGTGGGCAGACACATATCTGCATGTGTTTTTATTGGTTTTTCTTAGCCAAGTAAGAGCCCTCTGTGACCAACCTAAAACACTCAAGTTTTATTATATGTGGTAACCACCAAATAATGGAAGGCAGTGTCTCGAGACGGATTTAGTAGATATTCTTTATGAGTAAGAGGTTCGAAATTCGATTTCACCCCTAGTGTTTTGTCATTCAGAAACAAAAAATTGCCATTAAGTAATTGATTATAAACAATTTAACTTATCCTTATCTAATCACTTTGTATTTAAATGTGTTTTCATATTTTGAAAGGTCGTAAGTGCATCTTTGTCGTAAAGGCATCTCCCTTATTTGATTTTTTTGTTTATATAATCCCTCGTTCATGAAGTAAGGAAAAGTATTTATATATTAAAAGATAATGGATTTAATTAACGTTACAATCACATAAATATTTAGAGCTTAATAGATAAAGACATATGACTCAATCTCTTAAAAAGAAGCAATTTTTTTGTATAAAAATATGTTAATCATAATATCGAAACTGTAAACATAGTAGGTACATTTATTGTAATAATAATAAACTTAATTTTCTTTTTTACTGTAAAAAATAGAGAACCTTGATTCATAATATATTTCACACTGAAACTGCATTATGCAGGCAGCGAAGCATATAATGTTTTTATATCACGGGCCCAATTTTTATAAACAAGTTTATGTTAACCAGTCAAGTAACTGCATTGCTAACTAACCAAGCTAGATAAAGTGCCAGGCGGCTTTGTAATTGTATGTACTCATTACTGGTTCACTGGCCAGTCTGCCTCTGCGCTTCGTCGAGAGAAGACGGCGCGTGCGCAGTGGATTAAAAAATCTAGGTCGCGCTCATGTTATAGCTTATGAGTGACCGGTGAACACAAGTGTATCCTAACGGTTTTATACATTATACAGTTTTTTTTAAAGAAATGTTGTGTTAAAATCGGATATCTATGTGGGACGAGTGTTGAAGCTTAAAAAGCGGATATTGTGTTTCTTGGAAGTGGTGAATTGATTTTTGTGAATGAGTCAGCTAACGGGCGTCGGGATTGTTAACTTCGTCAACGTCCTGCCTACGATCTCTGAAGGTGATTGCAATTTGTGATTTTTTATGTCAAGGGTCTATCTTACAGCTAGGGACTGGTTTAACACGATTCGGGAATTAATCATATTAAAATATAATCATATAAGCGAAACTAAGTACTACATTTGTTATGTTTTATTTGCGTATGCTCCGTTCAGATATTGAAGCATTTCTCAAAAAGAAGGATTCTGTATTAGTATTTTACAGATTGGCAATTTGGAATGAACCTTTTGAGCATTATAATAAATAATACAAACATTTAATCGAGAATAAATGTTTGACAGCTAATTTATGTAAATTAATTGTAATTTTGTTGATTTGGTTATGCACTTCTTGCACTTAACCCTTAGTATTTTATTTAGTATTTATCCTTACCAGGGTTGCCTGGAAGGGGCGGTTGCTTGTAATAAGTCCGCCCGTTGGATTCCTAATAATTTATGTTATTTGTTTTTTATTTGTAATATAAGGAAGTTTTAATAAATAAAATCTACTTTATGTATTAACGTATTGTCTCGGTTAAAATTTCAACAAACATTTCTTCGTGCGGTAATATAGTGTAGTAAATTATGTTCAACGCTCGATCGGAACCCGTATGCATAATTTACGTACTGATTGTAATTTGTATGGAGCCAATCGTCGCACAATAGAGCATTGAATTTTGTTCTAGAAATATGCCATTTTATCAAATAATCTAACAAATTTATTGAATTTAGTTTGAATAGCGTTCACTCGTATTTTTAAAAATGTTTTCATCAAATTTAATAATCTAGCAGAAACATTTGATTCGAATTTATTACTTGAAATTACCAGGAAAAGACAGAATTCTCATTGTCGTTTCCTCGTCTTTGTTAGTATTATATCAACAATTTCCGCTTATTTTAAGTGCAATAATTAATCTTGACATAATGTGTTTTATATTGCGAGCTACTCGATTGTGAGGAAGTTGCGTGGATTTTTATGTAATAGTATCCAAACGGGCAGGAGGCTCACCTGATGTTAAGTGATACCGTGAACACTCACATTGCCAGCGTGCGTTGCCGGCCTTTCAAGAATTGATACGCTCTTTTCTTGAAGGACCCTAAGTCGAATTGGTTCGGAAATACTTCACTGGGCAGCTGGTTCCCGGGAACTGGCGGCTAAAACTGCCTTAAAGAACGCAGTCGTGTAACAACGGACGTCGAGGTGATACAGATGGTATTTTGTATTCTGCCTTGACGTCCGATAATGAAGCTCAGCTGCAGGTATTAAAATCTGGTTAGTTGTGCGCCGTCAAGTTCTCATGTCATATATCCTTTTAACATACTTTCGTAAGTGTTTGATTGTCCTCATTTTAACATGTGTGATAAATATATTTAAAGAGATATATTATATAAGTATTTTTTAGAATCTATATGACAATATTTTTAAAACAGCTCAATAAAGACGTCGCTCCTATAGTTAATAGCTTGTACCCAAGTAGGTAAATATTTTTTGTTCCTGACAACATCTGTTCGCATAAATGTGGGATGTTGGCTGGCAGGTGCATATACGGATCGGAAATCACTGAGTTTCATCGGAGCGAGCTTGTTATATTTATCTCTCGAAATAATTACGTTTGTTTATTGCCTAGTATGAATTTAGAAAAATAAACTGATAGTTACAAAAAGTTCAGGGAACTTATATAGTTGATGGTCAATACGTATCTGAATTAATAATGTCAAATCTTATGATGAAAATGGTTTAATGATTCTCAGATCTCAAAACTATATTTGTAATATTTATTTCCAACATACAAATATACAGTATTTTCAATATGCTTAACCTACATAGTAATAATAATAATTAAAAATGGTTAAACATACAATTAAAACAAATTTGAAAAGTTTGGTTCCTGTGGCAGTGCTTTTACAGCATTTTCTCGCAGTATTGCGATCGTAAAGCGAGGAAAGTACTGGCAGATTACTGGTATAATCTTATAGGCCCCAACTTAAGTTGATTTATTATTAACTTTAAATACAGGTCTTACTGTCACACACTACAAGTAAATTTTGTGGTTTTAACAATATTATTTCTAAAACTGTTTGACGTAGTTTTCCTATATTTAAAAGATCTTGAACATCATATAAACTATCATTTAGTACGTAAATATAATAATATGAATCGGTAAACGGAAGGGGTAGATATCCCAGATGGTCGACAGTCGCAGGCGCAGGTGTTTAGGAGGTCGTTGCACGGATGTGATTCATTCAATATATCGCTAACCTAGTTCTTTTTTTATTGATTGCTTTGTCCTAGACATGATAAATATTTGCTTATCTATAACACTCTACTTTTTACGTCAAACGAAATGATTCGACGGAAAACATTTTTTTTTGCCAAAGTTTTTTGAGGGACTCCTTTTAATAATATATTTTAGTTATTATTTTATATTTTTTAACGTTATTATCGTTAAATGTATCACTCATAGTTATTTTGTATGATGTTATTAAAATATTTATTGTAAACATTGTCGCATTCTTGCCAGCAAGCATGGTCATGGTCGTGATTTGACCTGAGTTAAATGTCTATGCAGAGACTATAGTCACATATATCTCAAGAGGTTATCCATTTTAGCAATATGGGCGCACGGTGTTCCAAAGATATCCAAATGAAGTAAATGAAATCGAAATAAGAATTCTAGAATTTTTAACGATTAACGGAACAGCTAGGAATGATTTAAAATTACTTCCGGAAATTATTTTTGTCTATGTCATTAAATCATTAAATAATTACTAGAGGAATAATTTTTTCCACGGAAACGATTAAACGTATAATGTCCTATACGGCAGTGATGCTTAAAATGGATTCGTCGCGTAGTATCGACGAGATAAGTGGAGGAAGTAGTTTTCTGCAATTATATGTAATTTTTAAGATCACATATACGGCTGTATTCGTATGTTCCTTATTAAGTCATAATTTCTTAATAGGTATATTTTCATCTTAACTATAAGGGGGTTAATTTATTCATAAAAATACTATAAGCGTTACTTAATTAAAGTTTGTCACGTTTATTTATTATAAGTAAGGAAAAAGTTACTTGGGTTTGAATTTTTCAACGAAACTACGAAATTTTTTAGTGAAACTGGCATATAATTTTAGTATTAATATAACTTTCTTTTGTTTTATTTTCTCTATTGGAAAGAACAAAGTTATAAATGAATATGTAATAACAGACACGGAATATTGCCGTGAATTATTTGTTTCGCTTTCTTCATTCTCATTAGCCATTTGAAATAATTTATTGTCGTTGTTATATTTTACAACATTCTTTGCATAATGTAGATTTACATACACTATATTTGTTATTGCGCTAACAGTTTTCACTTATCTGACAGCGTTCATGTTTTAGTTTTGTAAACACGTAGCTGTCTTAAATTTGTTTTGTAATTACTTTCCAGCCAGCTAAAGATACATATTATTAGACGAATATTTAACTCCACATTTCAAACGACAAAGTTAGAATAAAAACCAGAATCATTAGTAGAAATATTCTATTTAACTAAACATATTATGCAAAATTGACATGCTTTGTTTGTTGGGGACAATTCAATAGCTACTCACGTTTATGAATAACAAGACTATATTTTGGTTATATAACAGCCTGAAACTAAACGGGGTTAAAGTACAGCGTACCAGAGAGAATAGGATACCCAATCAAATGCCACCAATTGATGCCTTTCAATTGATAGACAAAGCCTTAATTTGAACTAAAGTCTTTCAATCATAATCCCATTGCAAAAAGCATTGTTCTATTAATAGAGATCGTATGCGCCGTTGTGCATATCAAAGGTTGCATTAACATTACAATGGGTTGCATTGTGTGCACGGTCACAGGTTCGAGGTCGTGCCATTCCACTCGCGATGTATTGTGCTGACGTCGTGTTCCTTCGAGCCTTTTCACTTCGCCTTTTCTTAAGCGGGTTTTAGCGGACCTTTCAGTTCAACTTGGCTCTTGTGTTGTGGCTTTTGTCATGTGTCTGTTGTATGCAAAGATTTTGATATTTTATCAGCTGTGTAGTAATGTTACGCGATATCATAACGGTTATTAATATATTCATACTGTTAGTTTTTTTTAGAAATAAGGGCAGGGTACCTTTATAGACTCTCCCTTTAACATAAAAAGCTACCTACGATGCTCCCTTGTTTCCCAGAGAAACAGAATCACAGTTGCGCTATGTAGGTATTGAAAGGTTTCAGAAGCCTGAAAACCTACAAAATAACCACAGAAGTATTTCCGCACTAATTCGACTAACGAAGAAAAGAGTGTACCAATTGTTAAAAAGCCGGCAACGCACTTGCCGCAGGCCTCCTGGCCGTTAGCAGGTTAAAAAAAACATCGGTGCCCTATTTGATTTTCCAGTCATTCAGTCATTCCAGTATGAGCACTTGAATTTGAGTAGTGAGTACAAAAATGCAAATTGTTAACGTTAAATCGTTCGCATTAATATTCCTAGCGCGTTTCAAAGACATTAATTCTGTTCTTTGGGAATGTTTTTTTTATCTGCCTTTGTTATGCTCCGCGCCATTGGTCTTTATTGTTCCTTACCTTGCCCTCGATTGGTCGCGTTTTGAATAAACGCATCACAATTATTTTACCCACCACTGAGCTCTGCACTTGGCGTTTCATTTGTGTCAGCAAGTGTTCGTGATTCGAAATTTATTGCGATGAGTTTTTGAATTTGGAATTTACCCTTCTGTAAAATAATTTTAACTAAATAGTTCTAGTATGGAATGTTTGATATATTTTAATGCTTTTAAAATTGGCAATAAAAAATTCGATACAAAAATTTCCTTAGGGCACTTACTGATATAAGAGTAGGTACTAGGCGTAAAGAGAAGTGTTGGCCTAGAGGTTTCAGCGGGCGACTCTCATTCCTGAGGTCGTAGGTTCCCGTTAGATAGATCCCCGGCTGTGCACCAATGACTTTCTGTTTTGGTCGTTGGAGAAAAATATCGTAATTCGTAAGGAAACCATAGGTATACTACCTAAGACCCAAAAGTCGACGGGGTGTGTCAGGTACACAAGGTTGTTCACCTTACCAATTAGAAATGATCACGGAACATATTATAAAGAATATTGTAGCGCCATTGGTATTATATATACTAGGCGTATAGCCAAATGCGTGATTACGTAAGTACTAATTATTATGTTCTTAAGTCTAATAAATAAAATGTCCTCGATTTTTCACAAGTTGAAAAGTATTATCGTCTTAAATGCTGTAATTAGTCAAAGTAATTAGCTCGTTAGCGCATTACTCAGTTCTTTGTCTACGTTTTAGCGGAAATTATGCGGTTCCATAGAATCTTGGAAAAATATTGGAAATCTGTATTATTACTATTAAATATTCTGATTATCAAGTGTACTCTAAATAAACATTGAGACACGTTCTTAAATAGGGTCTATATGTTAACGCTAAGCGATTATTACTATAGGTAGCCTTTTTTATTAAATGAGAATGCGCTTGAATAGGCTACCTATTCAAGCTACTAAGCTGTCTATCAAAATTAATTGTGAGATATGGAGCATGGGATAGGTACAATTTCTTCCCTTTCCAAACTATATATATATATATTATTTAACAATTAATTGCACAACTGGCGGCCTCGTCGCTGTAATGCGGATCTCAGCAACCAGTATTAATTATAGAAAAGAAAATAAAGAAAATACTTTATTATACAAAATAAAAAAAGGATGTTTAGTTAAAAAAGAAAGTGCACTAGCCCCCACACTAGGATTTCCTGTGACGTAGGCAGCAAGTCTCAGCTATTTGACATACCTACTAACGGTATTTGGCATAATAATTTCTACATAACACATACAACGTTATAATTAAACTACTGTTGCACAATAAGAATACTTTCCGTTTCAGCATAGAAAAGGCTGAGAAGAGGTTGTTAGTGAATGTATAACGTTTCGAATCGTTAGTGAAAAGTAGTACCGATATTATATTGTTTATCAAAATTAATTCCAGGCATTAAATATATCAAGCTATCGCATTCGTACTAAGAATTAATCTTGTTATTGAGGTAATCATAGAAACAAAGGTGTAATTCGATTCAATAATTGATAACACGATAAATTGCGACCTAATTGCGGATCTTTATCATATAACCATTGATCCAGACAGTTTGGTTATGAGGCTTTCGGACGCATTTATGTTTTCGAAAATTTTCTATTATATAATCGGAATGTCGCTTCGTAAGGACAGGAGACTTCTGAGATTCTGGAAGGAACTAGGCTGGCTTAATTTAAGACCACGCACAACTGTCTACGAGACAATTTATGAGAGGAAATTGAGTCTCAACAAACATACACATGGGTATAATTATTGTGTCGTTCTATCGCATTATAATATAATATCGTAATAACTGTAAAGATAGAATAATGATGTGGAATAAATAAAAATATTAATATACTAGCAGACCGGCCAAGAGTTTCTGTGGCTAAGGTTTTTGTTATATGTATTACATAGTAGCAAACTATTCAAGGGAAACGGTAGGAGAACACCAGTCATGGGGACCACCATGCTTTTTTGGTGTTTATGCCATTAAATTGTAGCCGGTTAGAATTGTGACTATCAAATAATAAATAAATATTTTGCAATAAAATAATATTGCGGGTATAAATTGAGATATAAGCTATCCTATCATTTAAGTTGGATCAAACTACACACGGTGTGCAAATTTAATTGATATCGGTTCGGTAGTTTAGGAGTCCATAGCGGACAATCAACGTGACACGTAATTTATATATATTAAGATGTATATTGTGGTTATATCAAGGATATTTTGGTTTCTGTACTTCGGTTTTAATATTTAAAAAATTGTCCGGATTCAGACTTTTGACAAATGTCATTTGTAATAAAATATATTTTTTGAATTGAAATTTAAACTATATTTTTGAAAAGCAAGCTTAAGATAAGTTATTATTACAATTTGTTTTTTTTAAGAAAACTCACAGTCGAACCCTACTTCGTCATATGATCACATGAAAATATTTGAATGCACCAGTTGCAAGTACAAACTAACGAGTATAGTTATGCCGGATGGAGCTGTTTTGCTCTTGGTGTCTTTTTAAGGCACTTATTAATGAATGCTAACCAGTCACACGAGTAGCTAACGAGCTTTGAGTATATGGGGAACTGATATTGGTACGAGTTAGTTTTTGTGAAAGAAGTTATTTTGGGATCCAATACTATTGAGCGCAACACTATGGAAATTAGTAGGAAGAGTATGGTGCAGAAATAAGATTTTGTTATTCACAATAGTAAAAGTACTTACTGTTATAGTAAAAAGATTTTATTTAGATTTTCTGTACGGTTTCTTTTTCTGTGTTTAAATTAGTTCTATTGAACAATTAATTAAGTTCATACAATTTGAGGAGGTTGAAGAATAATATGAAAAAGTACATATATAATTTAAGACTTTTATTACGTTACCTGCCAATATGTTCTTCGAGTTCGGTTAGGGTTAGGGTTGGTGGACTCAGTTTCCGCACTTAGACACATAATTGGTCCGTTGTGCGGTAAGTCCTGGCTAATTTAGCCAGCCCAGCTCCTTCCAGAAGCACAGAAGTCTCCTGGGCACTTCACAGGCTTCACAGAGCGACCTCACTGTTCCGAGGATTTCTTTGAGAAGTAATAAATAAAAAAAATGCGTTGCGCATGATAAAAAAAATCATTCGTCCAGGCTCCAGAACATAAATCACTCCTTATATGAAAATTGTATTCGTTTTTACAACAAACTCCCAAGCGAAATTAGAGAATTATCACTGAATAAATTCTAAACTCTCGTTAAACGTAAATAAATCAATAAACCTTTTTATAAATTTGACGAATATTTAAATGATCCTAATCCTTGAGGATTGATTTGCTCCAGTTCAAACAATTTGTAAGACTTTGCGGTTAAAAAGAGTGGCTGAAAGTTTCTTGCCAGTTCTTCTTGCCCGCTCTACGCCCTTGACTGGTAGTAAACGTAAATTTAAATTAAATTTAATATATTTTCTGTTGACGTTCATAAGTGTACTTGGTTACCTTTATGAATAAAGCAAGCACTAATTTCAAATCTACCACTAGCTACCACAGCTAAAGCTACAACTTCTCAAATCAAGAGCGGACTAGAACTGGTAAGAAACTCTTTGTCACTCTTTTGATCGAAATCGTAAGGAAGTGAAACCGTTGACACTATGCTTATCGTTGAGCACCCTGCTTATAAAATAAAAGATGCATCACCTGGGAATATCATGCACATTGTGTGAACAAAACACACACACGCCCATATCACACATCACACGGTATGATATTTTTGATTTAACCTCGTTATAAATTGGTACAATTGCCTATCGTCGTTCGCTCATTTTATTAATGCGATATATAGACACATATGTATCTAAAAAAGTAGCAAAGGAAGTAGTTGTGTATGGTAGATAGTTCTAGCAGTGTTTCACATACGTTTTAAGAACGGTCTTATTCATAAATGTACCCTGAAATATCTTGTTCTTACTATATTAATTTGAAACTGGACAGAGTTCAGAATGTTTTTTTTCGACCATCGTATATTTGTAACATATTTCGAATAAAAATTAATTAAACTACTTCTCGACAAAATTTGTAAAATATTTTAAAATTATACGTTAATTAAAAAGGTCAAAGCGGCGGAGATGATGGATTATGTGATAATTGGCCTACTTTTTACCTAAGGCTGAATCAGGCTATCAGGTCGTTATATCGTGTTTTCAAATTTAAGACGGAGATTTGTTCTTTTTGCATATGGTTTTAAAGCTACACATTCGTATGTTAGCTACACATTTATTTAAAGACTTAGTTATAGACAAATCTTATTCACAATAATCTTGAAACTATCAATAAAAATAACCCAACTATTCAAGAACTCGTGAATTTTGATACACTGCGGTTGGAGGTTGGAATGTTGGCAACAATTCAAGCATTTTCCAAGTTATGTCTTTCGTTATAGAATTATGATCCCTAGTGCGTGTGTGTAGTTCACACACACGCACTAGGGAGACATACAGCTGTGAGGTTTTATAATAATACATATAAATAAACTCATTCGGCTACCTTGACAACTAATGCAATATATTTCAAGTACATTTTTAATGATATTATGTTGAAATCCAGTTGCCACGCGATGCACATTTTGTAATATGGTCGATCAACGATGCCACTTAACTTTGATTGCTAATGTAGAGATAAAGGCTGTATATTGACTAGCTTGGAATTACGTTACATAATATGTTCATAGTAACATATTGTACGCTTAAGAATATTTACCAATTAATTTACGGTCAATTCCCAGCGTGTTCTCAGGGTGTAGCGCGGACGAGAATTAGAAAGAAACTTAGTTTAATCTATTATTAAAACTTCAAAGGCAGGTTTACCTTGTATGTATGACATATTGTTGGAATTAAGTAATATTTGAGTATGATAATGATATCATGATACCTAGACAACAAATGGACAGATATTTGCAAGCCTTTTCTGTTGACAGGTGATTGACATCGGTTTAATTTCTTAAAACTATTTTATAATGTATTCTTTAACACGTAACCTTTGTGCCTGGTATACGCTGCTTGGGTCTAAGCTGGGTTCGTCGCGATGTTTTTTATTCACCATACGAACCAGTGTTGCATATATAAAGGAAAATCTAATAGTGGGGTTTGAACGTAGAACCATAAAGTTAAGAATGACGTGATAACGCAATTCGAAGTATCCCTTGAATAACAGTTGATTGCACATGGATTTAAATTATGGTTCAATAATTTACCGATAGCTCATCATTATGCTTTGAGAGCTGTTTATGGACTGATATTCCGATATTAAGTAGTTTCAGCTGATATAACATGCATTTGATTCGGTTTAATGCTAATGAATATATTATACGAAGAATGCAGGTTTAAGCTTTACATCAAATCAAATTAATTTATAAATTTAAAAAATAATACTACGAGTTCCCAAATCGAGGGCGTAGTTGAGTGTATTGCCAGTTCTTCTAATCTACTGGTCTCACTCCATTTAGTCGCCAAGTTTTATTTATTATCATATCATCATATGATCACTACAGTACACAAGCTTTAATAGGCTTTGTAGGGCTCTGCTGTCAAAGGAAACTCACAATTGCATAATTTGGATTGCCGGCATTTTAAGTATTATTTTTTAATAATTCATCTATAGAATAGCTTGAATACACACTCCAACTATTAGTTATCTATTATATATATATCTACGAAATTGTCTAAATCACCTACACGTTTTATTATATACCTACTTAAACAGTTGAATTTATAAAATAATAGCAACTGAATATTTAAAGAACAATTCTTGTTAAATAAAATTTGTAAGTTAAATGCTTAGACAATGCAATGTCGATGCACCAGTTTCTGTATCTAGTTATAAGGTATGCGGGGTGTCGTGAGGTGCGCGGGCGCAGTGCAAGGTCGACGAACGACTTTCGCACGTTTGAATCGGTCTAACGGAGAGGCTTTGTGTGAATAGATTTTATATATTTGTAAAGGTTAAAGTTGTGAGCTTTGTTTTGTATTTACATATGCATGATTGTGGTTGATTAATGGTTTGTGGGAACGAATTTTTAATTTTGTACTATTGGGTCACAAGTAATCCACTCGTACGCAGTTATAGTATGTTATATGGAAAGGTATAAATGAAAGTACGTTATAAGATACTAAAAGTTTTTTTAAATAAAAAGCAGTAGTAGTAGACTGTCAGACACGCGATAAGGCAGATATTTGGCTGAGAAACCAGGCAGCAGTGTCAAATCTCCCGTTTCTTAGGGACTTTATTTGCTCAAGTTGGGTCTCTTGGGATTGGCCTAAAGGTTTAGTTTAGTTTTTTCCTGATTTAAAACGGTGCTATTACTGTAGTATTTGTTTGAATATCGGCTATCTATATAATTCCAGGAGCGCAGTGTTGGCCTAGTGGCTTCAGCGTGCGACTCTCAACCCTGAGGTCATAGGTTTGATTCCCGGTTGGTGCACCAATGTACTTTCTATGTGCGCATGTAATATTTGCTCGAACGGTGAAGAAAAACATCGCGAGGAAACCGGCTTACCTTAGACCGGACGTCGACGTCGTGTCATGCACAGGAGGCTGATCACCTACTTGCCTATCAGATTAACCAATGATCATGAAACATACAGAAAGCTGTGGCCCAGACCTAAAAAAAGGTTGTGGCGCCTCTGTTTTATTTTTATGTTTATATAATTCTAGGTAATATTTTAACTAAATAGGTTCATTTAAGTTACGTAGTTAAAAAGTTTATCAAATACTGTTATGAAATCTTTCAGCGTTTTATTTATTAAGTATTGAATCATAGCACCATTTATGAAGTGAAGTCATTCATAACGTTTAATCGGAAATAGATACTAATAGCAAATCACTTATAAATAACAATACATATTGTTATTAATACAAGAACCATAGATTTGTCATACTTTATTTGATATTTAATGATAAATATCATTTCAATGAATCTGATTACTAATAGCTTCTTACAAATCGTCATAAATCTCAAATGAAACTAGGTAAATAAACGCGAATATATTATTTACATAACTCGACGTTTCATACATATTATATTACAAAATCATTCGTACAGTTAAAACAAAATTTATATTATAAGAAATTGCTTTTTTACCAGAGAAAAGACGTTTGTTTATCCACTATTTATACGGAAACAGAACAAGGAGGGTATACATATTTATTCATTAAAAGTGGCGTATTTCGTGATTTAAACCATGAATATAGTAATTTCTCTTACTAGTAGTGTAAGTATAGAAGTTTTTACCAGTGATTTTGATACTCTTACCAGTTCGAGAGCAGTGTTGGAAGGCTTATGTGATACTGAGGTTTTGTGGTAATATCTCAGCAGTGCATCAAGGGATCATATGTGTGCAATTGTACGGCGAAGGCAAACAGAGAATACAGTCAGGTCTTAGACACATATCGAGGATATATGTCAGGCATAGAATGCTGATCTCTTAGTCGTCTATGAAAATGATGAAACCCACGAGAATTTAGGTACCTGCTTCTATTTCACCATAGTAGAGGTAGAGGACAATCTTTGTTTTTAATTTATTTTATTATTATTAATTACTTAAGATGTCATGTGGTGGAACATGGTGTAATGGTTGCAGCTCCTTACAGACGTTGTGTAAAACGAAAAACTTGGCGATTAAAACGAGTGGCGGAAAGTTTATTGCCAGTTCTTCTCTTCCGTTCTTCGCCCTTGATTTGAGAACTGGCAGTAAACGTAGAACTAAAAGCATTCCATATTGTTTTTTTGACGTTCATAAGTGTACATTGCGTTACCTATATTAATAAATGATTTTGTGTTTGTCTTTGTCTCTGATCATAGAAATTTCTTAGCAATTTGAGGTCAAGAGTAATATAAGGTTGTAGCGCCACTGGATTATTATAATTCTACTTTGCAACAAATTCCTCAAATCCGCTTTGCTCATATTGGAGACCAATTAATACCTCCGAGTCATGGCCTCAATGCGTTTATACACTTGAGAGCACGGATTCGAGTGGATGGCTCTTTGCATATTGATTAATCGAATCTTATATCTATTGTGTCCTTTATTCATAAACATAAAGCCTCAGAGCGGTTTGATACAGACTATATTCCCTAGGTGGATATTTTTGAGTATTTAAAAAAATAAATGCAGCTATGACTCAATGATAATGTAGTAATTTAATGGTTAAAGTGTTTTTTAAAAGATGAAGGCCTTCGTCGGAGGACCAAAAATAGAGTAGAAATCTTGTAGAATAAATTAAAGTCGTAAAACCCCAAATTACTAAGAATTTTTTGTGCGCATTGTCTTGGTCAATTGCGAGGGACTTTAAGACGTATGTCAGGCTTTAAACGCTAATCAATGATAACCAATTTTTTTTACAAGATAGGGGGACATATGCGCCTACTGAATAGTCATAAAATTCACCGAAGCCATTTAAGTGAATGCAAAGCCAGCCTTTGACAGAGGAATAAGCTCTCTTTTTAAATAATAAGAGATCGTATCTCCCAAGGAAGACCTCCACCGGCCTAATTCCTATAAAATAATCATACTAAAGAGACTTAACGTCCTTCAAGAAAAGAGCGTACCAATTCGAAAAAGGCTGGCACTCCCTCTGGCAATGTGAGTGTCCATGGGCGGCGGTATCACTTAACATCAGGTAAGCCTCCTGCATTTAACATACATAAAAAAATCATCAGAATAGTGCAGAAAGCGCCACTCGAAGTGTTGATACAACTGGATGATCAGTTAACAGATTGTGCCGTATAAAAAAAGTGATAAAGAATTTTACATTATAAGCGATAAATTTAACGGTTTTTATTTCTGTATCAGCGGTTATTCAGATGTAATTGTGTCATTCGTATTGCGAGTGATGCGTGGGTGGGACCGGGTTCAACGCACAAACCTGGCATGCGGAACTGTGATTTTTGTTCGTCCCATGATATGTTGTCACTGTATTTATGAATCTGTAATATTATTTATTCCTTACGTGTAGTACTTTATATAGACAAATAGATATAACACAATTTATTGCGTAAAATCTTTGGTTGTTTTTTTTCGAGTTTTTAACAAGTCAAGCTAAAATAATAAGTTATATATGAAAAACTATTATTTCGTTTTATAAGAATGTGCTCTTAAACCAATTTTTTGTTTATCAAATAATATTCCTAGTTGAAAGAATTCTCAGAAAACTTTGAAAGTATGACATAAGTTTCGAATTCATTGCGGTTCTATAAAACTTGAAATTGGATTTGGAGAAAATTCGAAAACAAATGCCTATCGCATTGTTATTGGTTTTGTTTGCAATTGTCAAAAATACGGTACGGATGAAAGAATTGTTGTCTCTGCATATCAAAGTGCTAATAGTGCATACTTTACTGTGATTAGTGCCAAAAGATATCTAACAAAAATAACATTTATTTTATATTCATAAAGAAGACGCAATTAAACTGAAGTCATTATTTCTTCATAATTATTATTAAGCGTCGTTTAACTAGTCATAACTGATACAAACTTAATTCTCAGTAGAAGCCGGATTTGTCACCTGTTCTGAAAACACTTAATGGCTCTATAGAATACTAAAACACGTTAAGAAATCGTTGGTCTTTTCAAAACAGGAGGTGGTTTGAGGGAAAGAATAACAAACGCGACTTACCGCTTAGTATAATATGAGAGTTATATTTCTATTCTAGGATATCTATTCTAGGATATAAATAAGTCCTCTTTACCATCCAAAACTTTGGACAAAAGCACATAATAATATTTTAACGAAAATTGACGAAATTAAACGTTTTTTACGTTTCCTGTAATGTTTGGTTCTCTGGACATACGAAGTTATCATTCTACAGCGACGATATATTATAGTAGCAGAGCCAGTTTTCTCTCCATACAATTCACGCCCACCTAAATTACTAATGGTGCGTTTCGTTTGATTCTGATTGGTTGAATAGAACGACGTGTCGGGTATCTCTGATTGGGCTAGAAATGCGGTTGACCGCAACTGAGATACATGTTTCATCCTCGCCCGCAAGGTCTGTGTAATAAAATGTTCTATTTGATATATTAAAGTAACAGTGGCTTTACGGTTTTAGGTATTTAATGGCGAATTTATGAGTAATCTTGGCTGGAGCGAACTGGTTTTATGGTTTACATCGTAATACTTCAGTAACTCCGTGTTCTTAGATGTTCATTAGCATGTGATTTTGATTTGTGATGTTTAGATTTTTTAATGATGAAATGTTTATAATAAATTGATTGAAGATTATTAGACGATTATAAATTACCTTTGGTGCCTCTATATAGAGGCTCTATCACCAGAAGTTTACGTTGACATTACATCAGATAGAGTTACCTTATTTTATTAATAATGACACTTTATTTATATCACAATAATACAAAACAGCATAAAAAAAGATAATAAAGAATGTTAAAGGGCAGTCTTACGGCTAAAAGCAGTTTCTTACATAACGGAAATTTGTATTGAATTTTTTCATAATTTAAGATATCTCTAGGAAGTTCACTGTTAACCACGGGAAATATCGGGACTTATTAATGAATCGATACAAAAATTGGTTAGTTAAAATTTCTTAATATGAGTATTACTTGTGTTAGTTTAAGTTGTAAAAAAAAAGTTTTTTTTAGCGGTCTGGTATTGTTTGGCCCCATTTAGGGTAAAGGCAAAAGCGTCCTCCATATTTTTCCATCTCATTTTTTTTTCAGTTTTTTCTCAGATCTCATTGTCTTGTTTTGATGATCTTACGTTGCAAATACATATCATTTTAATTATTTTGACGTGGAGCGTCTTTTTTCTTTTTATTATTGTCATGTTTTGTTTTCAATGTAATGGAGGGTTATTACATATTAGTGACTTATTATTTTAAATTAAAAATAAATAATTGTAAATTTGTTTAAATGACTTTCTTCCTACATAGAGGGTTTCTCAACAAAACTTTGGATATAATATACCGTAATGGTTAGCTAATGCTCAGTCAGTACATGAGGGTTCGGGTTCGTGTATTATCTATGTTAATCGATAACTTCACAATAATATGGATTAAAAAGCACGTTTGTACAAATGCTTACTAAATTTGACGTGGTAATTTTACAAAACGTAATGATTATCGTGACATTTGTTTAATCACTGTACCAAGTCTTACCTTGAAGCTAAATGAGACCAATATTAAAACACTTAGCAAAGATACTTTGTTGTATGGATGTTGGCTTAGTCATAGTAAAATAACTTTATTCATATAGGTGAACAAGTTCACTTTTTTTATGGCTCTGGCACGATTTGTGCAATAGCCAGCGTCAAGTATAGGATTTTTTATATTTCGTGCTTGTCTTTAGAAATTCGATCGTGTCCTCCATGTACTGTTTAGGCACTCGCCCGCACAATCCTCCCAAAGGCCGAGAGCAAATTTAAATTAAAACTTGTTCACGAACCGGGAATCGAACCCGGTACCTCTCACCTAGCTGCCACTTAATAAGACCGCTTGGTTATGAGGCCCCTACAAGTACACTTATGAACGTCATAAAAGAAGTTAAATTGATTCTCAATTATTACCTTTAGCTTTGTCTAAAGCAAGACAATAAACATTGATTTTTATAGGCATTTACAATGGGTTTGTAAATAAGTCGTATTGGACACAAATTCTATGAATTAACAAATATTTGATATGCTATGCATAACCATTTGGGTGCCACTGATTAGATAGCGTTGACAGGACTAATGTTTGCACTTACTTGTGTTTATACAAAATCAAAGTAAACGAGACACTATATTCCTATTAATATGATTGAAATTTGTACGCGCTCACAAAGGCGAAAAGTTTTATAAAGAAATGTGGAAATGGCCTTAGCCGTAATGATTTTCGTGAAGATAAATGACTAAATTCCACATCTAACTCAACTCTTAAAACGATTTTTATTTATTTTATTTGTTTACACTTTTTTGCTTTATGATACAAAATTTTTACAAAATTACATGTTAAGGAAAGGCAACTGGCGGCCTTATTGCTTTCGAGCGATCTCTTCCAGGCAACCACTGTAAGAAAAGAATTTTTTTTTTATTAAATTACATAAGGTAGGCAAGAAGTGCAAAAATACATGTAATACAAATAGTTCTTCAGAAAAAGAAACTAAACAGGAACAAAAAACAAACTAAACTAATAAAAGATTAATGTAAAAAAATAATAAAAAGTGCACATGAATCATTATAATTTAATTTCAGAATTTAATTTAAGATCAGTCTCACGTAAGTTAGTAGGTATTATTAAAGTTAGGGATACCATGTGGACAGGTAATGTTTGTACAGAAGAAATTTAAAGGAAGATAGAGAAGGAGCTAAGCGAAGAGGGACTGGAAGTGAATTCCATAGCTTTAAATTAGAGGGCTATAGAACATCTCTAATAACATGAATGTAACAGATGTAAACTCCAATTAGCACTTCCCACTGTGAAGGAAAAGTTCATGTGGGAATATCTTAAACCCAAAAATCGATCACCAAATAAATGATCGAAGAAACGGATGCAGTCTGAGATCAAGACCCATTGAGGTTGGTGCGCTGGATGATTATTTTAACTGCAAAAGTATTTTACGAATTTAATTCGACTGTTAATATTCCGCTTGAGTTGTATAAATCGTCTGCCAACATAAACATTGTAAATGTGCATTAGTATGTAATCATAGGTCATGGTTACAAGCAAGGTTATTTTATCTTTAAGCATTTTAAATCTCTGCAATTTTTTACCGTCTTTAAAACACTGAAAAGGGAGCGTTTATTTATTTCGTAATCCTACAGCTAACATAAATTATATATATAATAACAAGCAGTTACACTGAAAATATAGCCAGAGATGGAATACATAATACAATTATAATTATACGTTCAAGTATTACGTAACGAACTTTGAGGGGGAGGGGGTATTTTTGTAAAATGTTACGATGCGGGGCGGGGATTTAATTACGCGTTATTGTTAATATTATTTTCGACTTTCCAGTACTTAACACCACATAATGGTAACTTTTAAGTATAAAGAGTCACTAAGTGATCATGAAACAGTACAGAAAAACGTTACGGCGCGATACATTTGGGGGGTGTGTGGCAATAATCTCCAAAAATTGCGTGACGTAATACTTGAACGCTCCCAAAGGTTTTTTTTTGGCTTAATCTGTGTCAATCTCAGCTCACAAAAATTTTTCAAAGTACTTGATAATTTTCAGAATATTAACTAATCCTTTATAACGCTACTGCTTCTAAGTTCTAAGTCCTTTGGTCTGTTTAATTTTATTGTTTTGTTTCCATTTTAAATCTCTTGCAGATCATTTATGTTTAATCGAAGATAATAACTGAATCTCTAATAATGTAAAGATCTATCACTGCCCAAATTGCGTCATTACAACGTCATGATGATAATATCGTTATGATGTGTATTAGCCTTAGTATATAAGTTAATTATTTAAATCTGTTCGACGTCCTGGTGGACAGAAAAACTGTGCCCAGTCTGTGTTTCCACCACACGGTTATAAACTTCTTTATTATTTAGATTATGTATATGTTAGTGTAAAAGTTCGAACTACGGTTAATCTTAAGATTTAAGTGTAAGTCTTAGGATTTACCGACATGAGTTGGTAAATGTAAGTATTTCTGGAAATACGACGATTTTTTCGAGCTTTTACCATTCGAATTCAGTATATGCTAGGTTTTATCAATGTCAGCTGGTAGATGTTGGTTTTAGGAATAAAACAATGAGTAATTCTTAATTATTTACTTTAATGAACTATTAGACAAAACAGGTACATAGTATTATAAAGGTATCATATGATAGTAATAATTAGTACAAACTTATACCAACTTATTTAAATTATTTCTAAAAAAAAACACATAACGTATATCTCTGAATATCTCTATCTCTATCATATCTATCTAACTGAATCAGTAATCCTCTATTTGGAATTTAACAACGAAATACAAACATAATGCGTAAAAGCTAGTCTAACTTAATAATTATTTTTGTTTTCAACATTTACCGTGCCATTAATGTAAATCTTAAGATTTACCAACGAAATGGTGGTAAGAGTTCGAATCGCAAACCTTTTGGGACATTTACCATTAGGCATTGGGAGATCTTAGGTTTTACTGGAATATCTTAGGATGTACTGCAGTTCGAGTTTTTTACAGTAACATATACAATAAATAAATCTTTAACTGTCAATCTATAGTATTAGTCGTAAGATTGGTAAGGACATCTATAAGTACATATATATCTATATCTCATTGTTCATATATTCAATTTCTTAAGCACGAGGTAGATAGTATGTTAAATCGATACACAATATTGATTTGATAAGGATGCTAGTATCGATACGTTTTCAATCCCATTTGCGAGTAATCCCAAATGGATAATTCGGTTTGTACTGGTGCAATTCGATCGGACAGCTCTGATAAACCGAAATACTGTGGTCCCGACTCGGCTTTTAGCCAAACTTATACAAGTTTATTTAACTGCTTAGTTTAGTTTTATCATTTGGATTCTACGTGTTTACGCCTTAGAAATTAACTTATACATTATATTACGGGTATAACCATATTCGCTTGGATAGCAGTATTATTAGTAGACATAGTTTTGTGTTTCTTCCTCTTCTGAAAGTAACGAAAACTTTATAATAGTAGTTAAGCCATTATCTTTTCGAAGGTCCGAGCTGATCTACGGAACTTGATATCTTAAGTGTAATTTAAGTTTTACCGAGAATTTTTTTCGCCGTTTTTTTCTCTCGGCCTACACCCTTTGTCTTCTTTGCCGATGAGTGGGGATGTGTACTGAGACAAATTAATGAACGGGAAATAAGTGATACCTGTATCTTATATTCCATAATGAACATGGTCATAGAACATTACTCTCTTGTAATCGTGTATCTACGATTCGGTCTCAAGTAGGTACTTAGTTATTGTAACAAGATTTTGTAGCCAAATACCACATTTTAGGAGATTATATTGTTTGCTCAAATGTAGTAGCATTTTGATTATCAGCATATGCCAATGCACTTTACATTGCTAAAGACATACTGTATGTGAACGACTATAGTGAACGACAAAGCCTCGATTCAAGATTTAATTAAGATCGTGGAGTTGTGTTAATTAGCGGTGACTTCGAATAATAATCAGATTTAAAAAGACATGTTTAGCCCCTCTTGCATTGAGAAATAGACACAGTGCAAAAGGAATGTCCAAAGAAAACGCTGTTTATATGTAAAAATTATTCAAAAGAATGTTTAATAGATTAGTTTTTTGATAATTCCTAAAAATATATTATAATCAGTACAACTTATTAAGTATTTTATCACAGTGATAGTAAAGAAATGTATACTATTGATACTATGTATTGATAGCGAATAGATAATTCATGTATGTATCTAATCTAGTTATGTTTGGGTTCATATCCCGAATGAGGCCGTAAAAATAAACGATGAGACAGACACACAAATGTCTGCCCTTTGCCATGGTGAATAATAAAAAATAATACACAAGGGAGTTAGAAAAGAAGCCATATCTGTTGTACACATATGTAAACAGAGGTTTTAACAAAACAATGCAGAGACAAAGATGTTGATTTAGCTGCCCACACACTTGAATAAACTATTCCTTACGTATGCAGTTATGCACCAAAGAATGTTTCATCTATTGGCTTAAACAATCTGCATTAAATTATACAATGCAAAATATATTTGAATAGTTAGAGCGTTTTAAATAACAATTACAACTTTAAAATATAAGGGATCAAAAGTTGTTCATCTTCAGTTTGACTACTATAAAAATACTTAAATTGCTTTAAGGATATACAATTTAATTTTTAGGATTTACAACCACAAAAGTTGAATAACGCCGAAACGATTTAAACAGATATTTAACTATATAATAAACTAGCGGATCCGACAGACGTTGTCCGGTACACGTCTTACATAAAAAATATATCTTATAAAGTAAATCATTCTCGACTGCACTTGAACACAAAAAATTTCATCGAAATCTCTCCAACCGTTTAGGTGTTTAATTACGAACACATGCACAGAAGATTTATATATATACCAGCTGTTTATTTGCTGTAAAGATAAAGAACCTGGATACCGACTGCAGCGCCTCTGCTGGGTTGATTTGTGAAATCTAAACAACCCAAATAGGTCCAGCCTTTTAAGAGGAGTTCAGTGACATACACACTTACAGGAGAAATATATATATAAAGATTTTACTAATTAAATCTTAACACTGTCACAGAAAGTCTGATGCAGTACATATGGAGGCTCCAACATATAATGTTTAATTTTACAAGTAGGTCGACACTCGACATATAGTACATAGAGGGACTAGAGTTTATATGATAACAACTTCCTTCCGCATTAAATTAGTGTCATAATAATATTATAAATGCAAGTTTTCCTGCAATTACCATAAAATAAGAGTCGTATAAATGCAAACTGTATAGAAGGAAATTACTTCGTAGACAGCATTTCCGTACTTTAATTTTCCATATAATCATCTAGAGAAGTGCACCTTAATTGATATTAGAATTTTCTCTTGCACTCGAGTGTAGTTTAGTATTACTAGGAGGTGATCACGTTTCGTTTTTATGGGACAGCATTGTTTACACTATGTTCCTGTCTAGTAACTGAATATGTGTATTTTTCATTATTTATTTAGAATTTTAATCATTTCTGAGGCCGATATTTGCCGGCCGAGTTGTCCGATATTTTTAAAAATAGCTTATGTCCATGAGTAGGATAGTTATAATCTATTTTTATATTATGTTCTTAAAGAGAATTGTTTACAATTTGTACACATGAAACATGGTCTTTTGTATTTCTGATATTGATATTTCTTTATCTTATATATAAAATTCTCGTGTCACAATGTTCGTTCCCATACTCCTCCGAAACGCTCGACCGATTCTTATAATTTTTTTTATGCATATTAAATAAGTCTAAGAATCTTGTGACGAAACTTTTTGTTTTTATTTTTTTATGATACAGCATACAAAAATACATACAACCCTTAATTGTCACCCCTCTACGATCAATCCCTATTTTTTATTATATTAGATCGTTATTTTTATTGAACTAAAAAAACGTTTCCTAGAAATAATAATATACATGGCAAAACGACGTTCGCACGGTGAGCTAGTTTTTATCTAAATTACTTTCCAGGGCACACTGGCAAAAAAAAATCAATAAACAATAGACTCAACACTACTGCCGTAGTTCAACACTCGGCAGATATAGGCACATAAATATGTATTTATATAAAACTTCTTTAAATGATATAAACGCGAATTGATTACATTATTTATATAACTCAAACATTTGAAGGTTAGCGAGAGACTGAAGATTGACAGAAGCTGTTGCTGACTGCAATTGCTGAAAAGCATTTGAACCGGGATTATTTCTATTCTTAATAAATTAGCGTTAATATGCGTAAAAGATTTTTATTTTGTAGTATTCGGAAACAGACGTCCCCAAAGTAGAAACAGAGCAAAGTCAAAGTTATTGAATGTATTCTAACAGTTTCACAGAAACAAAACGAATAATATATAGAATGACATAACAGCGGCGAGTTGACAATATAACTAGATTAAACGTAAGACGAAATAATTATAGTAAGGAAAGGATAACATTTATTTTAATTTATTACGTGTACTAAAGTGTTATCAAACGGCTGATTTGCTACGTGTAATGATGAGGTTAACGGGTTGGTTATGAAACGGTTGCTATTTTTAGATTGCAATAGACGAATGCGTGAAAAACTACGCAATGTCAATTACATAATGGTTCACTTAGCACATTTGCATTTTGTTTTCCATCCTTTTTTTCACTTCGACGCCTGACATCACAAAGCTTTAAAGCACTTTCTGATGCGCATCGCCTCTTTGTGGAACCAGCTGCTAGTAGAGATATTTCTGAACCGAGACGAATGAAAGGCTTACAAGGCGCACCCTTCCCTCAAAGGTCAGCAACATATCAGTAAGCCCCGCTGTTAAAGGTATCCATGGGCACTGTTAACAATTTATTTATTTTTTACACTTCGTTGCAGAAACATAATACAATTGACATAAATAACTTCCAGGCAACTGTAAAAAAAAAATTAAAGTTAGATAAGGCGAGCAAGAAGTGCAAAAATACATAATACATATATGTAGTTATTTAGACAAAACTAAAATAGGGACACCAAAAAACTAAACTAAAAAGCACGAAATATTACATAAAAAGAAAAAGTGTACATGAATCACGATAATTTTAGATCAGTCTCACATCAGTTAGTACGAAAGTGTTAGTAAGTTAGTAGAAAGGGATACGATGTGGGCAGGTAATGTTTGTACAGAAGAGATTTAAAAGAAGATAGAGAAGGAGCTAAGCGAATAGGGAAGGGAAGTGAATTCTATAGCCTCACTGCAGATACCTTAAAGGATTCGCCAAGAAAGGAACTTTATTCAAACTTACCCGCTTGTACGATTTTCTCTGTCCCATAAAGTATTAAGATTTGAAATATGAAATTTCTTAATCATTAGATTTTTCAGATGTCAATTATAAGTTTCCATACACTCCTATATTCAAATTTCCATAATAAATTTAATTAGCACTCTATCAAGGCGCAATCATACCTGTTTTGTTCGCACCGACATGTTACATGTTACAAATACATACTAAATAGTTAAATTAGATTACTTTTAAATATATTTTTTTAAATAATTTATGTTCCACTATTGTTGTTGTGATATGTTTGTAAACATAATATTAATTTCCTTTTCTTTTTTCACAGGCGTGACAATGCGAGAAAAAAGGGGAGGCGCTATGAGCAAAATGCAAAAGCTCAGAAAGCGCTTGTCCCTAAGCTTCGGTAGATTATGTAAGTATCTTTAGCTTTATCTCAATTTTGGAACGTTAGACTTGCCATTGATTTTTTAACTAAAAAGTTGCCCAGCTTTTTAAAAATAAATTCTTAATCTATAAAGCTTTTTTGTATTTTTATACTAGCAAACATGACTTAAACATTTTAACAACTTATTTTAAATAACGTATAATAATATATTATTGTTAAAACGTTCCTTAATTGAAATTTGAACTTTTATTTATTTATTTCGTAATCCTGCAGCTAACATAATAAAGCAAGCGAATATAAAAACAAACAATAACACTAAAAAATATAGCCAAAGATGGAATACATAATATTTAAGAAAGGTTTAAATATTTACAAAATGGAAAAAAAATTCAATACATATAACTAAGTAATATATAATTGTATTACTTAGTTGTGTGATATGTACGTGAAGGTGTGTATGTGGGGTATGCTCATGATGCTGGTGATTTTGAGATGTGAATATTCTTAATGCTCCTTTTAACCATATTTCGAGATAGCTTGAAACAAGTCAAAGCTTAAATATTGGTCATTGTATGTCCCGGCTGCGCGATGCAAAACTGAGTTTTTTGCATAGTGTTGATGTGAATAACATGAAACAAAACACTATAAAAGGTAGACTGAAGTTAGTACAGAATTTGTTTTCATGGATTCTTTTTATATGGAAAAACGTCGTTACCATGGTAACCTAAATGGTACTAATACTTAAACCTATTATTCTTTTGTTTTAATTCCTATAATTATTTTTTGATAATTAAGACGAAGTGACATTTGAAATACGGGCATTTGTAATAAACGGAAATAATAGTTGAAATATTCCATAAAATGTGGAAGCTAAAAGCCTTAATTCGAATCAAAAGACAGTGAAATTGGCTTAATATATCAAATGCCGAATTGGAGGTTGTAATCGTACATTAACCTAATTAAGGGATGAACGGCTGACGTAATAAAAGCTTGGAAATTATGAAAATTAATGAAACCATTAGTATGAACGTAAACGGATATAATGAATCATTTAATATTAACTATTATTATTTTTATTATGAAAAATAATATATATTATATATTAACTTTCAGCGAATACAAAAAAATATTTTATTAGTTTAAAAATAGTTTTTAATTTAAAACCTACTTTACGCTAGTTGCATAGTTTATAAATAATAATAAAAACCAATAAATTTTAAAGCATTCGGAACTGAATTGTCGTTGTTTCCCTAGAAATGACTAAGAGCGGATTGAAAACACTTGCATCGATGTGGTGCCGCTGAAACTTGGACTTATTTTATATAAATTATATATTAGACTGATTCAAAAAAAAAATTGTTTTTTTGAGTAAATATATCTAGAAAGCTTCTTTGTTAGACAAAAAACATTTAAAATGCATTGAAAAACATTTTATTTCTTTATTTTCATTGTAAAACGTCCAAAAAAATTTTTTCTTCAAATTTCTGTTTTTGATATCTTGTAGGAAATTAAATTCTCTACAAAAAAGGAAAAAACGAAAATTATAAAATATATTTACTAATTAGGTAATAAAAAAGAATGTTGTTTTATTTAATAGAAAAATTGAAACGCACTTTTTGACTTTTTATAATTCTAAGCCCTGTAACTTTTTTCCTATGCGTTTTAGCGAAAAAATGAAAGGGACCTTTTTTGTAGAAAATTTAATTTCCTACAAGACACCAAAAAGGGAAATTTGAAAAAAAATTTTATTTCGACGTTTTACAATGAAAATAAAGAAAAAAAAATTTTTTTCAATGTATTTTAAATGGGAAATGGGACCCTCCCACGCGCCAGCTCAATTTTCAAGATATCAAGCTCATTTTTTAGAAGGTTTTTTTTTGTCTAACAAAGAAGCTTTTTAGATATATTTACTCAAAAATAAAATTAAAAAAATTATTTTGAATCAGTCTATTATATATATGCAGGATAGCTTCTTTACGTGAATAAGATGTGTATTAGATAAAATAATAAAATAAATAATTGGGCTTTAGGGAGTTCGTCGTTAAATCAAGGAACATTACACGAAGTTTACTCTATAGAAATAACGACATAACGGCAGTTAGACTCAATGAAATTAACTTAATATCTGATATTCAAGTCACTACAGAATTTCACTTTGTCCGTAAAGTTGTATCAATCAATATCTAATCAAGGATACGCAGCTGCGGTTCACCTATAACCCTGATACACAACACGCCTTCAAGTAATAATCTATCAATTTATATGATATCCATAATGAGTTTGTGGTTAAGTCCTCTAGGTATAATACTTATTGGTTCCTAGAGAAGCTATTGGAAAGATAGAATCTATGAAGAAATAACATCATTCATTATTTAGGATGTAAGTAATTCTTGTTAATGGAATGCCTGGGAAACATTGGCTGTACAAGTTTTAAAACCTGAAAGTATTACATCGCATTGATTCGACCAATATGTGGGATCGGTTGTTGAAGTATTTCCGAGTTTGAGAAAGAGAGTTAGTGTTCTTCAAGAAAAGAGCGTCCCAGGTCTTAAGCAACTAGCGAACATGTCTTATGAATGAAAGTCTTTTCCGAATGTCCTAGAAAATAATATCACTTGGCCTCATAAAAATATAGTGTAGTAGTGCTACAAATTTAAAACGCAATGATACTATTTCAAGACCAATAACGTCACAAAATATTATCGTTGCTCTAAGAAGCCTTGTTTATTGCTAATATATTTATAGCAAGATTTGCAGCCGTACATTTTACGGCATTTTTCATTTGTTGTATAGAACATAGTATAGTAGACATTAAAAACGGAAATTTATGATTGCGTATTTATTTAATGTTTCGATTATTAATATAGGCCGTGCGAAGCCTGTGCAGGCCGGAAAAGTTATTTTTAAATGTGTACAGAACAATACAGTTAATTCTTTATAAAGATTTTGATACCTTAGTTTGAAACGTTAACACTATATATACGAAATTTTTCGCCCTATCCATACGATATATGGGTTCAAAATGTTGTTAAAGTAAAATTTATTTTATTGTGGTAGTACAAAATGGCCTTGTAGAGATTTTTTTAATATTTTAAATTAAATTCAAATGTAAAACTTACAATTTATACTGTATGTAAATTTTTTAACTTATTCGGGTTAATTTCCGCATCCGTCACAGCCCACAAACCTGTTTATTTAAACGTTTCCCGTCTCTGGCATGCCTCCCGAAATCTATTGAGCCATTTTCCCCAAAGACTCGCTGCGTAGATTTAATCGCGTCTTTATCACCTCTTAGTTACAGTGTAAAACTTATTAAGCGTTTACTTTATGCTTCTTGATAAACTGTAGATCACTTTTTATTATTAGAGATTGTGGTACTTTATCAGCCACAGTAGTCGTTACGGATTATGTTAATATTTATCTACTGAAGTTTGTAAGATTGCAGACTTTTAAGCCAAAAATATGTTACTTTTACCCTCTCAACACTATGGTATGACACCATGACAGGCGATTAACCGGGATTTATTAAAAATAATCCTACTAAGCGAGCGTTCAAGTATTACGTAACGCAATTTTTGAAGATTATTGACCCCCCCTCCCCCATGTAACTCGCCGTAACGTTTTTCAGTACCCAAGTACAGTACTGTACCCAAGTATAGTAAAACGTTTCGTGACCACCTAAATACTCTTCAGTTACTATTATGTGGTGTAAGTCAAAAATAATATTGTAATTCAATCCCCGCCCCGCATCGTAACGTTTTACAAAATGACCCCCCCCCCCAAAATTCGTTACGTAATACTTGAACGCTCCCTAATTGCTCGGCGCGAATAATGTATTTGATCTCCAACATGACTTTCTGACGTGTCCTTTTAACAGTAATTCCGTTCCCATGCACAGAACATGGTAACGGAATTCCCAATAGTAATTTCAATGATGAAACCAATGATGAACTTAATTGGCAGAAGTCAAAAAATAAAAACTTTTCAACCTGTTAATTATGTACTAATTCTTAATATCTTTTTATAATTCCCTAATGTTATTTGTTATTATATGACTTTTTTTTTAATTTATTCACAAATAATTAATAATTTCACAATAAAAAATTGGAAAATAAAAAACACATTATTCACAAATTATAAAAAAAGGAAAATTGATCGCAAAGTGTGAGGGGAGCAACGATGATATCCAGAGCTAGCTTGTTTATCTGAATGCTCAATCTGGATATCGGAGAATGAATCGGCTTTGGCCAAACGCGATCTTCTGAAAGTCGGGACAAATGGGATGATGATGTATCTAGGGTACACGCAGTTTAAATTTTGTTAAAAGGTTGATTCCCCACCTGATTTTTAAAACTTTCTACGATTCTTCTATGACAACATCTTAAAGTGCTCTATCATGGTAATTATTATTAAATTGCTTTATTGCTTAGCATTAGCTAACTTGGTACATATGAGCCTTGATTGTTTTCAATTACTATAAACAAACCTTAAACCATGGTTTCTCAATCGCGTTAGTTTTTAAAGGGGATATGTAGTTTGTTTTTATTTTCAAAGATTCGTTTATTAAGGAATGAATAATTATACTGTAGTGTTATAACACTAAATGTTAAGATTTTATTTTATTTTATAGGTAACTTGTTTTACTTAACTTTTTTTTTCGTGGGTCACGACATAAAAATGGTTGAAAAACTATGCCTTAGGCCAGAGTTCCCCAAACTTTTTTGTGTCGTTGACCCCTTGCCATGTTTTCCGTGTTGGGTAGACCCCCTACTTACCTGATATTGATTTCCTGTAAATTTCTAACTGTAGTGAAGTTTAGTGTTAAAAACTTTAAGTAAAACACATGTTTATTTATACATTTATTAATTGAAGTTAAATTAAAACTACTCAAAATAAAATTTTGTATCTGTTATGTAAAATATACGTAGCATTAAATAAACATAAAATAAACTATAAATAAAATAACATAAGCAATAAGTCAATATAATGTATATGTTTTGATATTATATGATAGTATGATGTAAGTAAATAGGTACTATCAGTGTATGTGTTGAGATCCACTATCGTGGACCCCCATTTTCCTTTCATGGACCCCAAATTTGTTTTCGCTGACGTAGACCCCTTTCAGGTTGTCATAGACCCCTAGGGGTCGATATAGACTGCTTTGGGAATCACTGCCTTAGACCAATAAAAAATACGCCTATTATTAACTTCAGTATGGCTAGTGTCTAAGACACCGCCTAGCAACGCAGCAGCCGATGTGCGCGTGCCATACATAGCTAACTAATTAATTATCAAATTAAAAGCTGTCAGTAATCTCACTAACAATAGCATCTTGTACGTAACGGATAACCTCAAAAATCTGAAAGCGTCACGAGATAAATGTCTTCTTATCACGTAATACGCACAGCGTAAATATACGGAACATGCGAGGGGGATAGATGTATATTGTTAATCAAGATAGAGAAAGATGGATGGTGGCTGTAAATCAAAAAAATGATGTATACGACCGCATAACCTGGCGCCGAATTTCATTCACGCTAGCCAGTTGAGTGAAAAACATTGTTTTAGTTCAGTGCTGAGAAATAACTTTGTTTTATACGGAAAGATGCTTCTAGAAGATGGTAAGTTTTTACTTTTTATTGTCTGCGAGGTATAAGATATTTATCGTTAAGGCGCAACGACCCAAAGTGACTCTTTGGCTCTGAGACAAGAGGACGGCCACCTTCGAAAAGAGATACACAAAGACGTTTTCTTTGTTTGTCGTAAAATTGGAAAACTTTATTTCTAAGTTTCAGGCTTTTTTGATGATTTTTTGCAGCTTTAGTTACCATGACAGCTATAGCTTATGTATGCAAAAACTTTTTAAAGGCATAGCAGCTTATTGTAAGTGAAAATGCATATGATGTAATATAAAATGTAAATAATATTTTAAAGCTTTGATAAATTAATTTTAAAACAAAATGGATCGTCTAAAACTGGAATTTGTTGTTTATTTGAATATGTTTTATTATTAATTATTTTATTGTTCAGTAATAAACACATACAGGCGCTATGCCCATCGTACACGTCCAAATTTTAAAGCCAAAGATTGGCACTCATCTGGTAAAATCTATAAAACAAGATTTTTTGGTAGAAATTGCTTATCTCAATACCTGCTTCGGTTAAAATTGGAGATGTCTGTTTTGTATAGTCCATTTATCGAGAAAAGCCTAAACACACGTTTGACAGAATTTTCGCATCGCAGCGTAAAATAAGAATCAAATTAAACAAATGATTGATTTCCTGACATTTATTAAGAGTGTTCGAACTTGTAACGTTTGTCGATAGTGTGAAAGCTCTTTGTTCTTGCTTCAGTCTGCTATGAACTCAGCCTAAAGCAACAAGTGCTGTATCTTTGCTACACGATCTCTATAGAAATACTGTGATTTGCATAATCCTGATAATAATATATTAATTTTTTTTTGCACATTTGTTACGAAGACATTTACAAGAAAAAAATACCTTTAGGATGCCAGGCATACTGTGGAGTACCATAGGCTATAATTAATAAAATAATAGCTGTCCGAAGACGCCGCTAATGTTTTGTAAAGAGAATTAGGTCGTAATTTGCTATTAAGCTTATCAGCTATTGTAATAGTATTATCTTAACATAAACATTGGGAACATTAATACGGATGAATCACCGATCAAATGTCATGGACTATTGGCCTATGACCCTTATCAGTGAAACATGGGCAACGGAATGGTATGACTAAATGGCAGGAAGTAGTTTTTTCTATTGAAATATATTACGTTCTCACAGACTAGACAGGAAAGCCATATTGAGTGGTACATACCTTTTTTTTTTTTTTTTTTTTTTTTTTTTTTTTTTTTTTTTTTTTATATCCGAGGTGGAAATGCATTTACGCATCCCCTGAACAGGGGTATGTGGGACTCGACCCACGCCAAAATCTCTGCTATTCAGAGACTGGGTGAGCAATACCCACTAAAACCACCTCGAGTAGTTCCGACAAAGCCGCGTTACAGAGGCTCCGGGGTCGCTGTCGCATTCTACCGGGACCTCAACGGCATGTTTCACTCAGAAACCTCTGGTGCAGTATACACTACATAGGAGGTAGGAGATGGGCATATCTTCTCCTATTTACTCCCCGTCTTCTACCCCTAGGATTCGTCCTAAAGCGCTCCCTCTCTCGTTCTGCTGTCTCCTTCTGTAGCATGACATGCTCACAGAAGGATACCACTGCATTCCATACCTCGTCACTGCCGACCATTTTTTGTACAACACAAGGTAAAGCAAGGTTATTACCCACCACAGAACTAAGATTATGACGTAACTGAGACCACTGCGGACAATCCTCCAACGTATGCTGTGCAGTATCATCATTTGCGCCACACTCCAAGCAGCTCGGTGTTGGTTCCCGCCGCACGATGTCATGCAAGTATCGCCCAAAACAACCATGTCCTGTCAACACCTGCACAAGACGAAAAGTAAGGGCACCACTTTTTCTATTTGCCCAGTCACTAAGTACAGGACGAATAGCCTCCACCGTTCTATGCCCCGCTGCTGGGTTAGCTAAGTCTTGGTACCATTTTTGCATAGTAGCTGATCGCGCCAAACGTCTTAAATTCTCGACTTCCTCAACACCAGGGTAAATACCTTCAGCCCTCGACTCCATCCGGTGATTGTATACTAAAGTGAGAGCCTCAGCCTCTAACTCCCAGAGTGGTACATACCTGGCATTTGTGTTAAATGTGAGTTTTAATTTTCTGATAGCATTCCTTATTGACATTTTAATTGCCTATGCCTTATTGGCTATAAGATAGAGCCTATCTGACATTTGATTTTTAATGTTATTTTTAGCATTTTGTATGAATGGTCTTTTGTCCTTTTATCATCTGTCATCGTAATTTTTTTGATTAGTTGCCGGTATACGTCATCGAAACATTTATATAGCACTTAAAGTGAATGTAACAATTTGGGATCTAATATCATATCTTAGGTTATCTTCGCAATTGCGATCTTTCGTCTTCGGTGTGGCCGGCAGGAGTTATACTTTGCGTTAAAACATTTTATTTAAAAGAAAAACCGTAAATCTTTTCACAATATTATTTCTCAGACGTATTTAATTTACTGAAATTCTATATTTATTATCATAATTTGATATATAAAATTGTCGCGGTGTTTGTAATTAAACACCGAAATGGATCGACCTATTTTCGTGAAATTTTGTGTGGATCGGCGATTCGGACAACATCTATTTTTTATCCCCCTTAATGTTAAGGGTGAGAACCCCCCTAATCTTGTTTATGATACAGAATACAAAAATACATACATACAACCCTTAATTTGCACCCCTCAACGATGAACCCCTATTTTTTATTATAGTAGATATTAATTTTTATTGAACTAAAAAAATGTTTCCTAGAAATAATATATACATGGCAAAATAACGTTGGCCAGATCAGCTACTGATATATATAATCTCAAATTGAATAATTATTTATCGTTTGATTTAATAAAACATAAATAAAACACGAGACGTTCAAAGACCGTTAAGGAACGTAAATAAGAGTTGTTTGTTGAAGATGTGATTAATTTATTTTGTTTACAGTATCAGTTGTACGTAGTGTTTATTTGAATGTTTCTCTGGAGACTTAATAGGGTATTTTTAAGTTCTTTTTTTAGCTCGGCTATTGACCTTCAAACCAAGTAGTGTAGTGGTGGTAACCCGATTTTCCCGGCGTATTATTTTGTACACTATACGCTAAAATCCTTTGGTTTTAGCCTCAGATTTCTGTATATGTTTCGTGATCATTTGTTTCGTGTCACTAGTGTACCAAAAGACATTTATTACTAACGAAATACACAAAATAATAATAAAAAAGGAAAATAACAAAACATTATGGATAGAAAAAAAGGAATAAGGTACATTTTATGTGTGTAATGTGTGCGTGCTGTAGTAGTACCTGACCATGGCTCACCATTCTGGTGGAGCTGTTCCATAGCGCTGGTCATTCTGCCAAAGACAACAACAGTTAGTTTAAATCGTGAAACTAAGGATATATAATCATACCTTCATAAAACGTTCAAACGGCCTAAAGTAGGATTTTAATTAATCTTAAAACACTACACGAGTTACACTGTTTAATGCTTGTTTATGTTGTTAAAGTTGTCAAGTACCGTCTCTAAACGTTTATTACGTATAACATGCGTGTAGCGTTAATGTGAAATTACAAGAATGAGGCAACTTATATATTTTTCAATATAAAACGTATAGAAATACGGTTTTTTCAAAATTTTTCCGAAATCCTTAATTATTGTGTAAGCAAATGTATGTCGTTTGTAAACAAAAGCGCCGATTTAAGCTCCTTTACCCATAAAGAGTACGAAATCATCGAAAAAGTGTGGAGGGGATGGATTATTTCTGGGGCGTGAATGTTTGTTATAAAACCAATAATATTTGCGTCGTAGTAAGAGTCCGTGTTAAAATTCTAATAGTTCTCATTTCTCTAAATCGAGTAATATCTCGTGGAGAGAGTACGTAATGTAAATTCTATCCTTTCCATCTCAACGCCTGGCACAACATAGCTCTTTTTAAGGCACTTTCTACCGCGCACTACGTATTTTTCGAAAAGATACATTATAGGGGTCTTCAAGGAAAGAGATATTCGCTAAAAGGTCTGTTGCAAGAAAAACTTGTGTGTTTCCTTATGTACGTACACGCTTTAGAAGTTATACTTTTTTGGCGTAACAAAATAAAAATCTTTTCAGTAATTTTATTCTACGTTTGTAGCAAAAAACTAACAATAGAAAAAAAAGAATTTAATACATTGAAATTTTATTATAACGCATTATCTAGTTAAATAAAGTTTATTTAAAAATCACAAAAGAATAGTTCTACATAATTAAAGAAATTGCCATTTTTTACTTTAAAATGTTGACTATGCTAACTTCAGGGTGTCTGTTTTTTTGTGACGGTGTGCGTATCGTAAAAAAAAACTCTCATCATTTTTTGAGTGATAATATAAAACTAAAGACGAGCGTTGTATGTGTTGGTTGTCTGATTGGATGTAATGTTATGACGCATATACCATACACGCGTAATAACTAAAGATGATGTTTACTAATCATACAGCACAGTCGTTTCACTCACTTGTGGTGTATTATGCCCTGGGAGAACAATTCAGCTAAACATAAAATTCCGTGATTCACTCATTTATTAATTTGTCCTTATCGGTGTCATTGAATTTAATTAGCGGTTATTATTTAATTTCAGTGAAAGGTATGAAAATGATTACATAATAAATTAATTTTGTTCGTTTTGCGCGTGGGAGTAACCTTTATGAATCAGCCTACTGCAGACCATATATGGAAGAGTCGATTCATTCTATCGTATAATGTGTAATGCATGCTGCAAGATTAGCTTGCGTAGGACATATTTCTGTTCCGTCATTGGTCATTCTACTCCAGTTAGTAAAAGTCTTTTGTATGTGGGTAATTTACAATAAAATTGTATGAAAAATGAGTCGGTGGGTATTTTCAACAACTCCAACACCTTTTTTGTTTTAGAAACCTTGATGGGTAAATTATTTGCTTTTATTATTATTTTCTTTATTCCTACATAATGATATATTTACATTGTACATTCGCGGATGCTTATCGGGCACTTGCGACTTCTCCAATACAAAGAGTCCCCTCGTGAGTTGTGTGCTGCGATATTGCGGGCTACTCGATGTGAGGAAGTTGCATGGATATGGTTAGCGCTGCGCTTTCTTAAGTTCTCATGTCAATTTCACACGTGTATGCTTTCTATAACATATTTTCGTAAGTATCTGATTGTCCTCCTTGTAACGTGTGATGTTTAAGAGCAAAAATAACTACATTTCTCGCACGGTGAAGGTAAATAGTGGGAAAGCCAGCATATCTTAGACTATTAAATCGCTGATCTGTCAAATACAGAAGCCTATTCACCCATATAAAAGAAAATTGATTGAAGATTTTGCAAGGCGTTCTGCAGTTTCATAAATTAAACAAAAATGTTCACTCGATTCCTTGAAGCGACAGCTGAATTTTTTTTTATCGGGGTTTTACAAGGTTTAATTCATATATATCTGTTGATAACAGTTTTCCGTAGGATTTGTGCTAAACGTGAAAGCATTTGATCTCGTTCATACGATATTCGTATATCGGATATCTGTAACATTAGCTTACGAAATAATTATTCTAGTTCGTGTCTGCGGTTTTGACTTTATGTTATTATTAGGATGATATTTCTAACTACACATAATTAAAAAAAAACATATTCTGTATGCCAGGTTTAAAGACGGTAATGGTACTAATTTTACGCGAACAAAAGTGCATTGTAAGTAAATATACGTTCATAAACAAAGCTCACATTAAAACCACATTTACAAAAACTAAATCAGTATGACACTGTTTTCCTATACATAGTACTGAATTGTCTCTTTCTGTTATATTGTGTTTACGGTATGAGTAATAGAGACAGATCGTGTAAAGAGTGCAGTAGGGATCGTTTTTTATGACAGGGACAAGAAGGTTCACAATTTTATGAAGTGCAATGAACCCTATACAATAAAATCGTAATTGGAAAAGAAACTATACGCTCATTCAACAACTTGCAAGGGTATTGTTTCACATTGAAAGCTATAAGCGATTGTCGGATCTTTGTCGACCCCACTATTGTCTATCGTCGAGGAATAAAGTCTAACGCACTTATTGAATGCGGACTTTATTTATTTCTCTTTTTATGCAAATTTTTGCAAGATCAACTGACAACAGAGAGAACCAACTTCTTTCTTCTTTTTCCTGCTGAACAACGTCTGTGTCTGTCAAAATTGGTGACATGCAAGAAAAGACATTTAAAATTTAAAAATCAAAAAGTCAAATATCATTTATTCATATAGGTAAAATTATGTATACTTAAAGTTGAACGTCAAAAAAGAAATATACATTAAATGCTTGTAATTAGAGATTTACTGCCAGTTCTCAAATCAAGGCCGAAGAACGGAAGAGAAGAACTGGCAATAAACTCTCCGCCACTCTTCTTAATCGCCAAGTTTTTTTTTACACAACGTTTGTAAGGAGCTACAACCATTACACCATGTTCCACATGACGTCTTAAGTAATAAATATTAATAAAATAAATTTAAAACAAAGATATGTCAAAACCTCTTATTACCTCTCAATCGTACCACATCTGCAAAGACGGGCAATGCACATGAAATCTTCCCTGCAGGTCTATTACATGGCGGCTACCGCTAACTCTCTTAGTCTGATCGTTAAATAAAGCAGCTGAAATGTCCTAATCTTGTGATAAAGACGAAGAAGAGATGTATATGACATTGTAAATTCAATTCTGATTCAGTTTTAGTCTATTCAAATTCCCAAGTGACACACTGCTTCAATTTTGATGACTGGACCACTCAAGAATGTCTTTATTGCCTCAATTGTATGCCCGTTACGCAAGTTTGTTGTAATGTTTTTAACATTGAGTTCAAAGCACTCGACGTATTTTCGTTGGTTTAGCTCGAGTGCTTTTTAAAAATATCCTTTGATGGGAAGTTTCTGTACTTTTTCAAGTAGGTATATTGATTTTTTGAAGAGACACGTTAGCGCGTTGGAGAAAAATGATGAGAGTAAATTTTTACTATGCGCACACCGTCACATAAAACCGACACCCTGATGTTAGCTATAGTAAAATTTTAGTTTTTTCTATTGTTATTGTCGTTTTTTGAAAAGACCTTTTATCTTGTTACGCCAAAGAAGTATACCTAATTTATAACCCGTGTACATAAGTACACACACGTTTTTACCTAAATCATTATAGGTAAAACACGTTGTTGCGTTGTAACGACTGATTTAATAGAGAAAAAATAAAATAAAAGGGGACTTGACATTAAAAGTATATAGACCACAAGCCCCATGAACAAAAAATACCTGTGAAATGACCCAACGTGAATTACGCTTAGAAGGCTGTTACTATATCTGAAAATAGCTCTGAGCACTATGCCGTCATTTCTGAGCGGTACATGTGAGTACGTGAGTGAATGGACTTTCTCAGGTACAATGGGGGAATTTCGACTAATTATTAATGTACGGCTTTGTTATAAGTGTGTAGATGATTAAAAATAAATGTCGAAAAACCTAGTGCCGTACAAAAGTGATGGTGCCGGAAGTTGGTGCAAATTTTTAATTCGACGACAGTTGCAGAAGCAATATAGGTCATTTATTACTGTACGGCATTTGTGTGATTCCTTTTGGACACATATACAGATACTTTACCCGTAAACGCCGTACATATTCCCAGTGGAGCGGTCGAATGCCAAGGGTCGCAACATGTGTCTGATTAGCATATAGGTGATGATGATATGAATCAACATAAAATTAAATGATCTTGAGAGTACTTCACAGATAGATAACATTTTCCAGCATGCCGTACATTTTTTGCCGGCCATTCTTTCGATTGGCATCATAAAAGTAGGGGTGTTTTTTTTTTAATTTAAGCCGGTTCGATTTCCAGACGAGGCAAGTAGTTTTTAAAAAATCTTTGAATGCAGAATTACTAACTTTTATAAATAACATAAAGTCTTCTTTTAGTAAAATACCCTATCTGCGATATTTAAGGTACTTTCCCTTCATGTCTCATAACTTTGGGACGCCCTGTATTATATATATTTTTGTTAAAAATATTTTTCCTTTACTTCTCTCTGCTGGTACGATAAGGCTGTAAATATACTTTACAGCCTTATGGTAGTATACTCAGATATATACAGTTATTAATGACCTTAAGGGACACCTCAAACGTCGTCGAAGTTTTTATCAGCTGTAAAGAATAATTTGGAGTAAAATGTACGGCATCTGGTTTTTTTTGTTTATTTATATTTGTTACATATAAAATAACAATAATCTTTTAAAATATTACTCCCCATATTACTCTAGGAGCATTTGAAAAGTCATCTAAATTTCGGAAATTTCATATATTTTTTATCATAATATTTTTATTTGTTACCATTTATAATGAACGGCTATAATGTACAACGGTAATATTTAGTAACATTATGTAAAAAAACAAGTTGCCGTACATTATTCTCTGATCTTACAGCAGTAAGAACTTGGTAAATCCTGAAATTTCGATAAATATTTAATTACACAAATATTAACTATAATATTTGGACGGCATAATTATAAAACATTATTGTCCGTGTTAAATAATATTTTGAACATGTTGCCGTACATTTTACAATGACCTTAGGGTATATGGGTGTAGGGGTAGGGTTCCGACCCTTGGCTTTCGACCGCTCCGCTGGAAATATGTACGGCGTTTACGGGTAAAGTATCTGTATATGTGTCCAAAAGGAATGACACAAATGCCGTACAGTAATAAATGACCTATATTGCTTCTGCAACTGTCGTCGAATTAAAAATTTGCACCGACTTACGGCACCATCACTTTTGTACGGCACTACGTTTTTCGACATTTATTTTTCATCATCTATACACTTATAACAAAGCCGTGCATTAATAATTAGTCGAAATTCCCCCATTGTACATGAGAAAGTCCATTCACTCACGTACTCACATGTACCGCTCAGAAATGACGGCATAGTGCTCAGGGCTATTTTCAGATATAGTAACAGCCTTCTAAGCGTAATTCAGGTTGGGTCATTTCACAGGTATTTTTTGTTCATGGGCTTGTGGTCTAATAGTTTAGCTAATTATCGACAGATGTACTATTTTGATATTATTCTTTGCATCAATTACTTTACTGACGTTTTGTTTTAAAGTTGTTTTTTATCGTTAACGCCCTCTACTTAGTGGGGTGGTCATACTTTTGTGGACAATAAGTCCACTTGATAGATCCATCTTCTTGATGAATCACTGTGCGATCGATCGCCATTTTAAATTTGTAGTACATATTTCTTTAAACGCAAAATTATCGGTAAAGCTTTTATAAAATGCTTTTTAATGGCACAAACACTAGATTCTAATAAATATTAGTATTACAGTCAAAACCCACATCGTTTAGAACAACATACCGATTATATTGACCAAAATCAATGGTACCGGCTGAATTCTATTGTAATACGTTCTTAATAACGTCATCGGCTATTACGACTATCGGTTTTTACGACCAAATATGAGTCTCTTCGATGTCGTTATAACAGATTTTGATTGTATTTCAAAAGGTAAGATATTCTTATTCTCGCCTGCCTGTTTATATAAGAAGTGCATGACTGGTGCATTTACGATGTTTATCAACGTTTATTGCTTCATAACTTATTATACGCTCTTAAATTTATCTGTCTTATATAATTTACGAGTCCGATCGTAATAAATCATTGTTTATAATGGGCTAATGGGAGCGATATTATTCACGCGAATGCATAAGGTCATTGAACTTTTTAATGTTTAGTTATCGTTTGGCAAATCTTCAAGCGCCATTTGTTCCTCATATAAATCGTTTTTAGAAGTGTTTAATATATTTATTTTCACATGCAGGCGTCGCAGTAGACATATTTCGATTGCTTCCTTATTTTCGCCTTAATCAACCTATAGGGCGCTACTATTTGCTTCATGTATGTAAAAAAAATAGGTCAATTAAATTAATTTGGGTTCTGAAACCAACGCTCTTTTCTGGACCCTAAATCTATTTGGTATCTCTAAAAATAAATGCGGATTGATTACGTTGTTTACATAAATCCACTTTCGAATGCCAACAGGTTCAGCAATTTTAATTTATATCACTAATGTAATTCGGTATTATTAGCTTCATATATCAACTGTTAGTCAATACGGAAAACACTGGTGCGATACACGACGAATGAGTCACGAGCACCAGCCTGTTTGTTTAAAGTCTGCTTCGTTCGGCCTGCCCTGAATTGTTTGCTCCGGGTTAATGAATGTCCCTGACTCCTGACCACAGGAGGTGAACCATTGTTTCCTTTTCCTTAGAGATATTGAACTTTGACGCGTTAAAGGGTTTAAAACTGGTGCGTATTAATCAGATTTTAGTGTAGTAAGTGTTTAACACTGGGGCCGTTCATAATACCGTAATCTTTGATTTTTTTACATGCTTTATATTAGCTTCACCTGTATGTATGTATGTAAGTATGTATGTAACCGACAATAATACCAGTATTTTTTGTTCATTACCATTTTCAGCCTAAATTAGGAATTATTATTTGGTGATTACGTCATTAGTAATTATTTACTTGTCTACACACATTACCTACACATTGTCTATGCTTGAAAACGAAAGGCATTTTCGAGGATTCGTACAAAAAATTAATACGTTTATGTAGGTACTATAATTTTTGAGAGCTTTGCTTACTTTGGCTGAGGAGGGATAAATTCCAGTAAATCTGCTTACGCAATACTTGAACGGGCCCACTAACTACTGATTCTGTGAGCTCCTAATTAATGATCAAGGAGCATTCAAGTATTACATCACGCAATTTTGGAGATTATTGAAAAATCCCCCCCCCCCCATGTAACGCGCCGTTCGTTTTTCTGTACCCAATAGTAAAACGTTTCATGACCACCCAGTGACTCTTTATACCTAAAAGTTACCATTATGTAGTGTAAAGTACTGGAAAGTCGAAAATAATATTGAAATTAACGCGTTATTCAATCTCCGCCCCCTATCGTAACGTTTTACAAAAGGACCCCCCCCCAAATTCGTAACATAATACTTGAACGCTCCCCAACCGATTCGTCGATTTAGTGTCCAAGATGCATTTTTCTGCATTTTATTTAACAGATTGACTAATCCGTGAACGATTATTGGTTTATTTTTGGAGCCTGAACAAAACACCTCGGGTTTTGAATCGCAATTGACCAACAGGATAATCTATAGAGACACAAGAAAGGCAAAAACTTTATCCCTCCCAACATTATTCAGTTATGCCCGCAAAGGAGTTATTTGAAGTTCTCAAAGCTAAAGTTGACGAGGGTCTAAATAGAAATCGTTGTGGTCAGCCAACTTCGACCTTGTAATCTACACATGCAAATAGTTTCAGTTATGTATAACTAGAGAACATCTCTCCTGTGCCCAGGTGAAAATTAATAATGTATATTAAATTTATACCGCATTAAAATGAGTGTCGTGTTTGAAGTTATACTTCTTTTGGCGCGTTAAGGAAAGATGATGAGAGTACGTCATGTTTACAATGCACGCTCTCACCGTCACAAAAACCGACACCCTGAAGTTAGCTATAGTCAACATTTTAGTTTTTTGAAGTTATACTTATTTTGGCGCGTTAGGGAAAAATGATGAGAGTAAATTTTTTCTATTGTTAGTATAGTTTTTTCTACAAACGTAGGATAAGGCGAAAGATAAAATTTTTGAAAAGATTTTTATCTTGTTACGTATAGTATAAAAAAGTTGAATTTTTCTAAAAAAAAAAAAAAAACTAATAGCCACCCTTAACAATCAAATTGCACACCAGTGAGGCGTGGGAAACACTGCTCTAGGGTGTAATTTACAAAGAACGTCTTGAAACCTTAACAAAACTGTCTTCACTTCTCAAACAGGAAGGAGGCTCAGCCGAAGTTAAGTGATACCGCCGCCCATAGACACTGTCGTTGCCAGACAGAGCTCGCAAGTGCGTTGCTGGCCTTTTAAGAATTGGTACGCTCTTTCCTTGCAATTAAAAACCGTATTTAGTGGTTCAAGTGGGTTGAATGGTTGCTTTTTTAAAGTACATTGACTGTAATGTTAGGAAGTTCCAAACGCATCCCTTTGGTACGGATGCGTAAATCCTCATGTAGATTATGTCAGTATTTTTTTTTTAAATGAGGCTTATTAAAGAGGCACTTTTGAAATTTACAATTTAAAAATATAAAAAAAAAATAGTTGCCCCTCCCAAAAGATAAGTTTCATATGGAGAAGAATGAGCAAGAAACTCCATATTTACTCTTTTAAAATACTTCTAAAAGGTATGTACCTACAGCAAAATTTGTGTTTGAATGTGGCTCACACAACTTTATGTTCTAAAAAAGACAGTCGAAACTATTTATAGACCGGCCTGCTTTATGTTTGACCTTTCCGCTTTGGTTATCGTTCCGTTACGGCGACCTTGAAGAAAGTCTTTCATTTTGAACTTTCATACCACACATTAAACCGTGTCGCTCAAAAGATTCACACATAACATTCTAGCGTCAGGTAAAATGTTATCCCTACTAAAAAATTACTAATACAGTCAAAATCTGTTATAACGACATCAAAGGGACTACTAATATTTGGTCGTAATAGCCGATGACGTTGTTATAAAGAACCTAATACAATAAAATTCAGCCGGGACCTTTGATTTTGGTCAATATAACCGATATGTTGTTTTAAACGATGTCGTCGTAAACGGTTGTGACTTTATTAATACCTTGTATAGATTTTATCTGCAAAACAATGGAAGTTATGAAAAACCGGATATTTTTAATTTATAGAAACGACCGTAAAAGCCTTCAACATCCGTTTAAATATTCAACCCATGGTCTTGCTGATAAAAGAACGATAATTTTTTGTGGCGTTTTTGATGGCGTTCAGCTTTAGTATTCCGTACAACGTGATGAGAATGGTTAATGTCACATGTCATACTCAATTTATGGGGCTTTATGAATCTTTATGTAATTCGTTGGTAAATATAATTGTGATATTAGTAATCTATATAAATGTGGTCTAGGCCTAAGGTTGTCGACGATCAATCAAAATGAGTTAATAAAAATGAGTTTTTGCCGCGCACTATGTGGATATCGCAAGTGCGTTGCCGGCCTTTTAAACATTGGTACGCTCTTTTCTTGAATGAACCTAAGTCCAATTGGTTCGGAAATACTTTAGTGGGCAGCTTTCACATAGTGGTAGTGCGCGGCAAAAACTACTATAAAAAACTTTATTAGATCTAAAGCTAGTCTAGCAAATAATTCCTGTAACTTTAATATCTTATACTTTAAATGCATCTTTACGTGACCCTGTTTCGGATGTAGGTCATGAAGACTTCAAAATATTAAATATTTACTTGTAAAAGACGTCACCGAATGACTCAGAGTCCCAGACAGTGGCATGTTTTTAATTATTAACCTAACGTAGCCGTATAGCTGTAATTTAAATTTTATATTAACGAAAATATAGTTATAATTACTGTGTTAGACGTTTTATTTATTAATTGCGCAATAAGAGTCGTACTCAGTCTTTTTTTTGTAGTATAGGGGGGAAAACGACCCCCAGAAAGAGTATTCATTGCAGCCCAAGGACACCCATTTTTAGAGGGTGCGTTGTTGGCCGTAGTAAGTAGTATACATACTTTTACTTTAAACAATTGTAAGTCCTATCTCTCCGGGAAGACCCCCACCGGGAGTCGATTCCATAGTTCGCTAGTTCGCGAAAGAAAGTGTCTTGTGAAGTGGATTGTGGGAAAACTTCCAGCCATCGAGGTAATGCTGCTAAGATGTATGTCGAAAACGTATTAGATTTTGACAAAATAGTATCAGTTTGAGCTAAGTTTCGACTCTAACATTTAACAGTGATTTTTTTCGATAAATATTTAAATAAGTTAACCATGTTTTTATATTACTACGTATTGAACTCATGGCCTCAGGTTATTAACTTTAAACGGAGAAGTAATTATTGTGTTAAATAGTGTATTATTTTTATGACAATAACTTTCCCGTTTCACATCCGCTGTTGATAAGACAATGACTTTATGTTGCAAGGCTATGTAAAACTTTAGGTATTATTGTTTATCGACGAGAATTTGCGGTGGCATGTGTTTGTACCGAACGTTCCATATTTGAATTTTGAAATTCGAATAATATTGAGTTATTATTTGAAATAACTTAGCTTAGACCTTCTATGTATTTATAAAATAATGTTATATACATACATTATATCAATTACTAAGATTCTTTTTTCGATTTCCATACTTCCTAGTCAGTATAAACACAGCAAATGATTCACATATACACAGTAAATAAACAGACGTTAGGTGTTTTAATTATTCTGTATTAATGAATGAACAATCCGCCCGCATACAGCCTCATTAAGATGTGTATGAGTGGGTAGATGACGTCTATGAGGTAATGTTGATGCATACTAGACAAAACAGGCTGAGTCAAAAGATTATTTCGTAAAATATAGTATCATGATTATACACGTGTGTAAGTAGTTATTGTATATTTAAGGCAAGCCCTCGGGGAATGTGAGTATCTAAGGGCATTTGCCCCCCTGTTACATAAAAAAAACATTATTGTCTATGATCTTAGTTCTTTTTACAAGCATTTGACGCAGTTTTAATACTTTGTCTATGTGGTAAAGTAAACTCAGTAAATATTTTAAAATGTAAGAGATTAGGTCTGGTTAGGAGACAACTATATCTCAAAAATAATATCGACATCTTTATATATTTGTAGATGAAGACACTTTATATGACATTATCGATGTGTATCTTATGTATTTAATATTATAATTTTTTTCGTCAGTCTTTTTAGTACTGTAAGAATAATTTATGTATTTTTGTGAATAAAATGGTATGGGCTTCCCTGAAATAAAGAGAAAAAATAATTCTATAATGTTTTTTGACTTATAAAAATAATATTTGGTTTATAATTTTGGAATAGATTTTTGTTACAAGGTTGAAGGTAATAAAAATTAATTGAATGGGATTTCGTCTGCGTTTTGATTGTAATGCAAACAATTCTACGTTTAAATTTTTAGAACAAATTAATACGTATATATTAAGGTTTTTAAAAATAGTTTTGATAATCGGTGTATTAATTTAGTTAACGCATTACATAGGTTAACGGACATTTTTCATTGTCCGTCAAGTGAACTGGCAAAAGTACTATTATTTGTTAGTGCCTATAGTAGTTAGTTAATTTCCTGGATTTTTTATTACGTAATTTCGTTTTTCCTAATTTTTTTCGCCTGTAAATTTTATTAATTTATATTATGCACTCTTGTCAATAAGGGTCACCTGATAGGGCAGGAGTGTTTTTATAAATAAATAAAATAAAGACATAATAAGCTATAAACTGCATGCAATACCGCGTTGAGTCAACCCGTTGTATAATCTGAATATCAAGTTATTACTGCAATCGCAAGGTTGTTGTGGGGTACATTTCCGCAACTTGACACTATTGTGTAATAAATATTAAAAAATAAGTATTGAATTGCGTTTTACATAATTTGTTTGTACTTGGTTTAATAAAACTGAACTTTGCCTTGGTTTTAACCTCCGACGACAAAAGACACATAGACCCGTCAAACCAATTCTTAAAAGGCCGGCAACGCACCAGCGAGCCCTCTGACATTGAGAGTGTTCAAAGGCGGGCGTTATCACTTAACATCAGGTAAGCCTCCTGACCGTTTGTTCTGTAAACAAATTCCTTGCCTAAGTAGCTTCGTAGCTTCTAAACGAATGGACCGATTATGATGTGGTTAATTAGGAAGCTTAAAGTAAATGGGATGGTTTTTTAATGATTTAAGGGTTTTAAAGTTATTTGCTCTTTTTCTTAGCGGATAAAATGTCGCGGCGTATTTTTTAATATTTTAAAATAGATTTCCAGGTCCTTAGCTACTAAATCCTACAGTAAATTTGGGGTTGTTTTATGTGCTATTTGGTGCACTTACTTTAAAATCACTATCATTTTTTTTTATTAGATTTTTTGTCAGTTTAACTTTAGTTAACTATTTGGTTATGTTTTTTAAAACTTAAATTTTTGCTTACTCTTTTATGTACTTTTTTGATATGACTTTGCTGTAGAATGGAAGCCTGGTTATCAATATCACAGGTTCCTAACTTGGAAATAAATATCCCAATTCCTTCTTAACTGAAATCGCATTTTTTGTTTCAAATTTGTAGAAGAAAAATATAGAAATTATTAAAGAATGAAATCATTTGTGGAAGTGAAATTATAAAGCGAAATAAAAAACAGTATTGCGATTAACATTTTCCTTTTATTCTGACCTCAGGTCATATCCAAGTCTATGACTCACGTGGGGTGACTAAACCACACCTCGAATATAAATTGCTTGTGTTAATACATACAAGCAATTATCGTTCATATTGTGTTGGAATACATACGTTAATAGAATAACAACAGTGTAATAAAATACCTGTAGAATTGGTCACAGGATCGTGTTTGAACGTTAGCTACGTGATTATGAAAGTCAACTTGTTTTGGTATTGTCGTGACCTATTTAGTGTATAAGCTATGGAGATTTTTTGCCTGGTTTAATATGGATGTTTTATAGAACAGTCCTAAATTTTAAGAAGTGTTGGCCTAGTAAAATATATAAACACAGTCTTTTTAGTTACTAATATATTATACTAATATAACTCGAGATAATTATCTTAAATTAAACTCAGAATAATGTATGTATCTCTGTAATAAATAAATTAAAAAAAAAAAGATCGGCTGGATTGTTCTCCGATTCGAATAGCAGAATAAGTAATAAAATATCGGATAAGTTATCGAATAACATAAAATAAATAAATAAATTTTACGAATACAAATACCATGTAGTGCCATCTGTTGACAAAATTACGCACCATTTTACGTCGAATTCGTGTCAGTTCAAGAAATTCCGACCTTGAAGTGAACGAGGAGATGCATAACCAGACATCTTAAGCGAAGACATGTGTTATCTCATAAATGTTGTATATCTGAAAGTGCATTATGGTAATATTGGCGCTAGAGAGAAAAGGCCTAATTTGTAAAACTGTCATTCTTCTTTCGCAATGGCAAGAAATAAAATATTTCTGTATTTGAAACAAAAGTTGTATCAATGTTTTTACCTTAATGAAATCCTAAATTAAGTTTAACTAAAGATAACACTATATTATTAGACAGTTAGGCGGAACGAAGTTAGCCGGGTCAGCTAGTAGTAGGTACACAAATGATTTTAATAAAATTTGTAACGTGAAACATTAGGGAATTACTTTTTGTACCCATTTTGGATAATTGTATTCAGTATTTTATCTTAGATTAAATATTTGGATTTATTTCAAAACCAGGTACCAGTATAACGTAGTATGAAAGTTTTAAAACGCCTCTAAAGTAACTATTATTAGTTAGAAATACCAGCGAAATGAGGGAGCAGCTATTGGTTGTCAACGGAACATAGACTATAGAGATTGATCCATGATAACATCCGCCGGAACACGGAAGGGAACAAAGTGTCACGGAAACAATGCACGCCACTAATTACAAGTTGTTCGTAGCGGAAGAGATTTGTGTCACGTTTACCTTTAAATAAGATTTTATATTTTGTATTTTACCCAAACACTCGTAAACGTATTTTATCACGTCATGAGTGACAACAATAATGTTAATAATTGTTGGATTTTTATAGAAATCTGATGTTTATATAATCTGTCTCACTCTTCTTCAGTCCCGCTCTTCATTTTTGAAGGTCGTTAGTGGCGCTGAACAATTTCACTATCCCTTGTCTTCGGCCTCTGAGTCTGGGTGATGGTGAGACTTGTAAGAACCCTTACTTGATCGAATAGGCTGGTCACGAAAAGTTTTTTTTTAATTTTCTGGACCTCTGCGTTTTACATGTCCAGAAAAGGTTCCGTTTATAACAAAGCTGTAACCATCTTAGTTTGAACATGTTTGTTTCCTTAGCTGTCCAAGAAATCCCAAGCATCCGCCTCCAACACCACATTTCTAGAGCATCTATTTTCCTCCTTTCAGATGTTCGTATAGTCCAGGATTCAGCGCCGTAAAGGAAAATAAAATACCAGTATCAACCAATTTTTTCTTTTGTTTTTAAGAAAATGTTTTTTTATGTAATAGGAGGCAAACGGGCAGGAGGCTCATCTGATGTTAAGTTAGACACTCACACTGCCAGAAGGCTCGCAGTGCGTTGCCGGCTTTTCAAGAATTGGTACGCTCTTTTCTTGAAGGACCCTAAGTCGAATTGGTTCGGAAATACTTCAGTGGGCAGCTGGTTCCACATAGTGGTGGTGCGCGGCAAAAAGCGTCGCGCTTTGTCATTGTGTCTTCTAAAATCTCCCTTTCAAATAGTTCTTTTCAGGATGAAATAGTATTAAATTATAAAATCTTTAAGTTTTTCTAACTTTATGAAAGGCCACGGACTGATTGAGTTTAAGTTTTGAAAGAAATTTCCGATTTCTATTGTTCTTGAATGAAAGGACCGCCCGCATCGACTCGCATCTAAAGGGAGGCCAATGGTCTTCATGAAAACTTGATCTATTATTTTTTATTGAATTATTCTTTGAAAGCTATTGAGACATTAAATTACATACAAATAGAAGCATTTTTTTGTGTTGGTTGAGGTTAGTTTAGAAATAAAACGTTACATATAAACCTGTAACGTTTTAGAGGGGCCTTTTCTCTTTGTAATGTAGGTAAATAATATATACATAATAAAGCTTTTGGGATAATCATAGCATATATATTACGAGCACTAGTCCCTGGTGGTGCAAGAAAACATCGTGAGGAAATCGACATGTCTTAGATTCAAAAAGTCGACGGCGTGTGTCAGGCATTGGAGGCTGATCACCTACTTGCCTATTAGATTTAAAAATAATCATGAAACAGAATCTGAGGCCAAAACCTAAAGAGGTTGTAGCGCCACTGTTTTATTTATTTTATTTTATTTTAAAACATAAAAGAGGAGGTTTATTCCTATTCGTACAAAAAGTTCAATTTTGTTTGAGTATCAATATCAGTAACAAATCTAGACTACGTGTTGCTTAAGCAACCTCTTAATCCATAATCAACCCGGAAAATAACCAATGGTCGTTGTTTCAACAGTAGCATTGTTTGGACGAATTATCGTTCTCACACAATGCTATTTCAATAGAGTAATCTGATATTTATGTAGTATCAGCAGAATCGGTTATGTAAGCTGCAACGAATATTCCTTAAACCTGTGTTGCGTACAAGTGAAGTAAGGTCATTGTGTTGTAAGGCCGGTAGTAATATATACTATAATATATAATTTAACATAGCAGAGCAGTGTTGGCCTAGTGGCTTCAGCAGATGAGAGTCGCACATCGGTCGGAAGTTCGATCCCCGGCTGTGCACCAATGAACTCTCTCTGTGCGCATTTAACATTCGCTCGAACAGTGAAGGAAAACATCGTGAGGAAACCGGCTTGCCAACTTAAAAAGTCGACGGCGTTTGTCAGGTACAGGAGGCTGATCACCACATTGGCAAGTGATCATGGAACAGATACAGAAATCTGAGGCTCAGACCTTCATAGGTTGTAGCTATTTATTTTTATAATATAACTAGCTGACCGGGCAAACGTCGTTTTGCCATATCATTTATAATAAAAAAATAGGGGTTGATCGTAGAGGGGTGAAAGTTAGGGGTTGTATGTATTTTTTAATGCTGTATCATAAAAAAATAAAAAGAGAAAAAAATATGTAAAAATAAAAAAAAAAATTTAGGGGTGGACTACCCTTAACATTTAGGGGGATGAAAAATAGATGTTAGCCGATTCTCAGACCTACCCAATATGCTTACCAAATTTCAGAGGAATCGGTCAAGCCGTTTCGGAGGAGTATGCAGACTAACATTGTGACACGAGAATTTTATATATAAGATTTAACATAACATCGACAGTATAATACATTTTAGGCACGAAATAATTTCGTTGAATATTAATTTTTTGTGTATTTTAAAGAGAAAGGAGCGCAATACAGATCGCACAAAATAACAGTATAGTCGAAGTGAATGTAATTAAAATTTTGAAACATGTAAAGTGTTTTTGCTGTCTATACACATTCCGGTAGCCGCTCTCAAGTGGTGTTGACTTCGCTAAATGAATTACGTGGTTTGTGGACGTATTTAGGAGTGTCCAAAGTTTTGCATAAGTTACAAAGTGTTTGGTAGATTTCACATCAAAGTTTATGTGTTAAGTTGAAGTTTTAAAGCGAGTTCGAAGTAATTGATGGAAGCCACAATCGATTTCAGTTAATGACGGGAATTCGTTAAGCTCAACATTTTCTCGTGTGGGAAACAAAAGATAAGCTGCTCGATTTATCAGAGATCCTGAATTTGGGATCGAGGGAAAGTGTCAGCAGTTTAGTAATGTGTGCGTAAGCCTTTTATATGGTATATTTGGTCATCTCTTTTTAACGTGACAATTAATGTAGGTTTGTGTTATCCATACATTTTAATTAAATGCCTTAGAATGTATACCTGAACTTTATTTGTATTTAGACTAATACTAAATCATTTATCAGGTCGGTAGTTTTGCTTTTGTAGAAGGATTTTAAGGATGAGATTAAATTCGTTTTCAGACACAAGGTTTTGCATATTTCGGTGGTATTTAAGAGTTGTATGTCATACTTATTACGTCTATTAAGAGAGAGAACTACAATATCATCTGCCAAATGGTGGACATACTTTGAATATTATATATTACATGTTAAATCCTAAAACTCCTTCCTATCTCAAAAACTCACCTCCCGTCCCCATTCGCTTAGCTCCTTCTCTAAATCTCTACTGTACAAACATTACCTGTCCACATCGTATCCCTTTCTACTAACTTACTAACACTTTCGTACTAACTGATGTGAAACTGATCTAAAATTATAGTGATTCATGTGCACTATTTTCGATCTTTTTTTAATATCTGATCACAGTTTACGTAAGCTTTCCCGCAAGCTCGTTTGCCCCCCTATTATAAAAAAAAAGTTTTAATTGATCTGTGTTGTTTCATTAGTTTTGTCTAAACAGCTATGTGTCTTATATATTTTTGCACTTCTTGCTTATATTATCAATTTTCTTCTCACAAAGGTTGCCTGGAAGAGACCGCTCTAAAGCGATAAGCCAGTTGCCCTCCTTTTAATGTAATTATGTCAATTGTATTATATTTCTGTGCGACGCAGTATGCGTTCTGTACCGCTCTAACGCGTATTGGCCGCACCAATATTACGTCATCGTGTGTTAGGTTAATTTTCGTTACGGAATTTATTGATTCGGTCGCCGCGCTCAAAGCCCGCGCTAAAAACTATGAAATAGCTTAATAAAACATTACCTATTGTGAATTTCTCGAACTTTCCAGGCTTTGCGTGTTAAAAAGTGAATTATCTTGAAATATGAACTCGTAAATTATCTTCCAAGTAAGCCGGCAGATGGCCACCGTTTTCGGCAACGTGTGCAGCTATATGCATAATGAATGGTGTAATTTACTGCACGCTGAAGGCCGTGTTAAATTGTCTAGGTAATTGGATGTGAACAAAAGTGTGTCCGGCGAGTGGCCTTAGCAACTGAATTGTCTTTAAATTTGTAAGATTTATTATGGCTATTCATATTCCCTTTTGAGACGAGCCATTAGTGCTTTATTGTTGATTCTTAAGTATGTCGTAACTTTTTTTTAAGATTTAGTTACAAACAATCGAGGCTTCTGATGTATTGAAAAATGTTTTCAGAAGACTGGTTTCTCAATTACTGAATAAAATTAAAATAATTATACTTTAAACTAGCTGACCCGGCAAACGTCGTTTTTCCATGTATATTATTTGTAGGAAATTTTTTTTAGTTCAATAAAAATAACTATCTACTATAATAAGAAATAGGTGTTGATCGTAGAAGGGTGACAATTAAGGGTTGTTTGTATTTTTGTATGCTGTATCATAAAAAAATTAAAACAAAAACATTTGTCTAAAAAATAAAAATGTAAGGGTGGGTAACATTTAGGGGGATGATAAATAGATGTTGTCCGATTCTCAGACTTACTGAATATGCATAAAAATTTCATAAGAATCGGTTGAGCCTTTTCGGAGGAGTACGGGAACGAACTATGTGACACGAGAATTTTATATATTAGATGTAGCAGGAAATTTTCAAAATAAATGACACAGGTTGACAAATTTTATGCTGATTGAAAAAAACACTTTTGTAGTTGTATGAGAAATTATAGGAAGATAATTAGAATAAAAAGATTATTTTCTATACTATTAGTTTAAAGAATAAGAGTCTATTTGTTTGAACGCGCTTATATCAGGACTTCTGTTCGGAATTGAAAAAATAAATTTTGTATTACACTACGATGATGTACTTTTGAAATTACATTAATAATTAACTTGATAATACCTTTCTAAAACCAATTGTGATCTTATAAGATTATAATAAACCCGAGATAAGAGCCAAGGCTCAAGATAAACACGGCACAGTGTGTTTGAAAATTATGCATAAACCGCCTAATCTCCGCACAATCAACGCTCATCTCACTTGACTTACTCTAGCAGTCGATTAAATTTCCCTTCCGTTGTTGAAGTGATTTCGTGTTGTTATGTTTTTTATAGAATGATATTGCTTTTATTGACCCCTGTGTATGTGGTTAGATTGAAAGAATTAATTTTGAACCGTAGTATTAACGCAAAACTCAAAAATTCATCCGCATTAATTTGGTGACAGGAAGTCTTCCACTGTCCACTTTATAAGACATTTTCTATTGCGAACTGTGGAGTCGACTCCTGGTGGGGATCTTCCCCGGAAGATACGACTCCCAATTCTTTAAAAAATGCTTCCAAGGCTCGTTTATCCCGCTATCCTATTAAAGAAACATACACGTAAAACAGTACTTGCGGGAAAATAGCTATATTTATTATACATCAATGTAATTACCCCTTTTTTTATATAGACGACGACTCCAAAAAAAGGATTCATACTTATTAATAATATACTTATAGTGTAAAATATTAACAAGAATTAAAAATGTTTTATTGCTATAGTTGCGAACCCTACAATAACCATTCGGGCGCGTTATGCAAATTCGGGATAGTTCTCGCAGTCACTTAGTTATCGTGGTAGACATGAATTTACTTTGCCTTAATTGTCTTCTATAATATTTATTAGTTACTAACTGTCTAAAATGAAATTGATGAAGTTATGAACAGGCCGGACACTTTAGCAACCACGACTTCCTTCTACCAGCCCGTCTCTTGTCACGAATTTTGCCCATCTGAGACAAAATCTGTCCGAGATATGCGACTCTGTATGTTAAGTCTGCATAAACTTATGTGTCATACCGGTAATACCACATCTTAAAAGCTTCGAGGCGCATTCTTGTGTCTTCTTTTATACTCCATGCCTCCCAGCCATATAGTGCTGCAGATGTAAAGACTAACGTCATCAACCAAATAAATAACCCCTGCACTAAAATATGGAATGAATGTTTCAGCTGAAATTCGTATAAGTAAATTAATTAACGTATCAAAACGAAAGCCTGCGAGCAAATCGAAATGGAAATTGAAGCAATCAATTTGTCATCCGACGAACATTTTTGTATCGTAATTCGTTTTATTGACTACGTATGGTTTAAGTGGTGGTAGTGTTTATAAAGTGTTATGAACGTGAAGTAAAGAGGTTATAATTTGATTTGAAATAAAACTATTGAAAAGATTTTAATATTTGCATTTCAGTTGATAATATTAGGTAATCCGTTATAGATATTTTAATATAAACAGGTAATTGGAATGAAATGTAGATGACGTGTAGAGTCGAATCTTTCATGAAAACAATCTTAAATACCTATATGGTGGGATGATTATAAGAGAGATCTCTTATAGCCCATAATATATCTATAAAATATATAATATGAAAAACATGGACTTGTGGTAATTGATAACATTAGGTACATATTTAGGCACATAACATTAAGGGGTTATATACCATGCAATTGAAAAAATCTTAAAAGTGTGCTTTAAAAACCCCAACTAATAGAGATCTTACGAAGAAAAAATTCCTATTATAATATTAAGAATTTTCATCAAGTATCAAGAATTTATTTAAGGAAAACCCATCCTGAATTATCCTGAAACGTTTATAATGGACTCGGTTGAATAGCCAAACCTGTACGTAATGTCCTGTCCCTCGTGAAGGCCTACTGGAAGTGGGTATTAATTAAATTTTGGCGTTCTAAGTGCCCTTTCCCTGTTCTGTCCTGTAGTAATTATGTATTAGAACCTTTAATTACCAGTTAACGTTTGTTAATGATATTTCAATGTAAATGACGCGATGGTAAATTTGAAAATTAAAACTTTAATTTCTACACTATAAGTTTATATATGATTATTTTATCCTTATCAATTTTCTAATAAAGGAAAGAGACAAGACTTTCTTTAGCTGTTTGAAGCTTAAATCTTACTTTTTTGGGGTCTACCCACAATTTTTTTTGTAACATAACTGTTTGATTGATATGATATTGTTTGAGATAATTTGTTATATAGTAATTTCTCTTGTTACAGCAACAAAAGACGAGTCGGAAGGCGAAGACAAATGCAGAGATCGGCAGTTCGGCGGTAGTGGCGCGCGAGGCAAACTACCCTACAATGGATACTCGGAAGAATGCCTAGACCGATTAGAACCAAACGGAAATATACCTAACGATAAAGATTCACATTATGGTAAGTTATTAAACCTAAAAAATAAACTTTATTATAATAAAAAGGATGTATCGTTAAAAGAGAAAGTGGGCTAGGATTCCCCGTGTCGTTGGCAGTACGTCTCTTCCTTTTGACATATTAACTACATAACACTTACAATTTTATAATTAAAATACTGCTGCACGAGCAGAATGCCTACCGTTTCAGCATAGGACAGCTTGAGAAGATGTTGCTTATTGTATAAAGTTTGAATCGATAGTAAAAATTTAGTTTTTAAGTGTTTAAAAATGGGCCTCTGAAAGAGAAAAAGCGTTGGGCGAATGAGCGTCTCTTGGGTAGCTTATAGATAGGTTTGCGTTGTATGTAACGACAACAGGGATGACGAAAACATATTTTTGTGTTAATAATTTTACTTTTATAAGCAATCAGCTGTATGAACAGACACTGACTATATATGGGTACTATGGTTGCGTGCAATACATGTCGCTTTTCTATGTTTATCACGACCTTCGGGTTGGGAGACACAAGCGTAGCTACTAGAGGTACCAGGGTGTTCATTTTTAACCTTTACGACGGCCAAAGTGGTACGCTGTCGTACTTAAAACATGCACGCCGGCCGTATTATGAATTTAAATCTTGTTTATTTTATTTCGTTATTTATTAGTAATCTTACAGCTAACATACATATTATAAAACAAGATGTGTGTGAACAAGCCACAGACTCTCCCAGCTCTGAAAGAAAACATTCATCAAGAAATAAGGAACATATCGCAGGAACGGCAAGTTATGCAAAATGTCATAAATAGGGCTCAAATGGGCATTAACTCTGGAGGTCACAATTTAAAAGACATCATCTCTAAATCCTAATGGTACGAAATTTAATGGCACAAATATTCATTTAAAAAAACCTAAATCTAGTTTTCTAATTTAGAAAAAAAGTTATAGCTGAACCAAATAGGGTCTTTACTTTTGCGCCACCCAACAGAAAGTACATAAAAAGACAAAATGATTTAAAAAAATGAAAGAAAACTGAAATTTAACATTAAAAAAAACGACAAATAATTCTTAATATTTCAAATTACTGCTTAAACAAAATCAGATCCCGCCTCTTTATATACTTTCTCACATCTTTGGAGAGGTGGAAAATATCAATATCCTCATAATTAGTGTCATAGTTAGATAAAACCCGAAACATTGGCAAATTATACAGGTATATTCGTGTTCGTACGAGGCACATGGAATAATTGTATCTTGTCGTATGCGGATAAGAGATTACTAATGACAGCAAATAGGGCCTATCTATCCGCCCATTAAGAATATCGTGCAAAAATAATAAGTCTTGCTGACTCCGACGAATTTTCTTCTGTTTTTGTGATAGAGAAGTTGCTTGTTTTTTATGTTTTTCGTGTAAAGGATAACTTATGTAAAATAAATATGATTAGCGAAAAGGGCATATGTAAAGATGGATCGGGAAAAACTTTTTGGACCTTTTTATAGATAAAAGGGTTCCTAAATGTGTGTTCGAAAAGTATTCAAAAAGTAATCAAACACATTGCTAGCGGCCTGCTACGTTTGCAGAGGCTCGTAACTCGAATTCTTTTTGGAAAAGCAAAAAACTTTTACCAAATATATCTGTAAAAATCAACTGTACAGTAGTTGTGTGATGTCGGATAGGTAAAATATTATAATCCAAAAATTCTGGAGAATAATCCGAAAAACTTAACAGATTGAACGAGTTTTAGAATTGTTAGTATATGTATTTGAGGTTTCAATTCAATTCAAGTTATAATAAGTTAGTTCAATTCCATTGAGGTTAGTTTATATTGTTAACTGTGTCATCGGTCTAGTGGTTAGTGTTTTGCTGTAGATCCTACGGTCGACAGTGATACTCCAGTCCAGTACAAGGGGCAAACGGGCAGGAGGCTCATCTGATGTTGAGTAATACCGTCGCTCATGAATACACTCAATGCTCGCGAGTTTGTTGCCGGTTTTTAATAATTCGTACACTCTGGATATCTGTCCCATTGAGCCAAGTGATATTACTAACAATGGCTAGTTTTAATAGAGATTAGCTGCCGAGGCCCTTATTTATAAAAATCATAATTATCATTTATTCATATAGGTAAAGAAACGTACACTTATAACAGTCGGTGGAGTATGCTTCTAAATTTACATTTACTGTCTAGTGTCTACTACTCTTTAAAATCCCCAGGATATTTTTGTTGTTTTGTTTATAAAATGTTTGTTCACCTGCGACAATTACTATATTACTTATATTTAAAATAACAAATGATTTAGTTGATACATGTAGATAAATGTCTTCGAATGCAAACTGTAGACGCAAGGCGCGATCGTGAAGTATTAAGCCCAGTAGGCACACTTTCGCGAACAATTTAACGCCCCGTCGAAGCAAATTAATTGCCAATTACTTCCACCATTACAATTGTTCGTATTATCGAAAAACTCTTGAATGTTATCGTTATGTATCGCCCATTTATTACTTGTATTTCCTTCGATACATTTAAGATGAACGGTGTGCGTGTTTTGAATAACGTTAAAATTTTATAAGTTTTTAATACGGTACATAATAAACTGCGTTATTATCAAAACTAGATGCTTAGACGAAAATTTATGAGTAATGAGTTGCCGTTAATGCTCCTCCCACTAGATATGAGATTAAATGTCATCCTGTATCATCTATATATATAAAATTGAAACCCATTTTCCGTTGTCACGACATAACATGAAAACGGCTTGACCGATTTGTCTGATTCTTTTTTTGTAATATTCCTTGAAGTACGAGGAGGAGGACTTCTTACGGAGAGAAAAAATAAAAAAATTTAGTGAAAGGGTCTAAAAAAACACTTTTCTATATTCCTATACAAAATATTCATACAAACTTAAAAGTCAATTTGAACTTTAATACCATATATCATAAAGTTCAAATATTAGTGGAGGGGTTCCTGGTAGGTAAATTTTAATTTTTTGACAAAACGTATTTGTTGTCTTATCAACTTTCTTTTTTTTATCTTACTAGCTAGACCGGTGTCCCGAATAGCAGAATAAGTATTTAAATAAATAAAGAATCGACTGTTAGGCGGTACGATGTTCGCCAGGCCAGCTAGTATGTTATAAAAAAGTAAATACAAGTCACCACGTAACATCAATAGTAATGTCTATTGGCAAACAAATATCTGTTGTAACGGTTTTATTTGATTTTGCGTAATGTTCGTGCTAAAAGCTCTGATCTAACGTTAGGTTGAGCTTATGTTTTGACACTTAATTAACCTAATATCATACAGGTAGGTATACATATTATATGATCATTAAGATTATGGTCATGGTTAATGGTTTGTAACGTCGTTAGGTTCGACTTTTGGGGAAACAATTTTGTCTAGTTATTTTCGTGTCGCATTTGTTTTATGTATAGCTGGATTTTTACGCCTGTATTAATACGAAGGCATTTACTACAGTTGAGTATTTTCGGACACCAAAGGATACCGGGTTGGCCTCAGCAAAATAAATGTATAGTATATAAGCACATTAAAATAAAATTAAATTAAAAACCATTTAATTTCCTGCTGAGGGAGCGTTCAAGTATTACGTAACGAATTTAAGGGGGGGGTCCTCTTGTAAAACGTTACGATGCGGGGCGGGGATTAAATAACGCGTTATTGTTAATATTAATTTCGACTTTCCAGTACTTTACACCACATAATGGTAACTTTTAGGTATAAAGAGTCACTGGGTGGTCACGAAACGTTTTCTATTAAGTACAGATAAACGTTACGGCGCGTTACATGGAGGGGGGGGAAATCCAATAATCTCCAAAAATTGCGTGACGTAATACTTGAACGCTCCATAAGACAATCAATAATTATTAACTATTACGATTTATACAAAGCAACAAATATAATAATTACAGATTACAGTTTTAGTAGGAACCCCCTTCATATCTATAGACCTCCTCACCTGGAGCTAGTATGGGCCAGCCGTTTTATAAAAGTCGTCTTCCCATCGCCATCCATTTTGAAGGCATATAAGCATGAAAATGTAATTGCCTTATCGATAGGAAATGTCTGATGCCCTATTAGGAGGTTGAAACAATAGTCTTGTTATTTCTATATCCAACTCTACTTTATTATAACTGGAAGCTCAGTAAACAAGTATACAGCCGAGTTTATCCAGTTTAAACCTTCTGTGACGTTCGGGCTACAAACACTTGTCGTTCCCATCTGGATTTACTGTGTTCGGGAATTGTTGTTATTTTTTTCAGTTTTCCCTATTGATTTTATGAATATAAATTTAAAAATCACTTGTAATTAAAAAAAGAAAAGCTCGAACTTTCGGCTACCTATACTTCTGATAATAGTAAAAATGATTTAGTTTTTGTTTTGTTTTTCATTATTAATAGTTTTGTTTTCTATTATTATTTCTCGTGAATTGTAATACTGGGGTTGTTGCTTTGTTAAAGCATTTTACCATATTTCGTTAAGTTCCTTTTTACAATACACAAAGTAAGAAACATCGATTCCATCGTTTTTAAAAACAATCACTACGAGGAATGTAACAAGCAATCCTTTATTTTGTTTGGCGATTGATTTTCGAGCTTTAAAACCTCTAAATATTCGCTTTCGTGGAAAGTACGTTTAAGTTCTTTTCAATTTTCTCTGCAGTCAGCCAGTGTTTTTCAATTAGTTCCGTGATTGTAGGTTTTCGTGCTTGTTTAAAAAACCTGATTCCCTATAATCACTTTCTTGGAAGTTTGTTTACCAAGGTTAGGCCACATTAGCGGTTTTGTGTCCCTAAATTGTGTTGTTTATATTTTCAAGTTGAAATTCGTTGATAGGTACAAATATAAGTGTGTGTATGTCCCATTGGTTTAAAGCAGTGATTCCCAAAGTGCTCTATATCGACCCCTAGGGGTCTATGACAACCTGCAAGGGGTGTACGTCAGCGAAAAAAAAATTGGAGGTCCATGAAATGAAAATGGGGGTCCACGATAGTGGATCTCAACACATACACTTATAATACCTATTTACTTACATCATACTATCTTATAATATCAAAACATAATATACATTACAAACAAACAGATAAAAAAAAATATTTTGAGTAGTTTTAATTTAAATTCAATTAATAAATGTATAAATTAACATGTGATTTTACTTTAAGTTTTTAACACTAAACTTTACTACAGTTAGAAATTTACTGGAAATCAATATCAGGTAAGTATCAGGGGGTCTACCAAACATGGAAAAACATGGCAAGGGGTCTACGACACAAAAAAGTTTGGGGAACTCTGGTTTAAAGCATTACAAGTATAACTTAGGGTCTGTAAAGAAAAGTACAAATTCTAGCTAGACCTCTGGCAATGTGTGTCTATGGGCGGATGTATCACATATGAAGTAAGCCACCTGCCGTTCTCATTAGTGTCTATGGGCGTTGGTTTTTATTTGATAACTAGCTGACCCGGCGAACTTCGTACCGCCTAACAGTCAATGAATGTCGTGTTACTTTTTAGCTGAACTAATTAAGGCTTTGATGAACGTAAAACAATGATACAAAATATTATATTTATATAGATAGAAACAAAAAAGTATTTTATTATGATGAATGATGATGAAAACATACATACAGAATGAGAATAAAAATAAAAAAAAGTAAAGAAAAATCATAGACAATCATAGAATAATCATAGTTTCAGCAACCAGGCCACGCCATACGCTCCAAAAGAAAAATAGTTGTTACACTATTTGACAGGATTGGACAACAAATGTTTGACATGTAATAAACAAATCAGCATCTATTGAAATGATTAAGTAATCATTACACATATCGAGTTTTCATTGTTTTTATGATGTATTCTGCTATTCGGGACGGAAACAAATCCAACAAATCAAAAACCATGGCAATCGGTCCAGCCGTTCTCGAGTTATAAGTGTTGTAACAAACACGACTTTCTTTTATATATATAGATGAACCGTCAGACTGTTCTTTCAAAATGTATTTATAAGGTACCTACTACTCATATTTGGTCGTTAAAAACCGATAGTCGTAACAGCCGATGACGTTGTTATCAAGTACCTAATATGTACTGAGTATGTGTATGTTATTGAATGTGTGATTAATATACTCATGTATGTACAAAATAAAACTCCTTTATTTTATTTCACATGAAAATTATAATAAAAAGACATTACGTACATGTAATCATTTTTCTACATTAACAGAATCTATTTGTTAACGTAGAAAATCTTTGATTTGGTCAATATAACCGGTAGTTCTAAACGATGACGTCGTAAACGGGTTTGACTGTATTTATTGAATAGTAATAAAATTACCATTTATTAAATGAAAATAGTATTTGCTTTTCTTTGCAGTGATCCTGCGGTTACACCTAACTAATGAAATACTTATTGGCTTAGGAATCTTCGCCACAACGCTTTGTCTTGCCGCACTGGCTAATTAATTTAAGTAAATCCTGCAATTTTTAAATTTCTGCACTAAATGTAGTTTATACATATTTTTTTCAGTTTAATAAATAGAAGTAATGTTCTTAATTAATTTTTTTTACTGGTGAATGAGTTCTATTACTTTTTGACAAGAGTTTTTCTTTTATTAGTTTGCTTTATACTAATCTAACTAAACTATTAATCTTATGTGTCTATCCTGTATGTAGCAAATCAGTATTAATTAGCGTCAAATAATCAAGTTAATATATATAATAAAATTATTCATAATCCAATCTAACTAATTAAGACGCGAGTTATTGTTAGAATTAATTTATTACATTTTATCTAAAACATAATTGACGAGAAAAGTGAATCTTTTTATTTCGAGTGTGACGATGTCAAAAAATACTTTACTTTTTTCAAAAAGGTCGTAAGCATCGTGCCAGCAGTTACCAGCTTCCCACTGAAGTATTTCCGAACCAATTCGACTTAGGGTCCTTCAAGAAAAAAACTTACCAATTCTCAACAGGCCGGCAACGCACTTGCGAGCCTTCTGGCAGTAAGAGTATCCATGGGCGGCTGTATCACTTGACATCTTAAAAAAAGTTATCAGGTTTATTTTTCTTATCTACGAGTATTTTAGATATTTAATTATCTCACCTGATCATAAAAAAACAAGTACGTCGTAATTGAGTATATTTTCCCAGAGGCTTTTCCAATTATGAACCTTCATACGCATTATACTTGAATGTTGTCTGATATTGAAATGTTTTAAATTGAATCGACTCTTTAATACAGTAACAGTATTTGAAAAAAGCCTTATTTGTTTTAAATATGGAATCTATTTTGTTAGAAAGCTCATTTCTCGTATAAAACAAAGATTAATAGGTTGAATAAATTTGACGAAAAATCTAAATGTTCATGTTCTTTTGTCATAATCTAAACATATAAATGTTCGTTTGTCTTGCTTAAACTCGGGAATGGCTGTGACTAATTTTATCTTGAAATATTTATGGAAGTTCAGGGAATGTTAAAATGGTGAGAAAAAAGAAGTAAAACCGATAATTAAATTTTCGAATAAAAACTGTTCGTAGTTGGAAAATATTTGATGTCTTTTTAGAAATAAAAAAATGTTCACTTTGTTGTCATATATATGTATGAGGTCCGATCTCTTTGGTCTGTTCTAAAATTTTTTTACACAAATATGACGTGGTTCAAAGTTCACCAGGTCATTAAGTATATAAGTCAGTATATGTAGTCAAAAGCCGAGGCAAGTAGTTAGAGGAGAAATAAATGAAACTGAAACTAAAGACAAGACTAACTTGCTAATTGTTCTAACTTCTAACACAAAGTTGGGTTCGAGTAATATGATGAATTTCTCGTACAATGTTCACGTCTACAATACAAGTTGAGTCTGAAATTAACCATGCAAGATGTGAATTTTGGAAATTGCAGCCGTACGTGCACGCGATTTGGCAAACATATTCAGCAAATATATTGTTTAAAACGATACGCCTCTACTCCCTTGACTTGCGAACTGGTAGTATATGTAAATTTACAATTAATTATTGTAAATTTACATATTTATACATATAGATATGTTGTATTTATACATATGTATATGTATGTTTAAAATTCAAAATTCAAAATCATTTAATCATATAGGTAACACAATGTACACTTATGATCATCAAATAAAAAAAGAAATGTATATGAAATGCTTCTAACTTTACATTTTGTGCCAGTTCTCAAATCAAGGGCGTAGAACGGAAGAGAAGAACTGGCAATAAACTCTCCGCCACTCTTTTTAATCGCCAAGTTTTTGTTAAAATACATTATAAAGTGTTGCTACAAAATATGGCACTTGGTCTCAGATGGATATGCTTCTTTATTATTAACTAGCTGACCCGGCAAACGCCGTTTTGCAAAGTACATTGGTGCACAGCTGCGGTTGAACCTACGACCTCAGGGATGAGAAGCACACTGAAGCCGCTAGGCTAACACTGCTCTTGTCACTTTTATTATTTATTACTTATTTACCTTAAAATTATGATCGAATTTATGTAATGACATCACCTGACAACAAAGCATCTTAATTGAGCGCTATTATCGTACCGAAGTTTGTCGCGATAATAAATATTACGCGTGTTTTAATCCCCCAAACAGGTCGGGATGACAAATGGTCCTTCAGGTGTCCATTTTAATTAGGGAAACGTCAGGCGAAACAAGGGCGAGCCGAAATTTATAAAGCCTCTATCAATGTTGATAAAACGTTGAATGTTTTTTGTATGTTCGAGGTCCTGCTACTCTATGAGGCTAGTAGAGCTGGGTGCGGTGTACCCAGTACAACCACCTCAAGTAGTTTTGATCCAATACCTTAGGGTGAGATTCATAGATAAGAGAACTATGTCGGAGTTGTTTGTCTATGACTTCCGTATGTTGAAAATGAATTGGATTTGATATACATAGATGTTACATAAGACATGCTACTTTTATGTTTCCCCTTCAACATTTAACATTTTATGACAGTATTCTTCAGGTATAAGATAAGATGCTCCAGCCATTGTTAGGTCACCGATATCAATTTTTTTATTGTATCTATGATTTAATTATTAGATATTTGTTTTCCTTAATCTAGTTTATTTTTATTGTATTATTTAATTTCTCTTTTATCATTATAATGTTTCCCTTTAAATGTTGTGCACACTTGTCATCGATATATTGTGTTTTTAATATGTCGTGTGTTCATTCTGTCTATATAGGTATGTTTCGTTAGTGTGCCTTTTTTAAATAAATATGTTATAGTAAAATTATACAACGCATATGTTAAGTTATTATAAATAGTTGCTGGCTCTAATCAAGGTATAAGCTCTAGTATAAACAAGAACTAATGTTAAAAGCGATTTAATGAGCATTTTTTCTGCCTTGAAATGTTTGTAATTAGCTACTTCATAGTTTAATCCGCTTGCGATTAAAGATTCTTAATGAGCGTCTCTTGTCAGAGGTCAAATGTTTTTTTAAATAGCCTCGGGTTTGCTACGAATATTTTATTTCATGTTTTTATCAATAGATGTTATGTATGTCATTAGAAACCTTTGAATAAAATCGTGATTGCTTTGCGAGTTGCAGCCAATAATTAATAATTTCTACGCCAATTACTATAAAATATCTTATTATAAATTAAATATTTTTAGCCGACTTTTAGTAGTGAATCAACTTATATAGTTGCCTGACTTAATGGTTTCTGACACATTTGTTAATCTTTTTTAGTTTATTAAGTGATCAGGTGTTGCTTACCTAGATGAAATAATTTTGTCGAGAATCAAACTCACAACCTGCGTGTGTATTCTTCTACTAAGACTTAAGCAAAAAAACTACCACTATTCACAATAATGTATATTATTGTTACTACACGCCAAGTCAAGAAAAGGAAAGAATAATGATCTAGAATCTAAAATAACTAGATCTAGTATCTAATCTAAAACACGAAATAACATATAATGACAATTATTTCAATCGAACATGAATCCAACCAGCAATTAACAAATTTTTTATTAAATCATTACTAGGCGCAAAACCACAATACAGCAGTGGACTACGCCTGAACACTTGGATAATAGTTATAATACAGGCAATAAAATGGCCCCTTCCCGAATTCATGTCTCGTATCGGGAATTCCGGGACCAACCGCTCCCTTGTCCCCGTGACCCACTTAAGTGCAACACGCTAAAATGTCATTTCCATTCACGATTCTATTGCTGTATTCATAAAATACAGGGATATTGTGAGATTATGTTATTATTTGGTAAATACTAAGCTACTACCATAGTGCACATTTAATTACTTGAAACTAAAGACTTAAAAAAATGTGCGTGTGCGTACAAAGTACACATGTCAGAAGTGAAACTTCTTTGGAAAACTAAATTTTAACTCTTGTTTATATTATACAAATCTAAAACTTTCAATTTCAGAGACTTAGAGGGAGGGAAAAAGGAATATATTTAAGGAATTTAATGTTATTTAAATATTAAAGGTGTCAAAAATTAATACAAATAATAAATATAATTTTTAAAATTTATTTCTTCGATACTAAAAACACGTAGCATTTTATTTTCAATTCGTCATTTGAGATTTCAATAAATTATTTTGCATAAAATATAAAATACTAATATTTCGTAAATTTTCTACGAAATTTTAATTTTGAAAATAGAATGTATATAAGGTAATTCACCCTTCAATCTCTCAATCGCTCTCTGCCTTTTCTTCGACAAAAACGCTGCGCATCTTCGTGACGTTCCGTAAAAAATTTACCCTCAGGCGCCTAAAGAAGTTTCACTTTAAAAACCAATTATGTACACAAAAACAAAATAAAGCTCAGATTAAGCAATTGTTTCAACGCTACTATATTCGTAAAAGAGCGTTGAGATGTTGTGTGTAAAGCCCATCTGGTTTTAAATAAGATCTTATTTATCCAAATCTCATCCCTAGGGTCATAGGTTCGATACTCGGCACCAATGGACCTAAAACGTCAAGCTCTACACGCAACGGATATGACAATTTTTTTTTTTTGGTTTATGTACTTCAGAATTCGAACATGAATCAAAACGGTTTATCGGTTTTGATTGATTGTCCCCATAATCGATTTGTTCAATGTCTGTCTATGATTTATTCGTTTTGTGTTTACGCGTCGATATCTCTTTGTGACGTTAACGCGTTTTCAGAGTGCCCCTTAGCGCGAAAATATTGACGTCAAGAGAAAAATAGCTTCTTTCGGAGCCAGATTTAACGGATTTTATTTGTTGTGAATTAATTCGCGGGCGACATTATAAATAACATTACAGATTTGAGGTTATTTTTAATTTAGGAATTGAGGAACGAACGAAATACAAATAATATTTTAAAGTTGCAAATTGTTTTACAATAAAAATATGTGTTATATACGCTGCGTTACACTTACGATATATTTAGCTTAATTATGATCTATAACTTATCTTTAAGGCAGTCAATGTTGCCATTGTGACACTTGACAAGTGACATTAAGTAAGGTTACTTTGAAGACGAATTTTAACAATACGTATTTTAATAGTTATGTGAAATGGAGTAAAATAATAATAATCATAAAGCCACTTTAAAAAAAACGTGTATACGTGACTAAGAACGATTATCAAGCACACAGAAGGCTGATCACATATCTATAATTAAACGGAGAGTGTTCAAAGGAGTTGTTAGAATTAATACCTCCAGTAGTTCCATCATCGGACGTCGAGGTAGAATACAAAATTCCACCCATATCACCTCGACGTCTAGGCAGAACAGCACTTTTTGCCACGCACCGCCACTATGTGAAACCAGCTACCGACTGAAGCATTTCCCAACCAACTTTTTTTTTTTTTTCTCTGCGTTTATTTGCAATCAGCCCCAAGGCTATGAGCAAATTTTTTCTGTGGTGCTGTCATGTGGAGTGACTTCCCATTGGAAGCATCTACTCATCTTCTGTCTAGAGCTACTGCCGGTCTTCTAGCTCTAGAACATGGTGACGTTTTAGTCGACTCACATACTGTCTTATGGTGAGTTGGCGAGCAAGTTTATTCGGGTGACAGCTTAACCGCTCTTTGTATTTAGCTGCCAGTCTCCGGATTTCCTCTTTGATTGTTCTCATGTTAAGGTGCTCGTGAACTTCATTGTTTGTAATGTACCAGGGTACTTCTGCAACTGCTCTTAGGATCTTGTTCTGTTGTCGCTGGAGTATGTTTATGTTGGTATCACTTGCGCTGCCCCATAGTTGGAGGCCATATGTCCAAATGGGCTTAAGGATGACTTTATATATAAGAAGTTTGTTATCTAGAGAAAGTCTTGAGTTTCTTCCTAGCATCCAGTAAAGACTGTTGTACTTTAGCTGTAGCTGCTGCTTTTTACATTTGATGTGGTGCCTCCACGTTAATCCACGATCAATGTGTAAGCCAAGATATCTTACATGGTCGCTGTGGGGCAGAATACATTGGTCCAACTTTACAGGTGGGCAGTCTCCTCTTCTAAGGGTGAAGGTCACGTGTACTGACTTCGCGACACTAGCTTTTATTTTCCATTTTTGCAGCCATTCGTTAACTTTGTCAAGGCCCTTCTGCAAGTCCTCAGATGCAAGTCCTGGGTCTTTATTGCTTGCTAATATAGCGGTGTCGTCTGCAAATGTTGCTGTGGTTATTCCTGGCAATAGCGGTAGGTCAGCAGTGTACAACGTGTAGAGCATGGGGCCAAGAACAGATCCTTGTGGTACCCCGGCATCAATGTTTTGAAATTCCGAAGTGGCGTCACCTTCTTTTACATAAAATATGCGATCCTCTAGGTAAGACTTGAATATTGGAAAGTAAGAGTGGGAAATATTCTGCTTGATCTTACATAGTAGGCCTTTGTGCCAGACCTTGTCAAATGCTTGCTGGATATCCAGAAATGCTGATGAGCAGTATTCCCTTTGTTCTAAGGACTTTCTTATGGCGTCACATACTCTGTGAGCTTGTTCCACTGTGCCATGGTATTGTCTGAAGCCGAATTGATGATCTGGTATTACTTTGCGCTCCACAAGGCTTGGCACAATTCTACGAAGTATTGTCTTTTCCAATACCTTGGAAAGAGTAGGCAACAGACTGATTGGTCGGTAGGATGTTTTTTCGGTCATCAGTTTGCCAGCCTTATAAATCATGATGATTTCTGAGATTTTCCACGCAACTGGGAAGTAGCCTACTCGTAACATAGCATTGAAGAGTATAGTGATGAAGATCATAGCCTTTCTCGGTAGTTCCATCAATACTTCTTTAGTTATCAGGTCGTAACCTGGTGCCTTTTTACTGTCCAGGCATTTGATGGTTTTTATGACTTCTGCAGGCGACACAGGTCTAGGGGGATGATCCATTTGAAGGTCTTGATTTAGAACTTGGTCAACATATTCTTCTGATGAGTTGTCCAGTGTTACATTAGGTTTAAAGGAGCTTGTTAGATAGTTCGCAAACAAGTCCGCTTTGTCCTGACTCGTTCTGGCCCAGCCGTTTTCCTTTTTAATTGGGGCTTTTGATTTGTTAGGTTGGCTACAAGAACGGGTGATTTTCCAGAGCGAATAGTTGCTGGCCTTAGTAGCGGTTAGAGACTCCAACTTTGCTTGCATTGTTAAGTCATTAACATTCTTTATAGCTTCCTTCAATTCTACAATGGCTTTATTAAGGGCTGTCTTGTCTTGTGGATGACGACTCAGCTGCCAAACTCTGCGCAATCTGCGTTTCTCCTGAATCATCATCTTTATTTCCAATGGTATGTTTGTGTGCTGGTTTCTGTGTTCAGTAGTAGGCGTGCTTCTCCACGCAGCAACTTGTATGAGATTAGTAAACTGCGCTAGTGCTGTTTCAATTTCCTCTGCTTCTTTAAGTCTGACATTTAGGTTAAGGTTTTCATCTATGTGTTCCCTGAAGGAAGGCCAATCAGTATGCTGGTTATATAATCTTATCGGTCTCTCGACTTCAATTATAGTGGAGCTGACAGTTAATAAGACTGGAGTGTGATCAGATGAACCATCAGCACATGATTCGATCTTCATGTATTGTTTAGAGAGTCCTTTTGTTAGGAAGAAATCGAGTATGTCCGGGATTCGATTGTGATCAGCTGGCCAGTTGGTAGGTTCTGATGGAGCAATTATGTTTAGGTGATTTGTATCGATGCTCAACATCAATTGTCTTCCCCTAGTTGTTGTTAATCTTGACCCCCAATGCACATGTTTGGAGTTCCAGTCGCCTCCTGTTACAAAGCGATTGCCTAGAGTCGAGAAGAAATGAGAGAACAGGTCGGCGTCTATTCGATGTTTTGGTGGACAGTAAACAGCTGAGACATTAAAGTATCCACCTCTGTCTTGTATTGCGACCGTAGTGGCCTGTATTTGCTCGGTTCTATATTCAGGCAGTAGATGGTGCTTTATTTTGTTTCTAACAACTATAGCTGATCCTGCATGACCTGTACCATCTGGGTGGTTCGTGGTGTATATCTGGAACCCTTTAATTTTGACATTGGTTTTGTCTGTGCAGTGTGCTTCCGATATTAGGACTATGTCTAGCTTATGCTCAGTTATTAGTATCTCGAGTTCATTTTTATTGGGTGAGAGACCATTTATGTTCCAGGTCGCCAGTCTTAACCCAAGGCCGGTTAGCCTTGTAGTTTGGTTATGAGCGTAGTCATGAGACTCATTAGAGTACTCATTTGTTGTAATATTAAGTCGAATTTCTCATTTTGTTTGGTGAGGAGAGTTTCTAATAATGTAGGGTTTGGGCTAGCATCAGGTGAAGCATTTTCTTTGTCTGGAACTTTTCTAGCAGCTCCTACGTAAGAGAGTGGTTCGTTTTCCTTACCAATGAAGGAAGATTGTTGGGCAGTGTTTCTTGGAGCGTTTACGTCTTGAATCGTGTTTTCTTTTGCGGTAATGCGTCTGTCAGTCCTTCGATGGCCATATTTGTTAGTTTTTCTAGCAAGAATTTCTCTGTATACTTCACAACCCTTATAGTTTGCCGGGTGTGAGCCATTACATAGTGCACATTGGGCGGGTGTATTTCTATCCCGCTTTGGACAGTCTGAGGTTTTATGTGCTTGCGCACACTTCACGCAGCGGAAAGGTCTCATGCAGTAGTTCTTTGTGTGTCCATATTGCTGACACCGTTGGCACTGCACTATTGAGTTTTTCTTTTTGGGATCCTCTATGGTTACTGATTGGTGGTAGATGTATTTAATTTCTTTAGCTGCCTTATTGTTGTGGCTAGGTAGGAGATTAACAAAGAATGTTGAGGTAGGTTTTTTTTCTGGGCCATATCTGGAATTAATAATTTCCCCGACCACAGTATTTCCAGTTTTTTCAATTTCTTCCTTTATCTCGCTTATAGGTGTTGTGTGGTGAAGATTCCGAATGACAATACGACAGGGTCGTTCTTCCTTTTTGTTAAATGTGTGACCAATTAAGCCACTTACACGGAATTTAGTGATGATTTTTTTGTAGGCCTCTGTATCTAGGGTGTTGATTCTTAGTTGGTTTCTGTTCATTATCCGAAATGTAAATGAGCTTTTATCTGTAACTGTTTCCACGAGTTCCGTTAATTTATTGACATCTTCTATGCCATATAATATTATGGGTGGAGGCTTGATGGGTTTTTTTTCCACTGGTTTTTTGGTTGTAGAGGGTTCTTCCATTAGGTCAATTGTAAGTTGACTGAACATATTGCTGGTGGTTATATTCTCTGGAGAGTCACTGACTTTTTTTCGTTTTGGATTTCTCGTGCTTGGTACTCTTTGCCAAGACGGGGGGCATGGAGTGCCTTGCTGGCTTGGTGCATTTTGCATGGCCGTGTCTCTCGGTAGTTCTGTCACGGTTTGTGAGCTTTCTGGAGGGTTACTTCCTAAGGAATTGCTTCTGGGCCTGGTGACGAACAAGCTGCGGTGAATGTCTTGCTGGGTTAACTTTTTCCTTGGGCCACTCATTTTATTATAAGATCACTGTTGTGTTAAATAATTGATCATATAATGTAAGCAGCCCTATCTTTGTGGTATGACTCCCAGATAAAGCACATTTTTTTTTTTAAATTTTAATTTTTTTTATTTTTATTATTATTTTTTTATTATTATATTTTTATTTAAATTAATTTTGTGCTCTGGTATCCTCTTTTTTCTTACGCGTTTACTTAAACAACCTTGCGGACACTGCCCTCTATTGACAAATGTTGTTATTTCGTGTATGTGTCCCCATATACGATATTCTTATTTAAAATGAAATATCAAACATTAATTTAGTTATTATAAATTGAGAAAGAAAAAAAAACAACAAATAAATTGTCCACTACTGAGGATTGAACTCGAACCCTATGAGTGAGTCGCCGGCACTTATATCGATTTGACCAAATGTCTTTTCTTAACTAAGTCGAAAATATTGTACTTGTTACACGCGTCACAAACACTGAATGAGTCAGAGTTGTATCCAGTCTTGACACTTACAACAACCAACTTAACTTAGGGTCCTTCAAGACAATAGTGAGTTGTTAATGGCTATGTTAATGATTTTTGTTTTTTATACAGATTGGAGTGGCAGTGGCAACGGAGAGTATCGAGTTAGAAGACAGCTCTCAGTATCATCAGACTCGAAATTACTAGACGAGGGGGCGAGAGAGGAGGCAAGGGTGATTATGAGGCCGAAGCGACCTCCCAGGCCCAAGTCCGAAGCGTTCCTAGGACCACATGAACATTCAAATAGACGTACCAAGCGATTTAGTGCCTTTGGGGTAAGTGGCATGAGATTTCATGATATATACATACATATAGCGCTCTGGCATTGAATATTTTCTTATTATTACGCCCATTTTTGGTTTAAAGAAGCGTACCCAGTATTACCAGGCATTATAACAAGCTTCGGCGGCGATTATATTGCTGATAGTATAGATAGACATTTATAGGCGTTTGGCATATGGTGACACAGTTTTATTTCCCGTGGGAATTGCTTCAAATGTTTCTTTTACGTCACTTAATCTGCTATTCGATATTACTGTTTATAGCATAATTTTAATCCTAATAAGTAAATTATATTTGTAATACAAGATATCAGTTTGATTCTATTACTCACATACGTTTGGTTATTTTCCTCCCTCAAAGGCCGGCAACGCACCCACAAAAAATGGGTGTCTATGGGCTGCGACTGCCCTTTATGGTCGTCCCGTAAGCCCGTTTGCCCCCCTATTATATAAAAAAAAATTGAGTAGAAATTACTAGCTGCCCATAGTTTTATTTTGGAAATAGGTAAATATGTATATATCTATCTTCCTTTAAATCTCTACTGTACAAACATTACCCGTCCACAACGTATCCCTAACTTTCGTATTAACTACTAACTGACGTGAGACTGATCTAAAATTATCGTGATTTATGTGTCCTTTTTTTCACATTTTACATATGTTTTAATTGCTTAGTTTTGTTCCATTCGTTTTTCCATTCACTTCTTGCCCTCGCCTTATCTAATTTTGTTTTTTTCTCTCACATTGGTTGTCTGGAAGAGATCGCTCGAATCTCATTTTCACACATATCCTTTCTATTACATATTTTTATAAGAATCTGTTTATCCTCATTGTAACATATTGTGTGATGTTTGAGAGCAAAAATAAAATAAATAATACATGTTGATATTTACGATATTTTGCGTCATTAGAGAATTAAAAGAAATTACTATAAATAGCCAATTCATATACACATTATAATGTTTGTCTAGTATCTAGTATACATAAGCCGGAGGAATTCACTAAATAACATCGGGCGATGTTTGCGTTTTAAGTTTTAGCATTGTTAATTAGTTTGTAAACGTGTTATTAACATGCTAGCTAAAACAAATAACATACGGCATTCTACCGATACTAGCTTTAATATAATTTGTAATGTGCCTCGTCTTATTTGTTTACACATTCGCGCCTTTTTCCCAAAGGCGTAGACAGTGACCATAGATCTCCCCTTGCTACGGACCTGACATACCTATCTCTTCATAGTATCACCTTCATGTCCATCATTTCACAACTGAGCGTTTATGACATGACATGCCCACTGATGTATTTCCGAACCAATTGGACTTAGGGTCCTTCATGAAAAGAGCGTACCACTTTTTTAAAGACCGGCAACGCTCTTGCGAGCCCTCTGGCAATGTGTTTATGGGATATGGTCTTTTACATCATTCACTTGACATTCACTATGCATGGTCGTCCTTTATACTGTACCAGACCGAAATCAAGTACTTCCTGGAGTTAATCCAGCTAAACGCCGCTTTTTAATAAAATAAATCAATGGCGCTACAACCTTTTTAGGTCTGGGCCTCAGATTTATGTATCTATTTCATGATCATTTGGTAATCTAATAGGCAAGTAGGTGATCAGCCTTCTGTGCCTGACGTTTAAAGTGAAACTTTTGGTAAATATCTCTAACAATTTTATTATACAATGCGAAGTAGGTCAGAGGTTCTTCAAGCTACTCTAATAAATTAGCTGCTTAAATCTTCTGGAGCTTGTTAAATTTGAACCGTTTTAATTATATTCAAGTTATTGTTTGTATCTTTGTTCCCTGTTATGTAATTGTATTTAAGCTTGAAGCTATTTAAGATAATGGCGCCTTTACTTGAGTTAATTTTAAGAAGTTATGAATTTTATAGGCAATGTTTTAATGTCGCATTTAAGTTTATGATTCATGATGTAGACTTAGCGCGAATTACGACGCCCATAAATCAATATCTATAACGTTTGATTCGGGACTCATGGTTTAATTGACAGAAACACACAAAATAATAATAATCAAACAAGAATAAAAAGTAAAATTCAATATTTGACAGAATTAGATCAAAAGTTGTCATATCATGTCCCTTATTTAAAAATAAGTCGTAATTATAAAGACGCGGTAAGCTAAATTATGTATACATCAATCATTCAAAGCCCGATCTATTATTAATGCTTATTAAGCCTGTATAAACCGTAGAAATGGATTATTAATTACTCCATATTTGTTATACGCTAGTCGGAAACGGCGGGAAAACCTTCAGTCATCTGTGTGTCAACTGTCACATGCAGGCGTTACTGTTACACAGATTATATTTTAGTACAGTATAATGTGTTTAAAAGTAATATTAAACAAGTATTCGTATATGTACATTCTTTTGGGAGGGGTTGCTGGGACGTCTGGTGTTTCCTACATATTTAATTCATATAATTAGTAATTCGATTAATTTTAAATATCTTAATATTTTTCGACACAAAGTACTGTGACTCATAGATAGGGTTCTAATTTGGTTATTAGTACAAAATAATTGCGATTATCACTTTATTCAAACTGCCTGGTCGTTTGTTTCCAGTCCCATAAAAAAGTTCGTCTTGATTTCAGTAATTTTTTTGTGACTCTGAAATTAAACATCAAATCATCAATCAAAAACAAAGCATTCCATAATTATTACAATTAAGTGAAATCTCTATATAACGACAGAGACTGTACATATTTTGACGTTACAAAGAGTTGTAGTTAAATGGAAAGAAGAAAAATCTGAATTAGAAAAAGAAAAAGTTTATTTCAGACTAGTGTTAGTAATTGATCCAAATCTTCGTATTTAGGTTTCTTTAATTTTTTGGAAGATTTTTCATTCTCCTCTGCTTGTAGAATTTTTTCTTTACTTTTCCTTATTGTGAAGACGGTAGAGCGACTAAATCCATAATAATCATAATATCCCGCCTCTATTGGCAACTTAAAAAGATTTTTTTAAATTAATTTTTGACGTTATTTAGAATGCTTGTAATGCTATGTAGAGTGTAAAATTGTATGGCAGACGAGCTAAACCAACCAAAGCTCAGTCTTTTCGATGCTTTAGGGACTTTGTCGTTAAATAGACCGACGTTACATGGAGTTATGTAGTTTGGTTAAATGGTTTCAGTTAATATAACTTTCGTACGATGAAGGTTAAATATAGATTGTCTTGAAATCAAAAATCGTATGTCAGACGAAACCACCTCGTGCCTATAAAAACAATAAAACTGTCAAAGCATAAACATGTACTGGTAAACCATTGGTTAGTTTTATAGAGTATTCTAAACGGCCTTCAGTTGAATGTATGCAAAGCCGGACTCGTAAATTCAAGGATTAGGCTACAGTACTCATGTGATAAATGGTGTTTTTTTGCAGGGTGACTCTCCATTCGGGAAATCCGAAGCGTATATTAAGCTGGAGCAACTCGGCGAAGGGTCGTATGCCACAGTGTACAAGGGCTATAGCAAGTAAGTAACTTTTTTATTATTGTGATAATTTTAAGCACCATTGCTTTTACTTTTTGAATCGGTAGACATCCCTACTCATCGGCAAAGAAGACAGAGGGTGTATGCCGAGAGAAAAAGCCGGCGTAAAAAACTCTCGGTACTCTTTTAAAATAGCAAATCATCATTCAAAATGACTATGTCATTATATCATATGGATAATTATGGAAAACGGCAAGCTATATATAGAGCTGGGGATTGAAAATATTTTTTCTTTATAAAATATATCAGTGGCGCTACAACCTTTTTAGGTCTGAGCCTCAGATTTCTGTATGTGTTTCACGATCATTTGTCTAATAGGCAAGTAGGTGATCAGCATACTGTGCCTGACTCGCCGTCGACTTTTTGGTCTAAGGCAAGCCGGTTTCCTCACGATGTTTTCCTTCACCGTTCGAGCGAGTGTTAAATGCGCACATAGTCTATTGGTGCACAGCCGGGGTCGAACCCACGACCTCAGGGATAATAATCGCACGCTGAAGCCACTAGGCCACCACTGCATGTTTTCTTTATATCTAAATATTTTTTTTCCAATATCTACGATGTGGCAAAAGAGTACGTAAAATAAAATTTATTCAAATGATAAATTGTACCTTATATTTGGTTATCAATTTGAAGGAAGTTTTTTGTCTTTTGCTTACCTACATAGAATACTAATGTAGCGATAAAGAAATTAACACAGTACATTTATTATTTGTATAAAGTTGTGTATAAGTAGCCAAAACTAGGCGACAGATCTTGGCGTGTTATTGTGATTGGTGAGCTGTTGACCCATCACAGTCAAGCGATGCTACTCAACGATACGTTTTAATTGTTTTTCTTCCTTTCTAAAGCAAGGCAAATTTGTATCTCCCCCTTTGAAAGGGAAATGAAGTCCTTTCTTAAGTGTAGTTACCAAGTTTATAAAGTTTTAATTGTATTTCTATTGTAATTTATCTTTGTCTCGCTAAATTGAAATTCACGACTGTTTGATTGAAATTTTGAATTCAGCAATTTAGAAAGTCTTGTTATTTAAGGGTATTTTATATTACTATATTTTTTATGAAATATTTTTTTATTTTCATTTAACCTAAACAAGAACAGTTTAGGTTAAATGGTTTAACTATAAATGAGATGTAAGGATGTTGATTTTCATTTTATCTTTAAAAACCTTAATTAAATTTGTCTCTTTGTATCGTATAGGTATTCTTATTGGAAAGATAGATTCTTACCATGGGATATATATGTTTTGATTTGTTAATTAAAGTCATATCGAAAATCTAACTCTGCCTCAATATAAAATGATTAATAGGACTTCTAATTCATTCGCATAAGATCCTTTGTCAACTTTTTTGGCTTAAAAAAGTTCATAAAGTTGATAAGTCATTCCGTGTGTATCCAGGAAAAGTTGCCTTTGGGCTACGCTCAAAATGTAAAACAGCCTCTTAGCCTACTTCGCGTCAACATTTTATCGCGAACTCAAATACAGAGGATTTCCAACCTGAATATCCCATTTGACTGTAAAATTTGTGCAGTGGAGACTTTTAAAAGTTAAAGTAGTTGGAATAAAATTTTAAACGAATTGAATGAACGGTAATCAGTCTGATCAGTCAGCTGGGCGTTCCAGATATTGACAACAAAACAAATTCAAGCTATTTTTTTATTTGTTACCAAGGATTGGTTGCAATTCCCTTTATAATTGGTAATTTCAAAAAAATTACAAGAGTTTTTTTGTCAGCTCTTCTCGTTCGTTCTACGCTCTTGATTTGAGAACCTAAATGAATAATTTGTTTTGGCGAAAAATTAGTCTTAATTACTAGTGATAAAAAGCTTGCCAACGCTCACTGGTACATTGGTAAAACAACAACAAAATACAATTTTTAATGTGACAAGCACTTGTTTAGACTAAAATTCAGACAGGACAAAGGCAAGTGTTTAGACTAAAATTCATAGATTTATATTGTTATTCTCTTTCCATTTCTAAAGTACCTAGTTTTTGGTTAGCTATTCAAATCTGAGATTTATCGTGGGTCTAATTCCTGAACGACTGAGAGTGATATTTTCTATAAATATAATAAAAACAGACATATAAATAAAATATCTCACAATAATTCACTTCGAGCGACACCGCAAATGTGAGCTAATATGTAATAAAATACCGCATTCATGTTCCAGTAATTGAAAGTTAGCAAGTTTCATTCTGCATGCTGGTGTAATTTTACTTGCTAATTCTCACTTAAACTACAACTACTTTACATTATTCTATTAATCAAGCGCTTAATAAACGTTCTGCATACGGTATAGTACAAATCAATAACAGAAAATGGAATTTTAACAGGCTTTTATATGAGGCTATAAAACAACGATTCATAGCAACTATACTGGTATTTTAATATAGAAACCGGACATCTAGGTGTTAGTTTTAAATGTTATTGACTAGTGCAGAAAGCTTGTTCAAGTCAAATGTTACCAATATATATTTTAAGATATTAAATATATTTTAAGTGTCATATTTCATGACTTAACGTTTATATTAGGTACATATGAAATTGGCGTTTGGTATAGCAGGAACAATAAGTAGATTTTATTAAAATAGATATTCTAATTAATTAAAGTATGTACCGTTGCTATCTATGCATTTTTGTCATCTTATAGGTAGTTCATTGATAATACTAAGAAACCATTCGGGAATTAATACAATTTTAGAAGGCGGTTTTTGCTGCCCCCGAGGTAAATGTTTTACCTTGCAAGAAGTTATATTAAATGTCGAAATAAAATGGTAATCTGTTGGAGTACGGTCCGGGGAGTGCGGTGGTTGTCTTGGACATTCCAATTGAAGCTCCTCTAATTTGGTATCAGTCTTTCTAGTATGTGGGCTAGCGTTGTGAAGCCTAGAGCAATTGACCAGCCTTGGTTGTTTAGTAGCTTTCCATCATAGTTTGCAGTTGCTAAAGATAGCCGTGATACATCTGCCGTGATCGTCAGGCTAGATTTAAGAAAGTTATAGTAAATGATCCCAGCACAAGTCCACCTAATGCTCACAAGTAAATAGCTGTAAAAAATTGAATTTGATGACCAAAGAGGAGATATTTGAAGTCAAAGTGGCGAGTACGACAAAACGTTAATTTCATATGTAAGGACCTAATATAACTTTACTTGAACCTATAGTTATTAACATACCGTAAAGTTCAAATAGCTATAGAATAACTTCTATAACATTAAAAAATGTAAAAAGTTACTTTATGATATACTCTGAATGTGCAACCGTCTAAGACCGGCTCTCTCATAAAATAGGTTCTCTCTATTTAAAGTTTATTTATTAATAATTTAAACGTCTAGTAGAATAGGAAATATAAGACCGAAAGCTCGCTATGGGGTCACAATGCCAATTAATTTTTCATCTCCGCTTTAACCGTATTCAATCGACATTCGCCCCCAAAGCGTTTTATGCTTGATAAACTTAGTTGTCGCAGAAATTAGTTTGCATACTTAAGAAGTAATTAATGTCTCGTACGAAGTTAGCTTAACACTTTATAAGTGCCACCGAAATAGGGCGACGCTCATCGCTTTATAGTATTAAAATAGTTTTTAAGTTACAGAAAGTGTTATTCAAGGTATGATAAAGTATCGCTTTTAAAACAATTTGCAAAACGATTATGGAGATAATTGCAAAGGAGAAAAATATAGCATTGTTTGACAAAGCTTAGACGAAAATCATAAGACTCTAATTCGATCCGTATTTCTGTTTGACCAATCACAATCGATTGCTTTACTCTTGTCTGTCTTACGTCCTTGATTAATTCTATTTTTGTATACACTCACACTTTTTTCCCGAAGGGGTAGATAGAGACCACGGATCTTCACTTGCTACGGTCCTGACATACCTCTCTCACTTGCTCCACTTTTATACCATTCCCCATTCGTGCTCGTTGGTTTTGATTCATTAATAGACGTCAAATTTGTGTCAATAATTCATAAGAGCTTTTCATTACAACTTTACTCGACTACTATTGAAATATTGTATGCTAATGACAGAAATTATTTACAGTTTAACACAGCAAGTTGTGGCGTTAAAAGAAATCAGACTGCAAGAAGAAGAAGGCGCGCCGTTCACGGCAATACGGGAAGCGTCGCTACTCAAGGAACTGAAACATGCGAATATCGTTACGTTACACGATATCGTACATACGAGAGAGACGCTAACGTTTGTCTTCGAGTTTGTGGTGAGTACAGAAACCTATGTAAAGGAAGAAAGAAAAACTTCAATTACACATAATAAACACTATTTTTTTATCACATTGGAACGGATTTTCTTATATAGAAAGTATTATTTTGGTTTAAATAAACACGACTCTGAAAAACACTACACCATGACAGACAATGCAACTTGTTGATAAAACAGAGCAAGCGCTAACTAGCGGCCCAGACTGTTTTACCGACGTTTGAACAGATATTCAGAGTGTCGGTTTTTTGTGACGGCGCATCATAAAATCGTACTCTCATCATTTTTCCCTTTCGCCAAAAGAAGTATAACTTCAATAAAAAAATATTTTTACTCAAAAGGGCAAGTGCACTAGCCCCCACACTTCCCCACGATTCTCTGTGTCGTGGGCAGCTAGTCTCTGAGTAGTCTATGTTGTTTTTAGTGTACTAATAATTTCTGAAATAAAATGCCTATTCATTATACATAAGCAAATGCGTAAATAAAAACCATAATACATTTGTTTATTTTAAATCCTTTTGTTTTGAATAGTACTAGTAATAGGCTGTAATAACATCACGCTACGACGTAATTCACACTGGAGAAACCGTACCTAGTATAATATATAGTGTCAAAATAGAAATCAAGTTTATATTTTATGTGTACATACTTACTGTTACTTAATATACTTATGACCAAGGGAGAAACTGTTATCTTTACTCTACGCAAACAGCGGAGCTACAAAAACATACACCCTTACTAACAAAGCACTTTTTGGTGTCTATATAAATAAATGAATTCATTAATTTACTAAGATAAGTTTCAAATATCTTATTTTTTACCAGGATACGGATCTATCACAATATATGGAGAGACATCCCGGTGGTCTCAATCGTCATAATGTTAGGCTGTATATGTTCCAATTACTTCGAGGGCTATCGTATTGCCATCGGAGAAGGGTCTTACACAGGTTGGTTTATATAAATTTTAATATGTCTTTATTGATACTTTTTATCGATGTTATGATATATCTATAATGGAAATAAGAGTGGCCTAAATAGAGGGCCTTGCGAAACACCCGCATTTAAAGCGTAATTCAATCCTAAAAACTATAGTTACATAAAGAGATGTGTCACTTAAATAGACGACCAAAAAGGACGACCTTGTGGAAACTAGAAAGGGTTTTTATCTTCTTTTTATGTTACCTCTTTCTGAGATCGCCATAATAAATGTTATATATTATTTGTAGCCCTTATCTTTATAATAAGAATTTGTATAATTTATAAATGTCTGTTATTTATTGTTGTCTTTATGAGATGATGCTTTTGGGGTTCTTTTCCTGGTCAGCTCAAATTTTAAATAGATTTATAATTTGTTCTGCACCTCTGGTTGGGAGGGTGGTAGAATACCACTTAAGAAAATCAAAGCCTTCAAAAGAATATATATTATTAAATATATTCTTTTGAATTTTAAATATATATTAAACCAACAAAGGAGATCTTAAATAAATATCAGATTATAACAAAATAAACACTACTTATCCAGAGCTTGATATATTAGTGTGCTGATCAATTTACAAAAAAACGTTGCCTATAATCGTTAAGCGATTAAGTATTTTTAAATAAAAAAATACTAGCAAAATTTTAAATGGAACATTTTTGTTTACCGTAATTAACATGTATTTTAGAATAGATATATTGTAACTTATACTATAGAAAATGCATTTATATGAGCGCGGTGTACTTTAATGAACAACTAAAAATTAGTATATACGTGCAAATGTACAGTATATACACTAGATACATGTATTTAATAAGACATAATATATGTTTTTTCCCCAGGGACGTGAAACCTCAAAACTTATTAATAAGTTCGCACGGTGAGCTTAAGCTAGCCGATTTTGGTCTTGCACGCGCTAAGTCAGTGCCCAGTCACACGTACTCACACGAAGTTGTCACGTTGTGGTACAGGCCACCAGGTACGTACCGCTTTCTTCTGATTTTTTTAGCTTTATAGAAGCAAGTGTAGGCCTAGTGGCTTCAGCGTGCGACTCTCATCCCGTAGGTTCAATCCCCGGCGGTCCACCAATGGCTGCCAATGACTTACCGTCTATGTGCGCATTTAACACTCGCTTGAACTCTGAAGGAAAACATCGAGAGGAAACCGGCTTGCCTTAGACCCAAAAAGTCCACGGCGTGTGTCAGGCACAGGAGGCTGTTTCACCTACTTGCCTATTAGATGTACAAATGATCATGAAACAGATACAGAAATCGGACAAAACAAAATATCTTAAAACTAATAATCAACCATAAACTAACTAACCATATAAGTGATGAAAAGTAAAGTAATTAATCATTAATCAATTACCTAAACAATTGTTGAAACAATATTAAAGTTTGTTGTTTCGTAAAGTTGTTCAAAACATTTATTTTAATCAAATTCCTAATGAAAGTCCGAAAATGTTCTAACAAAAACTCTTTTTGTAAAAATTCAAGTGACAAGTCAAAACTCGAGTCTTTTTCCACAGACAAATAAACTCATTCATATGTATCAATAAACCCATCAACAATCAGATTACAAAACAACACGGACAGCAGATGAAAAATATATAAATTTTTTATCGACGTCAAAAGTAGATTCTTGGAATTCATTTCTTTAATAGTATTAGTTATAAGTTAATGATATGACAGTTATTTTGCAGCATTTTTTGTGTTATATTGTTCTAAATTTTACTAGACAATATCTATATGATGTGTGACTTTGTAGATGTACTGCTGGGCAGCACGGAGTACTCAACTTCCCTGGACATGTGGGGTGTGGGATGTATTTTCGTGGAGATGCTTTGTGGTGTGCCCACGTTCCCGGGAGTACGGGACACCAACGATCAACTTGATAAGATTTTCAAGGTGAGATAATGCTAAAATCCTGACAAATATATTTTGTATATTTGGCTAATATTTGATTATAGTATAGCCACCAAGCCAAATTTCATAATCGTAATGTTTGTTCATTTATTTATATTTGACAACTAAAATTAATATTAGATGAGTTAAACCACCTGTATTCCAAGTTTCGTCAAAATCAGTTTATTTATTAGCAAGATATACGTATATTTTAAAAAGTAAATAATATTGTCCGGTATATCTTCAAACAATGGTCTTAGCTAAAAGCACTGTAAGAAATGATTATTGTAATCATTAAATGAACAAGTGATAATATAATAATATCAGATTTTTTTTTGTTTTAGGTCCTCGGAACTCCAACAGAGGAAAGTTGGTCAGGTGTAACTCGCCTACCGGGTCTACGCACGCACATTGCTCGTTGGGGCTGGTGCGCAGCTAGACCGCTCGCATCGGCTTTTCCGCGCATGCGCGACGCTGGAAGGGATGCGCAGAGATTAGCCGCGGCGCTATTACAGCCGGATCCGACGCGAAGGTTGTCAGCACCAAGGGCGATGAGACACGATTACTTCGCTGAACTGTCTTCACGTCTTTCCGACTTGCCTGATGGTTAGTAGACTGGATTAATAGTAAGATGTTTTTGTATCTAATAGAAAACAAAATCTACTGAAAATAAGAAGTAATTAGAAAAGAAAGATTCCATTACGTTTTAAGCGCAGTTTGTATAGTGTTGTGCATGACTGTTTAAACGGAAACCCATATCTATGTGTCAGTGCTATCGAGTGCAAAAGACTTATAAAAAATGTAATGTGTAAACGTTTTCTTGAGATCATTCATTTCCTCTCGTAAAGTTATCCATACATGTAGATTCTAGATGTTAACAGAGTGTAAAGTTGAAAGGTACTTTGCACTTCTTTTTGGTTACTGAAAAAGAACCAAAATTCCATGTAACACAAGGAACAATTTATAACTCAAAATCGTCCAACACACGGCAATCCCCGTCCGTGTTTTGTCCCTACCCTTATCCTATTACAGCACATAATACGATTTACTATTAACAAGTGGAGCAGGCTATATAATATTAAAATTTACTCTTGAAAACCATATTACCATTTCTGAGAACTATTGTTGATTACTTTTAAAATATAAGTCCGTAAAGCCTATACACTACAGTCGCATTATTTACCCTTTTATTTTAATCAAATCACAAATTTACGTAACCATCTATTTGTCTAAAAAATTTAGGTAAAAAAAATACCATTTATTATCTGCAAGCAAATCCTTGTAAAAAGCTTGACATGAAAGCTCCGTAAAAGAACGTAAAACACATCAGCTGAAGTAATGTTCGCGGTCAATTTGTTCCCTTTAATCCTGATAAACTCGAGTCAGAGACGTAATATGGATTTTATGTGCGCCTTCTCTCGAGTAAACAACTTACAGTACTCTAGACTGCTTTGACGTTTATCCACGTTACTTTGGCCATAAATTCTACAAGCTTTACGCTTTATACAATCGTCGTATATCAGTTTTATATATAAATAGCAGACCGGCCAAGCGTTGCTGTGGCTAAGGTTTTAGTTATATTACATAGCAGCTAACTATTCAAGGGAAACGGTAGAAGAACACCAGTCATGGGGACTACCATGCTTTTTTGGTGGTTATGCCATTAAATTGTAGCTTATGTGAAACGTTGGTACTTTCAACACAGCGCCACCTGTTAGAATTGTGACTATCAAATAATAAACAAATACTTTGCAATAAAATAATATTGCGGGTATAAATTGATATGTAAGCTATCCTATCTTTTAAGTTAGATCAAACTGCACACGGTGTGCAAATTTGATTGAAATCGGTTCGGTAGTTTAGGAGTCCATAGCGGACAAACAACGTGACACGTAATTTATATATATTAAGATAATATCAGAATTTTGAAATTAATATATAATATAAATTCACGCAGTTTTTCTGCAATGTGGCATACGCTTATGAGACAACTTTTGAAACTCATTTTTAACTTAGTTTCGTATGAAGCACGCCCTAGTTCCCGAGCCCATACTTTGGATACGTTGCCAAATGTATGCATACGCAATTTTGGCACGAGAATTGTCATAACTCAAATATTTTCATTATATAAAACACATTATAGGGTTTTGTACCAAGGTTTTACAACTAAGGACAACTTTAGACGAATTTTTTATGAACATATAGATTGTAATAGTACAATTACATACAGATTATATTTAAGTAGATGGTAAAAGTCCACTTTTATTATAAACTAGCGGACCCGACAGACGTTGTCCTGTCTTAACTATGAATATTGATTTCAAATTGGTATAATTATTTAAATATATTTCAGAAACAAAGTGTTTATTATTCTAATGCTTTATGTTATACAACATTCTTTGTTTGTTTTTCTGGCTCGCATATTATTATATTATCAATATAATAACTCCGATCGAAGCATTTATTTTAAACGATATTCATTTTTCTTACACCCTCTTTGACGATATTTGCAGCACGCATTCTGTCAATGTTATGTCAAACGCCATAAGGTTACATCGAAAAGTTGGAATTGTATGGTGGTTAAGTATTCTTAAATTTTCTAATTTTCCGCGCAATTTTTTTCTTTTTTTCTTTTATAAGAACCTTTTCCTGACAATTACAAACACAACAAAAATAAATCCAGACAAATCGGTCAAGCCGTTTTCATGTTATGTCGTGACAACGGAAAACGGGTTTCATTTTTATATATATAGATGAGTAGGTTGATCGTCTTATTAATTACGCATGTTTTTGCCCACATGCAAACATACTGTTTTACTGAGCAACTAATATTTTTTTTGATAACTTTTTATTTTTGTTTCAGAAGTGTCAATATTCACAGTGGAAGGCGTAAGTCTCCAACCAGAAGAATAAGAGCCCACCGAAGCGAACTTTTAGTTGAATCTTTGTTCCTTCTGTCGACATCGCGTTTCGGCAGTCGACATTACGTTTAGAGTGTCGATAACGTTCATTAGTTAGTACGTTCCAATTCCTATAGTTTTAATGCAAATTCCGGCTGACATTTTGTCGAAGGACCAAAAAGTGATATTCTCCCAATTCAGACGTACATTGATTGTCGTCCTTTGATTCTGCTATTTGCAACCATTCTGCCAGAATTAAAATTCGATTAAGATTTTTAAAAAATATCCGTCAAAAACTACTGTACTATTGAAAAATTTAAATAGCAGTTTCAGGGATCTGTTTCTGTTGATAACACCTATCTATCGATTTGTACCACGATATCTCTTTGCTCATTCAATCATAATTTAACACCCCAATCCTTTATAAATAAAGTCTTGTGTGACCGTTCACCGTCAATATAATTTCTTAGCCTTATAATTAATTGAATTTTATATCGGATTATTGAAATACCGCGGTACATATCGACTTATCGATGTCACGGTGTCAACGCTTTTTAAGCTTCAATATCCATCCATATGATTCAATTATTCTATGGTGACAAGGTAATCGTTAGGTGTCGATTGTATTATATTGAATAGCTGGCTTGCTAACTGACTTAATTGCACACGCATAAAATTAATATTGCTACTATAATTTCATACCTATGAAAAGTCTATTTGCATTTTTTTTAAAATTTGAATAAATTTGCAAATAATTGTTCTATTTCACTCGTATTTTCAGCACTTTCAAAGTTCAGAACATAAACATATAACGCTTTGATCTTTGTTAAATATAAACCTACAAAGATGAAATGATATATTGATATTTGCGAGGTCTGCTAGCAAGCCCGCGGAGCAGTGTGCCATGTATTGTATAATTGAGAGCGATTTATTTTAAAAGAATTTTTACGCTGGATATATGCTCATAATTTTGGGAGAAATTTTGAAGATGTTTATTTATATTATAAGCAATAAGTAACGCAGTCTTATGAGAGCTAGATGCACCCTTTTTAATTGGACATGCACATTCCTTCCAAATTATCGTTGCACTTTGCTTATCGGATTTAAAATACAAAATACATAACTACACAATTGATGTCTTGGGGATTGAGAAAAAAAGAGAGCTTTGCTTACTTTTGCTGACAAGAGGAGGGGGGGATAAATTGCAGTAACGGAAATGTGGGTAGTCCTTTAACTCTAAATTTAAAGCCGATAGGCATAGTGCGATCGTGCACATCATTAACCGTCTTTTGAATTGCCTTCTTCATTTATTATTGAGCGATGGACTGCCAGTGATACCATGTGAATTGAATGACATGTAGTGTTGGTCACATCAAATAAAAGTAATGAGTAATTTTCGTGAGGGTTTTCTGAGTCGAGATTATTATTGCTGCTATTATTGGAGACTTTCGCCTCTTGAAAGCCTTGATTATAATTTATTTAAATTGAACTACAAAATTTGTGGGAATAGAATTCAAGTAGATATTAAAATGTTATTAAAGCAATGTCAGCGTGCAACTCTCATCCCTGAGGTCGTAGGTTCGATCCCCGGCTGTGTACCAATGGACTTTCTATGTGCGTATATAACATTCGCTCGAACGGTTACGGAAAACATCGTGAGAAAACCGGCTTACCTTAGACCCAAAAAGACGACGGAGTGTGTCAGGCACAGGAGGCTGATCACCTACCTGCTTATTAGATTGAAAAATGATCAAGAAACAGATTAAGAAATTTGAAGCCCAGACTAGCGATGATTTTTTTTATTTTTTTAGATATTAAAATTATTTGGTGTGACCGAAATAGAGAGATCTCAAGGTGTGGGACCGTCCTGTATTGATAGGAAGTTAACTGGATAGGTACTAGTGCCGTCGCATTACTAGCAAAATTTTACTCTAAGAATATGTCCCTCACGACTATAGGACTTAGCTACCGGCGCAGTTACAACTTAAATCTGTAGTCAAATATTTAGATAAATATATACCGCCACCGATCATTTAATTCTTTAATTGTTCATGAAAATTTCGTAAATGTATTTCATATTTATACTTTAATTTGATTCTCAAAGCGCTGGTATTTTCATTTGAATACCGGAATGGAAGCAATAAGTTCAAGGAGCTTACATAGTTGATACTTACGTAATTGAAAATCGTGATTGGAATTTCTATTTAACTTATAATTAGGTCCCTTTTAGTGATTGTGATTACAAACATGACATCTAATTGAATATTTACTTAGATACAAGACAACTTTTGTCACCAACGATTTTAAAATGTTCAAATTGAAATCGGTGAATCGTGGTTTTTAATTATATTTTGCGGATTCCCGTTTATCGCTTGCGGCGGTAACCCGCAATGTGCTGTTAATGAAAAATGTATAGTTGAGTTGTGATTGCGCGGGTGTAGGAACGTAGTGTAGCGTAGTAACGAGCTTTAGATACGTTTACATTGGGGTAAGGGAGCGGTACTCAACTGCCAAGCAGCTAACGCATTTAGTCCAGGTTTTCATTAATTTCTTTATAAAATTGTATGGATATATGAAAAACTTAGATTTTTTATGAAATAAAAGGCAAATGGGCAAGAGGCTCATCTGATGTTAAGTAATACCACCGCCCATGAACACTTATATTGCCAGAAGGTTTTGTGAGCCTTGTGCGTTACCGGCCTTTCAAGATTTATGAAACACGTTAAGTTTATTCATATACGAAATAGCTATTTTTATTTCGTATAACATTTACTATTTAAGAATTGATTTCCGTATTAAAATCACGGAAAACATAAATTTTAAATTCGTTTACATTATCTGACCAGACGCTTGCTGGCCGTCGGCTAGCAGCATTCAAAACGTCGAGATATTAATGTAGTAATCCGTTTTTAATTTTGTTTCGGGAAGACAAAAAAAGTTTTTCATATTTCCATGTCTTTACCGACTTTATGCCCATTTTAGCGTCAGTCATTAGCAATTAGATTAATGAAGCCAGGCTTGGTACTAATTACGAAGTGCCTATACACTCACAAAACCGCTCCCGGGGGGGTGAAAATCGGTTCCAAACACCAACTAGTATATAATGTAAAAACGCAATACTGTACATGTTTGTGTATTTTTTGTATTATTTAGTGGTCACCTGTTGAGTGAGGCACAAACGCACATGCGTTGTATACTGTATAATATAAATTTGAATGGGACTGGTGGAATTTATACTCGTTTTAACAATGTTGTTTCGTAAATATGTATTATTATATACCATACTTTCTGTTTCTATATAATTCTTTTTGGTCTGTGTATTTTAAACGGAATAATGTTGTATACATTGTAACCTTCTTAAAGGCGTTCACATGCCACGTTGTCTATGGAATTTATTTAAAATCTATGAAATGACAGTGACAAATGACAGATATGCAAATTTGCGGCTGTCTGTGTTACTAATATAGCAAAAGTGAGTAAAAGGGTACAACAACAAGATTGATACAAATATCTATTGTTAGTAGTTATGATTTGTTCTGTTAAAGTATTTAGATATTGTATGAGGGACTTGACACTTGATGTCACTATTAGCGATTCATCTATAAACATTGTCTTTGGTCATTGGTTGTAACATTTACGTATGTTAAGTCGAGTATAATATTCCCAAGGTGTAACTTGCATTTGTATAATGAACTGACCCTAACTAATGTATATAGTTTTAAGTTTATTCAAATTATTTAGTAACGACCCTATAATGTTGCCATTTCTTTAGTCGCATTTTCGCTTTATCTTATTTCTATGATTGGATTTATGTAAGGGTATCACTGCTGATGAAAGATTTCTAAGCAAATTGACGGCGATAATATTAGGACCCTAACATTAATAGCCGTATTATGAGATTTATTTTATAATTTCTATTTTAATAAGATTATTTTTATGTTACGTATAAAATTCACATGTTTTTTACTACCCATATACCATGCTTTTAATAGTTTGAAAGGTGTAAATATAATTGAACTGATAATAATAAAGAATATTTCATAATTATATTTTGTTTTTTTTCTATCTATAATATTTAATGCTGACAACAAAGAATACTTCCACAGGTAAATGCTAGTAATGTTTTGTACAAATAGTAACATGAAGTCTAATGAGTAAATATTGATAAATTAGCAAGATCACGAAGTACCGTTATAATTATCACATATTAGTATTGTTACGAAGACGGGTCGACTGAAATGCTGCTTCTCATCCTATTTTTCATCTCTTCTGCTTCGTCATCAGTTCACTCTAGAATATTCCTTTATCAAAGGGATTTACCAGTCCTGAAAACACCTGAAAACTCGTTTGTGGGGAACTGTACCACTTGACTATACTTTCTCTGAAACAGCCATTATTTCAGGGAACCTGGAAATTACAGGGTTACTTTATGCAAATTCAATTTTTTTTTTATAAGTGATAAAGCGTCCTTTGAAACAGCCATAAACAATATCTTGCTGAAAATGTCTCTAACTTGTAAAAAAAACGCTTCAGTCAATCCGTCTTCGTCTTCAACAATCAACAGAATCTTTGTTTAAAACAAAGACATATATAACCAAGCGTAACGATTTTTGTATTATTACTACAACGATCATAGCATCCCGTCCCTCATCACTATGACTCACATTATAACTAAAGTTTACAATTTGGCCTAAAATAGGGTATAGTTTTGCGTATAAAAGGATTTCCAGGATAATGCGTCAATAAGACGCGATATGTGCGACTGAATATATGGAGAATTGTAAATTAAGCGCAAGTTTAGCATATGTGATTCAAGGCAGATACGAGATTCCACCCTTATCACCTGGACGGCCGTCGTTTCACAACTGGACTTTGCCGCCACCACCACTATGTGAAACCAGCGGCCCTCTGAAGTATTTCTTAACCAATTCGACTCAGGGTCCTTCAAGAAAAGAGCGTTATAATTCTTAAATACCTGACACCAAAAACTACGAGCTCCTAACTAATCATACAAGACAAAGCAAACGCACGTCTTGGTTGAAGAATCTTAGACAATGGTCGGCATCCAAAATTAAAGTACCTATTATAAACGCCAACGCAAAGGAGATGGCAGTATAAGAAGAAGAATTCTTAAAAGGTTGGTAACGCACTTGCGAGCCTTCTGGCAGTTTGTCCATGGACGGCAGTATCAGATGAGTCTCCTGCCTGTTTGCCCTCTGTTCTATATAAAAGGGATTATAATAAACTTCTATTAAAACAATAGCAATCACTTGGTGGAAATCCTTAAAGTGAAAATTACGTTATATAACAAAGGCCCTCGGTTGCCGCCGAAATTGAAGCCGTGAAATTCGACGCCTTGGCATTTCGCCAACCTCAACACTGACATAATATTGCTCGACTCAGAATAAAAATTTCGAATGTCTTGTTCGCTTATTTTCCGTATCATTGATCGTGTAGGTATTATCTAAGTATTTTTATTTTCTTCAATCCTCATTAACTGGTTACATTTTTCCTTCGGTGTATTCAGTGGCGTAATTATACCATATGGGGCCCGTAGCAAATTCATTTGATGGGGCCCTATCAGTAAAAAACGACACGTTGTACTCAGTTTAATTTTAATAAACTTCGAGATTTTCAGCGTACTCAATTACACGTTGTTGTATATGTCCCACTAATGGTCATAGGCCTCCTCTCTTAGGCGAGAGGGAATGGTTTGTAGTCCCCACGCTAGCCCAATTGCAGACTTCACATTCATCCATAGAACATTATTATGTTGTATGTCTCAATGCATTCATCATCTATTCGCTACCTTTTGTCGCGATTTCTGTTGGTTTAAAATAATGTCCAATACTCGATAAAATATGTTTAATTTGAACAAACTTTCCGGATCTTGGAGACGCTCATCTCGCAAATCTCTTCAAAATGGCGTGTTACCTACCTCTGACGGGTTTTAGAAAATTGGCGATGGCCCATTTTTCTGCTACACTATTTGCTTCCATTTTTAAATTTTCAAATCCATGTCGATACCTTTCCAATTCTTCTAGACAAATTTTCAAGCGTTTTAAGGCATTTGAAAGATCGATGGCTTTAGACTGAAGTGCTTTTAGAGGCTGCATCGATAGTAAGATCTTGCAATGTAAAACCAATAGCGTAATAAAATTGTAGGTTTCTAATTATAAAAATAACCTTTAAAATAAAATCAAATACTCAGGTACTATGTAAAAAAAATTTTTTGAGCTTGTGGCCTCTTGGGCATGGGCCCTCTTGGGTCGGGGGCCCGTGGCATTTTGCCAGCCCTGCCACCCTATTGTTACGCCACTGGGTGTAATATAGTATAGTAAGGTGGAATCAGTTTACGCGCTTAGACATTTGGTCCGTTAAGTCTTGGCTAATTAAGCCAGCCTAGCTCTTTCCCTTTAGAAGTATCCTGGGCACATCGCAGGCTTCCCGGAGCGACCTCAATGCCCCGAAGGTTTCTGCTCGCTGGGAATCCACTTCCTTTTGTGTAATCCTCTAAGTAATTGGTTATATATTTAATTTGGTTTTATACTCGCTCGCTCTTACAATATAAGTATTAAAACTTTAACTATAATAATGTGTTTCAATCGTTTTAGTGCATTTGTGAGACGGATATAACGTATATTTAAAAAAAATATTGTACTATCGTTCTACGCTGAAGTTGCATCTATTCTGAAGTTAATTAGCATAAAAAAATCTTTTACAAAACCATTTCATTCCCAGTTGAAAGCAATAGAAAACTAGGATTCGCATTGTTTCGAACATTTTCAATTCATTGAAAACAATGCCCGTAAAAGCTTTGAATCAAAAAGGTACTTGATTAGTTAAATTTTTCTCCACAAACAATTGCGAGGGTGAGATAAAGTCGTCAGGAACACTCAAAGAAGTTGGCCGAAATTTGCAGGGGAACTGGTGACCTAATTACATCCCCATACTTTGCTTTAGTAGAGGAAAACAAAGCTGAAATTTATAAAGGTTAGGCGAGTGAAACGATCTGTAACAGTTAAATATGTTTCTCCTATGAAATGAAACAGTAATTTACTTTTAATATAATAGCATTATTTAAAGTCAAAATCATTTATTCATATAGGTAACACAATGTACACTTATGAACGACAAAAAAGAAATATATGTATATTTCTTTTTTGTCGTTGTTTAAATGCTTCTAATTTTACATTTACTGCCAGTTTTCAAATCAAAGGCGTAGAACAGAAAAGAAGAACTGCAAATAAACTCTCCGCCACTCTTTTTGTTTTACCTAACGTTTGTAAGGAGCTGCTACCATTACACCATGTTCCACATCATCATAAGTAATACATAATAATAAATAAAAAACAAAGATATGTCTTCTATCAGCAGGAGGCATGGGAAAATAGGAGCACGCACTTACATTCTCGTATTACTGAGGTCGTGCGTTCAAACTTTTAAAGTACCAATATATCCTTCTGTATACGACTCTTACACCCAAACATACTCGACATAAAAATACTCCTTATAATGTAAATATAAAATAAATATACTTCAAGAAACAGACGCAATTATGAACAAAATTGTACCAACTTTTTAATAAATATTTACTTAGATACGAGTATTTTGACAACTCGTACGTTATTCAATTATTCGTAATGCCTACCACTCGGAAAATAAAGTATCCAGTATTCTGCTATGATGTAAACTTTAGGTACCAAATACCTTTTTCTCTCCCTATAACTCTTATCACTAAGCAAGCTTCATTTGAATCAAATCTATATTACAAATATGTATTCTCTAATTTAAGACAGAAAACTATTTAAAAAATGGCGTAAAACATCTCACTCACCTATGTTTATGTTTTAATTAAGTCTATCAAAACTAGTATTAGTATTCTACGTGTAGTATGGATACATAAGGGAAAGTAAGTTATATGAACGTATTTACAAGCCATACACATACACCATTGGGACTCTCATAAGAAACTCGTTATGAGGGTAGAAAGAAACTTATACAAAGTGTGCAAGTTACAGGCTCCTAAGTAATTGCTTATTTGCACGCGAAACAAGAATATCCTGTGGGATACTAGAGATAACACGTCATTTTACAAATTATTATTGTTCGCTATTATGATTATGAGAAATGAGTTTTCTGAGATAATATACGCTACTTTAGTTTTGCTGTTGCTCACTGCATTACGTTTGGTTTCTGCTTTGGTGTGAAGATTCTAGGATCGATTCTGCGAAAATAGATTGTTTGAATATCAGCTGGAATAAATAGGTTGTAATTCGAAAAAAAGGCTTTTTATAAAGCATCACCAATGGCTATACAGTTTACGGCTTGTAGGCTTTAGCCTCAAGTATATTTCGCCATCGCAATAGTTTAATAATAATTATTATTTTCTCCCATACAACATTGGCAACAAACAATAAGATTACAGTTGAGAACCTGGACAAGCTGGTGGTCGTCGGGAAAGTGGAAGATAAAAGGCTAAGGGACACCAACTCGCTGGTGTTACCAAGTCACGATTCTCACGGGCAGTGGCGGATTTACCAGCAGGCTGAGTAGGCTGGAGCCTAGGGCGGCAAATTTTAAGGGGCGGCAAATTTAGTTCATAATTTATTTATTTCGGTTTACAAATTTAAAAAAAAATATTATACACACATAATACGAATTTCGAAAATTGGAGAGAAATGAAAATATGTATTTAACAAAAATCGAAATATTCTCATATACAGTGCTAATTAATAAATATTTGCATGAACAATTCCTAAACGCTTTACTAATTATACATTAATGATTATGAACTTTTAGAATATCGCGATTCGATATTGTAATCGAAATTTAGTAGTTTTTACATATATTCTTCACTGATAACTGCTATAATTTTTTCTCCGTGTACCTAATAATTATGAGATCTGCTTACCCAATTCAATCGATATAATATCGATGGTCTAATAAAAATACTGACTAAAATTGACTAATTTTTATTAAATAAAAAACTAGTTCAATATCTAGTGAGTGTAATAATAAATGTTAATCAAAGTTCGCCAAATGTATGTTTTTTACGTAAGCTTAATTCATATTTTGTAAGTATTGTGTAGTTTTAAGACATACCTTACCTTACTTTAAAAGTGGTATGCGATTGAGATATTTTTTCCTTAAAATAATGTTTTTTGATAATTATTTTCTGTAAAAATAACCAAGGATCTAACACGGTACCATAGTTCTCAATAATAATGACTATATGGGAAAAGTTTATGTAACGAGGATGATGGAGCACAAATTATAAAGTTGGAATTTTATTGATAGAAAATTGATATGATTGTGGACTAAGATATCAAAATTTAGAGGCGGCAAAAATTGAATAGCCTACGGGCGGCAAATCTATAAATCCGGCACTGCTCACGGGTCTCCGCTAACAGCTGCGCTGAGGGGATTCGCCGACCGTACAGTCAAAGAGCAAAGCAGAAGGTGCCTCATATTGACGCGACCTTCAGCAACAGTCTGAAAATTTTCTTGCCTAAAATGGACAGAAGAATTATACATTCCGTTCCTTTGATAAGTTTCAACATTGTACTTAACTGAGCAAAAATCATAGCTTTTAATATTATTTGCGTAGTTCTGAATTTAAAAAAAAATAATGGTTGTGAAATTACTCTCTCTAAAAGTAATAAATGCTAAACAATGGGCATTCAAACGAAAATTTAATTTAATGACAAATAACGACTATTATCAAAGCCGAAATATACGAAATGTTTAAACGAAATTGAACGAAGTTGTGGATAAAACTTCCAAAAGGGATATAATTTTCGTGAATATTTATAGTACATTATTTTTTTTAACAATAGTAATAATGAATATAGAATAAGCTGTAAAAACTCAACTGAAGCGTACGAGTAGGGTATACTGGACTAAACTGGTTTTCAGGCTATAAAAGCACGGCGCGTGGTATGGCGCACTCACTTCTTCGCCGCCTCGCACTAGATAATATAGACGTCACTTACAGTATTGTTGTTGAATTTGTGGTTATGTGTTCTTTATTAATTAATAGTAGTTGTGTGCTAAAATTTCGTGTAATCTAATTTGTTTTTTTTTAGTAATTTTATTTGTTAATTTCTTACTATAGTGATTGTACAGATTTTCACTTATTTTTAGGTAGAAATAATATATACTTATATAAATTTATCACCAACACGAATTGTCTATGAAAGGAAAGAAGAGACGTATTTTGTCTTATTTTATGCGAAAATAAATAAAGATAATAACATACATTGCCTGTTATAACTACTACGTGTGATATTAGAAAATTTTCTTAAAATACAATATTTCAATAAAGTTTTAATATCTGTTATAAACCCGTATTTTAAACGCCTTATTTTATTTTTAATGAAGGAAAAACAAAATCTCATTGGGTTTAGGGTTTGGGATACCAAAAACGTTTTGGCAGGATATCCGGTCAACCCTTGGTTTGACTTTACCGGACGTATTCATTATTCTGACCTTTGATGAACCTTTAAATTTTTTTTATACATTGTTACATAATTTATTGTACTATTTATTTATAATATATCAAAATCTTATTATTTTTTGTTAATATATGCAGTTGACAGGTTGACAATTGTAGCTATTACATTGATTTTTGGAGTATCCAGATAACAGGTGTCTCAAAAGAAATTTCACATTTATTTATTTAGCGTTATGTGAAAATTTTAGACGACTTCTTGGTGCCTGAAATTCAAAACTTTCCTGGCTATAACCAAAGGTCATGGTTCCAGCAGCAACGCCACGAGTTCGTGATATTTTCTCAGGCAAATTGATCTCCAGGAGAGGTGACATAAATTGGCCTCCACGCAGTCCTGATTTAACCCCTATGGATTTTTACTGATGGGGTTATCTTAAATCTAAAGTCTACGCCAATAAGCCGACTTCTATGGCGCAATTGACAGAAAATATCCGTCACGAAATGGCAGCCATCACTGAGTCCACCTGCCGAGCCGTCATAAGTAATTTTATTGTTTGAATTAATGAGTGCCGCGAGCGTGAGGACATTAAATAAGTTCCAAATTAGCTATGTATTACTTATTGGTAGGATAAACACTATTGTTGCGTTTCACGACTGTCAGATAGCGCTATTCGTCACATAAAGTCCATCATAAGTAATGAGTCCGATGAAGTGTCAAATAGCACAATTTATCTTCCAAATAATTTATGTGTTGCATAGATATTTGGTACTTTATCCATACATTGTGAAACAGATCCTTAGACGGTATAATTTTTAATAAATAAATTCCCAAATTGTGTACTTTATGAATGAATAAACACTTTTTTGATACACGACTTACTTTATTTTTAATCGATCAACTAAATATGAACTTCCTTTTGTATGAGTTTAATAGGATCTTCATACCCCATTTCTAATTAATCGTTACATTTAAATAATTTTGGTAACACAAGACCAATCAATACACGAACGAAATATTGTTATTACTTTTCAATACATTGAGAATCGGTGGTTAAAAAATCTGGGGCTTATTCAATTGTTTTTCAAATGTGAAAGATACTACACAGAGTTACTACCGAGCTATTCATCTCGTACGTAGACCTGAAATGTCAGAGGTGATGAACATTATTTGTAACATAGTTAACAAGTAATAAGTTACTTGTAATTTTGCTTTTACTGTAAATACCTAGCCAGGCCGCGATTGCTGATGTTCGTATGAAAACAATACTAGGTAATTTCTTAAGCATCTATATTTTCTGTTTATATTACCTTTGCGAAAGTATGAAATGCTATTCAAATATTTTTATAAATCTTCTTTGCTAACTATGAGATGTGGTATATTTGTATTTTTACGAAAATGATATTAATGTCAAATAACCTCTCAATAAGAATGGAACAAATACCTCTTTCTGTACCTAATACCTAATACCCGAATAGTAATATGCGATACTATATTGTAGAGTTCATTTAATTTTTTTGACTCTATAACCTTATTATGCACGACATTATGTATAACTTACCTACAGCATACATAGTTATTCTTTATCGATTAATTTTTTGAGGATTTAATTAATTGTATAACAAATGAACATCTCTTACGTCTAACCAAGAATCTGCTTGATACTGAAAAATTACTAAATATTCTATAGCAGTAAATACAATCTTGAATTTAAGTTTAACACTTTCTAATATACAACATTCACATATACATCTCCAGTAGATTGAATTCAACGTCGTCTCGAACATACATCATAATTTAATTTGTCTGCTGAATCGATCACTTACGGGAAATATTCGCTTCTCAGACGGCTTTCAATAGACTTCGATTTCAAATTTATCTTTCAAGCTCGCTGTTGAAAGTCATTTCTATAGATTTTTAACTTTTTCCTTTGGATTTTCACCGGCTCTATTGCAGACTGACAGAGTGGAACATAAAAACTCAGGCCGGCAACTCAAACGTGTTCGGCTATTGCCTACGTAATTAGACTTTGATTTAATTACTTTTGAAATGATAATCTCAATTGGGAAGGATATTACGAACAGCATTTTTATTCGTATTTATTCAGAAATCTGTATTAGCGATTAGATAGTTTTGGCTGAATTCTATTTATATTTATTCATTTTATTAGAACCTAAAAAATTAGTTGACAAAATACTCAAAATAATTTAAATCACACAAATGTCTTCAAAAAAGACATAAAAAGCTCACAGTGGTAAGATTTTTAACTGAATATGTTGATTTATAATGAATGCCTAGTTTAATCATTATTTAGGAATATTTTAGAGAGTATGTGAAACGTTTACATTGTTCACTTAAACTTTATATTATTTTATATAAGCGATAATAAAACGAAATTAAAACAGTTTTAAATGAACTCACGTTTAGTTCAATTTCAGTTTACACAAGGTAATTTGTAAAATAATGTAATACGTTTTATTTTTATAAGTAAAATTAAATAAAAATATTACGCTCCAATGGTCTACAATAGAGAGACCCTTAACACACGTAAGTATTATGTAACCATAATGTTTATTAGGATTTTTGCCAACATTTACGTTTCCATTTTAAAATAAATTAAGATAAATAGATATACTGTGAAATGTGTATATAAACAATGCTGTGTTGTTTATTGGGTCTGACTACACTGAGATCATGTTTTGAATCCTTGGCTAAGCTTTATGATTTATAATCATAATGATTTTTTTCTTCATCACTTGCAACGAGTATTTACTAAACCACACGAAGTTTGAACGCACGACTTCAGAGTTTAGTAGTTCAAAAATTCAGAAATTCGTAAATCATTTATTCATTTAGGTAACACAATATACACTTATGAACGTCAATAAAGAAATACATATTAAATGCTTCTAATTTTACATTTACTGCCAGTTCTCAAATCAAGGGCGTAGAATGGTCGAGAAGAACTGGCAATAAACTATCCGCCACTCTTTAAAAGTCGTTTTTACTTACTTACTTCGTGTTTACTTTTTAATTACACCATGTTCCACGTGACATCTTACGTAATTAATAATAATAAAAAGATTTCTACGTACTTACATTCTCGTAAGAACAACACGCAACTACATAGTTGAAATAACTAACATCACCGCATACACGAACTCAAGTCCGACCAGCCACCACAAATAGCACCCGTTCACGAGTATGACGCATGGCCAGCCATCGGCGCCCTCGCCATATTTCAGGGAGTCGCGGGCCTAGCCACTAGACTTATACTGTCCATAATATTATTTATTTATACTGAACCATCAAAACGAGCCAATATGCCTTTTGCTTGCATTGTCAGGAAAATTTCTTAAAACCTTAAGCGGATTGAGGATTTTTTAACGCTTTGAGTGGAAAAATTTAACGAGAAAATCCAGCAGGACATTTTAAGTACTTAACTTCAAGGCAATAAAAGCAAAGAGGTTGCGTTTAGTAAAATTATTAAACTGTGTACTTTTTAACAGTTTTACTTAAGATCGCTTTAAATTTCTAATGGTAAGATGAGCTTTAAGTTTTATAACATTGAAAACACTTCAAAAAGGTAAAATGTATAAAGTATGGAAATCGGTATTTATTTATTTATTACGTAATCTTACAGCTAACAAAAAATATATATAAAAACCAAACAATTACACTTAAAAGATAGCCAAAGATGGAATACAATGATGGAAATGGAAAAGGTTGAAACATTTACAAAAAACGATAAAAAATATTCAATAAATTTAAATAATTAATACCTTATTTGGCTATGGTGTGTGATGGTGTATGTGAGGGATGTACGTGAAGGTATGCATGTGGGGTATGCTCATGATGCAGGTGATTTTGCGCTATGAATATTCCTAATACTCATTTTGACCATATTCCGCCAACTTATAGCTTAAACGAGTCAAGGCTTTCATATTGGTCCTTCGTCCAGGCAGCGCGATACAAATCTGAGTTTTTGGTTTATTTTAAAGTGAGGGCTTCTACCAAACAATACTTATAACTTTAATTTGAATTACTTATTTTTTCATAGGACACGAGAGTTGCGATATTAACAATACCATGTATGGTGAAGGAAAATATCTTTGGGAAATCGACCTATCATAGAACTAAATAACCAAGACACAAAGAAAGCTTTTGGTTTTAAAGAAAAAATATCAATCAAAATATGTTTATTCCATTAAGATGCGTCTTAGGGCATGCTTATGAATGTCAAAAACGTTTACAAAATTCGCGAATGAGCAAGACTACGCCATCATAAAACAGCCATAAAAATACCATTTGATTAGGCTAACGGGACTGTTATCCAGTTATTAAATATATAAAGTATGAAGCAAAAGTTATCAAATAATTCTACTTCTGCGTTACATAAATAATATTTGAATTAAAATGTCGGAATGTACGTAAAAATATAACCGCTCGAATGTAAAAAAGGCGGCTGAATTTTTACGCGACCATTCGAACTTTTACAGACCAAAGTAAACATGAACCAACGTAATATATAAGTCATGAATGTGTTCAATGGTAAAGCCGAGAATAATATTTATTTTCACTTTATTATGTGTAAAGTGTGTAAACATATATAATTTTTCCAAGTGGAATAAAACCATTGATAAACGACGCGGTCACGCCAGGTTCTTACACGAATATATAATGTAACGTAGTTCAAGTAGTATGTATGCATGCTTAGCCTATTTATATACCCTTAAATATTTTCTTAACATCGAATGTTACAATAGGAATATCCGTATAACAATCGTGTTCCCGATAACTGTTTCACATTTATTTTTATTCGACTTCAAAAATACTCAGTCGAGGAGGTAATTAGCGAACTGTGGAATCGACTCCCGTTGGGGGTCTTTCCTGAGAGATACGACCTCCAACTATTCAAAATTCGAGTGTAATCCTCCGTCAAAGGCCGGCACACCCACTAAAAATGGATGTTTATGGGCTGCGATGACTGCCCCTTTTGGGCGTCCCGCAGGGTCGTTTGCCCCCTATTATATAAAAAAAATAACAATAATTAAGAGATCGGACCGATCAGGCTGGTTTTCTACGCTGCATGTCCTCTGCCCCACTTGAGGGAAATAGGACTTTAACAAGCTCTATATTATTACGTAACAAAATAAAATATTACGCAATCGCTTATGAACTTCTGATTCCATTGTGTCTGATCAAACTGATAAATTTTACTTTGTTTTACAATATGGCGATATCTATAAGATTTAATTGTATTTATTCATTTAGAAAAATACGTTATACTACTAGTAGTAGTACTTATTGCTGTAAGGATGACCATTGCGATAAATCGGAAAAGTCGTTAGCTAAAATCTAAAAACTTATCCTGAAATGCCGTCGCCGGTCACCCTTAGCCAGCCGTGTGACCCAGTTTAAGGGTTAGCCAGTCAATGACGCTACACGTATAAGCGAAGGATCGTTTAGTATTTATAAAATAAGAATAGCCTAACCGAATATACTATTTTATTATGAACAACATTTTACATAATTTATACTATACTGGAGGGTTTATTAAACTATTTATTATAAGTAATTATTTGTTTTAGTTTTAATTTAAATATGTGTGGTACCACCGCCCATGGACACTCACATTGCCTTGCCAGGCTCGCAAGTGCATTGCCCGTCTTATAAGAATACTGTTTTGAATAATAAAATCTAATTGGTTTGGAAATACTTCAGTGGGCTTCAGGTGGTTATACATAGTCATGTATACCATGTATGACCATTATTACTTATGCCATATAAATTATTACGCACTACTGTGCGTGGCAATAATTTATCAAAACGCATTTTAAAGCCCTGTATTTATAAAAAACTGGTATAAGCTTCATCACCTTCTTTAAACATGTGGTTACGCTGTGATGAGATATACGAGTACTTTAGTCAAAGTGGAGCAATTAAATTATTTATATTATATGAAAATGCCTTTAAGAATGTTAATAATATGCTATATATTGCTAAAAATAGTATCTATATATCTATTTCATTGTGCCGTCGTATTAAATATTAAATACGACACACAGTAGTCGACTTAAATTCAACTTGCCGCATCGTAGCACATGCTACGCCGTAGACCGAAACTCGTGCATATCAGATGCGGGGTAATTATATTTAAAGCACATCTTTAATATGAATACAATTTGAGACTGTTATACAAAATTATAAATTACACTTATGGACACATCTATTGGCCCACCTTGCATTTTCAGTTTCTTTTAGTCCTACCTAAAAATTTATATTAGGTGGAGTAAAAAGTTTTTATGCAGTTTTGAACCTGGCACATTCATAATGGCATTCAATATATTTTTTTTGTAATTTCAAACACAGAATTCAAAGAAACAAAAGACAATTTGGAGCCTGCTCATTGATATCAAACAATCGAATACTAAAAAAACTTGATTAAATTGGTTTAGTTGGATTTAATTCTTGAAAGTGTGATTTTTCTCTTTGGTTTTGCAACAAACATTACTTATTCTTAACATTAAGATGAGGTTCTATCAATAATCTATGGATACTTCGCCTGAAGTCGCCGCCCAAGCTGTGGCACTTATCCGGGCCGGACACAGCCAAAGAAATGTGAGTGATCAACTTAATTTAAGTCGATCTGCGGTCCGAAACGTTTATCGGAGATACCTAGAGACTGGTGACATTGTTCGTCGCCAAGGAAGGCCACGATTTCGGGTCACAACTGAAAGGCAGGATCGATTCATCGTGACGACCAGCTTGAGAAATTGTCACCTTACCTCCTATTGAGATACAAAACCAACTTCGCGACTTCCATGGAGTAAATGTGAGCGCTCGAACTGTTCGGAGAAGATTAAAAGAACGCGATATGGTACCACACAAGCCAGCTAATGGCCCAAAACTAACGCGAGCCCACCGAATAACGCGCCTTCATTTCGCGCGCTCACACTGAAATTGGACTCAGCAGCATTGGAACGGAGTACTCTTTTCTGATGAGTCTAAAATTGCATTACATGGCAATGATGGAAGGAAGAAGGTCTACCGAAGTAAGGGAGAGCGTTTTGCACAATGCTGCTTTGAAGAGAGGGTTGCTTATGGCGGTGGCTCATGGACTGTCTGGGGCGGTATATCCGCGAGCGGCAAAACTCAACTTGAGCTTGTTACGGGACCACGGCTGCCAACATTAAATGCTGAAAGGTACATTCTTGAGTGCTTAGAACCTCACGTGATGCCATACGCGGACTATGTGGGCCCAAATTTCCTTTTTATGCATGATAATGCAAGAGCCCATACGGCCGGCATCGTCAGAAAATATCTTCGGGATGTGAACATCGCAGTTATGGACTGGCCAGCCAGAAGCCCAGATATGAACCCCATTGAGCACATGTGGGACGAGCTAAAAAGACGTGTTAGGGCTCGTCAGCCAGTTGCCCAGACGATGCAGGAATTGAAAACTGCCATAGAAGAGGAATGGGAGATGATCGGCGGAGCGGTTGATAAACTCTATGCCTAATCGTATGAGAGCTGTCGTAGATGCCCATGGAGGCAACACGCGTAATTAAATTAAACCTTTATTTGATAAAACACGTTTTTTATTCAAAAATCAACTGACTTCATCAAGGCGCCTACCCGACTTGTTAGGCGTATCTCCATGTGGTGTGGTATTCTAAATTCAAATTTAAAACAATACGATCGAAAAAGATGGTAAAATGTATCAGATTCAAAACTGCATATAAAATTTTTACTCGACCTAACATAAATTTTTAGTTAGGACCAAAAGAAACTGAAAATGCAAGGTGGGCCAATAGACGTGTCCAGAAGTGTAGTTCATTAATATGAACAGTTGTTATGATAGGCACCTGTTTGTGTACAGAAAGACAAGATCAAATATTACATCATGGTAACTTTTTTATTGTAATATAAATTTATATGTAAAAATAATTTACCCTGCGGTTCTGTAACTCACTTTTCGAACTCACACGGCGGTTTTCGCATCGGCGGTCGCTCTCAAATCAGTCGTGAAGCAGTCATTTTATGATTTGGCATTCTAATAATCAATAAACTACAAGCTCCCACCTTACAGAATGCCAACTGCACTTGTTTCTACTGTATTAGCCTGCTATCCAGTTATGGCATGCATTATTTGCAGTTAAGATATTTAATAATCAGATTGATTGCCCTAACCTCCTATCTAAATTTAAGTTTCGTGTATGCGATACCCCAGGCATCGGATTGTTCCATTTGTCCCTCCTTTCCGTAGAACGCGTTTTGGTCAAAGCTCACCGATGTCCAGATTAAGCATTCTTATACATGAGCTAGTTCTGGATATACATAGTTGCTCCCCTCACACTATAAAATCGATTTTTGCATTGATATACAAAAACCCAAGATGCACAATCAACGTCTAAAAAACGTCCTCAAAAAATGAGCGCAACATTCTAAATTGTGCGTTTATTTCAAATAGTCTCGCGTCTAATAAGTGAAGTCGATGTTATTTATTTGTGTTTTTTTTTATAAATAAATTTGTGTACTTTTGAACTTTTTTGTGTGTAGATTTTGACAAATATATTTACGCTATATAAAGTGTAGGTCAGGAGGTAGCCAATTTAACATTTTTTTTTTAATTTAAAGAAAAAACTTTTTAACCGGATTAAAGTTATGTATTATTATAAATTTACAACTATTTAACATCCAACACCTTTTGTCTTCAGTCACCGTGACTACGCACGCTGTAAAGCACCCGAAAAGTCGGATAAATTAAAAATTATGTTAAATAGTTGTAAATAAAAAAGTCATGTTCGACTCCACTCAATACCTTGTCCTACCGACCACGATCGGTCGTAAAATTTTCGCTTTATGTACGTATAAACTGCGTTGTAATAACAACTTTAAGCAATTCGCGTGAGGTTGATTTTGCAATAATATATGCTTGTAACATATACTGTTATAGACATACTGTTATAGAAAGGGACAGAAATAGTGTTTCGGGACACTTTCGAGTGTTACTTTTATTCGAGACTGTGCATCTTGGGTTTTTTGTATTTCAATGGATTTTTGTTTAGATTTTTGTAATAAGATTTATTTTGTTTTTTTTTTGTAATGTTTGTTTTGTTTGGTAATTGGTTTGATATTTGTATGATCTCTAAATGTATGTCATGTTTGCCTTTAAATGCTTGTCACATTAAAAATTGTATTTTGTGTTTGTTTTTACCAATGTGTCAGTGTGCCGAGCGTTGGCATATTTATATCAATTTAAAAAATTTCATCAATGCCTATTGATATCGATTTTGTTTTCTGTAATTATTGAAGTTCTTCTCAAAAATCGTTAAATGAAGATATCTAAGGTTTAATATTACATTTCCAAATCTCTTTTGGGATAATTATCTAAAGCATATACCTTTCAAAGCTTTTGTATCCTTAATATACCAGTTACTAATACCGAAAATGGTTGGTAAACGTTCCCAGTATAATCGCGTAGCTTAACGACAAAAACATTTTGTTAGCAGACACAAAGGCTGTTCGTACTGAAGTATTTCTCCAGTCTGCTTTGATAGCTCAATACTAAAACTAAAATTGGCAATACCGCACCGTCAAATGCTTTACTAAATTTCTCATTTTATATTTAAGTAAAATATAAAAATACAAAGTTTCAGCAATAGAAGTTACTTGCAGACTGCTTATTTAGAGGCTTATTTTCATTTGAATATGTTAATACATATGTATACAAAGAAGAACTTATGTATATATTTAAGCTGAAGTCAAAACTAATAGTATGTTCCTAAATATTTATGCACTGTATCTATGTCGCAACTCAATAAACGTATAAATTCTTAGTTTTACATAAAAAGACAGTACAATTAGACTGATGTTACATGTAGAAGAAAAACAACGACTATTTCTCTCAATTTTGAACAATAGTTTACGAAGCTAATAATAATTTTTATAATGATAATATTGCGATTAAACGACACAGTGTTGACCTAGTGGCTTCAGCGTGCGACTCTCATACCTGATGTCGTAGGTTCGATCCCCGGCTGAGCACCAATGGACTTTTTTTCCTATGTGCACATTTAACATTTGCTCGAACGGTGAAGGAAAGCTTCGTGAGGAAACCGACATGACTTAGACACAAAAAATCGATGGCGTGTATCAGGCACTGGAGGCTGATCACCTTTTTGCCTATTAGATTTAAAAATGATCATGAAACAGATTCAGAAATATGAGGCCAAGACCGAAAGAGGTAATTAGTTGACCTCAAATTTTAATTTATTAGGTCTAGTTTTAATATAGAAGCGCTATTGTTACCTTATAACTTATCAGATTTTTTATAGTTATACCATATATAGTAGTAGTAGTATAGTAGACAATAAAAAAAGAGTTGTTAAAGTAGTGTCTTCGATATAAAACATCTGTTGCGGTTTTAATCTCGTTTTGAATTCTGAACGCTCGCCGCTTGGGGTTAAATATTAAATATAATAAAATATTCACAAGTTATAATGCAATTTACATTACTCATAAAAAATCTAAGTATGGGTAAATAAAGATTTGAAATTAGAACCTACACAACAACCACATCTTACTCAATGTGGGTGGGCAATATAATGAAAACAAGTTTAGATAGCATGGGTCCTTGGCCACGAAGAATATTAATGATTTTAGCAAAGTATGGCTTTCTCCTACTAGACAATAGTAGTTTCTGTATAATGACGCAACCCTACTTTTGGTGGACAACACATTTGTGGCGAGTTACTCAAATATATTACGTAACCGTCGTGCACAAACCACACCCATTAAAAAACAAAACTGCGTCATCTTATGTTTATAATAAGTATTAATTACGAAACCCTAATTTCTTTAAAGTTCTGTATAGAACATATTTTAATCTCAGAAAATGCTTAGATTAAACAGAAGGCTGTAAGTATTTCCAATTCATATAATATTAAACATCTTCTTTGCCCACTCTATAAACCCGTTCGTCTTAGCGAAAAATGCCTTAAAATTTCGAATTTTCTCTCGCAATATTAAAAGTGGTCGCTGCCGGCGATGCACGAGTATTTCATATTTTCAGTTTCGTCAGTGCACGGAAATCCCATTTTGCGTCATTATTTTCGAGTGGCCCAGGATTTCAGGTATACGAAACGATTCGGCGTATAGTGCATCATATGAATAAATTTCCATATATTCAATAAGGCAATCGGAGTCGCTTACCGACTATTTGAAGATGTGATCTCAGAGGATAATATTTGAATACTAAATGATACCTGCAGATTCTTTATTTACTTTATTATTGTGTTTGCAGTCCCACAATTGCATATTCCTAATTCGGCCTGTTTTATTCATTATTATTTATTTGTAAACGCAAATTTGTTTGTCGGCCTCAAAAGTGTAACAATAATTGTTACATTGGCAATTGAAATCACGATCAATTGTATGTCAGGGAAGTTGTTATTTTCAACGAAACAATCTAATAATTATAATAGAAACACGTTACATGTATCTATCAAATTGTTATAACTCCCGTCTATTTAAATGTAAATACGGCAAAAATAACCCTGCAAATTTCTACAACATAAAAAATATTAAAAAAACCCATAAGAAAAACTGTGTTCGCTTGTCTTAGGCCCGTGTGAATCTGTTTACCAGGATCATGAATCTATCCTTAGCTTTGTTAACAGTTATCAATAATAATATTGCAGTAGCACTACAGACCCTGGCGTGGGGCTTTGACTCAGATTGCATCCGAGGCTTTAATCATTTTTATTTTATAAACAAGTTGTTGATCAAGTGCTAATTAAATAAGCCGTGATTCGAACGCACGACCTCAGGTCGCACGTTTAAGCCACTACACCAACACTGCCTTAGAAAAAATTAACGTCTAAAGAGATCTAATTCACTTTTGTTGCATCAACTAGCAGCCAACTGAAGTATTACCAATTGGACTTAGGGTCCTTCAAGAAAAGAGCCTAACAATTCTTAAAAGCCAGCAACGCACTTGCGAGCGTTTTGGCAATGTGTTGTTCAGGGTATCACCTAACATCAGATGAGCCTCCTGCCTTTTGCCTCCTATTATATAAAAAAATCAACATATTTATTTTCACCTGTCAACTACTATGAGAATAGATTTCCTAGACAAAGAAATATATTATAATAATATATCACAATGTCACCCAATGAAAACTACAGTTCACTTGTCGAAGAGCAAGTAGAGTAGTTTGAACTCTCAAGTTTATTATATTTAAATGACTTGCTTTGAACAGTGCTAATTGTACCACAAAAATGCCTTCAAAGAAATACACTGGGTACTTAAAACGTAGAGGGTGAAATCACTTTGAGAATTTCCTAAGCCCTTCAGCTGGTTGGTGGCTTTTAATCCCGGGGCTATCGGCATTTGTGACGTCAACTTTCAAATATATTGCGAGATGTAATGCCGTGTATGCACTGGTGCAATCTGTTATAATATTTAAACATTTTATATTTTACTATATGAAAAGACTATGCTAACATGCTTTATTTTACACAGAAATACTATTGTCTTTGGTTAATGCGAGTACTAGTCAAACTACTCGAATATATTGGGTTACGTTCAGTTATTTCAATAAATTCTCATATAAATCGGGTACTTAATTAAAAAAAGTAGCATTACAATCTGGCCGATAATTAGGTTCGATTAGGTTCCGATAATAAAAGCCTGTTTAATTTCCAATCAAAAGTAGAACAGCTTAGTTTTTTTGTTATTCTAATATCCTAGCTTCCTTCTGTAGCGTTGATCGGAACCCTTTCACGGGCCTCTTCCAGCTTTTTCCAATATCTATATACTTTTCTTGTTCCATTCGCTTCCTGCTAACGCTAGTTTTCATACCTACCATAAATATACACTGGTATAACTGACCGAAGATCTGGCAGCTACCTCGGACAAAGAATTAGTCTAGCAATTCAAAGGGGGAACGCTGCCAGTATCTTCGGAACCTTGCCTAAAGGGACTCCTTTTAATGATATATTTTAGTTTATGTTAAGTTATTTATTTCAATGTATATTATTTTATTATTAGTTTTATGTGTCTATAGTTACTACCAAAGTGTTACTTTAGATTTAGATGTCTAACTATTATATTAATAAATGGACTACTGAATATATATTAATATATATTTATTTTTAACACATAAATGCACAAAAAGAAGAACAATAAAAACAATAACTAACTTTGAGGTATAATTACTAAAATATATTACTACAAGGAATCCCTTTAGGCAAGGTTCCGAAGATACTGGCAGCGTTCCCTCTTTGAATAGCTAGAGTAATTCTTTGTCCGAGGTAGTTGCCAGCTCTTCGGTCTCCTGTGATGTCGACTAACCTTTAAAAGCATATTAAAAGATTTTTGCGTATTTAAATGAAGGGTAAAGTGTTGAATCGCAGCAAGATTAATGAACAATATTTATGATAAAAACATTCTAGTACGTCTACACCTTAGTAATGCAAGGGGAAGAATGCAGTAAATCGTTTTTATTGCATTATTACTTTTCGGGAACACCCTCCGACATAACGGTTAGAAAAAATTTGCATACGATCCTTTAAGCTTGACTGGATTCATAAATATTTCTATTAAAGACGAGATTGATCTGTTATGCTGATGTGGATTTTGATGTTAACACGTCTTGCTCATTGTGTTTTATTTAAATATAACTTCCAAAACTTTGCCATCGTGGTATTATGCTAAATATTATTTGATGTCATTGTTCGGTACTTTAAGTAATAGAAGATTTAGTTTTACTCCAGTCGCGTATAACAATAGAATGTAAGGGAAATAATGAATTTTTATTTGCTATGTAACGAATGCATGCAATGTACCAGTCGAAGAGAGTGCCTACGTCTGGCTGTACCTACTCACGGGGCCTAACTCTGACGATTTAGGAAATCGCCACGCTTATTGTTAGTGAGCAAAATGTACAGCCTTGGCTTGTACAGTCATTTCAATTCATTAGAAATCATAGTATAGTCATTATGGCACGAACAATAGTATCACAATTACTTAACACGATAATCTAATATATAAATTCTCGTGTCACAATGTTCGTTCTCATACTTCTCCGAAATGGCTTGACCGATTCTTATGATTTTTTTATGCATATTCAGTAAGTCTGAGAATCGGCTACTATCTATCTTTCAAATCCCTGAATGTTTAGTGTCTACACCTAAATTTTTATTTTTTAGATATTTTTTTTTTGTTTTTATTTATTTACGACATACAAAAATACATACAACCCTTAATTTTCACCCCTCTACGATCAACCTCTATTTTTATTTGTTAAATTAAATCTTATGACTTGAACTCTGAGGTTTATATAGAGAAAAATCACAGGAAAACCTAAAAAGTTTTTATTCCGGAAAACTGAACAGTATCTGGGGTAGCATAGCAAAATGTTCCATGTTGGTATGTACTAAAAAGGTAGGCTAAATAAAATCACATGAAGGAGAAACGAAGTTCGCGGGGGCAGCTAGTAATATAATAATAAAGTAAAGTAATATAATAATTTTGATGTACGTAAAGCAATGTTGTAAGAATTGCAACTGGTGGTTTAATTTGTTATTCATAAAATATTTTCTTTTACTTTACTGAACTGAATAATTTTCTTTTTATAACTAAAAAGTATATTGTGCGCTGAGCCTGTCATTCGATGTTTCAAATGGTGACAGTCGATAGTTAAAAAGAATATCCTTACCATTTTTAGTTCAGTGAACCCTATTAAGAGTCGTTGGGGATTTTTTCTCATTATTCCCACTTTGAATCACAACTCCAATGATGTAAAATGTAAATGAACGTTTGAATATCTTTAGTTTCTGTCACTGCGGTTTATATTCACAAATTCCGCGCGTAGGCATGCTAGTCCTTTATTTTTCTTTAGAAGAGTTGTCAGATACGGGCATTAAATCAACGACTTGTAGATAAAATTAGAAGTTAAAAATCGTCTCCATAATGGTGATGTGTCATGTAGTTATCGAACAATATATATGTTGCAGTTAACAGTAGTTTTTAGTTAAAACTCGTCTTCCCTAGTTAAAAATAGTTTTTACTAAATGCCTTTGTCAAAACTAGAAATAACAAGTGAAAACTAGAATTTACCACTGATATAATTCATTTTCTGATAAAACTAGTTGTCACTCCGAGCTTTAGTTACAACTAGCACTAGAGAAACTAATTTGAGTTTTGGGATTGAAAACAAGATAAAGTTTTAAAAATATTTATTAAAAAGATCTAGGGAATAGAAACATAGTACCGTACCTAGTAAAAAAAAACTTACACTAAAGGAATATTTTAGCGAACATCAGCATAAAGTAGTTGCCAAGGTGACAACATTAATTAAAAGTAAATAAAATAATCAAACAACGCCTCAGATCGAGGTAACGCCGCATGAGTCATGTTTTTTCGTGCGTGCAGCCGGCTCCATCGATTTATAAGACGTTGTCACGTCAAAAATAATCAAACAACCTTAAAATTAAAAAAGATGACGATCTACTTGTTATTGCAAGACAAACTATCGTGGCATTTTGAATTACAAAGGTAGCCATTTTTCTTGCAGAGACACCTTTTTGACATACATCCTTTCTTAGTAGCCTTGGTCTGAACAGTTTTAACTGACTAACTTCGAAAAAACGCGTTTTGTCTAGTAATAACTAGTTTTAACTGATATTCAATTGTGAGCATTAGTTAAATCTAGTTTTAACAAAGGCGTTTAGTAAAAACGCGTTCTAACTAGGAATAATGCGTTCTATCTAAAAACCGGTTTTAACTGTAACATATATAAGCTTATTCACGGACACGGTAATAATTTAGGTAAAGGGTCTGTTTCACAATGCACGGATAAGTTCTACATAAGTTCCAAATTAGCTATATATTACTTATTGGTAGGATTAACACTATTGTTATGTTTCACGACTGTCAGATAGCGCTATTCGTTAGATAAAGTCCATCATAAGTTATGAGTCCGATGCAGTGTCAAATAGCACAATTTATTTTCCAAATAAGTTATGTGTCGCATAGCTATTTGGTATTTTATCCATACATTGTGAAACAGACCCTTAGTCTTATTAAGAATGCCTCAAATCTAGATAGTGGAAATGCAATTAAAATTTATATTATACTAGCGGATCCGATAGACGTTGTCCTGTACACACGTCTTTCATACAAAAAATATGTAAATCATGCTCGACTCCACTTGAAAGCACGAAAATTTCATCAAAATCTATCCAGCCGTTTAGGAGTTTAATTACGAACACATGCACAGTAGATTTATATATATACCAGCTGATTGTTTTCTGTATAGATAAATATATACCGATTGCAGCGCCATCTGAAAATTTGTAAATGAATATAAACCATCCAGGGCGCCACTTAAACGTACAAAAAAATTCTTTCAAATCAGTCCAGCCGTTTAAGAGGATTTCAGTGTCGTACACACGCACAATATAATTATATATATTAATATTGTATTCTATTTGATTAGACCGCAAGTTAAATAACCGTAAGTAATAACCTTTACAAGCTTAAATCGCTAGGGCGCTTTTTTCAGATTTGATTGATTTGTTTTCTTATATGATATGATCGTCAGACGTCAAGAATTGTTTACATTAATTATGTAAAAAACATAAAGATAAATCAATTAATTTTCATATAGGGAATTTATAAAATCATAAAAAATAATTGAAGTATAAATTAATATACTACTTTTTAATGTGATAACCGCTTTATTTATAAACATCACCAGGTCGTAAAAAATTTAGCTACTGTTATCGTAAAACCGTGGACAAGTGATAAAATTGGAATATTGGGTTGTAAAGTTTTCTGCCGATTTGAAATGAGCCGTCGTGAACGAGAACGATTGGTAATAAAACTAATTTGACCAAATTTTCAATTAATAGGCTTTTTCACAATAATTATCAGACTGTATGACGCCGATGATCTTGGGCAAATAATTATGGCGGCAGCTGGTGCTGGCGTTCAAGTATGGTAAACAAGATATCCAAATACCAATAATTATCAGTTGTTTAAAAGTAAATTTTCTTGGAATAAAAAATTTATGTTGAACTAGCTGGCCTGGCGAACATCGTACCGCCTAACAGTCGATTATTTATTTGTTTAAAATACTTATTCTGCTATTCGGAACACCGGTCTATAAAAAAAAATTGATAAGACAACAAATACATTATGTCAAAAAATAAAAATTTACCTTCCCGGAACCCCTCCACTAATACTTGAACTTTATGCGATGGTATTAAAGTTCAAATTGACTTTTAAGAATTGTTACGAATAATTTTGTATGGGAATATAGAAAAGTGTTGTTTTTAGACTTTTTCACTGAATTTTTTTAAATTTTACTCCGTAAGAACCATCCTCGTACTTCAAGGAATATTATTAAAAAAAAATCAGACAAATCGGTCAAGCCGTTTTCATGTTATGTCGTGACAACGGAAAACGGGTTTCATTTTTATATATATAGATATGTGTTCCCGCCATCCTTTAGTCATCTAAACATCACTCTGTCTCTCTTGCTATACCCAAGTGTAGGAGGAGGGGACCATTTCTAGATGCTCCCGCGCTTCAGAGAAGACTAACAACTGCTGACGCGAGGTCACGCTTCGTGTGCTTACGCTTGTGCACTTTTATTTGTGGTCTTCTCCCACGGAGACAGGTGGAGAGACGGAGGTCTATAGGTGAGTGGTGTTTCCATATTTTTACACCTCATTCCACTTGCCCCTCGGTCTACTTTGCTTTGTCTTCGCCGCTACAAGATGTATTCGAATAAATTATTTACATAATCGATCTTGTGTGCTTTTCAGATATCTCAAAAACGTTCTTAAATCACATTTTAATTGTAATCTGTTCAGAAAGTCATCATAAAGCAAAAAACTTTATGATTACTATTTTAAGCCAAATATCCCATAAAATTCAAGCTAATTACATAAGAAGAAGTCCTCATTAAGCACCTCCTTATTAATAAAAGAAGCTGAGAAAAGCAAATTCATTAGCGCTTAAAATTGGCTCTTAAATTAACAGAGCAACTTTAAACTAGGAATTCAGTCTAAAAGTTCAGTTTGAGTCCAGAAATTAGTTCTTGAGCAAACATTGACCGAGCTATAGCCTCGTTTGGGATCTCCGCAGAGGATTTGTGTTGGTTTATTTTATTAAAAGGGTCTTCTCGATATTACTGAGTCTTTGGTCTGAGCTACACTAGTTTATGTGAAGTTTCTTGCTTACGTTAACTAAAATCAATATTATTCTTCAGTTTTATTCGGCTATTGTTGAAGGTATGTTCAAATAAATGAAACACTTTGTTCGAAGCTAAGTCTCAACTGTTTTTTATAGTTTAAAACAAGTGCTTATAACTAACAAAAAAGTAGGGGTTGTGTTGCGACGCTGGACTAACAAAAAACCTTTAACACATATCAGCCGTGCGATTCTGTTAATCCGTGAGTTCACCTCGCACTAACAACGCTCCCTTCCATTTTTGGAATTTCATGGTATTCTGTTAAGCAAATTCACATTACGTCTTGACAAGCGGAGGGAGCTTGTAGTTGTTTATCAGAATGCCAAATCGTAAAATGACTGGTTCACGACTGATTTGAGCGCGACCGCCGCTGCGAAAACTGCTGTGGGAGTTCAGAATCGCAAGGCAGTTACCTATAACGAATATAAGTGATGTTAACCTATACATTGGAAACGAGAATCATAATGTATGAGAGTAAGAAAAACTAAAAGGCATTCGTTTTTGTCAACATTTTTGGATTTGAGACATGCTGGTTTCCATCACTGTACGAGCGATGTGTTAGAGGCGCACATAGACAGAAAGTCCATTGGTGCACAGCCGGGGCTCGAACCTACAACCTCAGGGATGAGAGTCAGGCGCTGAAGCCAACACTGCTTTAAGAAACTAAACGCCCAGCAACACACCCAAAGCTTTGAATTAGATTATGAGTGTGCTTTGTCAGGCACCTTCGTCGGCTGATTGGTCTTGTATTTCTATTATACAAAACGGTATTATACTAACTATATACTAGAGCAGGCTAGTGAGTTCAACAACTTCGTAATCTAAATTCTGTCGGACAGCTATTTTCATTAGCGTCAGACAAAATAGGCATCGTCGGCTGATTGGTCTTGTATTTCTATTATACAAAACGGTATTATACTAACTATATACTAGAGCAGGCTAGTGAGTTCAACAACTTCGTAATCTAAATTCTGTCGGACAGCTATTTTCATTAGCGTCAGACAAAATAGGCATAATATTTTGATGTTCTTGCTTATGTTCAAGTAATAAGACGATGCCTTATCAGCGTTTACATAATATGACGTTGTGATCTTTTTCCACATTTGTTATGATGTTTTTGTTTGTATAATAATAATATTTAGTATTTATTAATGTATCTACACTGTTGATAATTCTGTATGATGTGGAAATACTGTAGAATCTACAGTATATGTTACAAGCTATCTTTTCTAAAATATATGACAATTATGGTGATGGCAAACGGGCAGGAGGCTCACCTAATGTTAAGTGATACCGCCGCCCATTGAAACTTACACTGCCAGAAGGCTCGCAAGTGCGTTACCGGTCTTTCAAGAATTGGTACACTCTTATGTTGAAAGACCCTAAGTCGAATTGGTTCGGAAATGCTTCTGTGGGCAGCTGGTTCCACATAGTGGTGGTTCGCGGCAAAAACTGCCTTAGATAACGCTCAGTTGTAGAACGACGGACGTTGAGGTGATACGGATGGTTTTTTAAAAGTAGTGTAGTATCCGTTATATATAACGGATACTACACTACTTTTAAAAAAGTTTATAAACTTAATTAGCTATTCGCCGAGGGCCGTTTCTGTTTGGATTTTACTTTAGATAAATAAACATCCCAATTATAACCAGCCTTTATCTTAAATCAATGACATTCAGCTACTACCTGTACGAGACATAAGTCTATTATATTTATATCCAAAACCAAAAGATCTAACTTTAAGCTGTAAATTCAAATTGAAATCTGCATAGACAATCCTACCAACATTTCAATAACTTTTAGACCGAGGGCTGACGCATGGAGGTGGTAAATTTCAACAATTCCAGCACTCGAGTTGTCTGAAGTGGGCACAAACTGCTCCCGACACGTCCGCAACACATCAACTACTCGAGGATTTTATTTGTAGATGATTTCTGATATTTTATAAGCGAATCATATTTGTCTGTTTAATATAAAAAAAAATCTGTAATAGGAGGTAAACGTTATGTAGCGATACCACCGCCCATGGACACTGACACTGCCAGAAGGCTCGCAAGTGCGTTGCCGGCCTTTCAAGAATACCTAAACCTACGCTGTTTTGTTGAAGGACTCTAAGTCAAATTGGTTCGGAAATACTTCAGTGGGCAACTGGTGCCACATAGCTGTGGTGCGCGGCAAAAACTTAGTCTTAAAAAACGCTCAGTAGTAGAAAGGCACACAACTTTGATAGTGTTTTCCAAATTTTCATGTAAAACAACAAGTACAATGGAAGAGTGTAGATACTATATAGGTACGGTAGTTTCATCTTTTTTATATCTGCCAAATAATCACTCTATACGAATAGCCTAAGCATTAGCCAGCCAGTTTATGAAATGTAGTAACAAACGCCACGGCTGAATATCTTTCAGGCCGTTAGTTAAACGGCGCCGTTTAGAAAAAAGACTAGGCTATTAATTGAACGGCTAATTAAGTTGGCTGCGACATGTATATTCGTAACGTAACGAAAAGTCCATTTTAAAGCACGACCTCCATTGAGAAGGGCGGGTTTATACACTCCATTAATTAAGTAGTAAACGCTAAATACACGCAAGAATTCCTCACAAAACAAAGATTACTCTTAAGATTACACAGAAAATGAAGTAAATATTGTATTAGGATCAGAAAAGGGAAATGTCAGGGAAAATCGAGTCTCCAGAGACGGGTCTGATGTTGACCCTCTTCAGGCCGCTAGGTGGATAACATAATACAAAATATAAAGATTATACGAGATTTTTTTCGATAAAAAGTTATTAACCAACTTTATCATTATAATTAATCATTATTTTAGTATGCTATACATTTATTTGGATCATTAAAATCAATGTTGGTTTATGAAAAATTAATCTACAAGGCGGTTCGATTCCCGGAAAAACAATAGTTTGGTAGGCCTCAAATACTAATCAAATACTTAAAATCCTTTAACACATATTACAGGATTACAACCATTACCTAGTATTATAATTTATTAACCAAATTGCTTTATTAAACTTTGTAAACTGAAATAGCCGTGTCTTTATCAAGATGTAAAATGCCTACAATTTTAATATTATATATACAAATAAAAAATGTAAACTCCAAATTTAGTTCATATTAAGCAAAGGTTTACACGGATTTAATTCACTTCTGATGGATAGTTCCATGATTGATCTCTGCGCCCCCTGGGAGAGCTGGGATCCAATTGTGAACCCACGTCAGAACAATACGTTGCACTGTCGGAATCACCTAGGTACGAAGCATGTGGTTTTCAATTATATTAGTGCAGACTCCATTGAAATTTATGCTTTGAAATCTTTTCACGTTTTTAACTTTGTTTTTTTTTTAAATGTTAATTTTGTTCTCATATGGGAGTGGTTTGATAAAATAGAACTTTTTCAAATAAGAATTTTCTAAATTTCAGCTTTATTAAAATATGTTACTGGTAATCAGTAAATGTTTGTTTACTTTAGTTTATTTTTAAACTGACGCAACAGAAGAAGTAAACAATCAATAAGTATGAAATAAATATTACAATTAAAGTTTTTAAAACCCGACCAACCAATTCACCAATTCTAAAAAGGCCGGCAACGCACTCGCGAGCCCTCTGGCATTGAGAGTTTCCATGGGCGGCGGTATCACTTAACATCAGGTTGGCCCGTTTGCCCCTTGTTCTATAAAAGAAACGCGAGTATATACATACAATATACTGGATATTGACATCGACATTTCAATGACATGTGTTTTTTGCATTTAAATCTATTATTTTTTTATTACTTTCGTGAGAAAATTGTGTGCGTTATCGTGCACATTTCAGTTACTTTTAACACCATAGAATTATATTTAACTTACTTCTATTTGCGTAAATATCAAAGGAAAGATAATATGTAATGAAAGTCTATTCAAATAATTCGTAATCACGGAACAAGAATAATGAAATAACTAATTAGGCCCGTAGCGAAATTAAAACGAGTAATACCAAGTGACCACGGAAAAACGTTGGTAGATTTAATTAGTTAATTAGTACAGCTACCCTCCGTAAATCCTATTCAAAAGGGGTGTGTCTCAAGTGTGTACGAATTATAAAATGTGCGTTTTTACTAGCCGATGCCGTCGACTTTGTTGGTCGAAATGTCACTATACTTATTTATATACCCAAGTATAGTAAAACGTTTCGTTCACGAATAATTCATAAATATAATACGTTATAATTGTTAAATGTGCATGGTTTTATTTGAAACCATGTCTTATGAAGAGCATGTATATTATATACATATTTTTTTTTGACGTCCAAAAGTGCCATTTTAGATGGTCTAATTGAAATAAATGATTTGACTTTGACTATGAGTTCGTATCTAAAGTGAAAAATGTTTACGATTCTATACACATAAAATAAATATTTTTAGTATTAATTAATTATAACAGAAGGAACAACACAAAAAAAAGAACAATAAAAACAATAACTAACCTTCAAATATAATAACTGAAATATATAATTAAAAGGAGTCCCTTTAGGCAAGGTTCCGAAGATGCTTGCAGCGTTCCCCCTTTGAATAGATAGACTAATTCTTTGTCCGATGTAGCTCTTCGGTTTTCTGTGATGTCGACTAACCTATTTGCTATTTCCTTAAAAAGCCTTATAGCGCTGGGACCCCACAGACCAATGGTCTCGAAATAAATAAATGAATAACAAATTGACGTCATGTCGACGACTTATCCTATTAAAAAAAACAAATTATATTTTACCCCTTTAAAATGAAATTTTAGATTTTCATTTAAAACGTACAAAATAACAGTTTTTTTTTCAAGTATAGACGGCCGACTACAGTATTTACGTACAATTAATGTTCCCCAACATCCACCGCAGACGTAATGCAAACACTGTCTACTCCAAATTAAGATCCTCCGTACACTTGACATCGAAAACCACGAGGGAATCGAAAAAAATGTTTTTACATTTCTCCGATTAATTGAAGTTTTGCTAATAATTGAAATGGACTACTTACAATTTTAAATTGTTATATATTTGTCATAAAATAAGTCAGTGGCGCTACCTTTTTAGGTCCGGGCATCAGGTTTCTGTTTCATGATCATTTGTCAATCTAATAGGCTAGTAGGTGACCAGAATCCTGTGTTTGACACACGCCGTCGATTTTTTGAGTCTAAGGCAAGCCGGTTTCCTCACAATGTTTTTCTTCACCGTTCGAGCGAATGTTAAATGCGCATAGAAAGAAAGTCCATTGGTGCACAACCAGGGATCGAACCTACACCTCAGAGATAAGAGTTGCACGCTGAAGCCACTAGGCCAACACTTGTCATGTATTTGTGTTAATGTTATATAAAACGTGAACTTATTACATTATTTACATAGCGATAAATAAGCAGAACAATTTATTTAAAATTAAACAGTTTCCGCATTTTCTGATGCTTTATAGCAAGCATGGTCACGGATTGTCAGAGTCGTTGTTGTTTCTGGAAGTTAATATAAATGCAGAGGCATATTTTTTAAATTGTTATTATGCAAATGTTAGTTTCATAATTTTTTTTATAAAAGAATTTTTGAATTTGCTAAACTTCGTAAAAAGATATCGTAGTGAAATTGTTACTACAGGTACATAATTATGAAAGATAACTAAATCAATTATTGCACCTGTTTCAACTAAAGTACACTTCTCTCTTTTGATCCCAGTGTAAACACAATTTGACTGAAAGAGCCATCCTGTGATCATTGTATTTTCCACTCTTAATTAGCTCACATAATAAATTTTGTCACAAGGTCGCCAACAAAGGAGAGGCACTCAATATTACGAGAAAACTCTTGGAAAACTTGATAGATTACGTAATAACGTCCTAAGTTTCTTGGCGACACGCCATGCAGGTTAACCGTCGCCAAATATACGTATACAATGATCTCCGAAATGCTAACGTAAATGTTGAAGCTTCCTAAGAGATTTGAAAAAGATAAAAATAAGTCATTTAATAGTAGTATATATAACATTTTACACAACACTGAGGCCCAGACCATTTCACTATTAACATATGATTTAATTTCTTGCTTTGTTCCATTAATTGCGACTAAATAACTATATTTTATGTGAGAAAAAAAAAATAAGATTTTTTAATAGTAAACTTTTTTTTTCTCACAGTAGATGCCTGGATAAGATCTCTCGAAAGCGATAAGGCAGCCAGTTGCCCTCATTTTTATTTAATTATATTAATTGTAATATATTTCTGAATACTTGTGAAGTGTTAGTAAATAAATTGTAAGAATTTGTAGTGAATGTGAATTTGCATGTGATCTTGTTTCGTTTTTAATAGACGCGAGTCATAGCGCTGAGTTTCGTCGTTGAATTAAAAAAGTATGTTTATTATGGAATATAAGATACAGGTATCACTTATTCCACTTCATAGAATTTAAATCGGTAGACATCCCTACTCATCCGCAAAGAAGACAGCGGGTGTAGGCCAAAAGAAAATGCCGACGTAAAAAACTCTCGCTACTTTTTCCCAGCTCAAATGAATATATACAAAACTGATTTAATAAAAGTGTTCATGAGCACACTCACAATTTAATCAATGTATTAAAGTCCTCTGAACATTTAAATATCGGTTATTAAATTTCTAGATATTGAAATTCAACGCACGGTAAAAATAAGGCTCATAATTACTTTATCGACTCTGTCAGAATACTAAAAAGACGCCTAAAAATTATGACAAGATTGTGACGATAACATAATCTTTAATACATATTTTTAGTATTTTTTTGCTTTAAATTGGATTTGTTGCACGGTATACTATTTTCTAAATTGAGGAGCAATGAAAATCGCAATAAATGTAGAATATAGAGGTCGGGTCTTTGAACTTCTCTTGAATTAATTGTAGTTAAAATGTTTGATATGAAGTGATATTTGTTTTATAGATTTATTAAAGTATTTTTATTTTTGATTTTCTTATTTCGATGTCCGCTCCTATTCATAACAAATAATAATACACACAGTTTATGTTGCCATAGTGATAAAGGGAGATAATAATTTTATGTTACGTTAATGACCAAAGAGTAAAAGAGAAATTAAAAGTGTTAATTCTCACGAAAATTCCGTCGTAACAAAGTAGCAAACAGAGAAATCGTTTGTATAATTTGGGTATTAATATATAAGACAAGACTTTCATCATCATCATCAATACCTGTACATTGTACAACCTCATGTGAGTGATTGTATTTCGCCATCACAATCTATCTCGTGCTTCTTGGGTACAACTTCGAACACCTATTGTTCTGAGGTCCTTGACAACTCCGTCCCACCAACGCAGCCTCGGTCTACCGGGTTTTCTCTTGCCACCGGGTTGTGTATTCAGTAAGGACCTTGGAGGTTCTGTCCTCCGCTGCTCGGTGCACATGCCCCAACAACTTGAGCAACCATTATATGAATTGGACGATGTTGGCATCGTCAAGGATGTTATAAAGTTCTTCAATGAAGCGAAAACGCCAAACACTGTTGCGCAAACAGGGCCAAAAATTCAAAGACGCAAAATTACGTTTTAAAAATTGACTTCATCTAAAAATATACGATTCATAGTAGTCGTAGTAGCCTTAGCATAGTTATCAGATATAGCATTAATTGATATACACTTAATATCTATTAAAACGACATCGAAGGGACTACTAATATTTGGTCGTAAAAACCGATAGTCGTAACAGCCGATGACGTTGTTATTAAGTACCTAATACTTATTATTGAATGTGTGATTAATATACTCATGTATAAAATAAAACAACATTTTATTTATTTCATCCATCAATTTTCTACATTACCGAAATCTGTTATTTTTTTTTAATAGTAATGTAATAGAATTCAGCCGGGACCTTCGATTTTGGTCAATATAACCGGTATGTTCTAAACGATGGCGTCGTAAATGGTTTTGACTGTATATACAATTTGCCATTTATTACTTTATATTATGTTCGAGTAATGCTGCTTTAAAGAAAGAAAGACTATACTTTCTTAAATATTATCTATTTAGCTAAGAGAGAGTCACGTATCGAACCTGCTAAGTGACTAAGTAACTGTAAATGCACTTCCCAAAGCGGTTGTCATCAACTGATACCAGTTAATTTGTTTGTTCCGCCAATTAAATGTAGACCAGAGTGTTCAATCTTCAGGACAGATTGTTCTCATCAAGATCGTATTACAAACTGACAGACGAGATTGATACCGACCCACCCTCTTGGTTTCGCCATCAAACTTAAAGTAATTAAAACAACTTAGCCATATTAAAATCTTTTAAAATGTAATAACTTAAAATGCACTTAGGGGAATTGGTTTTATTTAATCTTTCACGTATAAATCCATCTTAAATTTTGTACATTTTTAATATTTTGGTATGTAAATTATACCCATATGTTGAGTTTTCATGAGCCTGCCCGATAGCTTTGAGATAATCCCACCACCTCGAACCTTTGATCCTACCCGTAGGGCTCCGTCTGTTACCTTAGGTCTCTTGGTGCAGACATTCCGTACTTATTTATATATTCACTATTTATGTCTTAGAGTACGTCTGTAGGGGTTAGGGATCCGTAGGGTTGCTAGGTTCTTACATCTGACCCTCTCACATATTTAGTTATCTAGTGCAGCTTGCTCACACACATATTACATCGACTATACAGAATACAGATACTCCTGACATTCAATACATATACTAGCAAGCTATACACCATCTCTAAAATATTAATTACGTTGTCAAACACTTATACTACAATTATTATTGTTTGAAAGTTTGTACTGCGCTTTCTTGTCTCAATTTTTATATAAGGCAGCCCTAATAATCCCACGATGGCCTGTCAGCAATGGGCTCTTTACTAATTATCCTGTAAGTGTTTTTTATTTGAATATTCAACTAAGATTAAAAAGCATATTTCGTCATGATCGTAGAACAATGTCGGATTTGAAAAAAAACCCAAAATCCATAGACTACATATTAAGGCTACATAAAAAAAATCCATGTGTTTTAAATTTTAAATTAATCAGTTGGTAAAGTGACGGATTTGATAGAAACGTGATTTTTCTAGAAAACTGTAATTTAATGTTATTATTTTTATTTCGTTTAAAAAAACCCTTTTGTTTGTTTGTATGAAAATTTTCATAATAACAGAATATGAATTAAAAAACTAACATGACTATATAATTTTGAAATGGCTGCCCTGTAAAGTTTACTATTTGTCAGATCCGTCTCTATTTTACGACTATGACGATTTGTCAATCTTTAATTAATAAAAAAAAAATTGATTCAATGCACTTTAATAAGCAGTTTAACTATCATAGGCGTTGGAAGGTAAGACATAGAGGGAGTTTCACACTTCACATTTCATGGAGAGTGTTCAGAGTAGTTGTTCGGACTAATGGGGCGTTCCCACGAAGCGTTAATCACCGCAGTCAACCACGCTTTCGTGAAATGCACTTCTGTGTGAACGCATAGGCGTTAAACTTGCTTTCGTGAGGAACGGCGCACGACTCAAGCGTGGATAGATCAAACGTGATTGATTTTCAGTCGTGATATACTGTTCGTGAAGCCAAGATGTCGTCACAACAACGTGGAATTAAGTTTAACGACAGTGATACTACGCGTTTTTTGGAGTTATATTCTATGGAAAAGGTGTTATATTATCTAAGTTTGGAGGAATACCGTGAACCAGATCATTCATGATCGATGTTTCGATAATGACTAAGTCGAAACACGAAGCGTGAACGGCACGAAATCCCCCAGCCATGTGAACGTTTCATCAATTCACACTTTCGTGAGTGTCACGAACGAAAGTTGACTAGCGTAGTTGACTGTCGTGATTAACGCTTCGTGGGAACGCCCCATAATACCTGCAGCTGAGTTTCATCATCGGACGTCAAGGCAGAATACCCTCCGTATCACCTCGACGTCCGTCGTTCCACAACTGAGCGTTTCTCAAGGCAGTTATTGCCGCGCACCACCACTATACGCGAACAAGCTGCCCACTGAAGTATTTCCGAACCAATTCGACTTAGGGTCATTCAAGAAAAGAGCGTACCAATTCTTATAAGACCGGCAATTAGGTGAGCGTCCTGCCCGTTTGCCTCATATTACATAAAAAACATCAAAAATGGTACATGGTCAACAAAAGTTAAGCAATAAACAAAACACGAGCATTGTTATAAACTTTTTGATTGTTTTCCAAAACAACAAAGCATTGAATTCGGTACAATACTCGTAGCAACTTTCATATACAAACACAACGAATACGTTCAGGGACAGCTGCTTCAAATTATTAATTCTTTGAACCTAATTTAACATTAAACATACGTAGTAAGGTCGCTCAGTAACCTTAAGGTACTCCTAAAACTTAACTTTGTTTTAAATCTTGGATATTTTTTCACTTCATATCATTTTATAATGATAGAATAAGTATTTGGCATTGAAATAAAGAGTTTTAAACTTTAAATAAACAGTCTTCTTAACGCTATATATAGTTAATTACTACAATACAGAAAAACAGGTTATGTAATTGTCATCAAAGCATGATAAGAATTTGAGTATTACTTTAAAAACAATATGTATATAATGTTTGGAATTCGATTTTGTCTCCTTTGGAGTAGAAACTCTTGGCACAGGCGCTAATTAAAGATTTAAGTTGGCGCTTGGTAGATAGTACCGTTGACCCCGAGCTGGTGCTTTCCTCGCTCAACGAATAAGTATCGCAATACTAGGAAATGCTGCCAGCGTTAAAGGTACACTGCCACAGGACCAAACTTTTTAATTTGTCTTAATTTTCTTTTTATTATTTTTATTATTACTATGTAGGTTAAGAAAATTGTAAATATTGTATATTCGATTGTTATGTTTGGAATTAATACTGTATATATATTGATTTTGGTATTCGTAATGATACATATTGCATGACCCCTAAGTCTAAATTAATACCCGACCCGGTCACCTGACAGATGAAATGTTTCTTCAATTAATTCTGGGGTGATGTAGCAATATCGATACGTCACTGTCTGTCAAATGAGGCTCTACTGACGTCTGACCCTCGGGATTATAACAATGTCAATATATTGACGAGTTAGGCAAACATTTTATAAATGAGGAAACTAAGAAACATCTTTGCGTGAACAGTTCTATGATTAATATATGAAAGGAATTACTAAGAATAATAATAATAAACTTTGTTCATAACTAAATATAGTAACTAACATTATTCGTGACAAAATTGACCTGTCGCTGGTGTGGAGAGCGCCTACGTTGTCAGTAACTAGATTACAGCTAGGAATTAAAGGAAAAAGGAATTTAAGTTTTGTTTTAATTATTTTAAGAAAGTTGCCGTAAGTATATAGTATAAGTACAGTAAGAGTGTATGAGTATGTTAATGGGTGTGTGTGCGTGTGAGTTTTTATATGCGTGTGCTGTGTCTGTATTAGTTTTTGCAACCACAGAGTCATGCCAAAACATGTAAGTTCCTGTAGAACCGAAATCTAATGTATTTTATAACTGGATAATTTTGTTTGTAATTGCTTGTATAGTTAAATTCAGTCTGTCATGGTATAAGTAATCATTAGTTATATAAGGGCTTGATATAAAGTCCGCTTTTCTAAAGCAAGTAGGAAGTCAGTACCGTCATCCCAAAATAATGATTGTTTCGCCACTACGCTGTATGTCTAATCCTAAGCTACTAAGCGACGATGTTTTAATTGAAATTTTAGTAGTTGATATGTTTAGATACTTTTCTCTTAATCTATTACTAATTAATCTGCTATTTTCTACTTTATTCTTCATAAATATAATCCCAAACAGCTATATGTCCATGACACTCATTTCGTTTTCAACAAGCAAATAATATTACATTACTAATTTTGGCGTATAATACATTGATGAATATGAATAACACTGTACATATGTAATATATCAAAATTAACTATCACTAAGCGTCTCACTGAGTCTTGGCACTGAGGTGCACTCATATGTATGTTGCGAAATATATATATATATATTACAGAAAAATTTACACATACATAACTTTCTTCAGATTTACAGCGCTGCGGGATTGAAGGAATAATTTCTCAAGTTACTTTAAGAACCAATACTTGATAAAATTTAATATATAAGTTCTCCAGCTCGATGCTCTGTCGATGTAAAAAAAATTAATAACTTTCAGTAGAATCTTTGGTAATTTTACCGTTTTAACAGCCCAGTGAGTTGAATAAAAACATCTTATTACTCCAAGAGCTTGTCATCAAATATTTCACGTTCTCTCAGATGAAATTGATATCTCGAGTGTAATTCCTTATTCAGTAATTTTGCTATACATATTAGGATTAAGATTCAGTAATACCCAATATGACGTTTACCTGTAGTAAAAATAGCCTTCTGGCGGTGAAAGTATCGTGCGCGGATTCACTTACTGTGAGCCTTCAACCGGTATTATAAAAAAAACTATTTTATTTTGATTACTGGTATTTTAAAATAAATAACAGACTGAACTATGCCTTGTTTGTACTTATAGGTACACCCACGTAGTCTTGGAATGTGTGGCTGTGGCTAACCAATGTACAGAAATCCTCGAAGCAGTGAGCTTCGTAAAGCCTGCGAAGTGCTCAGGAGACTTCTGTGCTTCTGGAAGATACTAGGCTGGCTTAGTTAGCGAAGGCTTTACGCACAACGGACCTAATGAGAGTCTAAGTGCGGAAACTGAGTTCACCAACCTTTGACCTTTGAACTTTTTTGGTTCTCCATCCTTCTTTCTACGCATCCTTGTCGGCTTATAAAAGTTTTGCTAGCAAAAAAGCAAATCGAAACAAGCATTATTTATAGATTTTTAAACATCTGGGTTTTAAAGAAGAAGAAAAAAAGAGTAAGATTAGTTTTTAAGTTTTTAGTTTGTTAAGGTTTAATTTTTTTTCTATAACATTTGGTTCTGCTCTTCTCGCATTCATCGTCTGTTTTTTTAGTTCTCTTTAACTTGGGTTACCTGGAAGAGATCGCTTATTAGCGATAAGGCCGCCCGTTGCATCCCTTATAATTTGTATGTATTGTGTTTCTTTTATTTTTATTGCAACGTAGTGTGAATAAATAAATAAAAAAATATTTCATTATTTAGTTAATAATACATAACAATACTAAAAATATCTCACCCACGAGGCATATTGAATTCCAAAGCATCAATTGTTCAGTGAAGCGATTTCTATTGTATCCAGCCGTGAAATTCGGAAAAAATTTACTTTTGAAAATACGATTTCGGCTGAGTGAGTCCGTCATTGCGAGTGAGCGACTGCCAATCAATTTTTCAATCATTTAAAACTGACTCTTCATATCCCGTCTAGATTTTCTAAAACCTGTAATCCTTTACGTTGTATTAGTAGAGATTCTTTAATTCTAGCTTTTATCTTAACTAAATATTACCTTTTATGTACAATGCGCAAAGGCGATGAGAACTGGAACTGATCGTGGTTGGTAACACAGAAGGCAAAAGATCACGTGGTAGATGGCCCGAACAAAGATTCCACGTACTCAAAACTATACACTGTTATAAGAGACGTGCTGGACGCCGGTAGAAACAGATCGTCCGCTGCAGATGTTTCCTTGCAGACCACCATGCACATGGGCTATCGGCTGAAGAGAGAAAAAAAAACCTTTAAAGTTGTTGCAGATTTCGCATGTTTTATAAAAAATGGCCGGCCTACGAATAGCTTAAGTGTTGATAAGTGGTTTACTTTATATTACAGGGTGGCGCAATAGAACGTGCATATTTCGTCATCTTTTTTCGCGGGGAAAACAGTGCGCGAGCGGGGGGAGCCTAGGGTGGTTGGATAGAGGAACTCATGGAGTTTTAGTAACCATGAGTCACTTCGATGGGAAGCGTCGCGCTTTTTGTGTTCGCACGTTTTACGAGAACGGTCGTTCATACATCTCTACAAGGCGAATATATTGTTCTGAATATGGATTAACACATATTAATGAAGCTCCGAGTGCAAATTGAATTAAAATATGGATAAAGCGTTTTGAAGAGACAGGTTCCACGTTTAAACCACCAGCAAAAGGTCGTCCAAGAACGTCTAGGACCACAGACAATATTGAGAGGGTGAAGGAGTCAGTTGGGCAAAATCCGCAAGTGTCTACTCGGAAGCGATCGGCGGCTTTAAAGTTGTCGCGACGAAGTCTACAGCGAATTTTGAAGTTGGATCTTAAACTCCATCCTTATAAGCTCCAGTTAATACAGGAATTAAAAGATACCGACTTCGGAGCAAGGTTGGCATTTGCCGAAGAAATGCTTAGTCGCTTTTCCACTTTTGACAACATCCTTTTTTCTGACGAGGCTCATTTTCATTTAAATGGGTTCGTACACCGACAAAATTGTCGGTATTGGAATGACGAAAATCCAAAAATGAAACATCAAACACCACTGCATAGTCCGAAAGTAACGGTATGGGCAGCAATATCAAGCAAAAGAATTATTGGCCCTTTCTTCTTTGAAGATTCACGAGGACGAAACGTCACCGTTAACACCGACCGCTATGTTGCGATGTTAGAGGGATATTTGACTCCAGAACTTGCGAGATTAAAAATAGTCAAGACGAGGACTTGGTTCCAACAAGACGGAGCGACCTGTCACACATCAAATGACTCTATGGCGGTTGTGAGACAGATGTTTCCTGCAAGACTGATTTCCAAAAGAGGTGATATCCCTTGGCCCCCACGTAGCCCTGACTTGACGCCTCCTGACTTTTTTTTGTGGGGATACCTCAAACATAAAGTCTACATGAACAATCCGAGGAACATCAGTCAGGTAAAGGACAATATCCGTAGAGAAATGGCAGCCATCACCCCAGATTTATTGACAAGGGTTTTCACAAATCTGCGTTCGCGTTTAGAGGAGTGCCGTCTTCGAGAGGGCCGTCATTTAGATGACGTTATATTTAAAAAATAAACTACAGTTAACTACCTAATCATCCTATATTTTATTTCAACTATACCTTTTGTATTAATTTTTTTAACCCATACTTAATAAATGCACGTTCTATTGCGCCACCCTGTATTAATTTGGTCTCAATCAGTGTTTCCCAACGGGGATCCACAGGGGGCAATTCGATTGTTAGGAGGAATTTGTATTTTAGTTTTACTTATGCTTTGAAAATTTACTGTGTTTCGTACGTCCTAGTTGTCCTAAGTTTCTTAACTGAATTAAATCTTTTAATACTAAAAATTGCCACAACAATTGGGAAACACTGCTCTTAATGCTACAATTTAAGTTTTGACTTAACACAGACCTCACACAGTTTTACTTAAAGACTTTTTGAATACAAAAACCTATTACTATGAGTATGGTACTAAATTAAGACATTCTGTTAAAACTTAATTTGCCTTTGATCGATATTACTTATTTTGTTTAATACGTTATTTATATAACCTTTTGTAGACGTGAACAAGCTTTGACTATAGCATTTTGCACTCTCACGTGTTTCCAAAGTACTAAAGCACTTTAGCGACATCAAAGTTGAGTAAGTAGAGGTCAAAGGAAACACCTCAGTGTAGTGTTGCTTTAACGTGGCTTAGAAAAAATCCGCTCGGTACAGCATCGAGTGATTTAGAAGAAAATGCGTATTTTAAACCAGTCGCAATAAAAATATATTTATCAGATCTGTACAAGATCTTTGTTGTGTTGGCATAGTGACTTTAGGGTGCGAGTCTCATCTCTGAGGTCGTAGGTTCAATCCCCGGCTGTGCAACAATGGACTTTCTTTATATGTGCGCATTTAACATTTGCTCGAATGGTGAAGGAAACATCGTGAGGCTTGCCTTAGACCCAAATAGTCGACGGAATGTGTCAGGCACAGGAGGACCTACTTGCCTATTATCAACTCCAAGATTTATAAACATTATTGATTAATAAAATTCGCGTTTATATGAGATAAAGAAATGTGTAGCTGTAGCTTTATGTGAGCTTAAAGACAATATTAATTTAAAGATGTTACATTTTGTTTAATCATTTTCGTATAATTTTTCAAAATTAAGCATCACTTCTGCATAATATTTTGTATGGAAAATATAATCGTTGCTAAAATTTTAGTTATTATTACTATTTAGGTTAATAAGGTAAATACTGTGTAGGTAATATTTGTGTATTGGTAATAAATTTAATATAGTGTCTTGTAATTGCACATAACAACAGGAACAATTTATATATAAACCGAACCGTTTGAGTAGACTTTCCTTTTGAAAGCGGTATAATTACACCTTGTATTACAGTAGATTATATCGTTCATATAATGCTCGGTCAAAGGACGAGGTGAAGTGATGTCTTTACTCTGTAAAAGCTCTTAAAGGCGAGAACCTCGTTTTGAAACGCTCTATAAAGTTTAGTGTTGCCACGCTTGTAGTGAATCTTAAGTATTACTTTTTAAAATCACTTTTAAGGCATGTGTAGTACTACTGTTAAACCCTTTATGTCTTAGTGGTATATGGTGTATCATATCACCGGGTTCCAGGTGAAATAATTTTGCAAGATTTATTATTTAATTGTTTCAGGCCTCACACAAAGGAAAGGAACGCCGAAAATATGTCTTCATAATCAGAATCATAATTGTCGTAATATTTCTTAATTCATGTGAATTTTTTTTGGGTCTGCTCAGTTACTGTCATTATCATATTCTATATAGAGTCCGCGCTACCACTCCTACGGTAGCGAGTAGCGCGGCGTAGAAATATGTTGCTAGTGCTAGGTGCAAGGGTATTTTACCCCAACGTAACATAAATTAATATGAAATTCGCGAACTACTCTCCAAGATTTGCTCCTAATGTTAAAACATAAAAAGGAATAAAATAATATTTCACTGTAACGACAAATTTAGTTCCAGGGTTTCCGTCGGTAATGAGTGGTGGCGCGGACTCTAGTCATATCCTGCCTGGCATAAATTTTCATTTGTTTGTAAAAAAATATGTATGTGACTAATTTGTATGTTCTGTCTAAATCTGTAAAATAATAAAACATCCGTTGCAACGGTGAAAATTACGTAGACACGTTGCTTCTTTATAGACTTGGTATTTCTTATTCTTTATTCATCTGAAATATATGAATATTTCTGATACAATTTTTGTTTAAAATCATTCATCAAACAAATTTTCATCTAAATTATTGTGGGATTATGGGAAGGGTAAAGTTAGTTATGTCATAAGCTCCTCATTCATTATACATTTCCAGAAAATTACAAATACTTTTCTCTCCAGGAAAACATCAAAGTAATAACTATAATGCAAGTATCAATATACGGCATATTGCTTTTATAACACGGGAAAAATATGAAATATGCCATAACATATTTTCATGTCAAGTTCGGATGTAACTGGCAATTTCCTAATGCCTGATGCGAGACGAAAATATTTAATGACGGTAACATTCTGAATTCGTCGGGATATTGAGATGGTACTCAAATTCATAGCCAATGTTTATAACCACGATTAAAAAGTTGTAATATCTTTCATTTACGATTATACTTGCAACGGAGTCGTAGCCATTTTGTGATAGATATGTAAATAAATTATATAATTGTAATTAAATTTAACAAATTTTAATAATAATTTATATTTTGTGCACGTGAAACAGACGTGTTATTATGCTGCACACTGGGTGAATTCACAAAGATTGCATTATTTCTAATTTGTTATAAAAACGTTTAGGTTTCCTTGTTTTGTGTATTTGTATTATGTTATGATACACAATCTTATTTTAATTTTTATATTAAAACGTTTTCTATTGTATTAGCATAATATTTGGCTACATAGCCATGTGATTGCTGAGGCAATCTAACTTCTTGCAACAGGAACAAGACACCTAAAGGGAACTAAAGAAAAGTTTATTTCATTTTGAACAGTAAGTATGACTGCATTCAATGGTTTTATAAAAATTACTTGTCTCGTCTGGGAATCGAACCGACTCAAATGTGAAAAAAACACCCCTTACTTTCAATCAAGAGAATGAAGAAAAAATAATAATTAATAACTTTAAAAAGGTAAATTACAATTGAGTTTAATACATGCCAATTGTTACATTATTTCGCTGGTATATATTTGTTTTGGTGACGCATACTTGCGGAATAGATAAGGTAGAATTTGATGTCAAAGTTAGAATGCTTAATCGGGAGTTCGGCTTTACGAAATGCTGAGTCATTCAAAAAGGTTATCGATTCTACGATTACCTAAACGTGTACGTTTTGCATGTAAAGTGCATTTTAGACTTATGTAGTGTAAATTTATATAATGTTAGGGTAGAAGGACTCCTTTTTCCGCAATTAGACTCGTGGTTGGTCCGTTGTGCGTAAAATTTATATAATTTAATATAAATAAAATTCTCGTGTCACAGTTTTCGTTGCCATACTCCTCCGGAACGGCTTGACCGATTTTGATGAAATTTTTTGTGCTTATCCGGTATCTATGAGAATCGGCCAACATCTATTTTTCATTCCCCTAAATGTTTGGAGTAGTCCACCCCTAAATTATTTTTTTTATTTTTTAGACAAAATTTTTAATTTCTATTTTTTTATGATACAACATACAAAAATACATACAATCCTCAATTTTCACCCTTCTACGATCAACCTTTATTATTAATTATAAATGATATACTCGTACATGGCAAAACGACGTTTGCCCGGTCAGCTAGTTTAATATAAATTTATATAAGTTTAAATATTATCAGTGCAGTCTGTAATAAGGCTGCACGTCTTCGTGAGTAAGTGAGCGGAATCTTCCTCGGGATATAGAGCAGGCTTCGTTTATAAAAGTCACGTAGAGTCCGGTGGAGAAAGGAACATATCTATGTAATAAATTTCTTTAGGTATTTGGATAGATGTTTGATTAAACAAGTGCTAAGACGGTTTTAACTACGCACTCATTTGCACGACGAAAGCAATGTGTGTAATCGTCCTTGAGAACGGGATAATGTTTAATTTGAAGATAACGTATTTTATAAAATTACTGTGCGTCTCCTAATTATAGATAGTTTTTTCATTAATCATTACTAACTTAGCTTCTAAGACTGAAATGATACTACAACTTTATTTATTTTTTACATTCAAACACACTTAATAATTTGTAAGATAATATATATAATATAAAAGAGACTCTTATATTATGTAGAGACTCTTGGGCCGGACTCAGTGCACAGACGCTATTTAAAGATTTAAGTTGGCGCCTGGTAGATAGCACCGGTGACTCCAGAATTGTATAAATAGTTTATATTAGACCGAGAAATTTGAAATAGAATTTGTCTTGTATTGTATTAAGATCGAGTGTGAAATAGTAATGCGACAATAAGTCAGGGCAGTCAATTAACCGCAAATAGCGTGTTTACCAGAACGTCACTAATATAATTGTGAACTACACGAGTAGGGTAATAAAATCGTAATGAAGTTCTCGCTTGGAATGTTTTGCCGCGCCGAGCCTCACCGTAGAAATTAATTACGTATCTCGTTTCGTTATTAGCTTAGGTCTGCTACTGAATAACAATTACATTCTCGATCTTATATACGGTTCGGGAATTATTATGGTGAAGTATATTTAATTTAGATATCATACCGTGTTTATTAAAGCCCTTTAGTTAATGTTGGAACAGATTTATATGAATTTAACACGCTCAAGACGGCTAATTAGTATTATTTGTGTACCACTGAAGTAACTACAAATAATCATAAGAGTCGAGACATATTACTATGTATATGTTAATCCCGCATGAAACTTACTGGATTTCACATACTAGAGTCAAAATTTTAGTTAACTGTATCTTACCCACGTGATCTTATAACAACAAAAAATTGCATTTCTTTTCTACTTTAATCAGATTATTATATTATAATATATATTTTCTAAAATACATGACAATTAAGCAAGTTAAAAGCGGATTAGGTATCAGATATGCACTTAACAATGTTTTTTTTTTAAATTGATCAACCCACTATCAAATACATTAAGCTCTGGATAAGTAGTGTTTATTCTACTATATTCGCGAAGAATTCGAATGCGAGGTACCTGAACTTAGGATGGTTTTTGATTAAAGATTAACCCACTGAAGTATTTCCGAACCAATTCGACTTAGGCTCCTTCAAGAAAAGAGCGGACCAATTCTTAAAAGGCCGGCAACGCACTCGCGAGCCCTCTGGCATTGAAGGTGTCCATGGGCGGCGGGGTATCACTTAACATCAGGTGAGCCTCCTGCCCGTTTGCCCCCTGTTCTATAAAAAAAAATTAGGGTTCAAGAAAAGAGCGTACCAATTCTTAGAAGGCCGGCAACGCACTTGCGAGCCTTGCAATGTGAGTGTCCATGGGCGGCGGTATCACTTAACATCAGATGAGCCTCCTGCCCGTTTGCCTCCTATTACATAAAAAAAAATCTTTTTAAGGTACACATATAAATTACTAAGACACACATACATACTGCCATATAAATTATTAAGATCAGAATATATGTTAGTGTAAATAGTATTCAAAGTGTTGAGGGGTTATTCGCACTTCTTTTATTTTATAAAAATAATGTACTCAAATATATACTTGCCTTCACAAATTAGGTATTCCATTAAGGCTCAATATTCATTGCACTACCCAATTACCCCACAATTCTGCCAAGCTCGTTAAACAGGTACGGAACTAAATTTTCCTTCATGCTCAGAATGCGACCCATTCATGTTTAATAGAGCCAAGTTGATGAACTAAGTTTCCGATCGTATTCAGGTAAGAAATAGCGAATGTTAAGATGTCTTCAACTTTATTTAGAAAAACCTTACTTAACTATATATTTTTAAACCGAAACCCCAATTAGAATTTTATTATTGTTATTATTATACACAATAAAGCAGTGTTGGCCTAGTGGCTTTAGCGTGCGACTCTCATGCTCGGGGGTCGTAGGTTCGATTCCCGGCTGTGCACCAATGGACTTTCTTTATATGTGCGCATTTAACATTTGCTCGAACGGTGATGGAAAACATCGTGAGAAAAAAAATGATCATGAAACAGAT